>CM076854.1:41258966-41996885 GCA_039519185.1 Astragalus membranaceus | reverse complement strand
TGTAAGTGATATGCTACTGTAACTGTTGCACACTCTGATTATCTTTTGTGAAAGTCTTCTCAGATAATTTTGTTTAATTCTTTTAATAATTTTCTTGACAGGTATTCTTCTTAGCTTGTCTCTTCCTCTGTTGTACGACAAGTTCCGGGATCAAATTGATGAGAAGATGCACGTGATACATGGAATTATTCACCCACATCATCAAAAGATTCACAGTATTGTTTTGAGCAAGATTCCAAAAGGTTCAAACAAACAAAAGAAGGTGCAATAGGTATGCAGTCCGAGCATTCTATTCCTTTGAGTTTGTGTTTGATGCTCATAATTGCTCAAAAAAGATATTTTACTAAGTTATATTTATAAGCACTTTGTCTATGAAGTGGTATTGGTGCAATGTCCTTAGCTGTACTTTCAATGTAATCTTATTTTAGTTCTGCTTGCTGTGATACTTGGCACGTGTATGTTTTAGTACTGTCATAAGACAACATTTTCATGTGGCATCTTTCTATTTAAGATAGATGTCTTTGCACCATTGAAACATGTGTTGCTTTCTTAAGTTGGCTTTTGATAAGAATCCACAAGCCTAATATGCTGTGAACTGAAATGGATCTTCTAACTATTTTTGTATATACATAGACCCCATTTTCTTCCAATTTTCCCCCTTTATTATCTTTTGAATTCAGTTTTTTTTGTCTTGGCAGTGGTGTTAGGCCTTTATTATCTTGCTTTTTGGGAAGATAACCCAATGATAATGGACCACAATTGTTTTGTCAATATTCACAAGTGTACGAATCTTATTATGTATAGGTGTGGCCTCATGTTGGGAAGAAGAAGTTAAGACTCTTTCCTACTTGCCACCACTCACCACAGAACAATTGTTAAAAGAAGAGGAAGGGATGGGTTCCTTGCCAAGTGCAGTGCATCAGTTTCATTGCACACAGGCCTGCTGGCTACTGATTTTGAATTGGAATTGGTTTGCATGGATGTTACTCTGTCATTGGAATAATCTCTTGTTCTGCTTTTTTCCTTTTTTTTTCTCTTTAAGGAAATGTTATATCCTTTGTATTTTGCTTTCAGATTTCAATTTGCATGTGGATAAGAGTTAATGAATGAAATGGTTGCTTTGTTCCCAAATTACTTGAACAACTTATTTATGCGGTTTTCCTTTTTTTCTCTACTTAGAAATTAATATCTATCTGGTGTATATGGAGTTGTTTTTGATTTATGGCAAATAGATATTATGGCAGATAGATATTAATATCTAATTGGCAGCATGATTTATGGCAGCATTAGGCTACCAATTAAATTTTTTTTTTTAAAAAAATAAACTTTTAAAGTCAGGCGCCATAAATGCTTGACTTTAAAACAGACTTACGAAGTCAGGCAATAATAAATGCTTGACTTTAAATCATACTTACGAAGTCAGGCAATAATAAATGCTTGACTTTAAATCAGACTTACGAAGTCAGGCAAAAAAATGCTTGACTTTAAATCAGACTTACGAAGTCAGGCAATAATAAATGCTTGACTTTAAATCAGACTTACGAAGTCAGGCGAAAAAAATGCTTGACTTTAAATCAGACTTACGAAGTCAGGCAATAATAAATGCTTGACTTTAAATCAGACTTACGAAGTCAGGCTATCGCTTGACTTTAAAACTCCTTACATACAAAGTCGACTTAATAAAAGTCAAGCGGGCGCCTGACTTTAAATCCCCTTTTCGCCTGACTTTAAATCCCTTTTTTGCACTAGTGAGGGCTTTTTCACACACACACTATTGAGACTGTTTTCAGTTATTAATACAATTAGAGGGACTGAAAAGAAACTAGTAACCTGGTTCTCTTGGTGACATTTACTAGATGCGCGGTTACTGGAGAAAAACGTCTGAGTTGGGGTATCAAGCAAAGAAAAAAAAAATATATATTATATATATATATATATTATTATATATATATATACAAAACCAATTCAAAAATGCAAAAGTTAGTGCATTTTAAATGTCAAAATAAATGGTTAGCATATAAAATCAAAAAGAAAAGAAAAATGCTTGAATACCCAACGTATAAAGACCCTCCTTTGAGACCCGGTCTTAGTAAATGGAGGACCCAAGCTTAAGAATGTTGGGGAACCGGTTCTATGATGACATTGATATCCTCTCTAGAGTACTGATACTTTAAAGTTGTCTCTCAATTCCACAAGAGGCCCAAAATAGTAGCTCTCAAACCAAAGTGTTAGAATTGCCCCACAGTTCACTTAAGGTTTCGATATGAAACTAATTTTCCTTCAGAATTGGCGTAAAGATTTACACTGTTTTTGCTTGAGGACAAGCAAAGGTTCAAGCATAGGGGAGTTTGATAAGTCTATTTTTAGAGACTTTTTAATAGTTTTTTATTAAGTCTTTTTAGTATTTTAATTATATTTTTTGATCTATTTTACTGCAAATGTTTACTTTTTATTTTCAGGTTTTATTTTGAAGCAAAAGAGAAAATATGAGCTAAAATGAAGAAAAAAGGAAATATTTGAGGAGGAGCAATTTTTAAGGCACTAGACACCCTCATTGGCGCCAAGAGCCCCAAAAACCCAAAACAGGAGAAAACTGGCAAAACTGGCGCAAGACAGGGACCCCAGGGCGCCAAGGGCCCCAAAAACCCAAAACAGGAGAAAACTGGCCAAACTGGCGCAAGACAGGGACCCATGGGCGCCATGGGCGCAAAAAACGCAACACAGGAGCAAAACTGGCGAAACAGGTGCAAGACAGGGACCCATGGGCGCCAAAAACGCAACACAGAAACTGGCGCAGGCATGGGCGCCTGGGCGCCAAAAACGCAACACAGGCGCAACACAGAAACTGGCGCAGGCATGGGCGCCATGGGCGCCAAAATGCTGGAAAATTTGGCTACGGCCACCTTTTGATGGCCACCTTTGCCAACTTGATTTTTTTCTTCTTTTTGACCATTTTGCCCTCAACCTAAGCCCTTTGTCAACTTGTTGATGGCTATGCTTTCTCCACTTGTTGATGGATATTTTTGCCCACTTGTTGATGGCTTTGCCTTGCCCACTTGTTGATGACCATATCTTTGCCAAAACTTGTAATTTACTATTTTGCCCCTCCCTCATATTTTCCTATAAATAGGACCTTGATCCTCACTTGTAAAGCACTTGAATTTTGTGACAAAGTTCATCTCAAAAACTCTCTAAAGATTGTTCTTCATGATCTTCATGTTCTTCATATTCTTTTACTTTCTTGCTATTTAAATTCTTGCAATGTATTTTATAAGTCCTTTATTTTCCAAGTCATTTATTTTCTTGCCCTTTATTTTCCAAGTCATTTATTTTCTTGCCCTTTATTTTCCAAGTTATTTACTTTCTTGCCCCTTTATTTTTCAAGTCATTTATTTTCTTGCTATTTAAATTCTTGCAATTTATTTTCTAAGTCCTTTATTTTCCAAGTCATTTACTTTCTTGCCCCTTTATTTTCCAAGTCATTTACTTTCTTGCCCCTTTAATTTCCAAGTCATTTATTTTCTTGCTATTTAAATTCTTGCAATTTATTTTCTAAGTCCTTTATTTTCCAACTCATTTACTTTCTTGCCCATTTATTTTCCAAGTCATTTACCTTCTTGCCCTTTATTTTCCAAGTCATTTATTTTGTTGCTATTTAAATTCTTGCAATTTATTTTCTAAGTCCTTTATTTTCCAAGTCATTTACTTTCTTGCCCATTTATTTTCCAAGTCATTTACCTTCTTGCCCTTTATTTTCCAAGTCATTTATTTTCTTCCTATTTAAATTCTTGCAATTTATTTTCTAAGTCCTTTATTTTCCAAGTCATTTACTTTCTTGCCCCTTTATTTTCCAAGTCATTTACTTTCTTGCCCCTTTATTTTCCAAGTCATTTATTTTCTTTTCTCCTCTTTTGTCTACAATGATCATGAGTGAGTAGACTTTACTAAAACATTCCTTCTTTCTAAAAACACTTTCTTTTCAGTTAATCAACTTTGAAAAATTAAATTGGTATTCACCTAGGCTCTCCCTGTGGATCAATAACTCTTTTTATTACGCGACAAGACCGTGCACTTGCGGCCTTTCATTATTCTACTGGCCATAACGTTGGAAAGCTAAGAAGTAGAGCTACAGTTCTTATGTTCTGCTCAAACCTGATTATGATGTCTTGAGGGTCTAAACTGCGATGTCTCGCCCTATCTCTTATTTTTGGAGGGGATCTCGTCCACGAGGAATAAGATCGCGCCCTCTCTCTCTTATTATTGAAGGGGATCTCATCCGCGAGGAATGAGATCTTGCTCCCCCTCTTATTTTTGGAAGGGATCTCGTCCACGAGGAATGAGATCTCGCCCTCTCTCTCTTATTTTTGGAGGGGATGTCGTCCACGAGGAATGAGATCTCGCCCTCTCTCTTATCGGTAAGTTTTGCAAACATCATTTAACTACTAGTAACAACTTAAGGAAAGGGATGCGATCATTTAACTACTAGTAACAAATAACAATTATACACTCATACAGTGATTACGAAAATTGGCTTGAAAGTTTACAACAAGAAGCTATCTTTTGAATATTATGTTAACTAGATAAAGATTTCTTGTTGCAGTATTAACAATTGTTTGTATGTAAATAAACACAGCAACATCAAAAGCAAAAGGGCGAATGGTTAGCAGGAAGTTTCAAGCTAGAAAACTTCATTTCGGGTCTTGTCATAGGTTTCATTTGTGGTTTGTTGATTGATTTTTCAAAGCCAAATAGGAATCACCTCTCCAAAAAAATCTTCTCATCTAACAAGCTTCAATAGCAACTCTCAGTCTCAAGTAATGGTGATCAAGACCTTTAAATGGTTAATTCATTCATCATCATTTTTTTATATTCTGAGGACTTTCACTTCAAGTGGTTGTTCAATGGATGCATTCTGCTGTAAACAAGTTATTGAAATTGCTGTCAATTATTGGGTCTTTTTTATATATCTATGCATGTTGTTAATAATCAATACATCAATAGCTAGTTTGAACAAATTCTTCTTCAGTTTTAGAAATTTTATGGGAATAGATATATTATGCATACAGAGCTTCTTTTGCTGGATGTTGAGATATTTCTGATTTCAGTGTTAAACTTTTTGTGTCAGGTTCTGGTTGTTGGGCAAGACCTAAAGATGAAATCTGGAAAGATTTATCTCAGTGTGCTCAAGATACGAAACTTTTGTTTGCTTACTGGATTGTTCTTAAAATTTGTCAAGGATCTCTTTCCACCCATTGCAAACTACTTTATTTTCACTTTTCATCCCTTTTTGTTTATTAGTTTATGCTTTTACATTCATCTTATTTTTTGGCAGATGCTGCCACTACGATGTATGCCAAATTAATGCAAAGGTATTTTCACTTAATTCAGTGTCTATTTTAAAGCAATGATACATCTTCCAGTTCTGTATTTGTAGAAAAGTTTATAGTTTCAATCTTTGAATTTATTTTGATATCCAGCATATATGTCTCCATGACATTTGGTTGATTTCTCATCAAATTCTTTTCTGATGAGGCTTCTTAACTGTTGAAAGACAAATATCAATCATCTATTGAGGTTAGGAAATTGATCTGGCTTCACTTTCGTCAGATTTACTTACAACTAGTGGCACAAATAATTGAGGTTCGGAAATAGGAAACCCTTTTGGTGATTAGATTCTAATTATTAATTGACCCTAGTTTGAAGAAACTCTTGTTCAGTGGAAAAAATGATTTGAGGAAACAAAACTGCTTTGTATATCTTGACTTAGTTGAATTTGCGGAAAGGCTTTGTACATGAATTACTATTGATATATTTTCTACTGTTTCCTTGAATACAGGCTGTCCAAAAGCAACTCCAGATAGTCCTACTCTTCATAAGTAGTCCTTCACTGATTTCTAAGCTCTATAGAGATTGGTTTTTTTTATTTGCTTATAATGTTTCTTCATTCTGTTTTCCTAGGTGATGAAAAATTCCGGAAGCATAGAAAGACAAGTATAGATACTAAGTTGAGTGACCACTCTTCTGATGATGAAGGTGATATATATCTTGGACTATTCAATAGCGAGCAAGAGGGAGCAACTTCATATTGGAGAAAAAGGTAGAGGAACTTGCTCTGGCTAGGCTTTTTATATAAATGACTTCATCCGGCTGGTTTAATTTGCTAGATTTTGGTAGTAGAGAGTTCAAGGATGAAAGGGAGGAAGTATTGAACATGGTGAAAACAAATGGACATTTTGCACCTACTGACAAATATAGTGTTACAGGCGTCACATGGTATGTTGTTCATGCAACAGTCACACATCCTTGTTATTATCCTGGTTAGTATCTAATAAGCTAATACTCTTTACCTCTCCTTTACTTTTTTCCTAATTGTTATACAATTACAAACGAGCACAAGAGAGAAATGAGATCATAGAATTTGTTAATTAAAATTCAAGTGGGAAGGAATAATGGGAGGTAGGAATTTGGTTGGGGATAAATGAGATTACAAGGGGGAGGGATAGTAGTGTGTGGTAAGATGTGAATTGAGAACCATTTTTTAAAAAAATAGACATTTAGCATCGGTTGTTTTAAACAACCGATGCTAAATGTCTATTTTTTTAAAAAAAAATTAGACATTTAGCATCTGTTGTTTCAACAATCGATGCTAAATCACTACCAAAAAATGCAGGATAAGCGACGGATTTTAGCGAGGGAAACCAAATCCGTCGTTAAGTTTAACGTAGCGAGGGATTTAGCGACAAGTAGTTCCGTCGCTAAATTGGCGCGCTTTGTTTTAAAAAAAAACAAAATCAAATCCGTCGCTAATTAACCATTCCGTCGCTAACGGTTTGTCGATACTGTTGTCGTGACCGTTGGCAGTTTTTGGGACCCGTGAAAGAAACAAATCCATCGCTAAATGTGTATTCCGTGGCTAAGGAATCCGTCGCTAAACCCTTGGAAATTGTGCAATTATTTGATCGATCGCTAATTTGAATCTCCCTCGTAAATAATCCATCGCTAACCACTTGGAAATTGTGCAATTAATTGATCCGTCGCTAATGGACAGTTCCTTCGCAACAGATCCGTCGCTAAGCGTTATTTTTTTTCCCACTATCCGAAAACCCACCTTGCTTCTCTCTTCTCTCACCATTCTCTCAAACACACCTCACTCACTCTCTTCTCTCTTCTCTCTCCCACCGCGGCACCACCCACCGCACCACCACCACCCATCCTCTTCCCTCTGTCGCAACAGAGCCCTATTCTGGTACGTTTTTGTTTTCCTTTTTATCGTCTTTTTTTATTTGGTATTTTCGTTTTTATCTTCATTTTTTGATTTCGTTTACGTTTTTGTGTAATTATTGTGAAATTTTCGCATTCTGGTGTTCATGATGTCTCTTCTGGTTATTAGATTATGGTGCATTACATTGAATGCTTAAAATTCTTGTATTTTAGTTTTTGTTCATAGTGCATAGAATACATGTTTAGTGCTTCATAGTGCTGTTCTTATGTTTAGTATTTTAAGAATTTAGAAATAAACAGTATACGTCTAGTATCAATGCTGTTCTATTATATATTGTTCTTGTGTTTATTTATTGGTTCTTAGTTTTGAAGATGATTGTACATAAACTGTTAATTAATTTGGTAGTAACCGTGATTTTGATTTTGATTTGTGACTTGGCAGCTGAGTAATTCTGATTTGGTGGAGCTGTTTCTCTTGCTGGAGAAGTTTTAATGATTTTCGAGCTGCAAATTTGGTGGAAAAGCAGGTATTTTATAAGCCAAACTTTCAATTATTAGGAATAGGAGTTGAATTGTTGTTGCTTGTCATGGTTTTTTGTTGTTTCTTTGTTTCTGTTCTTCAAAATTAATGGGAAAAATATTGAATTTCATATTCTTAAGTCCATTTTTTGCTTGAATTTCATATTGTTAAGCTTGAATAAATTCTGAATAATTGTTAGTTTTCAAAATGGGAAATGTATATTATTTGGGGTTAATGCACAGCTCATTTGTGTATTGTTGTTTTGATGTTTGATCAACCCTAGGTTAGACGACTATATTGGAAGCTGTTATTGAGTATTGTGTGATGTTGATGGAAAAGGGTGAGGTGCTGCCCATTGAGATAATTACGAGACTATACTAACAATTTTAAGGTTGGGAGTTAGAAATAACTTCCTTCACTACTTATATGGAAAAGGGTTTTGTTTCTTCTGTCCTTAACCCCATATTCAGCTCGAAATCATCTCCATCGAGATCATATCGATGCCAATAACTTGGTAGGTTATATTTTAGGTTTAGCTGTTGGAATCTAATGCGTTTTTTTAAATGCGTGTAGATGAATTGGAATCAATTAAATCGTAGTTGGGTGTATGATTGGTTATATCCGGGAAGAGCATTTTTGAAGGAAACTTTTGTAAATGGGGTTGAAGAGTTTATTAGGGTAGCGTGGCGACATGATAAGGCTAAAAAGGAAGGGGGGATTAGATGTCCTTGCTTAAATGCGACGGTATACCTATTACACCTGATGATGAAATTAGGGTGCACTTGATTCGTATCGGGTTTAGGCCTAATTATTGGATTTGTGTGGACCATGGAGAACGACTTCCAAATTTTGACTTAGGGGCTTCTTCAAGCAGTTCTAGTTTTCATGTTCCATCTAATGAACAATTAGTGATGGCTTATTAGTATCACATAGATAGTTTGATTAGTTTTAGTCTCTGCATGTTGTTGATTGTTCATTTAATTTTAATTATTAATATATATCACATTTCGTTTATCATTATTGTTCGTTGTTGTTGTATTTAAATTTTTTTATTAATATATATCATTATATATTTTTCTTGCGTTTCATTTTTCATAGATATGCATCCAGGAGGAGTTCACCAATAGATGTTAAGGGGAAGAACATAGGTGAACCTTGAAGGCGGCGTCGAGTTCGTGAGGTTGTACTTAATGTAGGGGATACATTTTTGGGGATGTGTAACACCCCATTTCTACCCGGCAAAATAATGCAAAAATATCAGAGTTCATAAAAATCTTTTTCAACAAACAATGGAGTGCCACATTGGCTTCGTGGATACAACAGACGGTTTAATTCGCTTTTTGAAAATAGATACATAGCGCTTTCAGATGAACCGATAAAACGACACCTCAAAACAAGTCAAACTTCTTTTAACTACGCAGCGGAAATTCAAATGGTTCAACTAAACAACCGTGGCAACTATGCAAAAGTCATAACTCAAAATCCAACAGTAAACAACTTGAATAACATAAATAACATTCAATCCCCCCGAGTGCTACGTATCAGAGCGACACCACCGACTCGATCAAATGAAGGTACAACGGCATTCATTCAAGGTTACCTGCACGTTATCAACATAAGGGTAACATTCAAACAGAAGGGGTGAGATATCGAACTACATAATGAATCATATGAAGTACAATATATATAAAGTCAAGACATCAGATCATCATTTCACAACAGTCAATATCATCATATCACAACGGTCAATATCGTCATATCACAACGGTCAATAGCATCACGCCACGACAGTCAAAATCATTTCAATTGCATAAATATGCAACATGAATGCAGAATGTGACTCGACTCAGGGCCACCGCCCTATAATGCATGTGGTACCATAAATCAAACCCGTAAATAGGGGCATCAACATCGCAACATCGTCGTCGTGGTTTGAGCATAGCTCCATCGTAAAAATATGCTATGCATGTGACGCTATGTAAATGCACAAACAAATAACAACGGTTACATAGCAACGCAACAACACCGGAAACCAACAATGGCCGTAGGCCTACAACACATCATCTGCCAGTGAATAGAGGCAAATTCGTCTTCGTACAACCTTCGTCGTCAACAATTTACAACTTAGCAATTTTCAACATTTTGGCAACTTCGCAATATTTAAGCAACTTTCAACAATAGCAAACAACGGCAACAGCAACAGCAACACTGCGACCACAGCAACAGTAGCGACAACGGCAGCAGCAACAATGGCAACAACGGCAACAGCAACAACAACACAGCAACAACAGCAACAATGGCAACAACGGCAGTAGCAACAATGGCAACAACGGCAACAGCAACACAGCAGCAGCAGCACAGCAACATCAACACAGTAACAACAGCAACAACAACAGTAGCCCAGCAACAGCAACACAGCAATAGCAACACAGCTACAGCAGCACGGCAACAGCAGCAGCAACGGAGCACAGCAACAGCAGCAGCAACACAGCACAGCAACACAGCACAGCAACAACAGCAGCAACACAGCACAACAACACATCACAGCAACAGCAGCAGCAACACAGCACAGCAATAGCAAGACAGCAACCAGGGTGTGGCCCCTAGGGACAGGGCGCCAACACCAGCAACACAGAATTAGGGTGTGGCGCCTAGGGACAGGGCGCCAACACCAGCAACCATAAAAGAGAGCATGGCGCCTAGGGACAGGGCGCCATCATCAGCCACACAGAAGTAGGGTGTGGCGCCTAGGGACAGGGCGCCAACACCAGCAACAAAAAATTAGAGCATGGCGCCATCATCCGCAGGAAACAAAACATAAGTCACAGGGCGCCAGTTCAGCAAGCAACACACTGACAGGCACAGGGCGCCTAGGGCGCCAGATTCAGCAACAACAATAGGGACTGGGCGCCTAGGGCGCCAACTTCAGCAACATCAACAGGTACTGGGCGCCTAGGGCGCCAACTTCAGCGACATCACAGGTACTGGGCGCCTAGGGCGCCAGTTTCAGCAACAGGGAACAACACTGGGCGCCTAGAGCGCCTTTCTCAGCAACAACCAAAATAGAAAAACAGTGGCAGGGCGCCTAGGGCGCACTTTCAGAACCCAATTCAGATTCTCATGATCATGGCCAAAATACAATAACAATTCTAGGGCATAGGAATATCAATCACACAATCATAATTATTCAACAAGACATTCACAACATATATGATTATACCAATGACAATCATGAAAACCTAACCCCCACATAAAGTAATTCATATATCTCATTATAAGGCTTGAATCCCACCCTTACCTTAGCCTTAGAAGATCACGAACCTTAGCCTTTGAATATCACGAACCCTAGCCTTTGAAGATCACGAAACCCTAGCCTCTATCTCTCTCTGCGTCGCTCTCTCCCTCTCTCTCCTCTTGGCCGTCGCTCTCCCCTCTTCTCTTCTCTCTAATTCTATTTTTTGTTCTTTCTAAATGAGCCAAACCCTAAAATACTCTTATTTATACTTATTTAATTTTATGGGCTTTTCTATAGCTTATGCGAATTACATCATGGGCCTCGCTTAACACTTCTCATATTACTACTCCCAACCCTAACAATAGGCCCACATATACTAGCATTATTAATATTTTATTATTTTCTACCAATTAAATTCCCAAATAATTTGATTAAATAATTAATTAAATTTTTGGGGCGTTACAACTCTCCCCCACTTGGAATATTTTCGTCCTCGAAAATTCACCTGATTCGAACAACTCTGGATAGGACTCCCGCATCTTGCTTTCCAGCTCCCACGTCATGCTCTCTCCAGCAGCTCCCAACCAGACTACTTTCACCAAAGCGATCTCCTTACCTCTTAGAGCTTCACCTCATGATCCTCGATACGCACAGGCATCGTCTCCACAGTGAGATTATCCCGTACTCGCACATCATCCGCTTGAAATTTCAAATCCTTCCTTCGCTTATTATGATGAGTCTTCTGTCTACTTTGCGAAGTTTTCCCTTGCTCCCGAATTAATTTCCGCGATTGTCTAGCAGACAACAAACAAGCTCCCTCCTCTTCAGGAGTAGAAAAACTTACAGACTTGCTATGACAATTAAAATGGGCATGGTTATACTCTAACCAATTCATACCTAAGATCACATCCACTCCGCTTAACGGCAACTAAATTAAATCCACAACAAAGTCTTTGTCGAAAATCGACAAGGGACACCCAGAACACACAAGAGAAGTAGTCACCGACCCATTAGCTGGAGTGTCGACAACCATTTCTTTATTCATAAAAGACAACGCAAGATCCAATCTTTCAACACAATCAGCAGCGATAAAACAAAGAGTAGCACCGGTATCAACAATATAAGTTAGAGGAACACCGTTAATGAAGCATGTACCTCTAATAAGTCCGCCCTCCTTAGAAGTCTCTGTCCCTACAAAGCGAACACTCTCCCACCAGCTCGTTCCTTCTTCGGTTTCTGACACTGACTACTAATGTGTCCTCCTTCGGCACAGTTGAAACAAACAACCTCCTTATGCTCACACCCGGACACCTCATGCCCGATCTTACCGCAACGGAAACACCTCGTCGTCTCAGCTTTGCACGCATTACTCTTATGACCAGCTTTGCCACATTTGAAGCACACAATACCAGGAGGAGCATCTCCCCCACTAGTTCTCCTACCATCAGCGGGCTTTCGGTTCACCTCTACCAGCAGGAGCATCATACGGCTTACCACGACTCTGAGACTTGCTCCTCTTCTCGTTAACAATCATATAATGAGCATTGCTATCCTCCTCGTAGATCCTGCATCCGTCAATCAAATCAGAAAAGACACTGATCTTCTGATACCCAATTGCCTTCTTGATCTCTGGTCGCAACCCATTCTCAAACTTGATGCACTTCGAAAATTCAGCAGTTGCTTCACTGTAGTGCGGATAAAACTTAGCCAACTCCACAAACTTAGTAGCATACTCAATGACCGACAGCTTTCCTTGCTTCAGCTAAAGGAACTCAATTTCCTTCTTACCCCGAACATCTTCTGGATAATACTTCCTCGTAAATTCCCTACGGAACACAACCCAAGTGACCTCTTCACTTGCAGCTACCAACCTTTGACTAGTCTCTAACCACCAGTCATCAGCTTCTTTTGCCAACATATGAGTACCATAACGAACCTTCTGCGCTGGAGTGCAGTCCATCACACGGAAGATCCTCTCCATTTCCTTCAGCCAAGCCAACGCTCCATCAGGATTATACTTGCCTTTGAAAGTAGGCGGATTCTCTCTTTGAAAGGTCGCCAAACTACGCTCACCAGCATTCTGCTGAACCTCCACGGCCTGAGCCATAGCAGCCAATGCAGCAGCAATAGCAGCATCGTTCCTTCCAGCCATCTCGACTAATCACTTCAACATAAACGACAGTTAGAACTAATTGACAATACTTGATCGTCAATGACACAATAACTTGACAACTTGGCCGGACAGACCGAAACTGCTCTGATACCACTAATGTAACACCCCATTTCTACTAGGCAAAATAATGCAAAAATATCAGAGTTCATAAAAATCTTTTTCAACAAACAATGGAGTGCCACATTGGCTTCGTGGAAACAATAGACGGTTTAATTCCTTTTTGAAAACAGATACATAGCGCTTTCGGATGAACCGATAAAACGACACCTCAAAACAAGTCAAACTTCTTTTAACTACGCAGCGGAAATTCAAATGGTTCAACTAAACAACCGTGGCAACTATGCAAAATTCATAACTCAAAATCCAACAGTAAACAACTTGAATAACATAAATAACGTTGAATCCCCCCGAGTGCTACGTGTCAGAGCGACAACACCGACTCGATCAAATGAAGGTACAATGGCATTCATTCGAGGTTACCTGCACGTTACCAATATAGGGGTAACATTCAAACAGAAGGGGTGAGATATCGAACTATATAATGAATCATATGAAGTACAATATATATAAAGTCAGGACATCTGATCATCATTTCACAACAGTCAATATCATCATATCACAACGGTCAATATCGTCATATCACAACGGTCTATATCATCACATCACGACAATCAAAATCATTTCAATCGCTTAAATATGCAACACGAATGCAGAATGTGACTCGACTCAGGGCCACCGCCCTATAATGCATGTGGTACCATAAATCAAACCCGTAAATAGGGGCATCAACATCGCAACATCGTCGTCGTGGTTTGAGCATAGCTCCATCGTAAAAATATGCTATGCATGCGACGCCATGTAAATGCACAAACAAATAACAACGGTTACATAGCAACGCAACAACACCGGAAAGCAACAATGGCTGTAGGCCTACAACACATCATCTGCCAATGTATAGAGGCAAATTCGTCTTCGTACAACCTTCGTCGTCAACAATTTACATCTTAGCAATTTTCAACATTTTGGCAACATCGCAATATTTTAGCAACTTT
The DNA here is from genome assembly GCA_039519185.1 of Astragalus membranaceus. Lineage (NCBI taxonomy): Eukaryota > Viridiplantae > Streptophyta > Magnoliopsida > Fabales > Fabaceae > Astragalus > Astragalus membranaceus. The sequence continues at coordinate 41,982,684 of CM076854.1, read as the reverse complement.
CAACAATAGCAAACAACGGCAACAGCAACACTGCGACCACAGCAACAATAGCGACAACGGCAGCAGCAACAATGGCAACAACGGCAACAGCAACAGCAACACTGCAACAACAACAACAACAACAATGGCAACAACGGCAGCAGCAACAATGGCATCAACGGCAACAGCAACACAGCAGCAGCAGCACAGCAACAGCAACACAGTAACAACAGCAACAACAGCAGCAGCCCAGCAACAGCAACACAGCAATAGCAGCACAGCAACAGCAGCAACAGAGCACACAGCAGCAGCAACACAGCACAGCAACACAGCACAGCAACGCAGCACAGCAACACAGCACAGCAACATCACAGCAACACAGCACAGCAACACAGCACAGCAACACAGCATAGCAACAGCAGCAGCAACACAGCACAGCAACACAGCACAGCAACAACAAGACAGTAACCAGGGTGTGGCGCCTAGGGATAGGGCACCAACACCAGCAACACAGAATTAGGGTGTGGCGCCTAGGGACAGGGCGCCAACACCAACAACCATAAAATAGAGCATGGCGCCTAGGGACAAGGCGCCATCATCAGCCACACAGAAGTAGGGTGTGGCGCCTAGGGACAGGGCGCCAACACCAGCAACAATAAATTAGAGCAGGGCGCCATCATCCGCAGGCAACAAAACATAAGTCACAGGGCGCCTAGGGCGCCAGTTCAGCAAGCAACACACTGACAGGCACAGGGCGCCTAGGGCGCCAGATTCAGCAACAACAATAAGGACTAGGCGCCTAGGGCGCCAACTTCAGCAACATCAACAGGTACTGGGCGCCTAGGGCGCCAACTTCAGCGACATCACAGCTACTAGGGGCCTAGGGCGCCAGTTTCAGCAACAGGGAACAACACTGGGCGCCTAGGGCGCCTTTCTCAACAACAACCAAAAACAGAAAAACAGTGGCAGGGCGCCTAGGGCGCCACTTTCAGCACCCAATTCAGGTTCTCATGATCATGGCCAAAATACAATAACAATTCTAGGGAATAGGAATATCAATCACACAATCATAATTATTCAACATGACATTCACAACATATATGATTATACCAATGACAATCATGAAAACCTAACCCCCACATAAAGTAATTCATATATCCCATTATAAGGCTTGAATCCCACCCTTACCTTAGCCTTAGAAGATCACGAACCCTAGCCTTTGAAGATCACGAAACCCTAGCCTCCTCTCTCTCTTGGCGTCGCTCTCTCCTTCTTCTCTCCTCTTGGCCGTCGCTCTCTCCCTCTTCTCTTCTCTCTAATTCTATTTTTTGTTCTTTCTAAATGAGCCAAACCCTAAAATACTCTTATTTATACTTATTTAATTTTATGGGCTTTTCTATAGCTTATGCGAATTACATCATGGGCCTCGCTTAACACTTCTCATATTACTACTCCCAACCCTAACAATAGGCCGACATATACTAGCATTACTATTATTTTATTATTTTCTACCAATTAAATTCCCAAACAATTCGATTAAATAATTAATTAAATTTTTGGGGCGTTACAGGATGCCCCAGACCACCACTACTGCTGGAGGAGCTGGGACTTCACGTTCTGCTATAGCTGCTCCACCTGCTGGTCGCCCCAATTGGTATCCTATAAACCCATCTAGCACAGCAGCATCCTATGGGTATTTTCCACCTATGCAACATTCTATGGGCACACCGGGAGGGTATATGGGCCCACCTCTGCAGCATCCTATGGGCACACCCAGCAGGGTATATGGGCCCACCTCTGCAGCATCCTATGGGCACACCAGGCGGGTTATCTATGCCTACACCCGAGCTACAAATTGATCAGTCCCTACAGGATGATCATTTTGAACCCCATGGTCATACTGATTCAGAGCCATTATCATCCGGGTCGAAGGATGAGCAGGTGGTTGTCGACCCCGATGGTAGACGTCGCAAAGTCATATATCCCTTTGGCGATGCGTAAGTATTGTTTGACTTTTTTTTAATTTAAATTAATTGTTTGATGTGTATATATGTTTGTTAATTATGCAACGACTTAATTATGCAGGTTTGTTAGATCGAAGACTGCTTCATCAGCGATCACTCATGTCATTAAGAAACTCTATTTTGAAGAGTACCATGAAAAGGTGACAAAAATCGATAAGAGGAAAAAGAAAGATTTTGTGAACCTGTTTAGGGTAAGTATCAATTATGTCATTACCTATATTGATAATTTTAATATATTGTTTAATGTTTAATATAATTACTAATACATATTTTGATTATGTTTAATACAGACCAAAGTGACTTGGAGACCGGAAGATGATGAATTGGTGCATAAAGTTTCTTGGACTAGATTGGCAAAGCAATTGGCGGACTTGCTCTACAAATTGCGCCATAAAAATGAAAGGCCGAGGTATATCCCTCAAGAAGTCTGGGATCAATACTAGGAAGTTTGGAGAAGTGAGAAATTCAAAAGAAATGCTGGAAAAGCGAAGGAAAATTGAAATTCAGAAAAGGGTGGCTCGCTTCACACTTGTGGCTCCGTCAACCAAGCTCAGCATGCTATGAGATTGGTAAGTTATTTTAAAAATATTTGTACTATTCTAGTTTAGTTAGGGCGACTAGTTACCAATATTTGAGAAATTGTTTCATTTTTACAGAGTAAGAAGGCCGGACGCCCCTCTTACTATTGCTGAGCTGCATAGGGCCACACATGTCAAGAAGGATACCCAGACTTATGTTGATGAGCGCTCGAGGACTACTCAGGTAATTATACAACTTGATTTGTATTATATATATAATGTTTTCTTAAATTGGAGTGCTTATTATGCTATGTTTTGTGGTTATGCAAAACAGGAGAAACATGCTGAGACGAAGTTTGAGCCGACTCAGGGGAGCTGGAACCCTGAGTCACTTGGTCCACTGATTCCTGAAATCATGGGTTTGGCCAACCGCAAGTGGGAGAAGTTGGTAGGGAGAAGTTGGGTAAGCTCAAAATTGTGCTGCATTTGATATATAGTTATTAAAAAAAAACAGGTTTTCAAAATTGGACACGTGGCATAAAACTAAAGCAGTTTTTTTATAAAAAAATTAAATTAGCGACGGATTGGGTTTCACTAATTTCCCTCGCTAATTAGCGGCGGAATTTCCCTCTCTAAAACGCGTTGCTAATTACCAAGGGAAAATCCCTCGCTAAAATCCGTGGCTAAAAAAAAATTCCGTCGCTAAAGATTAGCGAGGCCCTTTTTAGCGACGGAAATTCCCTCGCTAATACGCTTTAGTGACGGATTTTGGAGGTTTAGCGACGGAAATTTCCATCGCCTATCCTGCTTTTTTTTGTAGTGAATGTCATTTTTAGACAGCAAAAACAGTCATGAAACACCATTTAGCATCGGCTATTTAAACACCCGATGCTAATAGGGACATTTAGCATCGATTACTTAACCGATGCTAAATGTCTAACTTTTAGCATCGTGGAATTTATCATCGTCTGATAACCGATGCTAAATGTACCAACTAACCAATACTAAATGTCTTTTCTGCACTAGTGTTTTATGAAAAAGGAGATTGGAGATATTTACTTAATCTGGCTTTGTATCTATTCTTTGGAATGTACTATTTCTTCTTTCATCACTTTTTAGTGGGATTGATTTGCAAATTGATTGCTGATTCAGTGGTGTTTAGATGAGAGCTCATAATTGGAAGGAATATAAAGGAATATAAAGACTCAGCTGCCATTTTAGGTAGAGGAGTGGGGATCTGTCAAATTTCGCAAGTGCATTTACAAATGTAAAGTTGTGTATCCGCGCACTGAAGAGTTGTTGTAATTACGTGATCCCTTTTAAGTTTGTAACCATTAGTTTGACCTCCATTGTGAAAAGACTTCTCTACATCCTTAATGTGCTTTATCTATTTTATGAACAATAATTAATTCAAGTATGTCAATAAGGCTATGGTAATGTTCCATGCCAAGATGCTTGCATGATAATTAACAACATGGGAGTTTTCAAATAGTCGTGCTTCAATGTAAATGGTTTCCTTTTATTCTCCTGTTTGGTACCTGACATCTTATGTTGTGCTTTATCGGAAAATTACAAAATAATTTCACTTTTAAACTACTAGCCATATTAGGTGTGATGAAGGTTTAGGATTGAGGAACTAATTAATACTTTGAACATTGCAGCAATTGCTTGAAGACTCTGCCGAATACCACAGAGAGAAGGATGGGGCATTGCTTGCAGAGCAGAATAGGGTGAAGTGGAGTAAGGAACCTTGATTTATCCGTACTTACCTGAGAAATTTCAATATTGTGTGCAGGCTATTGGGGCACTCACAATAGGGCATATTGATGCAACTGTGAGCATGTCCAATTTCAAAGTAAGAGTAAACTAGTGTTTTGTGTTTCATGTTTATTAAGGTGTCTTAATAGAAGTTGGGGGGTAAGATGTAAGTGTCCTATTTCATGTTGCTTTATTAGTAAGGTTATTATTAAACTATTGTGCATGTTCACTGCCAATAATATTTCTCTATTTCCAAAGGGGGGTGTTCACTGCCAAAATTCACATATGTTACTTGTTTTGATCTTTCTCAACTATTTTTTCATCCTCTAGTTCTACAATTTTTACGTTAAAAAATAGAGCTTTTGAACGTGAGGCCTGTTCATATTTTTAAGTGCTTTGGAATTGTAATTATAGGAACAATTATGGGAGCTAGGGGAGAATGAAATAAGCTTGAATTTGCATTTAGTTTGACTATAAGTTTAGTTAATGTATTTTAGGTAGCAGTTGAGTTGAATTCTGGGTTTATTATTTTGAGGTTTTGATTTTACACAAGTGTCAAACATTTGGAACCAAGGAAATCTCCTTTGTACATACCCGAGTGTTAATGTAAAATAGAATTCTTTTGTTTTTTTTATGCTATGGAAGGTGAATGAGAGGGATATTATTTTTACATACTTTTATTGTATATTATTAGTTAGATTCTTTTTTAATTTGTGTTTTGTATGAACTCTTAATTATGTTTGGATTGTAACGTGTATCCGAATTATGTTTTATCCCGTTAATTTGTGTAATGATTTCTAATTTGCTTATATTTTGTCGTGATTGATATTCTCACCCATTCATTCTTAATTGAACTTATCAGGCTTTCCAAGACCTTTTGCAATACCTACCACGCTGTCCTTCCTTCAAAAATTACTTTGGAGAGAGTTTGTGGATCAACTTTTGATAATTTTGATTAGCATTAGATTATACTTCCCTGTTTTAATAGTTATAGATTATGACTTTTTGCTATTTCTATTTTCTCTTTAAGACAATGCCTATAAATTGTATTTCGATGGTTGTATTCGGATTATCCAAGTGCTCTTGGGTAGTATTATAATAATTCTATATTAACTAAAGCTTTGACCCCATGAAATGCACGGATCATAGCGCTAGTTAAGTATTTAAATTCAACGTTCACAGTATGTACTATAAAGGGCGCGGTCCCTATGTTTATGGTATTATCTATATCTGTTCGTTTGTTATTATCATGTATGTTTGTTATATCATGTAAGTGTTTAAGTGTAAATAATTTGAATCGACCTTCGCCTCTTACACTTACTTTCAAATGAAAGGATAAAGAAATAAGAACTCATACACTCATACTTAGAGCTGGAAAAACGGGCCAGGCCGTCAGACCGGGCCGACCTAGCCCAAAAAAACAGGGCTTGGACCGAAGAACCTGAGCCCATTTTTCACCCGGGCTTTCTAGCCCAACCCTAAAAAGATCGATCCCGCGCTGGGCTAGCCCAGCCGAGCCATGGATAGCCCACAAGCCCGTGAATTAAACAAAATTAGTAACCCAATTCGTCTCACTGTCAGCGTCACTTCTGTTTTTATACACAATTACACACCATCGGCCACCCCATTTCACCAAAAAATGCACACTCCCGAATTCCCAGTTTCATCCCAATTTCCCAAACAAATACAATTAGTGGATTCATTTTTTTCCCAGAATTTTACTCAACAGAAAATGTACCTGTTCCGGACGGGGCCAAGAGGCCCAATCCGCATGAGAACCGGTCCAATCCAGCACGGGATCCGGCCCAACAAGGAAATAACAGCGCAGATCCCAGATCAACGGCCCAGATCGCGGCGCCCCAATCCAACGGCTCCGGATCAGGCAAGACCCGCAGAACCCCAGCCTCTGCGTCTATAAATACGGCACGAACCTCGAAGATCAGGTATTTTTTACTCATTTGTACCTCTCACTAACTTCTGATCGCTGACTTTGGCAACGGAGTGTCTGCAGGTACCCAACCCTCCGAGTCCAACCTCGGAGGAAGACAACGCTTAAGATCTCAACCTCGAAAGATTCCGACTCCCGAAGCTCTAATCCAGCCTCGACCTAGGAAAGGACTATCACAAGGCTCAAGATACCAACTACTCTTCCTAGATCCTGAATCCCAGGGCAAGGTACCGAACAGTACCATTCCTGTCATAGCCAGATGTTGGTTTTTACGATGTTCTATTTTTACATGATGTGGCAGTGTGATAAATCCTATACCAAAGCTGTTGAGAATTTAGTTTTGATGTAGTTTTGATAGACATAAATTCCTACACCGGTACTTTTGATAGACATATAACTATTCTTTTGAAGTTAAAACTGCTATGCTGGAACTATATATGCGGCCACTGCTTAAGTATTTTTATTTCCACTCTGTACTTGTTTCAGTCTAGTAATACTAGCAAATAACACTATGATAGTGTGTGTATTTGATTGATAGATTTATTTTCTTTTGATATTTTTAAAAAGTCGGACCCTTAAATGCTTTCATTGAGGATTCCTTTAAACAACGCAACAGTGGCTAAAAAATTACACGTAATGCGGGCTAGCCCGAAAAGTCTGTTGCCTGCCCTTGGCATGCTTGGGCTGTAAAGTGTGAGCCCAAATTTCAACCCGGGTTTTTTGCCCGGTCCTTAAAAGCCCGAGCCCGATGTGGGCCGGCCCAATACGGTCCGGGTAGCCCATTTTGCTAGCTATACTAAACAATATTATCGATTCTGATTACTACCATCATTTTATAATTTAGAAGTTTTCAAAGAAAAACGAGATGAAATTTTTGCGGGGGGTGGGCATAAGTATGACAACTATACACGTTAGTACAACTAGTGGCATCGTTTGAACAATGGCCATTCCACATATATGGAAGTACCTATAAGGAATGTTTGGAAGTATTTTCACGCACCGGAGTCTGGTCGCGTTAACGTGCAGGTGACCGTGATAACTGTCCTAGCGATGTCAATCTTCGTGATCCCCGTGAAATTCTACCTCCAACTCTAGTGTGCATCACTACAATAAAATGACAATACTATTATATTAATATAATAAATTAATATAAAAAAAATGAAAAAAACACCCTTAAAATGAGGGGGGTATAAAAGTCAAAACCCAATTTTCATTCCTTTCTTGCATTCGAAATGGCTATTGGCTAAAGCAGACCCCGTGAGACCCTTTTTTTTTGACACAAAGAAGACCCTTTTTTGTATATCCCAAATAATGCATTTAGTGTGATTTATTGATGTTATTTTTTTTTTTATCAGTTATGCTTTATTGATGTTACAATTAAACGAGTGAATTTTTTTCCTTGACAAAGAAAAGTGTGAACACGTTAAAATTAGTTATAAAAATATGTACCCATAAATATGTTTCAAAGGAAGATCGAGATGGCAAGTGCCAATTATGTTCTTGGAAAATTAATGCACAGGGTGGGTGTAGGTATGATAAGAATACAAGGTTGTACTCTCGGTGTAGTCCTTGGAACAATCATCGTCGTTCCACATACATGGAAGTAGGCACAAGGAATTCTTCGAAGATATGATTTTCCAACATTTCTCTCTTTCGAAATGGAAATCCAGTAATAAGACATATCAATCTCATTGTTCCCAATAAGACTAGTAGGTAAATATAAGAGATCGGCCTCCAACCTGATTGACCAATCGGCTATAATTATCACGCCTTCATCTACTCTGGCTTCTCTACCTTTATGGTATCCAGTGAGATCATAGGGAGAAAATCCCTGATTTTTCTCCCGTCTATCTGTAACGGTCGAAGAAGCCATAAAATGTAATAATGAGCAATCATCACCATTGTACTATAAATATACGCCCTCTGAGGCTAATAGACGGATCCAGAATCCGTGATTCATGTCTCTTACTGGTTTCTTATCATTCTTGTAAGATTTATATTCTGTATTTAAACATACTGTGTTCAGTGTAATTCCTTCTGAAGGAACAGATCGAAATATTTGTGCCCAACATGGGGCCAGTTAAAACTCTTCCCACGCCTCACGTAAAACCCATATTTTTTATCATCAATGGAAAAAATCAACCACGACTATCCCAAAGTCACCAGTCTGCAATCCCATAATTTGGAGCAGAAATGCACGAGTGAGAAATTGAAAAAAGCAAATACTGATACAAGAAATAAGAGAGATGGATCTCCAAGAACATCTCAACATTGTAAGAAAGCTTGCAAAGATCTTCGATGCAACGTCCCAACTACGGCGAGAAGTAGACTCAAGAGAAGATCGCACCACCAAGAGCCACCCTACCCCACGCAAGAGTCGTCGCCACCAGAACAGAAACATAACTCGGAGGACGCGTCAAAACTGGCGACCGGAGGCCGACACGTCAGAACAATTGCTGGGGGGTTCTCAGGTGGCGGAGCCTCGTCATCATCAAGAAAAAGGTATGCCCGCTCTATTATGAATGTGGAAGATACATAGAATAATTTGTTGTGCTAGATTACTCTGCTGCTGGTACCAGGCTGTCATGCGCAGAATATTGCTTTTTTGTGAGCACATTGTACTCCTAGGTACATGTATTGACAAATGGCATCTCCAAAAGATATTTCTTGGATCACTAAACCCTAGTACTATTTAAGGCAGCTCATCTTCCTCATTTTAGAGGCTGGTTCGGAGGAGGCAAGGTTTAAACATAGCCTTTCTCACCATTTTCGTTCCAAGCTCCATTTTCACAATAAAAAGTAGAAATTCTGCACCAAAGTGCTGGGATTATTGCTGCAGCATCACTGGAGGTGACATTACTTGGAGTTTTTCTTGGATTAGGGAGCTGTTTGTACCTCCATTATCATTGTTCTTGGAGCTATTCTCAGTCTACCTCTTCTTAGTATATTTTCTTCCTTGTAATTTCGGTTTTATGGCTTTAGATTTTGCATCTATGCTTTAATTCTTGTGTTTGTTGCTCACTATGAGCTAATCACTTTATAGTTGGGATGCTAGTAACTTTCTAATGGAGTTTTAATGGTTTAATGCAATATATTTGATGTTTAGCATTTTTATCCTTTGTGTGATACTATTTCCAAACTTATTTTAGAATTGATCACCTAAATATAAGTACCATTTATAGATTCAGACATGGTTTATAAATTGTTCTCAAAGGATAATATGGATAGTGGTTATTTAAGGACACTTTAATAATCCTTGCAAAAAACCAATATATAGGAGGGCAAGTTTCATATGGTGAATACTGTGGGTGAGAAATAGTCAGGGGTGGACCTATTTAGAGCTTAGACATAAGTGCTTGTAAAGAAGCCCTGTAGGAAAGTGACTGAAAAACAGGTACTATATGCTACAGCTTGTTATTTTATTTTGTTTTTACTATATAGCATTAGACTGTTATGATGACATTGCATAGTGAAAGACATTCCAGCTTACTCTCTTTCTGAATTTCTACTAATCCTTTAATTTATTTGTTGTTTGTTGATAAAATTGGGTTCTACAACTTGTTATTTTATTTTGTTTTTACTTACTTGCTTACATACTAATTTAAATATAGAAAAGAACTCAACAATCCTCGTGGGAACGATCTCTACTTACTCTTTATTACTTGTTGTGATTGTGTACACTTACACATATTGTTTTCACACAACAGGAATTAGCGAGGGAAATGGGACGTGTGGCAGTCATAATTGGAACGCGTGGCAGTCAAAATTAGCGAGGGAAATTGATTCCCTCGCTAATTAGCGAGGGAACTGTCCATCGCAAATTAGCGAGGGATTCAAATTCCTTCGCTAATGGATTAGCGAGGAGAAGTTTAGCGAGGGAATCAGTCCCTCGCTAATTCCCTCGTAAATGATTATTAGCGACAGAAATTGGACGTTTTTTGAGGGAAAATTCCCTCGCTAATAACATTTTTTTTGTATTGGATCTTGCCCCTTTGCCTGCTACGGGGATCTAGCCCCTTTGCCTGCTGAGAAGGGGGGATCTCGCCCCTTTGCCTTCTAGGAAGGGGGATCTCACCTCTTTGCCTTCTGAGAAGGGGATCTCACCCTCGCTTATTTGATAAGTCTATTTTTAGAGTCTTTTTAATAGTTATTTTATTAAGTCTTTTTAGTATTTTAATTATATTTTTTGATCTATTTTATTGCAAATGTTTACTTTTTATTTTCAGGTTTTATTTTGAAGCAAAAGAGAAAATATGAGCTAAAATGAAGAAAAAAGGAAATATTTGAGGAGGAGCAATTTTTAAGGCACTAGACACCCTCATGGGCGCCAAGAGCCCCAAAAACCCAAAACAGGAGAAAACTGGCAAAACTGGCGCAAGACAGGGACCCCAGGGCGGCAAGGGCCCCAAAAACCCAAAACAGGAGAAAACCGGCCAAAATGGCGCAAGACAGGGACCCATGGGCGCCATGGGCGCAAAGAACGCAACACAGTAGCAAAACTGGCGAAACTGGGGCAAGACAGGGACCCATGGGCGCCAAAATCGCAACACAGAAACTGGCGCAGGAACTGGCTCAGGCATGGGCGCCATGGGCGCCAAAAATGCAACACAGGCGCAACACAGAAACTGGCGCAGGAACTGGCGCAGGCATGGGCGCCATGGGCGCCAAAATGCTGGAAAATTTGGCTACGGCCACCTTTTGAAGGCCACCTTTGCCAACTTGATTTTTTTCTTCTTTTTGACCATTTTGCCCTCAACCTAAGCCCTTTGTCAACTTGTTGATGGCTATGCTTTCTCCACTTGTTGATGGATATTTTTGCCCACTTGGTGATGGCTTTGCGTTGCCCACTTGTTGAAGACCATATCTTTGCCAAAACTTGTAATTTACTATTTTGCCCCTCCCTCATATTTTCCTATAAATAGGACCCTGATCCTCACTTGTAAAGCACTTGAATTTTGTGACAAAGTTCATCTCAAAAATTCTCTAAAGATTGTTCTTCATGTTCTTCAAGTCCTTCATATTCTTTTACTTTCTTGCTATTTAAATTCTTGCAATTTATTTTCTAAGTCCTTTATTTTCCAAGTCATTTATTTTCTTGCCATTTATTTTCTTGCCATTTATTTTCCAAGTCATTTATTTTCTTGCCCTTTATTTTCCAAGTTATTTACTTTCTTGCCCCTTTATTTTTCAAGTCATTTATTTTCTTGCTATTTAAATTCTTGCAATTTATTTTCTAAGTCCTTTATTTTCCAAGTCATTTACTTTCTTGCCCATTTATTTTCCAAGTCATTTACCTTCTTGCCCTTATTTTCCAAGTCATTTATTTTCTTGCTATTTAAATTCTTGCAATTTATTTTCTAAGTCCTTTATTTTCCAAGTCATTTACTTTCTTGCCCATTTATTTTCCAAGTCATTTACCTTCTTGCCCTTTATTTTCCAAGTCATTTATTTTCTTCCTATTTAAATTCTTGCAATTTATTTTCTATGTCCTTTATTTTCCAAGTCATTTACTTTCTTGCCCCTTTATTTTCCAAGTCATTTACTTTCTTTCCCCTTTATTTTCCAAGTCATTTATTTTCTTTTCTCCTCTTTTGTCTACAATGATCATGAGTGAGTAGACTTTACTAAAACATTCCTTCTTTCTAAAAACACTTTCTTTTCAGTTAATCATCTTTGAAAAATTAAATTGGTATTCACCTAGGCTCTCCCTGTGGATCGATAACTCTTTTTATTACGCGACAAGACCGTGCACTTGCGGCCTATCAAGTTTTTGTCGCCGTTGCCGGGGAGGCAGTGATATTAATTAAGTTTTTCGAAATCGGTTAGACTGAAGTTTTATTTTCTTTATTTTTACTTTTTCTTCTCTTGTCCCTCGAATGCGAAGAACCAGAAGTTTCGGAGAAACTGTTTAGCAAATTCCCGAAATCGAAAGGTTCTTACATAGAAGGAGGAGAGAAATTCTCGATAACCAAATGGCGGCGAATGAGAATCGTGCTCTCAAAGAGTACGCAACACCTTCAGCAGAGCCATCGGCTGCCATTGTACATCCGAATGTGGAAGCAAATAATTTTGAACTCAAAACATCTCTGCTTTCAATGGTTCAACAAAACCAATTTTCTGGTTCTCCCACGGAGGACCCAAATCTTCATATTTCAATTTTTTTAGAATACTGTGGAACTCTCAAATTAAACGGGGTACCTCCAGATGCCATAAGGCTAAAACTCTTCCCTTTTTCATTAAGGGATAGAGCAAGAGCATGGCTACATTCTTTGCCTTCGGAATCCATTACCAGCTGGGGCCAGTTAAAACAAACTTTTCTTGCTAAGTTCTTTCCCCCGAGTAAAACAGCTCAAATGAGAAATCAAATTACTCGATTTTCTCAAAACGACGGGGAATCTCTTTATGAGGCTTGGGAACGTTTCAAAGAAATGTTAAAGCTATGCCCCAATCATGGACTAGAGAAATGGCTCGTTGTTCACACATTTTATAATGGATTACAATATGCAACAAGAATGACTGTTGATGCAGCTGCAGGTGGAGCTCTAATGAACAAAAATTTTACTGAAGCTTATGCACTCGTTGAAGATATGGCTCAAAACCATTGTCAATGGACAAGTGATCGAGCCATAACGAATAAACCAGCCTCGTCAAAAGAGCTAGGTAAGTATGAAATATCTGCTGTTGATCATCTTACCTCAAAAGTGGACGCACTTTTTCAAAAATTTGAAAAATTAAATGTAAGTGCCGTCTCACAAACTTCTTCTCCTATTACTCCACCATGTGAATTATGTGGGTTTGTTGGCCATATTGGAGTTGAATGCCAGCTTGAGGCATCTAGTACTTGAAATGAGCATATTAACTATGCTCAAAAGGAAGATCCATTTTCAAATACTTATAATCCTGGGTGGAGGAATCATCCAAATTTTTCTTATAAAAATCCTCCACCCAATCCAGCACCTAGACCACCTCCTGTCTTTCAAAATCAAAGGGCTTTTAACAACCCACAAAACAACCCGCAAAAGTCGAACTTGGAATTTTTGATGGAAAAATTTGTGTCATCTTAAACAAAACAAAATGAAGAATTCAAAAATCAAACTGGTTATTTGAATGACACACTTATCAAATTAGTATCAAAAGTCGACTCTATTGCCACACATATCTTGAAAATCAAATAACTCAAGTGGCAACACAAGTGGCTTCATCCTCTAAGTCTTCAGGGGTATTTCCTGGACAACCAGAACAAAATCCAAAAGGCCAAATAAATGCCGTCACCCTTAGAAGCGGAAAACAATTAGAGGAACCAAGAGCAAACCAAGAAAAAATTGTGAGTGAAAAACATAATTTACCAGGTGAGCAAGAAGAGAAAGAAAAAGAGAAAGAACCAGAAAAAGAAAGAGAAGAACCACACATCCCCCCACCACCATAAAAACCACCCATTCCTTTTCCCCAAAGATTTGCAAAAAACAAACTTGACGAGCAATTCAAAAGGTTTGTCGACTTGCTTAAAAAGCTTTACATCAACGTTCCTTTCACTGATGCATTGTCTCAAATGCCGTCTTATTCTAAATTTTTGAAAGAAATTTTATCCAAGAAAAGAAAAATAGACGACTATGAGACGATTGCATTAACAGAGGACTGTAGTGCAATTATCCAGAACAAGCTGCCACAAAAACTCAAAGATCCGGATAGTTTTTCCATACCATGTGTGATTGGAAGTGAAACTATAAACAGAGCGATGTGCGATCTAGGAGCCAGTGTAAGTTTGATGCCTCTTTCTCTCTGCAATAGACTAGGGATAGGCGAACTTAAAGCCACAAAAATGACAATACAGTTGGCAGATCGTTCCGTTAAATACCCCACTGGAATCTTAGAGGATATCCCTATCAAGGTACGACAAACTTTTATACCGGTGGACTTTGTTGTAATGGAAATTGAAGAAGACTCCCAAATTTCTATTCTTCTAGGGAGGCCTTTTTTTGCTACTGCAGGGGCAATAATTGACGTTAAAAACGGTAAGTTCGTTTTTAATGTGGGGGATTAAAAAGTTGAGTTTGAAGTTTCAAAATTCATGAAGAGTCCATCTGTAAAAGACTCGTGCTGCAGGATTGATATTGTAGACTATTGCGTGCGAGACTGCTCTTTAGCATCATCTTCACAAGATAGTCTGGAAGATTGCCTTTTAGGCAACACAAATACAAATGCGGCAGGGGAAACCCAATTCTACATACAACTTTTGGATGAAAATCCACCATCACAAGAATTGGGTACTGAAACTTTGGGTGAGGAAAAACCTCGACCTCTCCCAAAAGAAACACCAAAAATAGAACTGAAGCCCTTACCATCATCTCTCAGGTATGAGTTCCTTGGCCCTAATTCTACTTTTCAAGTAATTATAAATGCAAATTTGAAACAAAATGAGGCTGAAAAATTGCTTAATGTTCTCAAGAAGTATCCCAAAGCCATAGGGTATACTATTGAGGACATTAAAGGAATAAATCCGTCAATCTGCATACACAGAATACTACTGGAAGAGGACTATAAACCTTCTATCGAGCATCAAAGAAGATTAAACCCAAACATGAAAGAGGTTGTTAAAAAGGAAGTTTTAAAACTCCTTGATGCTGGGATAATATATCCTATTTCCGATAGTAAGTGGGTTAGTCCTGTTCAAGTAGTACCTAAGAAAGGAGGCTTAACAGTTATTAAAAATGAGAAGGATGAATGCATTTCCACAAGGACAATTACGGGATGGAGAATGTGTATCGATTACAGAAAGCTTAACAAAGCTACCCGGAAAGATCACTTCCCTCTCCCGTTCATTGATCAAATGCTAGAAAGGTTAGCACAGCACTCACATTTCTGCTATTTGGATGGTTATTCGGGATTTTTCCAAATTCCCATCCACCCTAGCGACCAAGAAAAAACAACTTTCACATGTCCTTTTGGCACTTATGCCTATAGAAGGATGCCCTTTGGTCTATGTAATTCTCCTGCTACCTTTCAAAGGTGTATGATGTCCATATTCTCAGACTTTGTTGAAAACATAATGGAAGTGTTTATGGATGATTTTTCCGTCCATGGCTCAAATTTTGAAAACTGTTTAGCCAATCTGGAAAAAGTCTTAGAGAGATGTGAGAAGGTAAACTTGGTTCTAAACTGGGAAAAGTGTCATTTCATGGTTAATGAAGGAATTGTCCTAGGGCACTTAATTTCTCATAGAGGTATTGAGGTAGATCGCGCAAAAATTGAGGTGATTGAAAAAATGCTACCTCCCACCTCAGTAAAAGAGGTGAGAAGCTTTTTAGGCCATGCGGGTTTCTACCGCCGGTTCATAAAAGACTTCTCAAAAATTTCAAAACCTATGACAAGTCTGTTCCTTAAGGATGCAACATTTATTTTTAACGATCTTTGTTTGAAGCTTTTAACAGGTTGAAAAAGGCTTTAGTTACTGCCCCGATCATAAGTTTCGATCATATTTGGTAGGTTCAGAAATCATCATTTTTACTGATCACTCGGCCATAAAATATTTGTTAAACAAAAAAGATGCCAAGCCGAGATTGATCCGATGGGTTTTACTCCTACAAGAATTTGATCTTGAAATAAGGGATAAAAAAGGCGTTGAAAATGTTGTGGCTGATCATTTGTCCCGTCTACAAGGAACAAAAGAAGAAGAGTTGCCACTTAATGATACATTTTTGGATGATCAACTCTTCTCATTGGTCAAAACTGAAGCACCGTGGTATGCAGATTTTGTAAACTACCTTGCAGCAGGAGTACTCCCCCCAGATTTAAATTATCAGCAGAAGAAGAAATTCTTCCATGATCTTAAACAGTATTACTGGGACGAGCCACTGCTTTTTAAAAGGGGAGCAGATGGGGTGTTCAGAAGATGCATTCCGGAAGAAGAGGTAAATAACATTCTATACCATTGTCATTCTTCTTCCTATGGCGGCCATGCCAGTTCTTCAAAATCTGCTACGAAAATTCTACAATCTGGTTTTTATTGGCCGTCCCTTTTTAAAGACACGCATCAATTCATTTCTAAATGCGACCAGTGTCAACGCACCGGAAATATTTCAAAAAGAAATGAAATGCCCTTAAACAATATCTTAGAGGTTGAAATTTTCGACGTCTGGGGTGTCGATTTTATGGGACAATTTCCATCTTCCTTTGCAAACCAATATATTCTGGTAGCTGTTGACTATGTGTCAAAATGGATCGAAGCCATTGCTTCTCCTACGAATGATGCAAAGGTAGTCATAAAACTTTTCAAAAAAATAATTTTTCCAGGATTCGGGGTCCCTCGTGTTGTCATAAGCGACGGAGGATCCCATTTCATCTCAAAACATTTTGAAATGTTACTGCAAAAGTTTGGAGTAAGGCACAAAATTGCAACGCCTTATCACCCTCAAACAAGCGGTCAGGTTGAGGTATCGAACAGAGAAATTAAAAGTATTTTAGAAAAAACTGTTTCGACCTCAAGAAAGGACTGGTCGGTAAAGCTCGATGATGCTCTCTGGGCTTATCGGACTGCGTACAAGACTCCCATAGGAATGAATCCTTTCAAATTAATTTATGGGAAGTCTTGCCACCTTCCGGTAGAACTAGAGCACAAAGCTTACTGGGCAATTAAACGCCTTAACCTGAACATGGAATTAGCCGGAGAAAAAAGAAAACTCCAACTAAACGAATTGGAAGAACTGCGAATGGATGCTTATGAGAATGCCAAACTTTACAAAGAAAGAACAAAAAATTGGCATGATAAGCGTATCATTCGTAGAGAATTCAAGGAGGGTGACCTGGTGTTATTGTTTAATTCCAGGCTAAAAATTTTTCCGGGAAAATGAAAGTCAAGATGGTCCGGTCCTTTTGAAATCCGTAAGGTTTACCCCTTCGGATCTGTAGAGATCTGGAGCGAGAAAACCGGATCGTTTAAATGGTCAAAGGTTGAAATTTTTTTTAATTGGTGACCCAATTGAGAAAGAAACTAGTTTAGTTCTGCAAGATCCCAATTGAAATTTTGATCGTCAAGCTAGTGACGTTAAAAGAGCGTTGCGTGAGAGGCAACCGACGGCTTAATGTATTTTTCGATTTGTTGAAAAATAAAATACCCTAGGGCCGAGTATCCTGAACCAGACAGCCAGGTGAGCTCTCCTAACCCCTTTTGTTTTATTTGAAAAATCATTGAGGACAATGCCTAGTCCAAGCATGGGGGGTATTTTATTACTTTTATTAGGAATGTCTTTATTGCTTTGCCGAGTTTTTATCTTTTTGTACTTTGAGTTGTATATGCTCCCTCCTTCACGAAACTTTGTGAACCCTAAGCATGTTTTAGATAAGCCTTTTCTGGACAAAAATAATTTTTCAATTTTTCATTAGCAATCATCTAGGTGGACTGGTTGGGAACAACAAAATTGTATCATGGTTCGATTTCTACTTCTAGGGCTTTTTCACACACACACAATTGAGACTGTTTTCAGTTATTAATACAATTAGAGGGACTGAAAAGAAACTAGTAACCCGGTACTCTTGGTGACATTTACTAGATGCGCGGTTACTGGAGAAAAACGTCTGAGTTGGGGTATCAAGCAAAGAAAAAAAAATATATATATATGCAAAACCAATTCAAAAATGCAAAAGTTAGTGCATTTTAAATGTCAAAATAAATGGTTAGCATATAAAATCAAAAAGAAAAGAAAAATGCTTGAATACCCAACGTATAAAGACCCTCCTTTGAGACCCGGTCTTAGTAAATGGAGGACCCAAGCTTAAGAATGTTGGGGAACCGGTTCTATGATGACATTGATATCCTCTCTAGAGTACTGATACTTTAAAGTTGTCTCTCAATTCCACAAGAGGCCCAAAATAGTAGCTCTCAAACCAAAGTGTTAGAATTGCCCCACAGGTCACTTAAGGTTTCGATATGAAAATAATTTTCCTTCAGAATTGGCCTAAAGATTTACACTGTTTTTGCTTGAGGACAAGCAAAGGTTCAAGCATAGGGGAGTTTGATAAGTCTATTTTTAGAGTCTTTTTAATAGTTATTTTATTAAGTCTTTTTAGTATTTTAATTATATTTTTTTGATCTATTTTACTGCAAATGTTTACTTTTTATTTTCAGGTTTTATTTTGAAGCAAAAGAGAAAATATGAGCTAAAATGAAGAAAAAAGGAAATATTTGAGGAGGAGCAATTTTTAAGGCACTAGACACCCTCATTGGCGCCAAGAGCCCCAAAAACCCAAAACAGGAGAAAACTGGCAAAACTGGCGCAAGACAGGGATCCCAGGGCGCCAAGGGCCCCAAAAACCCAAAACAGGAGAAAACTGGCCAAACTGGCGCAAGACAGGGACCCATGGGCGCCATGGGCGCCAAAAACGCAACACAGGAGCAAAACTGGCGAAACTGGCGCAAGACAGGGACCCATGGGCGCCAAAAACGCAACACAGAAACTGGCGCAGGAACTGGCGCAGGCATGGGCACCATGGGCGCCATGGGCGCCAAAAACGCAACACAGGCGCAACACAGAAACTGGCGCAGGCATGGGCGCCATGGGCGCCAAAATGCTGGAAAATTTGGCTACGGCCACCTTTTGATGGCCACCTTTGCCAACTTGATTTTTTTCTTCTTTTTGACCATTTTGCCCTCAACCTAAGCCCTTTGTCAACTTGTTGATGGCTATGCTTTCTCCACTTGTTGATGGATATTTTTGCCCACTTGTTGATGGCTTTGCCTTGCCCACTTGTTGATGACCATATCTTTGCCAAAACTTGTAATTTACTATTTTGCCCCTCCCTCATATTTTCCTATAAATAGGACCTTGATCCTCACTTGTAAAGCACTTGAATTTTGTGACAAAGTTCATCTCAAAAATTCTCTAAAAATTGTTCTTCAAGTTCTTCATATTCTTTTACTTTCTTGCTATTTAAATTCTTGCAATGTATTTTCTAAGTCCTTTATTTTCCAAGTCATTTATTTTCTTGCCATTTATTTTCCAAGTCATTTATTTTCTTGCCCTTTATTTTCCAAGTTATTTACTTTCTTGCCCCTTTATTTTTCAAGTCATTTATTTTCTTGCTATTTAAATTCTTGCAATTTATTTTCTAAGTCCTTTATTTTCCAAGTCATTTACTTTCTTGCCCCTTTATTTTCCAAGTCATTTACTTTCTTGCCCCTTTATTTTCCAAGTCATTTACTTTCTTGCCCATTTATTTCCCAAGTCATTTATTTTCTTGCTATTTAAATTCTTGAAATTTATTTTCTATGTCCTTTATTTTCCAAGTCATTTACTTTCTTGCCCATTTATTTTCCAAGTCATTTACCTTCTTGCCCTTTATTTTCCAAGTCATTTATTTTCTTTCTATTTAAATTCTTGCAATTTATTTTCTAAGTCCTTTATTTTCCAAGTCATTTACTTTCTTGCCCATTTATTTTCCAAGTCATTTACCTTCTTGCCCTTTATTTTCCAAGTCATTTATTTTCTTGCTATTTAAATTCTTGCAATTTATTTTCTAAGTCCTTTATTTTCCAAGTCATTTACTTTCTTGCCCCTTTATTTTCCAAGTCATTTACTTTCTTGCCCCTTTATTTTCCAAGTCATTTATTTTCTTTTCTCCTCTTTTGTCTACAATGATCATGAGTGAGTAGACTTTACTAAAACATTCCTTCTTTCTAAAAACACTTTCTTTTCAGTTAATCAACTTTGAAAAATTAAATTGGTAGTCACCTAGGCTCTCCCTGTGGATCGATAACTCTTTTTATTACGCGACAAGACCGTGCACTTGCGGCCTATCATTATTCTACTGGCCATAACGTTGGAAAGCTAAGAAGTAGAGCTACAGTTCTTATGTTCTGCTCAAACCTGATTATGATGTCTTGAGGGTCTAAACTGCGATGTCTCGCCCTATCTCTTATTTTTGGAGGGGATCTCGTCCACGAGGAATAAGATCGCGCCCTCTCTCTCTTATTATTGAAGGGGATCTCATCCGCGAGGAATGAGATCTTGCTCCCCCTCTTTTTTTTGGAAGGGATCTCATCCACGAGGAATGAGATCTCGCCCTCTCTCTCTTATTTTTGGAGGGGATGTCGTCCACGAGGAATGAGATCTCGCCCTCTCTCTTATCGGTAAGTTTTGCAAACATCATTTAACTACTAGTAACAACTTAAGGAAAGGGATGCGATCATTTAACTACTAGAAACAAATAACAATTATACACTCATACAGTGATTACGAAAATTGGCTTGAAAGTTTACAACAAGAAGCTATCTTTTGAATATTATGTTAAACTAGATAAAGATTTCTTGTTGCAGTATTAACAATTGTTTGTATGTAAATAAACACAGCAACATCAAAAGCAAAAGGGCGAATGGTTAGCAGGAAGTTTCAAGCTAGAAAACTTCATTTCGGGTCTTGTCATAGGTTTCATTTGTGGTTTGTTGATTGATTTTTCAAAGCCAAATAGGAATCACCTCTCCAAAAAAATCTTCTCATCTAACAAGCTTCAATAGCAACTCTCAGTCTCAAGTACTGGTGATCAAGACCTTTAAATGGTTAATTCATTCATCATCATTTTTTTATATTCTGAGGACTTTCACTTCAAGTGGTTGTTCAATGGATGCATTCTGCTGTAAACAAGTTATTGATGTTGCTGTCAATTATTGGGTCTTTTTTATATATCTATGCATGTTGTTAATAATCAATACATCAATAGCTAGTTTGAACAAATTCTTCTTCAGTTTTAGAAATTTATGGGAATAGATATATTATGCATACAGAGCTTCTTTTGCTGGATGTTGAGATATTTCTGATTTCAGTGTTAAACTTTTTGTGTCAGGTTCAGATTTACTTACAACTAGTGGCACAAATAATTGAGGTTCGGAAATAGGAAACCCTTTTGGTGATTAGATTCTAATTATTAATTGACCCTAGTTTGAAGAAACTCTTGTTCAGTGGAAAAAATGATTTGAGGAAACCAAACTGCTTTGTATATCTTGACTTAGTTGAATTTGCGGAAAGGCTTTGTACATGAATTACTATTGATATATTTTCTACTGTTTCCTTGAATACACGCTGTCCAAAAGCAACTCCAGATAGTCCTACTCTTCATAAGTAGTCCTTCACTGATTTCTAAGCTCTATAGAGATTGGTTTTTTTTTATTTGCTTATAATGTTTCTTCATTCTGTTTTCCTAGGTGATGAAAAATTCCGGAGGCATAGAAAGACAAGTATAGATACTAAGCTGAGTGACCACTCTTCTGATGATGAAGGTGATATATATCCTGGACTATTCAATAG
Organism: Astragalus membranaceus; assembly: GCA_039519185.1. Lineage (NCBI taxonomy): Eukaryota > Viridiplantae > Streptophyta > Magnoliopsida > Fabales > Fabaceae > Astragalus > Astragalus membranaceus. The sequence continues at coordinate 41,961,164 of CM076854.1, read as the reverse complement.
CGAGCAAGAGGGAGCAACTTCATATTGGAGAAAAAGGTAGAGGAACTTGCTCTGGCTAGGCTTTTTATATAAATGACTTCATCAGGCTGGTTTAATTTGCTAGATTTTGGTAGTAGAGAGTTCAAGGATGAAAGGGAGGAAGTATTGAACATGGTGAAAACAAATGGACATTTTGCACCTATTGACAAATATAGTGTTACAGGCGTCACATGGTATGTTGTTCATGCAACAGTCACACATCCTTGTTATTATCCTGGTTAGTATCTAATAAGCTAATACTCTTTACCTCTCCTTTACTTTTTTCCTAATTGTTATACAATTACAAACTAGCACAAGAGAGAAATGAGATCATAGAATTTGTTAATTAAAATTCAAGTGGGAAGGAATAGTGGGAGGTGGGAATTTGGTTGGCGATAAATGAGATTACAAGGGGGAGGGATAGTAGTGTGTGGTAAGATGTGAATTGAGAACCATTTTTAAAAAAAATAGACATTTAGCATCGGTTGTTTTAAACAACCGATGCTAAATGTCTATTTTTTTAAAAAAAAATTAGACATTTAGCATCTGTTGTTTCAATAATCGATGCTAAATCACTACCAAAAAATGCAGGATAAGCGACGAATTTTAGCGAGGGAAACCAAATCCGTCGTTAAGTTTAACGTAGCGAGGGATTTAGCGACAAGTAGTTCCGTCGCTAAATTGGCGCGCTTTGTTTTAAAAAAAACAAAATCAAATCCGTCGCTAATTAACCATTCCGTCGCTAACGGTTTGTCGATACTGCTGTCGTGACCGTTGGCAGTTTTTGGGACCCGTGAAAGAAACAAATCCATCGCTAAATGTGTATTCCGTCGCTAAGAAATCCGTCGCTAAACCCTTGGAAATTGTGCAATTATTTGATCGATCGCTAATTTGAATCTCCCTCGTAAATAATCCGTCGCTAACCACTTGGAAATTGTGCAATTAATTGATCCGTCGCTAATGGACAGTTCCTTCGCAACAGATCCTCGCTAAGCGTTATTTTTTTTCCCACTATCCGAAAACCCACCTTGCTTCTCTCTTCTCTCACCATTCTCTCAAACACACCTCACTCACTCTCTTCTCTCTTCTCTCTCCCACCGCGGCACCACCTACCGTGCCACCACCACCCATCCTCTTCCCTCTGTCGCAACAGAGCCCTATTCTGGTACATTTTTGTTTTCCTTTTTATCGTCTTTTTTTATTTGGTATTTTCGTTTTTATCTTCATTTTTTGATTTCGTTTACGTTTTTGTGAAATTATTGTGAAATTTTCGCATTCTGGTGTTCATGATGTCTCTTCTGGTTATTAGATTATGGTGCATTACATTGAATGCTTAAAATTCTTGTATTTTAGTTTTTGTTCATAGTGCATAGAATACATGTTTAGTGCTTCATAGTGCTGTTCTTATGTTTAGTATTTTAAGAATTTAGAAACAAACAGTATACGTCTAGTATCAATGCTGTTCTATTATATATTGTTCTTGTGTTTATTTATTGGTTCTTAGTTTTGAAGATGATTGTACATAAACTGTTAATTAATTTGGTAGTAACCGTGATTTTGACTTTGATTTGTGACTTGGCAGCTGAGTAATTCTGATTTGGTGGAGCTGTTTCTCTTGCTGGAGAAGTTTTAATGATTTTCGAGCTGCAAATTTGGTGGAAAAGCAGGTATTTTATAAGCCAAACTTTTAATTATTAGGAATAGGAGTTGAATTGTTGTTGCTTGTCATGGTTTTTTGTTGTTTCTTTGTTTCTGTTCTTCAAAATTAATGGGAAAAATAGTGAATTTCATATTCTTAAGTCCATTTTTTGCATGAATTTCATATTGTTAAGCTTGAATAAATTCTGAATAATTGTTAGTTTTCAAAATGGGAAATGTATATTATTTGGGGTTAATGCACAGCTCATTTGTGTATTGTTGTTTTGATGTTTGATCAACCCTAGGTTAGACGACTATATTGGAAGCTGTTAATGAGTATTGTGTGATGTTGATGGAAAAGGGCGAGGTGCTGTCCATTGAGATAATTACGAGACTATACTAACAATTTTAAGGTTGGGAGTTAGAAATAACTTCCTTCACTACTTATATGGAAAAGGGTTTTGTTTCTTCTGTCCTTAACCCCCATATTCAGCTCGAAATCATCTCCATCGAGATCATATCGATGCCAATAACTTGGTAGGTTATATTTTAGGTTTAGTTGTTGGAATCTAACGCGTTTTTTTAAATGCGTGTAGATGAATTGGAATCAATTAAATCGTAGTTAGGGTGTATGATTGGTTATATCCGGGAAGAGCATTTTTGAAGGAAACTTTTGTAAATGGGGTTGAAGAGTTTATTAGGGTAGCGTGGCGACATGATAAGGCTAAAAAGGAAGGGGGGATTAGATGTCCTTGCCTTAAATGCGACGGTATACCTATTACACCTGATGATGAAATTAGGGTGCACTTGATTCGTATCGGGGTTAAGCCTAATTATTGGATTTGTGTGGACCATGGAGAACGACTTCCAAATTTTGACTTAGGGGCTTCTTCAAGCAGTTCTAGTTTTCATGTTCCATCTAATGAACAATTAGTGATGGCTTATTAGTATCACATAGATAGTTTGATTAGTTTTAATCTCTGCATGTTGTTGATTGTTCATTTAATTTTAATTATTAATATATATCACATTTCGTTTATCAATATTGTTCGTTGTTGTTGTATTTAAATTTTTTTATTAATATATATCATTATATATTTTTCTTGCGTTTCATTTTTCACAGATATGCATCCAGGAGGAGGTTCTGACCCGCCGATAGATGTTAGGGGGAAGAACATAGGTGAACCTTGAAGGCGGCCTCGAGTTCGTGAGGTTGTACTTAATGTAGGGGATACATTTTTGGGGATGTGTAACACCCCATTTCTACCCGACAAAATAATGCAAAAATATCAGAGTTCATAAAAATCTTTTTCAACAAACAATGGAGTGCCACATTGGCTTCGTGGATACAACAGACGGTTTAATTCGCTTTTTGAAAATAGATACATAGAGCTTTCAGATGAACCGATAAAACGGCACCTCAAAACAAGTCAAACTTCTTTTAACTACGCAGCGGAAATTCAAATCGTTCAACTAAACAACCGTGGCAACTATGCAAAAGTCATAACTCAAAATCCAACAGTAAACAACTTGAATAACATAAATAACATTCAATCCCCCCGAGTGCTACGTATCAGAGCGACACCACCGACTCGATCAAATGAAGGTACAACGGCATTCATTCGAGGTTACCTGCACGTTACCAACATAGGGGTAACATTCAAACAGAAGGGGTGAGATATCGAACTATATAATGAATCATATGAAGTACAATATATATAAAGTCAAGACATCAGATCATCATTTCACAACAGTCAATATCATCATATCACAACGGTCAATATCGTCATATCACAACGGTCAATAGCATCACGTCACGACAGTCAAAATCCTTTCAACTGCATAAATATGCAACATGAATGCAGAATGTGACTCGACTCAGGGCCACCGCCCTATAATGCATGTGGTACCATAAATCAAACCCGTAAATAGGGGCATCAACATCGCAACATCGTCGTCGTGGTTTGAGCATAGCTCCATCGTAAAAATATGCTATGCATGCGACGCTATGTAAATGCACAAACAAATAACAACGGTTACATAGCAACGCAACAACACCAGAAACCAACATTGGCCAAAGGCCTACAACACATCATCTGCCAGTGAATAGAGGCAAATTCGTCTTCGTACAACCTTCGTCGTCAACAATTTACAACTTAGCAATTTTCAACATTTTGGCAACATCGCAATATTTAAGCAACTTTCAACAATAGCAAACAACGGCAACAGCAACAGCAACACTGCGACCACAGCAACAATAGTGACAACGGCAGCAGCAACAATGGCAACAACGGCAACAGCAACAACAACACTGCAACAACAGCAACAATGGCAACAACGGCAGCAGCAGCAATGGCAACAGCAACACAGCAGCAGCAGCACAGCAACATCAACACAGTAACAACAGCAACAACAACAGTAGCCCAGCAACAACAACACAACAGTAGCAACACAGCTACAGCAGCACAGCAACAGCAGCAGCAACAGAGTACAGCAACAGCAACACAGCACAGCAACACAGCACAGCAACAACAGCAGCAACACAGCACAGCAACACATCACAGCAACAGCAGCAGCAACACAGCACAGCAATAGCAAGACAACAACCAGGGTGTGGCGCCTAGGGACAGGGCGCCAACACCAGCAACACAGAATTAGGGTGTGGCGCCTAGGGACAGGGCGCCAACACCAGCAACCATAAAATAGAGCATGGCGCCTAGGGACAGGGCGCCATCATCAGCCACACAGAAGTAGGGTGTGGCGCCTAGGGACAGGGCGCCAACACCAGCAACAAAAAATTAGAGCATGGCGCCATCATCTGCAGGAAACAAAACATAAGTCACAGGGCGCCTAGGGCGCCAGTTCATCAAGCAACACACTGACAGGCACAGGGCGCCTAGGGCGCCAGATTCAGCAACAACAATAGGGACTGGGCACCTAGGGCGCCAACTTCAGCAACATCAACAGGTACTGGGCGCCTAGGGCGCCAACTTCAGCGACATCACAGGTACTGGGCGCCTAGGGCGCCAGTTTCAGCAACAGGGAACAACACTGGGCGCCTAGGGCGCCTTTCTCAGCAACAACCAAAAACAGAAAAACAGTGGCAGGGCGCCTAGGGCGCCACTTTCAGAACCCAATTCAGTTTCTCCTGATCATGGCCAAAATACAATAACAATTCTAGGGCATAGGAATATCAATCACACAATCATAATTATTCAACAAGACATTCACAACATATATGATTATACCAATGACAATCATGAAAACCTAACCCCCACATAAAGTAATTCATATGTCTCATTATAAGGCTTGAATCCCACCCTTACCTTAGCCTTAGAAGATCACGAACCTTAGCCTTTGAATATCACGAACCCTAGCCTTTGAAGATCACGAAACCCTAGCCTCCTCTCTCCTCTTGGCGTCGCTCTCTCCCTCTTCTCTCCTCTTGGCCTTTTCTCTCCCCCTCTTCTCTTCTCTCTAATTCTATTTTTTGTTCTTTCTAAATGAGCCAAACCCTAAAATACTCTTATTTATACTTATTTAATTTTATGGGCTTTTCTATAGCTTATGCGAATTACATCATGGGCCTCGCTTAACACTTCTCATATTACTACTCCCAACCCTAACAATAGGCCCACATATACTAGCATTATTAATATTTTATTATTTTCTACCAATTAAATTCCCAAACAATTTGATTAAATAATTAATTAAATTTTTGGGGCGTTACAACTCTCCCCCACTTAGAATATTTTCGTCCTCGAAAATTCACCTGATTCGAACAACTCTGGATAAGCCTCCCGCATCTTGCTTTCCAGCTCCCACATCATGCTCTCTCTAGCAGCTCCCAACCAGACTACTTTCACCAAAGCGATCTCCTTACCTCTTAGAGCCTTCACCTCATGATCCTCGATACGCACAGGCATCGTCTCCACAGTGAGATTATCCCGTACTCGCACATCATCCGCTTGAAATTTCAAATCCTTCCTTCGCTTATTATGATGACTCTTCTGTCTACTTTGCGAAGTTTTCCCTTGCTCCCGAATTAATTTCCGCGATTGTCTAGCAGACAACAAACCAGCTCCCTCCTCTTCAGGAGTAGAAAAACTTACAGACTTGCTATGACAATTAAAATGGGCATGGTTATACTCTAACCAATTCATACCTAAGATCACATCCACTCCGCTTAACGGCAACCAAATTAAATCCACAACAAAGTCTTTGTCGAAAATCGACAAGGGACACCCAGAACACACAAGAGAAGTAGTCACCGACCCATTAGCTGGAGTGTCGACAACCATTTCTCTATTCATAGAAGACAACGCAAGATCCAATCTTTCAACACAATCAGCAGCGATAAAACAAAGAGTAGCACCGGTATCAACAATATAAGTTAGAGGAACACCGTTAATGATGCATGTACCTCTAATAAGTCCGCCCTCCTTAGAAGTCTCTGTCCCTACCAAAGCGAACACTCTCCCACCAGCTCGTTCCTTCTTCGGTTTCTGACACTGACTACTAATGTGTCCTCCTTCGGCACAGTTGAAACAAACAACCTCCTTATTCTCACACCCGGACACCTCATGCCCGATCTTACCGCAACGGAAACACCTCGTCGTCTCAGCTTTGCACGCATTACTCTTATGACCAGCTTTGCCACATTTGAAGCACACAATACCAGGAGGAGCATCTCCCCCACTAGTTCTCCTACCATCAGCGGGCTTTCGGTTCACCTCTACCAGCAGGAGCATCATACGGCTTACCACGACTCTGAGACTTGCTCCTCTTCTCGTTAACAATCTTATAATGAGCATTGCTATCCTCCTCGTAGATCCTGCATCCGTCAATCAAATAAGAAAAGACACTGATCTTCTGATACCCAATTGCCTTCTTGATCTCTGGTTGCAACCCATTCTCAAACTTGATGCACTTCGAAAATTCAGCAGTTGCTTCACTGTAGTGCGGATAAAACTTAGCCAACTCCACAAACTTAGTAGCATACTCAGTGACCGACAGCTTTCCTTGCTTCAGCTAAAGGAACTCAATTTCCTTCTTACCCCGAACATCTTCCGGATAATACTTCCTCGTAAATTCCCTTCTGTTGCGCCCCGAAAAATCCGGTTTAAGGATTCCTCAGTTTGACAACGTGAAAATTTTTGAAGCCGCCACCAATATTTATTTTTAAAGACTAAAACAATGGAAAAAGTCTTTTGAAAAAGGCGGATGGTCTTTCGAAAACATTGAGATGTAGGTTCGGGGGTCGGTTAGGTACGGGGAAGGTATTAGCACCCCGCACCTCCTTTCTACCGAAAGGGAACCATTAACGTTGATATGTGGCTTAGAAAAAGTTGACTTGAAATGATTTTTGTTCTACTTCCTTTCTTTTTATTTCGTTTGAGAAACGGTTTTATTGAGAAGAAAAATATTTTTGGTATCTTTGAAAAGCGGAACAAAACAAAGATTTTTAAAAGGGTGCTTGACGGGTTATGACCCGCTCCTACGTACCCTCTCTGGAAGAGGGATCAAAGCTACGTAGTTCTAGGCTTTTGGTTTTGAAAGCTTTTTTTTTTTTTGAGTTTTGAAATAAGACTCAAGTGTTTATGAATACCAAACAAGCAATGGGTTCGAGTGGCGTTCATTACTAACTCGAAAGGAAAGAGTCGAAACCGGTAATCAAACAAGCAAAGGCTTCGAGTGATTACAAGTAACAACGTTTTATTATCTTTTTTGAAATTGTTTTTTTTTGAAAAAAAAGGCGAGCATCGGTGATAGTTATCACTAATAGCTCATGTTGTTTTTGAAATTTGAATTAGTTTGTGTTCGGTTAAGGTGTGGGAGCTTTCATAATAGTCAAACAAGCAAAGGCTTCGAGTGACTACCACTAATAACTCCTCATTAGCGATCAAACAAGCAAAGGTTTCCAGTGATGGCTAATGATTTCTTTAAGAAAATGTCTTAGGGTTTTTATTGGAAAAGAATTTTGACTTTTGATTTGAAAACTAGTTTAGGAAAAGATTTTGATTTGGAAAAGGACCTAGGAAAACAAGTAGAACACTTCAATCAACTCTAAATCCATAACCAATGCAAAATGAATGAATCAAGACTTACACTTCAATAATCAAGCAAACATGAACATATCATTCATTAACCAAGATTAAACATGCGCATACAATCAAAGGATTCAACTATTAAAGATGCAAAACAAAGTTCTCAAAACAATTGTGTGTGTATGTAAGAAGGATTGTATTTACCCTAATGACTCTATGCTACAACATGCATGTTGTCTTACGTCTTCATTAGGAGGTCATACAAGTGGAGGGAGGGCACACAATTAAATCAAGGTATTTAAATGGCATCAAGAACAAGTGAATACAATTGATTGTAGGCATAGAGTATTCTAGGTTAAATGATTGAACACATAAGCAAGGATGCATGGTTAGGTAAGCATGTGAATGCATGAGTATGGATTTATGCATGAGCATACAAAGAATGAATGCATGAACTCTTGGTTATTGAATGCAAGACATGATATTAATGAATGCATGAACATTTAAGAATGAATGCAAGGCATAACACTATTGAATGTATAACATACTTGTTTATGAATGTATGTATGGCATACAAGGATGCATAAACACTCAAGAATGAATGTATGTATAGCATACAAGGATGCATGAACATTTAAGAATGGATGTATGTATAGCATATAAGGATGCATGACCATGTGAGAAAATAAAAGAATGCAAGATGGTAAAATGTTTTGAGTGAAAGTAAAACTGTGTTATGAGATGAGATGAAAGTGTTTTAATGAATGGGGCAAAAATGTTTTGATGTGAAGGTAGAAATGTTTTATGAGATAAGATGAAAGTGTTTTAATGAATGAGGTAAAAATGTTTTGATGCATGAAGGTAAAAATGTTTTTTATGTTTTATGACATGGTAAAAACTTAATGAAGAGGTAAAAGTAAAATGGTAAAATCTTTTTATGTTTTTGGTAAATATTAATGAATAGGTAAAAACCAAAGTAGTAAAATATTTTTATGTTTTTTTGGTAAAAATTTAATAAAGTGGTAAAGTAAAATGGTAAAAGTGAACAAACACAATTGCACAACTTGCATTTACTCAAACACAATCAAAATGACACTTTTCAATCAATCAAAAAGAGCAAAAAGGGCTTATGGCCGAAATGCTATCATGCCTAAAATCATCATCTTATTTCATGCAAATCTTGGCAATCAACACATAGAACAACACAAGATAAAAAGACCTAACCTATCATGCATGTTCCTAAAGTAAAACATCAATTAAATCATGCTTTTATTCACTCAAAAATCAAAGATTGCAAGAGAGGAATATAAACCTTAATATCCACCTATGAACCCAAGGGCATAGTTGGCTAGATCCACTTTTATTCAACTTAAACACCATAAATGGACAAAGAAATGCAAGAACCACTAAAAAACACTATATGGCCGAAGCCCCCTTTTGATAGAAAATGATGTTTTATTTTACGAAATTTAGTGCAAAAGAGGTGGGGGACGTCAACAAACACCCCCTCCCCTGAGGTTGGGGACTTCAACAAACACCCCCTCCCCTGAGGTGGGGGACGTCAACAAAACTTGCAGACAACCCCCTCCCCTGAGGTTGGGAACTTCAACAAAACAAGACGTGCTCAAACACAAAAAAGCTAGAAATATAAGCTGAAGGACAGCCCAAATCACCTTGGTAGTAATTTAGAAGCGGTAAAACTCGTGGAAATGTCCCGGAGGTAATGGTAAAAACAAGAAAAGAAACTAAGTGTCACCACAAGTCTACACAAGTCGGCACCCAAGAGGGCGCCTGGCAAGGAGGGCGCTCATGTGGGCGCCTGCAAGGTAGCAACCAGCGCCCATGAGTGCCCCTGGCAGGAGCAAGGGGGCGCCATGGGGGCGCCTGGCAGAAGCAACGAGCGCCCATGAGGGCGCCTGGCTGAAGCAACCACCGCCCATGAGTGCGCCTGGCAGGACCAGGAGGGCGCCCATTAGGGCACCTGGCTGAAGCAACCAGCGCCCATGAGGGCGCCTGGCAGGAGCAAGCAGCGCTCAGCAGAGGGGCGCCTGGGAGGGGGCAGTCTGAAAGCAAATCCTTCACAACGGGGTAGTCAGCACTATGCAGTAAGGGACCCACGAGAGCACCGAACCTTGTCTTGCAAAATCTGCTCCACGAAAAGACACCCAGCGCACGCACGCAGGAAACAACACCAAGGGAACCCAGGAGGGTTCCAACTCTTAGGAACAAACAAGCGTCCAGCAAGGCGCCCAGGAGGGCGCCAACAGCAGAACTTAGCACTTTGTCTCAAGGCGCTCAGGGAGGCGCCAACACCAGGAGATGAGTCACGGTCACGACAAAGAGATATTGCACAATTCAACGAGCCAAAAGAAAGGGTGAATAAAGATTAAATCATGTATGGCATAGAAGTCATCATCGAAACAGCAAAATCCTATAAGGCAAAATCTAGCCATCAAGCAAATAAAAGAAAAAGTACAGGTGAAAAGCAAATCAACCAAAGAGATATGGTCAGGGGGCAAGGACATCGAAGTCAACACTATTGGGATTATATGTGACAATCGCCCTGTCTAGAACCCAGGAGGGCGCCTGGCAGGAGGGCGCCTGGCAAGAGCACTTTGACACAAGGCGCCAACATCGGGACGACTTAGCACTCCGGCACTTTGGCAAGCGGTTTCCAACGCTTCATGTAGGTCCACCTGAAGTCGGTTCATATCCAAGATAAACCGATCCCCCTCTTCATTCACCCCTACATAGTACAACAAGGTTAAAAGACAACCTCAAAGAATAAGTTAAAAGTTCCAAAAAGGACAACCGGAATGAGGTCGACACCCCATGTATCAAGGCTGTCTCCATCATCCTCACCATCTCCCAACCTGATGGATAGGGGGCAACACAAACAGTTAAGTACCAGTCAAACAACACCCTACCCCGGGGTGGGAGGCTTCAAAGAAACGAGACGAACTCGAAAGCCAAGAGGCTAAGAAAAGAAACTAAGTGTCACCACAATTACCAAGTGATAGAGAAGCAGCAAGATCGGGTGAACAATCGGGAAAAAGACAAGTCCCCTTGATGGCAGGAAGCCTGAAAATATCAAATCAAAGAGCAAGTCAAAACAAGCAACAAAACGAGCAACAGAGAAGGAAGTACAAAGCGAAACCTAAGGTTGAAACTGATGCCCAAGGGGGCACCCGGCAGGGCGCCAAGTCAAAAAACGCTTCGCGCCCAACTCAAGGCGCCCATGAGGGCACCAGTTCCCTTCTCGCCGATCATCATGCGCAAGATGCCCCTGAGGGCGCCACTCCCCTAGGTGTGCGATTCACCAAGTGCAAGGCACCCACGAGGGAGCCAACCTCTCTGGTGCAAATCGTCAAGCACGTGGCACCCACTAGGGCGCCACTCTCCCCTAGGTGTGCGATTCACCAAGTGCAAGGCACCCGCGAGGGCGCCAACCTCTCTGGTGCAAATCATCAAGCACGTGGCACCCACGAGGGCGCGACTCCCCCCGATGGCTGATTCATCAAGTGCAAGGCACCCACGAGGGCGCCAACCTCTCTTGTACAAATCATCGAGCACGAGGGCACCACTCTCTTACTTGGGCGAATTATCAAGTGCATGGCACCAATGAGGGTGCCACTCTCTTACTTGGGCGAATTACCAAGTGCAAGGCACCTATGAGGGCGACAACCTCACTAGTGCAATACATCAAGCACAAGGCGCCCACGAGGGCGCCACTCTCTTACTTGGGCGAATCACCAAGTACAAGGCACCTATGAGGGCGACAACCTCACTAGTGCAATACATCATGCACAAGATGCCCACGAGGGCGCCACTCTCTTACTTGGGCGAATCACCAAGTACAAGGCACCCATGAGGGCGCCAACCTCACTCATGCAAATGATCGAGCACGAGGCGCCCATGAGGGCGCCACTCCCCCATCCTTGCACAATGCCAAACAACAAGGCACCCATGAAGGAGCCACTCCCATGTTTGCAAACTACTAAGTACGAGACGTGAGGGGGCCAATCCATCTCGCGGACTGTAACAGCCCAAATAATTTATTTAATTATTTAATTGATTTAATGATTTAGTTGATTTAATTATTTATTAATTGATTTAATTATGTCCTGAAGAAAATAAAATAATTAGAAAGGTGTTATTATATGTGAGCCTAGTTGGGTTGGAAATAATTGAATTAAGGAGTGGTGTGTAGCATTTGGGCTTAAGTGGTGGAAGAAGGCCCGTGATCCATGGGCCCACGTGGTAGGCGCATAGTTGAGGCATTAGGGTTGGCTAGGCATTTGCGAACTCTTGGAGAAAAAGAAAGAAAAATTAGCGTGGAGAGGAGAGGAGAAGGAGTAGGGGCGCGACGCCCTTGGAGAAAAAGAGAAGAGGAGGCGCGACTTGGAGGAAGAGTGAGAAAGAAGGGGCGCGGCGGTGCTAGGGAAAAGGAGGAGGGTCTTTCGCGTGGAGCCTAAGGAAGGAGGAGAGCTTAGATCGTTGGTGGTGTTGGTGAATTCCTAGGGTGCCTTGCGAGTTCTTCACTTCCATAAGGTTAGGGGGCTCTTCTTTCCATTCTTAATAGCTTATGTGATAAGTGTTGTCTAGGGTTAGGTTCTAGGGTGATTTCCATGAATGATTGGTATGTTTTGATGTTATTGCTTTGCTGAAATTTTATTGTGCAAAGACATGTTTGATTTGGTGTTGAATTGTACACAATAGGAATTGTGCATGCCCATTGTTTGGTGTTATGATTGAATGAATTCTTGGTGAAAACGTGATGGCTAGAATTCATATTGATAATAGGTGTTGGTGATTTAATTTGGTATTTTTTTGTGGAGAAGAACTCAAAAAGTGTTGGAGCCTTAGGCGCCCTAGGTGTGTGTGTGCGTTGCTGGAATTCTGCTCCCAGGCGCCCTGCTGCTGGGCGCCAAGAGCTGTGCTGCGCCTGTTGTGTTCTGTTGCTGTCCCAGGCGCTAGGCGCTAGGCGCCTTGTGCCATGGGCACCAAGGGCCCCAATTTTCTGGTGATTGTTTTGCCAATTTTGGCTTTTGGTTTTCATGTCCAAGTAAAATAGCTCGTGTAAAATGATTTTGGCCACCAAAAGAGTTGTATCCCGTGTTTTCATTAGGCGCCTAGTGCATGGGCGCCGTGTGCTCTGCGCCAGTTTTTGGGTGTTCCTGCGCCAATTCTGTGTCTGGGCGCTAGGCGCCCTGCGCCAGTTTTTCCTGTGCCTGTCTCACTGTGTTCCCAGTTTTGGTGCTAGGCGCCTTGGCCATGGGCGCCAGGGGCGCCATTGTTGTGTTGCATATTTTCTCAAAATTCTTTTTGGGTTCTCATACACTGAATAAATGGCTCGTGTAAAATAATTTTTGGTGTCAAAGGAGTTGTTCCCTGTCCTGGCCTTAGGCGCCTAGTCCATGGGCGCCAATGATGCGTGTCACATTTTGCCAAAATTCTTTTTGGGTTCTCATATACTGGATAAATGGCTCGTGTAAAACAAATTTTGGAGTCAAATGAGCTGTTTTCCGTGTTGGCCTTAGGCGCCTAGTGCCTGGGCGCCGTGTTCCCCTGCGCCAGTTCCTGCGCCAGTTGCACCAGGCTAGTGTTGCTGCTCCTGGGCGCCCAGCGCCTATGCGCCAGTTCCAGAATGTCTAAGTATTTTTCCGATTTTGTTTCAATCATAACTTTTGACTCGGTTATCCAAATTTGACGGTTCAAAATGCGTTTCGAAGCTAATTTCAGTGTCAATCCAAATGTTCTGGTTTTATGCAATAAAGGATTATTTTACTGGTGGTTCTGAGCTGAGGTGTTCAAGTGTCTAAATTGCAATTTTTACTCACTTTCCCTATGCTGTGTCAAATCCTAAATTGGCCTAATTGAAATTGGTGTTGGTGTGAGTGGTGGGTTGAGTTGGTGAGTGTATTATGGTGTGATTGGTGAGCTGATTAATACAATGATGAGAATATGAATAAAATGGTGAGTTGATTAATTGGTGAATAGGTGAATTGTGTGGTGTGTTGTGGTGCATTGTCATGGCGTCTCATGAATCATGTGCATTATCGGTGAGCAGAGGCTTCGGCCTAATTTTAAATTGGTGAGCAGAGGCTTCGGCCTAATTGTATTTGGTGACGGATCCGACATGCATGTGCCCGTGGAGTTTGGGTTGCATTTCATGCATAACTATACATTTTGTAATGTTGTTTGGATATTGTAATTTTGATGTGGTTGCTGCCATTGTTACGAATCGGTGTGCCTAGTTACTTTTCCTATGCAGTGCTTATTCCATATGTTATTAATTATGAAAAGAGACTCACCCTACTGCTTTTTATGTTGCTTCTCATGTCGGCAACGTGCAGGTGATAGCGGGTGAAGGTTACTCTTATGCCTTCGTCTGTTAGCAAGTGTCATGCTCTGATACGTAGCACCGGGGGGGCGTCTTATGCTTATGTGTAATTTTATTTGTTACTGTTAGACTGTTATTGGTGATGTATTGGATTGTTTCGAACTTATTATTTCTTCCGCCGTGGTAGTGACTGTATTTAGTCGATGCGAACAAAACAGATATTTTTATGGTGCTATGTATCTTGTGGTTTTTAGCCGAACTATGCAATTTGAAGTTGTTGATTTAATGGAGTAAGTGTAGCACTCTCTTATATTCTTTTCAAAAAAAAAAAAAGAAACTCTGATTTTATTAAATAGTAAGGTTATTAGAAGGGGGTGTTACACGGACCGCCAAGTGTGAGGCGCTCCCCCTCAACCACCTGTCTGGCGCAAGGCGCCCACGGGGGCGCCACCCCATGGCTACAAATCGCCCATACAAGGAACAAAGCGCCCAACGGGGCGCCTCCCCCCTTCTCACCAAAACAGCACCCAAGGCGCCCACAGGGGGCACCATCAACGAAAAAGAAGCAAAAAACTTACTAAGGAATTTCGCTGTCCGAGCAAGAGGATCCGATCATCTGTCTTCTCTCCAAACCAATGCTTCGAGGAATAGATTTTCCTCTCAAAGCTAGCGCCCCAAAGAGATTTTTTTCTTCACCACGCAGCAAAGTTTCTACATACCTATTTATTAGGTTAAGTCCATGAAGAAGGGGACCTCGAAACGCAGTCAACACTGAGGCCGCGTACCTCGCCACATCACAAATCCGACAAGCCGATGAAACTCCGTCAAGCCAAGACCATCCACCAGAATAATCTCGGCTTGGGGGGCAACTGTTCTGGAGTGGACCGAGGGGTCCCATCAGCAAAACCAGGAGGTGCATTCAGCAATTGGAATGGATTAGCCCAATCAATCCAGTCCATGTCCACCTCACGCGAGCCCAACATGCTTGGACGGTCAAGATCGATTCTACCCATCCAACGATCCACGAGAGGGCACGATTTCCTATAAATACAGGCAAACTTTGCCCTAAAAAATGCTCAATCTCTAATCCTTAGTACCTTCAGTCATATATTCGATATACTGACTTGAGCGTCGGAGTGGCCTGCAGGTACCCCCCCCCCCCCGGGCGCTCACTGACCTCCTGCCAGGGCAGCAAGAGACCTACCAACAGCAGCCGACCAAAATACTGCAAGGTACAGAACAAGCGGAAACTATGAAATCAAACAATATACAAGTTCGAGTCATAAGACCGAATACAGAAACGACGACAGGAAACATAAACAATTAGAACTGAGTCAATATTCTCCTCGAGCGTGACAACTGAACCTCCCCTTCACTTCCTCGTTCCCTGTTCTCTGTAAAAACAACAACAAAGACTGGGTGATTGTAACATCCCTAAAAATTTAATGATCCGAAATATGGAAAATAAGGACGATTAAATTATTTGAGTGAAACAATTCGTCATGACTCGAATGAGGATTCGTCGAGAAATCTATTCCGAGTGAAAAATCGTACGATTATAGAGGTTTTAACACCAAAGCCTTGAATTGATGAACCAAGGGCATTATGGTCCTTTCCAACCTTCTTAAGCCCTCAGCCCATTTAACATTTATCCAACTCAATCTCCTTCAGCTGGAGAAAAGAAAAGAAAAGAAGAGATAAGAGGTGAGGGAAAGGAGAACACGAAAGAAAGAGAGAAAAGAGAGAGTTGAAACAACACACAACCCTCATCTTGAAATCCTTCCATGACTGAAGTGGAACCCCAACTTCTCCTTCCACTTTCTCATCACTAAAGCTTAGTGAACCAATTTGTATATTTAAGTATTTCTTGCTTTAGAAATACGGGGTGTTACAATTGGGCCCTTTTCTTACTTAGTAGACTACCCAGCGATGCACTCATGATCTTCTCTACCCCCCATGTAGACTTTTTGCCTTCCGTGGGAATCGAACCATGTACCCTAAGGCTTAGGTACATGCTCAATGCATTCCCACTAAAGATCGGAGTAGTTAATTATCGGATGGAACTTGTGACAACGAGGAGTATGGGTTATAATCGATTTTGAGGACAAAATCTTTCAAGTTGGGGTGATTGTAACATCCCCAAAAATCTAAGGATCCAAATTAAGGAAAATAAGGACGATTAAATTATTTGAGCGGAACAATTCGTCATGACTCGAATGAGGATTAGACGAGAAATCTATGCCGAGTGAAAAATCGTAGGATTATAGAGGTTTTAACACCAAAGCCTTGAATTAATGAGCCAAGGGCATTATGGTCCTTTCCAACCTTCTTAAGCCCTCAGCCCATTTAATATTTATCCAACTCAATCTCCTTCAGCTGGAGAAAAGAAAAGAAAAGAAGAGAGAAGGGGTGAGAGAAAGGGAGAACACAAAAGAAAGAGAGAAAATAGAGAGTTGAAACAACACACAACCCTCATCTTGAAATCCTTCCATGACTGAAGTGGAACCCCAACTTCTCTTTCCACTTTCTCATCACTAAAGCTTAGTGAACCAATCATCAATTTCAGAAACTTTAACAGCAACTCCTCCCTATTTCCGTCTTTTCTTTGACGCAAATTTTCATTGCATGCAAGACCATGGGGTTGGAGTAAACTTGGATGATCATGCATGTTTGTTCTAAGAGCTGATTTGGAGTATTAGACAGCTGCATAGTTGATTGTGTGAATCGACACATTGTGATTCTGCTAGTCAATATAGACGATGGACTGTCTTTACTCTGTTGGCTTTATCAACTGTCACATTGTGACTTAGAAGAAGAAGAATTGGGATTTATGCTTGTGATTATCCAAAAGAACTTCCTTATCTGCTACGAAACTGGAGTGAACTCACACCAGAAGGTAAGATTTACGGTGAAACAATAATTTGATAACTGATAGGCTGACTAAACAATGGTCAGGGTTTCGGTTGTTAACTAATCTGATAGATTTCAGAACACTGACGTTACTACTGCCCAATGGCTTCATTTAGCTTGTATATCTCAGTAAGACCTACGACGTCTTACTCCGTAACTTACTAGTCGCAACAGATTCATTGACTAAACAGCCGCCCACAGTTTCCTCGAACCATCGCGGATGCCCATCATTGTTCCTAATTGCCATTTGTAGCCCTCTGCTGCTGCTGATGCTGCTGAGGAAACGAAAAGGTTGAGAGTCCTATCGTTCAGGGTTTCAGACATTTTCGGGGCTGAGGCAACTAACTGTCATAATTTTCAGTAATTTACATGAAACATTGAGTGGATCCTGACTCAATACGTCACATAATATACTAAAAAGATCTGACACATAATTGTCTAAGTCCCTAGCTGACTCGACCTAATACTTGACCCGAAGGTCACTACGTCCGACAAGGCCGAACCGGAATTATGAATAAAATCCTTTTAAAATGGATTAGTATGTGGGATCGGTAGAAATGACCTTATTTCAATCCGCTGACTAGAAGCATCCCGATCACGGTCTGTAAGAAATTCTCGTTAGTCTTATGACCCATTTTGTTCATAACTTCTGCTCCGGAACTCCGATTTTTTTGTTCCGAGAGGCGTTGGAAAGCTAAGGAAAATATCTACACTTCAGAATAGGTTGTGAATCCTGTCCCCAATTTTACCAGGAGTGTATCTCTGTTTTAATCTAAACAGTAAACTCTAAAGCATTCGTGGAGTGTGAACCTCCCTGTTGTGCGGGAAATTGGAAGGGATTTCCAATCAGTCAGTTTAGACTCCTAAATACCGGTTCAGGATGATGTTTACTGTAAGTTTTTCCATGAAGCCTATTTTTTCCGGAAATTGTCAATAGTAGTGATAGCCATTCAACCATTGGAGGTTGTTCCGAAGTCTTAGACTGTAAGGCCTCAACTTACTGGTTGGAAGAACGAGAAGCATAAGGTCACCTAAATGGCGAACATGATGTTGTCATGGGAGTGGAACTCGTTCTGAAGCTTGGGTAATTAACGTGATCGTAATAATTATGTTTGGATAGTTACGGGAAATTCGGATAAGAGCTGGACCAAGGAAAATTCTAAATGATAAATACTCAAATTTTATGAATCAATACGAAGACACTTAAGGTGTGCTCGTTTGATTCCCAAAATAACATTTTGTTTTCAAAATTCGCTTGGTGCTACCGCAATTACAATTTCGTAACTAATCCGAGAATAATTTCTACGCTGAAGTTAATCGAGCAACCAATGATTGCCTAGGATGCTACTAAATCTTACATTCTAAGGAAAACCTTAAGTCGTTCTAGTAAGACTTCTATTATCGAAATTCTTATCTCCGTAGGATCTGAATGATCAAGATCTAGAAAGGACAGGTACCAAAGTTCAAGCCTGATTGATCTCGTAAGACAACTGGAATTTGATAAGTCGTTAACTTAGACAACTCCGAAAAATCCATAACCGGTGTAAGGGCGTGTGGCTGTAGGGTTAAGTTCCGTGGACCGAATTATAAGGGTCGAAGATGCACTCTTATAAGCAGTTTGGGTTAGTCAAAAACATCGTTTGTACCGACGACTGCCTGAAATGCTAGAATTGTTTCCAAGATAGCTGAAGATGTGGGTTACTCAAACATTTACTCGGAAGTAATGGAAGACTGGGTTAACATGTGAATATAATTGCTAGTAGGAGAGGTATCAAGCCATGTTAGGGCAATTATCTTTCGGCAGTTATAGTGTTCAAGCTTCCGCTACTGAGGTAAAGCTCCAATCGTAATCTTGACCTCGTTAGAGACAGCAGTAAGTTGTTGTGACTTTGATCCATCGGATGGATCAAGACTAGTTTTCTCCATTTTAATAACCTCTGGGTTAGACGCCAATAAAGCAAGTATGTGCTGAATTCAGAGTTGTCTGATTATAGTCCAGCACACGAGGCTGTCCCTAAGGAACCCGATGATTGGATACGTGTAGTACATTTTCTTGTTATCCACTACACATGTTTAATGGAAGAATGTCTGACGATGAACCATATGTCGGCCTGAGACTAAATGATTGGACAGTGAGTATGTGATACACGAGTCCTTGATTGTTAATCCTATAACCATTTTGTGTAGTCTCTCGAGACATTAAATTCATTCTTGTTATTCATCACGAAATGCAAGTCTCTGTTTTAGCCTTAAGGTCGTGTCTTGGGCTAATTCGAGAAAGCAATTGAAAGGAAATGAATTGGATCGAATAGAATAGCGGTTTAAGAAAAATTTTAAAATCAAGTATCCGCTTTCCTTTCGGCTCATTGTTTTTCCCGATGCCTCCCTCGAACGAACTCAATTATTTTTATCTTAACGAAGCCAAACTCAAGCACGATAATGGAAGTTTGTGAGATTTTGATCACACAAATGGTTGATTCCAACAAAGTAACACTTTTATTCTCACTTTCGAACTTGTATTTTAAAAAAATATGAGAATGAAATTCCGCCTTGTGGAAACATCGTGCATCGAGTAAGGTCATTTATAAGTTGGGGTGAATTAACGTTTTTGGATAGTCGTATTTATCAAGGTATCATTATTTTAACGAAAGTTGTGCTTTCAAGTTTTAGAAAAGAATTAACGAAAGAATATATCACTACTATTTTATAGTTTTCTTGGGTCATGTTGCGAGGAAAATTGCTTTCTACATTCCTTGGACTGAGAGTCAATCTGTTTTGTAAAATAACTTTGTTTGCTTTAGTCGAGATTTTCAGTAAAATGAGTCAGGCGCTTATGTGAGCGTAGCTCGGGAAGAGAAGAACCTTTTTCGGAAACCGCGTAGTTCGATTTCAAAATAATCCTCTCGTAGACATCATTTCCTTTCAATTCAAGCCACGGCTAAGCCGAAACCTTCTGAGTTCCTGACATTAATAGTGCAGGATGTGCAGATACCCTGAGCTATAAGTTGTGACAACGAGTAGTATGGGTTATAATCGATTTTGAGGACAAAATATTTCAAGTTGGGGTGATTGTAACATCCCTAAAAATTTAAGGATCCAAATTATGGAAAATAAGGACGATTAAATTATTTGAGCGGAACAATTCGTCATGACTCGAATGAGGATTCGTCGAGAAATCTATGCCGAGTGAAAAATCGTAGGATTATAGAGGTTTTATGGTCATGACTTGAATTAATGAGCCAAGGGCATTATGGTCCTTTCCAACCTTCTTAAGCCCTCGGCCCATTTAATATTTATCCAACTCAATCTCCTTCAGCTGGAGAAAAGAAAAGAAAAGAAGAGAGAAGGGGTGAGAGAAAGGGAGAACTCGAAAGAAAGAGAGAAAAGAGAGAGTTGAAACAACACACAACCCTCATCTTGAAATCCTTCCTTGACTGAAGTGGAACCCCAACTTCTCCTTCCACTTTCTCATCACTAAAGCTTATTGAACCAATCATCAATTTCAGAAACTTTAACAGCAACTCCTTCCTATTTCCATCTTTTCTTTGAAGCCAATTTTCATTGCATGCAAGACCATGGGGCTGGATTAAACTTGGATGATCATGCATGTTTGTTCTAAGAGCTGATTTGGAGTATTAGACAGCTTCATAGTTGATTGTGTGAATCAGAAAGGGTGGAAGCTTGATTTTCGTATTTGGGAAGCTTAGGAACTGTTTCGAGCTTCAAGTTGTTGATCCTTGTTGATGGTTATTTGTTCTCTTCCTTTCCATGGATAAACAGTAGTCAGCAACTGAGATACATTGAAGATTAAGGGTGACGATCCAAGTCAATCAGATTTCTGCAGAAAACCCGTAGGAGATGCCTTCAGTGTTTTCATCGTATCTCCTCGTATTCAACTCTTCTGGTCGTGATCTTTGTTCCTCTGGAAACTAGACACGAAATTGTTTAAGATGGGCACAAGAACCATCAGATTGCATTTGGAAATGAGGGGGATATTGTGTCCAAAAGTTTCGGTTAAGAATCAGCCACTGTACTGAACCAGTCCCCTTGTTTCTGTGATATCTCCCAAATTACTGGTTGCATACGTTTGAGGGGTTTTGGTTACTAATTGACCTAGTTATTCCAGTTGCAAATCTGTACACTCATACTGCAAAAGAGACATAGAGTTGGAAACATCGGTTCGTCGAATTTGGGTTTCGAATCGTCAAGGTCGCGAGAGACTTTAATTCCATACGCTGGAAAGGAAGTCAGTAGCAAGAGTAGTGGAGGTTGTTGTTTAGAGGCCCGATCAAGTTCGATGCGGGTTCGTGATTACGGGGATTGTTCGAGAGGTTACCGTTCGACCGTTTCGTGCTCCGACGTGATTTCTCGTGAGATCGTCAAACAGGTGAGTTTTACTCACGATTAGGGTTTTGTTCTATTATTGAAACTTACCTGAATTTGCTGGTTCTGTGACTTGTTTTGATTTCGAACAAATTGTCGAGTCGAAAGCTGTTTTCAAAAATAATAACGTTTTACGGTTTTTATAAAATGTGTGCGTTCTATGTGGTTTTTGATTGAATGCGTGAACTAGAATATTGTCTGGAATGCCTGGTATTGAATCTGTATTCAGGTTGGAATTATATCGAGAATCGAATTGGGCGCGAACGGAGAAACGAAATCGAGAAATTGAGCTGAATTCTGTAACAGAACAGGACGCAAGGATCGTGCGCCCCTGGGCACGAACCGTGCGCCCACCTCGCGAATGTGGAATTTTTCTGGGTTCATCACGCACGGGTCGTGCGCCCCTGGGCATGGACCGTGCGTGAGGTTCTGTTACCGGACTCCGACTTTTCGTTGCATCGCTTCTTTCGATCCCAAACCATTTCTATTCTTCTTTCCAACCAACTGTGATGTAATTTCCCTAATAAAACCAACGTTTTGAGTGTGTTCAACTTGGTTTTGTAAAAAGGGTTTTGCAAGTCATAAATGTTTGAAAAACTGGAATGTAGATCACGTGTGAGTTCACGTTTTGAACAAACTAATCGGATTATACGTCCAACTTGATACTGTATTATTGATAAGTCTATTTTTAGAGTTTTTTTAATAGTTATTTTTATTAGGTTTATTTGGTATTTTAATTATATTTTTGAGCTATTTTACAACAAATGTTTACTTTTTATTTTCAGGTTTTATTTTGAAGCAAAAGAGAAAATATGAGCTAAAATGAAGAACAAAAAAATATTTGAGGAGGAACAATTTTTGAGACAGCACAACGCAAATTGGCGCAGCACAGGGCCCCAAGGGCGCCAAGGAGCAAAACTGGCGCAGCACAGGGGGCCAAGGGCGCCTAGGAGCAAAATTGGCGCAGCACAGGGCGCCAAGGGCGCCAAGGAGCAACACTGGCACGGGACTGCCGCAGGACTGGGCGCCAAGGGCGCCAGGGAGCAGCACAACTGGCGCAGGACTGGCGCAGGACTGGTGCAGTACTGGGCGCCGAGGAGCAGCACAACTGGCGCAGGACTGGCGCAGGACAGGGCGCCAAGGGCGCCAAAAAGCAGTCAATTTTGGCTGCGGCCACTTGTTTGTGGCCATCTTTGCCAACTTGATTTTTCACTTCTTTTTGACCATTTTGCCCCTCCACTCAAAGTGCTTTGTCCACTTGTTGATGGCTATTGTCGCACCCCGAGAAATCCTTGGAGGGAATTTTCTTCGCACAACGGGATTTTAGAGTCGCCACCAATATTTTTTAAAGGTAATACATCGGAAAAACCTGTTTTTGGAAAGCCATGGTCTTTGGAACCATTAGATTTGGGTTCGGGGGTCTAATTACGTATGGGGAAGGTATTAGCACCCCATAACGTCCCTTCAAAGAAGGGTTACCTTAATTAAATATGTGATTTGCAAAGTTGATTCGGAAAAATGCTTTATTTTTACCACTTTTGTTGATGAATGACTTAATGAAAAATCTTTAGTTTTCGCGCTTGATGGAGAGTATCCGCTTCTACGTATCTCCCAGTGCGATGGAGAATTCAAAGCAACGTAGTTCTTGTTTTTGAAAAATGTTTTATTTTGGAAAACTGTTTTGTTTTTGAAAGGAAAAATGTTTTGGGTTTGTTGTGCTTGACAGAGAGTATCTGCTCCTACGTATCTCCCGGTGCGATGGAGAATTCAAAGCTACGTAGTTCTGGGTTGTCTAGAAAAAGGTTTTTGTTTTTTATCTTGTTTGATTGTGACAATTGAGCTTTCATGATGATCAATTGAGCAAAGACTCCAAGTGACCACCATTAGCACTCCATTGTTAATAATCATGCAAGCAAAGGCTTTGCAAGACTACTAACAAAGTTTTTGATTTAGTGAAAATCTTTAGGAAAATTAGGCATTCATGATGATCAATTGAGCAAAGGCTCCAAGTGATCGCCACTAGTACCTCATTGTTAATAATCATGCAAGCAAAGGCTTCACAAGACAACTAACAAAGTTTGATTTTGAAGAGTTTTCGCAATTGGATTGATTCTTGTTTATGGAATGATTTTGATGCTTGAAAAGGCTTTTGATTGAAAATGGACCTAGACTACACACATTATGTCACAATACATAGTTAGGCAAAGAATGAACCCAAGTTGAACATTTTGGCGAAAATGCATGGATGGGCAAGAAAATGAACCTAAGTTGCACATCTTATTGAAGATGCTAGGCAATGGGATGAACCTAACTAGGCATTTATGACACAATATGTGAATAGGCAAAGGTATTTCAAAGCACAAGTGATATCAAACTTCTAATGAATCACTTGCAAAACCCTAAGGATTTCACATCAACATTAGACATAAGCACCCATGTGGTATCCTTTTGATGTCATCAATGTCTAATACATTTCTTCAATCAACCACATGGAAGGAATAAATTAAAAGGGGCATTTGCCTCACGCAAGATCATAGGCAAGTCTTAAGACAAAATTGACAAGTTTAGGCAATTAGGGTGTTGAGTCCCTTTAGGTAATCTTTGACACTTGGGATATGCACAAGTGCATAGGTGTCAAATCCTCTTACCAAATCGTCAACACAAAACCAAAAATTGTTTCAAAACAATTACTTATTTGCAAGACCAAAAGCATTTCAAAATGATTTATAAGTTGTTTTTGGTAATCAAAGCAATTGGTAAGGAAAGGAAACCTAAATTTGCATTCTTGTTCACTAGGAATCACAAAAGAAATTGAATCCTCTTAGGCAATCCTCAACACTTAAAGTGTGCATCAAATCACAAGTGAGAGTCCTCTTGCCAATCATCAACATAGGACATGATTTGCAAGCAAATTCATGAGAACAACAAGTTTTAAGCAAACAAACATGATAATCAAGGTTCAATTCCAAGTAATTGCAAGATTAGACAACCAACTCATCAAAAATCTCATAAACCCTAATTCCTTTCTAATATGCGAAATGAACATAGACCCTAAATCTCATTTTATTCATGGAAACACAAGATAATGCAAGAGAACAACATATATTAAACTTTTGGCAAGGATTCACATGATCAAGCAAAGAAATGCATAACAATCACACAAATCCTAATTTTCCTCTAATATGCGAAACGAAGTAAGCATCAAATCATCATTTTATTCATGAAAACAACAAGAAATGAGTGAAATAACAACACACAATTTATTCTAAAGGAGAGAAGCATTCCAAGCACCCAAACCTCCCGAAGTGTTTGTCAAGATACTTGAAATACATCTCTCACTCAACAACAACAACAACTATGCTAACATTATGACATTTAAATGCAATGGGATGCCAAAATCACTAGTGCAAAATCAGGAAAAGAATTAGACATTTAAAGTCAGGCGCTCAGATGCCTGACTTTATATGTTGAGGCGGTGGCAAACTTGTAATTAAGAAGCGAAACTCGCGAGTTTTAAAGTCAAGCGAATACACGCCTGACTTCTAAAGTGGAAAAATAAGAAAAAAATTAGACTTTTGAAGTCAGGCGTGTATTCGCCTGACTATATAAGTAGACACGGTGGCAAACTTGTAATTAAAGGTGAAATTGTTTTCTTCTATTTTAGTACTTTAGAAGTCAGGCGTATTAATACGCCTGACTTCTAAAGTACTAAAATAGAAAAAAAAAAAATTTCACTCTTTTCATTCGCCTCACTCATTCTCAGAACACTCTCGTCTCCATTCTCACTCTCTCACGCGAACCCTAAAACGCAAAACATTTGATTCAGAGAGTGAGCAACACCTCTAAGGAAGCTTGTGTGCAGAAGCTCTCTTTCCCCCTCCGTTCACCGCCCCCTCTCACATCGCGAACACTCTCCTCTCCATTCTCACTCTCTCACGCTATGTTTTTCCCTCTCCATTTCGTTTCCACCTTTCTGAGTCGTGGTCGCAGCGAGTCATCGGTCCGCGTGGTCGTTCACCCATGGCGTTCGGGACAGAGGAATCGATTTTGGAGCCCGTGGATACGTCGAGCTCCGGGGATAGCATTTCGGTCACGATTCGGTTTCGACCGTTGAGGTAATTCTTAGATCTGAGATTCTGCTTTGGGATCCATTCACCGCAGAAGTGATTTTTTTAATTTTGACTTCTCTCTCTCTCTCTCTCTCTCTCGCAGAACTCTTCGTGTTCTCCACTCTCAGAGCTCACGCCGTTTTCACTCTCAGAGCTCACGCCGTTTTCACTCTCAGATCTCACTCTCAGAACACGAAGCTCAGATCTCACGCCGTTCTCCGCCTCGCCGTTACACTAGGTAAGATGCTTTTCCTTGTTTTGAATGTTCAACCAATATATCTCTACAAATGCATAATTATTATTTTCACAAAAACAAAAGAAAAGGTCCAATTTTCATATATCATTGTTTCAGCGAACTTCCAGACATAACGCACACATCATTCCCTTGGTGTAAGAATTGCTGCTGAAAGAATCAATACAAAGATTCAGAATCAAGATTAGTCAGAACTTTTGGCATTTGATACCCCTCTCAAGTCTCAGGCTGATGACTCTTGGTTAGCATTAGCAAATTCTTTGTCCATTTTTCTTTATCATTGTTAATTCGTACTTGTTGGACATCTGCTAGTTATTATATATATTTGATTTAGATCGTACTTCTGACGAAAGGTTCTCTAACATACATTTGTTATTTGTGGATTGTATTTAATTGATGTGCTCTTTCACACTTAAGAAATGAGTGGCCTGACAGTAATTCATTGTGTTTACCCTAATAATGTAGCATTATGTTACTGAGATGTTTCTTATTTGAAAATTGAACCTGCATATCTTTGTATGTTCACATCCCTTTTTTTATTGAACAACCTGATATATAGTAATTCATGTGTGTTTGCCTCAATATGAAGTGGCAAAATGATGACTTAACAAACACATTCAAGTCCTCTTGTTTGAAACTTTAACCAACATATTTTTGTACCCTGAAGTCAATTAATATGCATTTTCTGAGTTGGGGACTAAATATATGGTGTTTTACTATAAAAAATTTGTCAGGTTGTCCTCTTAGAGTCAAGGGACAGACTTGGTGGCCGAATTCACACTGATTATTCATTTGGCTTTCCTGTTGACCTGGGAGCATCTTGGTAAAGCCTATTATCTTTATATTCTGATGTATTTACATGTTGGTGAGAATGCAAAATTTTATCCATTAATATCTTTATAAAATGCAACACACATTTCAGGTTGCATGGAGTTTCCAACGAGAATCCACTTGCTTCAGTTATTGGGAGGCTGGGGCTACCCCTTTATTGGTAGGTTATTTATTTATTTATTAATTTGTTTATTCTCCTACTTGTTTTGTTAACCAACTGAACTGTGTTTTACATATCCAATTATCACTTCTTTTGTTTGATTCTGCATATGGTCATTGTTTGATTCTTTTGTTTGATGCAGACAGATAAAGTAAGAAAGGCATCCAGTGATGACATGTCCATACATCGTGGTCTTTCAATTGTTTTCGAAAAGAGTCCGGAATTGAGGTTATTACTCGCATAAAAGTTAATTTCTTTGATGTGGTTATTGGTTTTTTGTAAGGCATAGTTAAATAATATGACTTCCACTCTTTTTTGAAGGTTGGAAGGGCTTGCCCATAAGGTGCTTCAGTGGTACCTATGCAGAATGGAGGGATGGTTTGCTGCAGATTCTGATACATTTCACTGCAGAAATAGAATATGTGGAAGGTTATGATGAACTTGAAGAGGAAGATGACATAGAAGAATTCGGTGATTTTGCAATTCACGAGTCACAAGGCGATGATGAAAATGGTAACATTTGGTTTACATGCTTTGGTTTAGAAGTTGAACATATTTTTTATATGTATTGAAATAGTGAAATTGGTTATGAAAAATTGGTTATTGAAATATTGAAATAGTAAAATATCTCTTCACTTCAAGGATTTTACTTTTAGTTAACTGAAACCTAGATACAAAAGATTCCATATATGCAGGGTATTGGTATTATAGTTAGGACTTAAGTGAGTCATGCTGATGGTTTCACTGAGCTGGGTAGACATAATTAATTGGAGAGTGGTATTATCTTAGTTTAGGTTCAACTTCAAAATAACTGCTGCAATTCCTTGATGAGACAAAGCATTCAGAATATAAGCGTACTATCCCTTTTTGTATGATTTTTATTGCTGTATCTGTGTCTTAATTCCATGCATGATGAACATGAAGAATAATGTTAATTTGTTTCAGTTTCTAATTAATTAATATAAGTTTTTTGTGGCTGATTACAGGTGTAACTAGAAGTTCTTATATCTGCTTGTTTCAATTGCTTCAAATGCAATCTCTACTGGTACCAATTCCTCATTCTTTCGCTCTCTTTATTGCTTTAATTTTTCTCTTTTCTTTTGCAAATGAAATCAAATTAGATGATTCATGCAACAACTTTTCTCTTTTGTTTAATTTTCTCTATGAATATTGTTTTCCTAGTTTTACTCTTTTGTTTTTACGATTCTTATCTTATTTTGAGCTTTCATAAATTTATCAACATAGAGAAATTATAAGATTGGAAAGTAACAATGGTTATGCTTGTATTTGCAGCTATTAGACCAACTACTTCATTTTGATTGTTTCTGTTCTCAATAAGTGAGTATGATATATACTATCAGACCAGCTATCACCCTTCTGTTTTCATCATTCATTCTCATGTCAATGTTAATAATAACAATGAGAACTTATTTATCTGTTGAGTGAGTCAGTTGCTGACTTTATCAGACAAATCATACCTTTTGTGTTGCCTTCAAGAAACATGTCCACCTCAATAATACAACATGAAAGTATTTGCTACATTGATCCGATTATCTATTCTCATGACTTTTGAACTGAATGTACAGAGACACAAGGAAGTAGAACAAGAGCTTGAGAAATCAAATGAGGAGATTCCGCAATATCAAAAAGGATCAGAAGCTGCTGTAGAAGCAAAAGTCCAAGTATTGCAGGAGCTAGACAGCACTAAGAGGCTAATTGAAGAATTAAAACTTAATCTAGAGAGGGCTCAAATAGAAGAGCGCCTATCTGTTGTTGAGGCAAATCTATCTTACAGTTGCAAGGTTCTATTTAATAATAATAATCTTCCCTTAATAATTATCTACTAGTATTAATAAATTATGTGCAAGGTTCTATTTAATTCAGTTTTGAATTTGGTAGGTTCTAGAGAAATGTAAGAACAAATCAACTTCAAGAGACAATGAATTAATTTATTATGTAGTCTGAATTTTTCATGTGATTTCTTATTGTAATTTATAATTGTTTTTCTACTCAGTTTTCTTCTCAATTTCACTTTGGCCTTGCCTTTTTCATGTCCACCACTACATCTTTTATGATCAAGGCATGATGATACTTTGATTATGCCTTTAAGTAAGTAGCTTAGAAGTAGACAACTCACAAATACACTACAATTGAGTTAATATACGACTAACAATCTATTTGTTGGAGACTGAGGTGCAATGATGTTTGCAACCTTTATTTCTTACTTTAATATAATATAATTATAATTATATTATTGAGTTATTCTTCAAGTTGTTCAGTTGTTGGGATCAAACATTTCATGTTTCCTCTTCCTCTATCAGGCTTAACACCTCTTCATTTGACATAAGAAATCAAAAACCTACACCACGTGATCAAGGATTGAAAGTTGCAACATTGATAATCAGGGACGCGAAGTCTTGGCCTTGGCTTTGCAAAGCCGTGTTAGTGAGGTAGCTTCCTAGTTGGTTAAACTTAATAAATACAATAAACATTTTTCATATTCCTGTCACTGATAATTCAAGCCTTTATCTTGCCCTGCACAGGTTTTTGGATTTGACATTCATCCTGGTAAGTTGGTTTTATATTTGCATGCAGTATTATTATAATTCAAAGGTTCATTCATAGTGGCTTCTATTTCGCAAATAGTGAGAGGAAATAGTATTGTGAAGCCTTCATTTAATTAAATTGATCACAATGATTTCTCTTTAATGCAGGGGATATTGAGTCTATGCCCTTTATTGAAGCACTTGGCCAGTTTTCATACCATGTAGGTAATGCTCGTAATTCACAAAGGAGTTTATCTCTATATTATTAATACAAGAGTAATTTCCAGTTTCATCTCTTATTCTGTGTGCTGGTTCTATTAGGTATTTATTAAGTTATTATCCTCTTTACAAAGGAAATGTATATTCCTGATAAAATACCAGCAGCTTGAAGGTATATATTCATGTATTCATTTAGAGAGATCATAAATGTTAATTTTTAAGTTTTTGAGTAACATAATAATGAGTAGTGCTAGAAGACAAAAGAACAAACTACTTATGAATGTTGTGTGCTGTATGTTCAACAGGTTCAATACCAAGTGCAACCATGTTTTTGATAGATTGTGGGAAGAAAGGAAAAAAATAATTTTGGTATGCTATAGCAGTTAACTTTAGTTTCTTTCCTTTGACTAATGGCCTTGTTATTTGCAGTGTTGTTATAGAGCCTAATTTGATGGAGTGGACCATTAGGACTAAGGTTTATGACAAATGTATACTATTGTGTTTTTAATCTGCTGCCTGTATAATTTGATATACACATTCACTAATTTACACACTTAACAGTAATGCTTACGTTGTTTGTGCTTTCCGCTATCTTCAGGTTTTGATGCTCTAACAAATTAATGCTCACCCTCTATCTTTTCCATTGGATTCAGATTTAGCCAAAGATAAAATAACAAAGGAAGAAGAAGAACAGGACAGAATACTGAACTGAAATCGCAGAAGGAAATCACTCCATTAAGGTACTTTTTTCTAGGGTTTGCTTGAGCTTTGATTTTAAAATGTTTGGTTAGAGTTTTGAATGTTTGGTTAGAGTTTTGAATGTTTGGTTAGAGTTTTGAATGTTTGGTATATGAATCTTACTTTGAATAACTTTTCTTCAAATTCAGTTTCCATCTTATTCTCTATTTTCGCTTTCTCTTTTTGGAATAAAATTCATATAAAACAGAAAAATGAGTTTATGTTCATGATATTTGTAGATAAGTTGAATTAGTGAATTTTTGAAGAGATTGATATGCAGAAGTTAATTTGAAGTTACTGGTCAGCTTCAGAGCCTCGCTGAGGATCTCGCAGAGGTATAACTTACATTCTTTTATGAGATGAATATTGAGATGAATATAATAGCTAAACATGATTGCTATTTCATTGAGTTACTATAAATTACGAAAAACTGAATTCTTGTTTGTTTACATAGAAAGACATGTTATTATTAGCTATTAGGATGTAATAGGGATATGAATTGATTCTTCATTATATTTGATTTGCTTGATAGGTCATGGCTGATAAGTATTCAGTTTGTTTTCTTTGGCAAATTGATTCTTCTACTTTGCATCTTTCTCTATCACTGATCTAATTTGCTAACTGTGTTGTTGTAGATCAGCAGTTAAGTGCAAAAAGCGCTTCAGAGATCAGCAGAATCAGAAAGAAGTAAGTAAATGGAAGATGGAGGTACTGGTTAGAACAATGGGTAGATACACAGCTTACAAAAAGCAAAGAACTTGAAGATTTAGACTCAGTTTTCAGCTCACATTCTAAAGCTGGTGAAGAATTTGGAGTAAAACAACAACATAAGTGCAAGGGTTTTCTTCCTCTCAGATTCCTTGTTAAGTGCAAAAACTTGTACCTTTCACACTTCAACTTAGATATTTTAGATTTAGTTTTAGTTTGAAAACTAGTAGTATTATGAAACTATATCATTCATGTTTTATTTGATGAATTAAGACTACTTATGATGAATAATATTTGTAAATTTGTATAGAGTAACTTAATAAAAGTTATTATATAGTAATTTTGTACTTCTAATGTGTTTTGGGTGTAAATGTAGGAAGATTAAACCAAAATCGTATAACCAGGGTGTATATAGGAGATTAAACCAAAATTTGAAAAAAAAAAAACTTTTAAAGTCAGGCGCAATAATGCCTGACTATTTGAAAAAAAGAAAAAAAACTTTTAAAGTCAGGCGCAATAATGCCTGACTATTTGAAAAAGAAAAAAAAAACTTACGAAGTCAGGCCATAAATGCTTGACTTTAAAACATACTTACGAAGTCAGGCAATAATACGTGCTTGACTTTAAATCATACTTACGAAGTCAGACCATAAATGCTTGACTTTAAAACATACTTACGAAGTCAGGCAATAATACGTGCTTGACTTTAAATCATACATACGAAGTCAGGCAAAAATAAATGCTTGACTTTAAATCATACATACGAAGTCAGGCAAGAATAAATGCTTGACTTTAAAACATACTTACGAAGTCAGGCGCAATAAATGTTTGACTTTAAAACATACTTACGAAGTCAGGCTATCGCTTGACTTTAAAACTCCAGACATACAAAGTCGACTTAATAAAAGTCAAGCGCCCGCCTGACTTTAAATCCCCTTTTCGCCTGACTTTAAATCCCTTTTTTGCACTAGTGAATGAAGTGATGATTTACATCTTTGATGCTAAAATTGGAAGATGATGCTACGTTTTAAAGTATACCTCAACTCCAAGCTAGAATAAGGAAGGAAATGAGAAGAATGAATGCAAAACCCCTTTAATCTACTCTTCAATCTTCAACTATGAACTTGATCCTTGAATTTGAAGTTGAATCTTTGAGAAGAATGCAAGAAGGATGGAAGATTTAGTGTAGGAAAGGTGTTTTGATGGATGATTGAGTGAAGAAATTGAAAAAGATGAGGTGAGGGAGAGGAGGAGGATTCGCCCAAGGAGAGGAGAGGAGGAGGTTTTTGTGCAAAAATGAACTTCCTTCTTGTATTTTGGGAGAGTAGGCTTATATATGGTCTTGGGTGAAATTAGGGTTAAGGGTAGAATAGGAATGAGATGTTCTATTTTAAGTAAGTTTGCAATTTCTTATGAAGGAGTGAGTGTGAGAGGATGGTGTCATTCACAAAAAAGGGTATGAATCTACATGAGAGTGTGTGGGAATTAGGGATGTGTATGAAATGGGTAGGATTAAGGATAGTACAAGAATATTCTTAAGGAATAATTGTACAATAGAAGAGTGTGGAAGAAATTGTGGAGAGAGAGAGAGAGAGAGGGAATTCGAATTTGACAAAAAAATGGGGAGGGAAAATTGCTTCTCCTTTTTGGTCTTTTGTCTTATTGAGGACACTTTGTACTTTCTATTTGAATTTTGAATTTTTGGGCATGCAAATGATAGTGCACCTATTGAAAATGTGTCACATATTTTTGGGCACCATAAAAATATCCCTCTAATTATTCATGACAATAAAAGTTGTCATTTAATAATCGGGGAATATTTAATGGTCCTTTTTCAGCTTTCTTGTGCAATAAAAATGGGAAAAATGCCTTTTAATGCTTTTGAACTAGGATTTTCTTCCAAAAAATTATACGAAAATTATCCTTGATAGAATAAATTGTATTTTTCATCCTTGACTTGGTTTAGTTCAAAAATAATTAACTTGCTCTAATTTGAATGTCCACAGATATTGAAACATGCACTATTTTATTCCCTAAAATTCTCGAGAATTATGAATGCGAAAGTCCATTAACCTACACAAATTATGAATGCGAAAGTCCATTAACCTACACAAATTATGAATTACCCTTATTGTTTCCATTTTTTGTTTGAAAAAAAGGTTTTGACTTGGGCGAACAAAATTGGGGTATGACAGCTATCCTTGCCAACTTGCTTAGTCCACTTGTTGATGGCTATCTTTGCCAAAACATGAAATGACCATTTTGCCCCTTCCCTCATATTTTCCTATAAATAGGACATTGATCCTCACTTGTAAGCAAGCTTGAATTTTGTTAGAAAATCACTCTCAAAAACTCTCTAAGATTCATGACTTCAATTTACTCTTCATGTTCTTTATGATTCTTGCTCTTTTACTTTCTTGCCCTTTTAATTCTTGCTATTTTACTTTCTTGCCCTTTTAATTCTTGCTCTTTACTTTCTTGCCCATTTATTTTCTTGCTCTTTTAAATCTTGCTCTTTACTTTTCTTGCCCTTTTATTTTCTTGCCCATTTATTTTCTTGCTCTTTTAATTCTTGCTCTTTACTTTTCTTGCCCATTTATTCTCCCGCTCTTTTAATTTTTGCTCTTTACTTTTCTTGCCCTTTTATTTTCTTATTTCTTGCTCTTTTAATTCTTGCTCTTTACTTTTCTTGCCCATTTATTTTCTTGCTCTTTTAATTCTTGCTCTTTACTTTTCTTGCCCTTTTATTTTCTTGCCCTTTTACTTTCTTGCTCTTCTATTTTCCAAGTCATTTGAATTCCTTGCAATTTACTTCTTAAGCAATTTACTTTCTTGTCATTTACAATTCCGCTATTTATAATTTTGCAATTTTCTCAATTCCTCACATTTATTTTCTTGCCATTCTAACATCTAATTCCTAACTCATTTACACATTTCACAACTTATCGCTTTCTTTACAATTCTTGCAATTTACAAAATCTTCCTCTTCTCCTCTTTTGTCTACAATGATCTTGAGTGAGTAGACTTTCTTAGCCTTGGGGTTTTTGGCAACAATCAAATGATGGCTTCCTACTAATTAATTCCCGAGACTATTTTCCACCTTAATCGCTTTGTATTTTTAAATCTAATTTCATCACTTTTCATTATTATTTCAAAACACCACACGATGTACCGAAAGGGGAAGTGTTGTTGTTGGATCGATGAAATTAGACAATAAAATCAACACATGAAAATAGTTTTGGTTTTATTGAAACACGAAAAGGTCTTTGCTTAATGGGTTCTAATAATAATCAACCATGAAAATAGGCTTGATAATTAGTTTAGAACACGCGTTTGTATTCCGAAAGGAAACTCTTGCTACAACTGTCGCCTTGTCTTAAGAAATATATCGTTCTTTAAACTGGAAAATAGTCAAAAGGATTAATAACGGAAACCTTATCATTTCGATGAAACTAATACCCCGAGTCTCTTTTTATCTTTAAAACATCAACAAAAACATTCCTTCTTTCTAAAAAGACTTTCTTTTCAGTTAATCAACTTTGGAAAATTAAATTGGTAATCACCTAGGCTCTCCCTGTGGATCGATAACTCTTTTATTACGCGATAAGACCGTGCACTTGTGGCCTATCAATTATAATGCCGGATGTCTAACTTCGTATTCGTCAAAACGGGTTATAGATACAATGATAGATATAGATGTCGGCCCAATGCGGGTGATATATGAATTATATCGAGTTGGGTGATGACCCAATGAAATAGCATACTAGGAAGGGAAGTCATGAGCCCTCACCCTAGGCCCTGAAACGTTATGGCATGGTCAAACAAGAGTTATCGGGATTGTGGTTTGTTTGCACGACCGATTTATGCTACAATAGGTGTACGATTCTCCGAGATTGTGGGTGTTTGCACGGTCGGGTTTCGTTTGGTAAGCTAGTAATTATATATTAGATTACGAGGCTTAATAAAAACATATGATAGCACTTCAATTACCGAGATTGTGGTTTGTTGCACGGTCGGTAATGGGCTAAGTATATGTTAATGCAAACTAGGTAAATTACCGAGATTGTGGTTTGTTGCACGGTCGGTAATGGGCTAGGTATATGTTACTGCAAACTAGTTAAATTACCGAGATTGTGGTTTGATGCACGGTCGGTAATGGGCTAGGTATATGTTAATGCAAATAGTTTATAATTATAACTATGTTGCAACGATTTTAAGATGAACCGAGTGATTGTGAGTGGTACGGTAGAACTCATTGAGACAAGTTGTCTCACCCAATCATTGTTGTTGTTTTTACAGAGAACAGGGAACGAGGAAGTGAACGGGAGGTTCAGTTGTCACGCTCGAGGAGAAGATTGACTCGGTTCTAATTGTTTATGTTTCCTGTCGTCGTTTCTATATTCGGTCTTATGACTCGAACTTGTATATTGTTTGATTTCATAGTTTCTGCTGTTTCTTGTAAAGATGTATATCTAAGCAGGAAAATTTTTTATACTCTGATGTGAACCAATTTGTATATTTAAGTATTTCTTGCTTTAGAAATACGGGGTGTTACAATTGGTATCAGAGCTAGATCAATTGGTAGTGGGAATGCATTGAGCATGTAGTTGAGCCCCAGGGTACAGGGTTCGATTCACACGGAAGGCAAAAACTCCACAGGGGGGCTGGAGAAGGCCATGAGTGACAGTGCCAATGCCATTAGCCGAAAATGAGTAGGTAAAAGGGTTGGGTTGTTACAAGGAACCTCAGCTATGCTCCGCATGCGCGGGGTCTGGTGGGAGGTCGGTCTTCCGCGCGGCTCCATGACTTTCGAGAAAGTAGAATGTGGGGTGGGCTAGCGTCGGAGCTCCCATTGTGGTCGCCAACTGAACCGTACCATAGCGGTCTTAGGTGGACCCTGCTGGGGTCAGGTCGTCCGTTTTCTGGCCAGGTCGGATGCAGAGCCCGAAGTCGGGTTGTACTTGCAAAGACACTCTGAAGTACAAGTTAGGGAGTAGAAGTTAAAGCGAGGAAAGAGATTAGGGAAAAAGTGTATCTGTTAGTGGGGATTGATCACCCGTATTTATAGAGCAAGGCAACGCGAACCATCCGTAGGATCCGGCGAATCGATCTCAGCCATTGGGAGTCGCCAAAGTGCGTTTCTAGCGCTCTCTAGAGCAGAGCACGACCATTTGGGCAGGTCTTGGCCCATTGTAAGGATTGGACCGGTGGCCCAGTCCGAAACAGTTACTTTTATTGTAAGAGGGTGTCGAGCAAAGGGATCACCCCTTTTATCCTCCCTTCTTTTCTGCATTTATAGGAAGTTTTTAGCAGAGGTATATCAAAGCAGGTTTAAGATGTTAAACTTACTCTTATGTCTACCACTTGAGAGGTTGATGTATGTCATGTATCCAGATGATGTTATGGTTCTCTGCAAGGGTATTAAAAATAATATTTAGTTACTTCAAAATTTGTTTGATAATTAATTACAATAATGACTTATGGTCAATTTAACATCTCTAGTTGTCAGTTGTTACTTTAATTATATTCCTCTTGCTTCCACTTACTTATCTCGGTGTTCCTATCTTTATTTGTACCCAGAAAAATTATCTGCAGCCCTTTGTCTAAGAGATTAAAGAAAAGCTTGCAGCTTGAAAAACATCTTTACTATCAATCATTGGCCCAGTTTTTCCTGTAAAACTAGTCGTCCATGTAATGCTTATTCAAATTTTATTGTGCCCTATGAATCTTATTAATCTTTTGGAGAAATGGATCTGTAATTTTATTTGGTCGGGAGGTTAATACTCAAAAAATTTGTATTGTGTGTTGGAATAAAGTTTGCTCCCGTGCTTTAAAAGGGAGTTAAAGACTTATATCCATTAAGATAATCAATAAGGCAGGTACGCTATAGCTTCAGATATTCTAAAGGTGATTTTTACAAAAGATCATTTTTCTTATTAAATGATTTTATACATAACACTACCAGAAAATCACAATATTTGGCTGCTAATTCCTGACGGCCTTAAAAGTTAAAACCATCGGTATTACCAGTGGCTTTGACCATCGGTAACGCATAAACAGAATTCCAGTGAAATTTCTAGCGGCCATGACCACCCATAAACTCAGGCAAGGGTGGTTGTCGGTAAACCATTTAAAAAATATTGACAGCCAAAAGTCGCTAGTATTAAAATTGTCTAATATCTATTAATACCAATAAACCACACTTGATTTACCAACAATACACCTCACCACAAAATGCCACCTGTCTTTTCTTCACCACACATTACGGTTACAGTTGTAATTTTAATTCCACATTTATCTCTCTCCTTTCTACTTTATGTCACCGTAAACTTTCACTTTATCAAAGTTTGAAAAAAGAATACTGGTCTTCATCTAGTGTCTGCCATCTAAAGATCGGAGTAGTTAATTATCGGATGGAACTTGTGACAACGAGGAGTAAGGGTTATAATCGATTTTGAGGACAAAATCTTTCAAGTTGGGGTGATTGTAACATCCCTAAAAATTTAAGGATCCAAATTATGGAAAATAAGGACGATTAAATTATTTGAGCGGAACAATTCGTCATGACTCGAATGAGGATTCGTCGAGTGAAAAATCGTAGGATTATAGAGGTTTTAACACCAAAGCCTTGAATTAATGAGCCAAGGGCATTATGGTCCTTTCCAACCTTCTTAAGCCCTCAGCCCATTTAATATTTATCCAACTCAATCTCCTTCAGCTGGAGAAAAGAAAAGAAAAGAAGAGAGAAGGGGTGAGAGAAAGGGAGAACACGAAAGAAAGAGAGAAAAGAGAGAGTAGAAACAACACAAAACCCTCATCTTGAAATCCTTCCATGACTGAAGTGGAACCCCAACTTCTCCTTCCACTTTCTCATCACTAAAGCTTAGTGAACCAATCATCAATTTCAGAAATTTTAACAGCAACTCCTCCCTATTTCCATATTTTCTTTGAAGCCAATTTTCATTGCATGCAAGACCATGGGGTTAGATTAAACTTGGATGATCATGCATGTTTGTTCTAAGAGCTGATTTGGAGTATTAGACAGCTGCATAGTTGATTGTGTGAATCAGAAAGGGTGGATGCTTGATTTTCGTATTTGGGAAGCTGAGGAGCTTTTTCGAGCTTCAAGTTGTTGATCCTTGTTGATGGTTATTTGTTCTCTTCCATTCCATGGATAAACAGTAGTCAGCAACTGAGATACATTGAAAATTAAGGGTGATGATCCAAGTCAATCAGATTTCTGCAGAAAACCCGTAGGAGATGCCTTCAGTATTTTCATCGTATCTCCTTGTATTCAACTTTTCTGATCGTGATCTTTGTTCCTCTAGAAACTACACACGAAATTCTTTAATATGGGCACAAGAACCATCAGATTTCATTTGGAAATGAGGGAGATATTGTGTCCAAAAGTTTCAGTTACGAATCAGCCACTGTACTGAACCAGTCCCCTTGTTTCTGTGATATCTCCCAAATTACTGGTTGCATACGTTTCGAACTTCCTCCATCAGAAAGTAGACAAAATTCTCTACGCAATGGGCACTGATTTGAGGGGTTTTGGTTACTAATTGACCTAGTTATTCTAGTTGCAAATCTGTACACTGATACTGCAAAACTGACATAGAGCAGGGAACATCGGTTCGTCGAATTTGGGTTTCGAATCATCAAGGTCGCGAGAGACTGTAATTCCATACGCTGGAAAGGAAGTCAGTAGCAAGAGTAGTGGAGGTTTCTGTTTAGAGGCCCGATCAAGTTCGATGCGGGTTCGTGATTACGGGGATTGTTCGAGAGGTTACCGTTCGACCGTTTCGTGCTCCGACGTGATTTCTCGCGAGATCGTCAAACAGGAGAGGTTTACTCAAGATTAGGGTTTTGTTCTATTATTGAAACTTACCTGAATTTGCTGGTTCTGTGACTTGTTTTGATTTCGAACAAATTGTCGAGTCGAAAGCCGTTTTCCAAAATAATAACGTTTTACGATTTTTATAAAATGTGTGCGTTCTATGTGGTTTTTGATTGAATGCGTGAACTGGAATATTGTCTGGAATGCTTGGTATTGAATCTGTTTTCAGGTTGGAGTTAGATCGGGAATTGAATTGGGCGCGAACGAAGAAACGAAATCGAGAAATTGAGCTGAATTCTGTAACAAAACATGAGGAATGGATCGTGCGCCCCCGGGCACGAACCGTGCGCCCACCTCGCAAATGTGGAATTGCTCTGGGTTCATCACGCACGGGTCGTGCGCCCCTGGGCACGGACCGTGCGTGAGGTTCTGTTACCGGACTCCGACTTTTTGTAACACCCCTTTCTACCCGTCACTTTGTTTATAAAAATCAGAGTTTGAAAAAAAAATCTCGTTCATAGGAAATGTTACACATACTCAAAACAAACGTCGCTTATCCAACTTTAAAAACGGTTTAACTCAAATTCATACGTCCACGTAGCACATCACAATATCAAAAACTCAAGCCTCATGGT
Organism: Astragalus membranaceus; assembly: GCA_039519185.1. Lineage (NCBI taxonomy): Eukaryota > Viridiplantae > Streptophyta > Magnoliopsida > Fabales > Fabaceae > Astragalus > Astragalus membranaceus. Next base: position 41,921,786 of record CM076854.1, on the reverse strand, counting down.
TAACGTCACTTATAAAACTTCTCATAACACAAACAACTACGCAGCGGAAATTTGTAAAACATAGCCAAATAGTCCACATGGACAAAATAATCAAAAATCAGTAATAAAGGCCGAGTTCATTATCCCCCCTGAGTGCTACGTATCAGAGCATGACGACTCGACTCGAAAAGTGAAGCTAATACCTTCACTGGGAATCACCTGCACGTTACCAACACGAGGGCAACATTCAAACAGGAAAGGGTGAGCATCATTTCAGTCTATATAATAGAAAACATGATAAGCACTAATCATAGGCTACGCACTAGAATAATCAGCATCCAATACACAAAACATCCACATCACAGTCATCATTCACATCATGTACAAACTCATCTCATGTCATGTAGATTTATGAAATCCAACCCACTCGCGGGTATATGCATGAAGGTACCTTTTCACAAAACGTCGCTTAGCCACTCAGGCCTCATCATCACTTAGCCACTCAGGCCTCAAAACATCACTGGGTTTTATGCATATGGGCATGAGACTCTATGACATGCACCACTCACTTCACAAAATCACACAATTACTCAGATCACAGTCAACAATGTGACCCATCACTTACCTGTTTGCTCGCACGGAGCACAACACCTGTCAAATTCATAATCATCACACAACATCACTAGGCCACTTAGACCTTAACCTCACTTAGCCACTCAGGCCCCAATTGTCACTTACACATAATCATCACTTAACTCAAACATTAGCCACTGAGGGCAAAAACGTCATTTGACTAACCACCAAGGGCATCCTCGTCATTTACACATCATTATCATTAACTTTGGCCACTAGGGGCAAAACAGTCATTTGACTAGCCACCAAGGGCATCCTCGTCATTTACACATCATTATCATTAACTTTGGCCACTAGGGGCAAAACAGTCATTTTGACACTACCGTGTTTAAAACCGTTGTTTATACACCAAAAGGGATTTTTAAAGAGTTCCACGTCATTTTTCCAATGTCACTGGGACGACCATCGGGGACAGCCACTTGGGCGCCCACAAACAGTCAGAAATTAACACTTTTTCATTTTAAAAATTGAACCCACAAATAGACAACGTAAAAAGCTTCATGACACTTTTCGAATCGTTCAAAACGGACGTCTAAGTCAAAAGTTATGATAAAAACAATTTTGGAAAAATTAGGCAACATCCAGGGAACAGGCGCCTTAGGCGCCCAGGCAACCAGGCAACAAGTGCACAGGCGCCCAGCGCCCAGGAGCAACAGCGCGCCACACAGCGCAACAAACAACACATGACACGGGCGCCTAGCGCCCAGGGGCAGCAACGCACGCACAACACAGCGCCATAGGCGCTCAGCGCCATAGGCGCTCAGCGCCCAGGCGCGCACACGCACACACAGACACAACACGGGCGCCAGCGCCCAGGCGCGCACAGCGCGCAACACACACAGACACGGGCGCCTAGCGCCCAGGCGCGCCCCCACGCGCAACAACAACACAGAACAGGCGCCCAGCGCCCAGCATAGGCGCCCAGCGCCCAGAAACCAGCAGCAACATCCAGAATTTTCCCAAAACGCTTTTTAATACTGAAAATTGTTTTCTTAACAATTCTAAATCATAAAACCTCAACATTTTCCCAGCAACTAAACATACACATATTTCAATCAATTTCTCAAAAATTCAATTGGCATTATCTTCCCTATCCCCTTGGCGCCCTAGGCGCCTATACACCATCCACCCAATTTTGCGAACAACACAAGCAACATCCAACACAATTTCAGTTTCATGCTCAATTCGAATGTCACAATTTACCAACACAAACGCATACACATCAAGAATTTCAGTCTCATGATTAATCCCACTTCGCATACACGCATACATATAATGGCCAAATACCAACAGAGCATCAAGAACATCAAGAATCATGCATACATCAATTCGCATACATCTATATATAAAATCCAACATCAACAATGCATCAAGAACTCTATTCTAACCCTAGATCTAGGACTCATCATAGGAACTATTAAATAGAGTGATAGAGCTCCCCTAACCTCGAAATTGAAGAACGGAGGCTCCGGAGATAGTCACGTACAGGACCACAGCAACAAGATCACGTTCTCGCTCTTCCTTGGTTGCGACTTCTCTCCTCTTCCTCTTCTCTCCTTACGGCGCCCTTCCTTGCTCTCTCTCTATCTCACGCTATTCTTCTTTCTTTCTTGCGTTTTCTCTCTTGTTTTCGCGAATGGCCACCAAAAACCTAGCCCCCCAACTAGCTAACCACTTCGCCTACATTGTGGATCATGGGCTTGGGCTTTCCACTTAAGCCCAAGTCATGCAAGTGGCGCCTCCACTCCCTCCTAATACCACCAAATAAATAAAATTCTAATTAATCACATTATATCAAATAATTTCAAATAAAATCCCCAATTACTTAATTAATTAAATTAATTAAATAATTTTAGGGTGTTACAACTCTCCCCCACTTAGAATATTTCGTCCTCGAAATTTACCTGATCAAACAACTCTGGGTAGGACTCGCGCATCTTGCTCTCTAGCTCCCAAGTCATACTCTCGCCGGCAGCTCCTAGCCAGACCACTTTCACTAATGCAATCTCTTTGCCTCTAAGCGCCTTCACTTCACGATCCTCAATCCTTACGGGCATCGTCTCCACAGTGAGATTATCCCGCACCTCTACATCGTCCACTTGGATCACATGAGATGGATCCGAAACATACTTCCGAAGTTGCGACACGTGAAACACGTCGTGCAAGTTCGAAAGATTTGGCGGTAAAGCCACTCTATAAGCCACATTTCCAATTCTCTCGGATATCTGATAAGGACCAACGAATCGAGGAGTGAGCTTCTTCGATTTCAACGCCCGACCAACACCGGTAATAGGAGAAACCCTCAAGAACACATGCTCACCCTCCTGAAACTCTAAATCCTTCCTCCGCTTGTCATGATAACTCTTCTGACGACTCTGCGAAGCCTTCATCTTCTCACGGATCATCTTGATCTTCTCCGTAGTCTCCCGGACAATCTCCGGTCCCAAAACTACACTCTCTCCCGAATCATACCAACATAATGGCGTCCTACACTTTCGACCATACAATGCTTCAAACGGTGCCATCCCGATACTGGAATGGTGACTGTTGTTATAGGTAAACTCAATCAACGCAAGATATGAATCCCATGAACCCCGCTGTTCCAATACACAAGCCCTCAACAAATCCTCTAGCGATTGAATTGTCCTCTCTGACTGACCGTCTGTCTGGGGATGATACGCCGAACTCATTTTTAACTTAGAACCCAATTCTTTCTGCAAACTCTTCCAAAACTCGGAAGTGAACCTCGGATCCCTATCTGACACAATACCCTTCGGAACACCGTGCAGCCTCACAATCTCCTTGACATATACCTCGGCCAACCTCGACACCGGATAAGTGATATTAATAGGGATAAAGTGAGCAGACTTCGTTAACCTATCAATGATCACCCAAATAGCGTCATGACCCTTAGCTGTATTCGGTAACCCCGTCACAAAATCCATTGCTATGCTATCCCATTTCCACTCTGGAATTTCCAACGGTTGCATTAGCCCTGCAGGCTTCTGATGCTCTACCTTAGATTTCTGACAGGTCAAACAGGCATACACAAACTGCGCCACATCTCTCTTCATACCATACCACCAAAACATCTTTTTCAGATCTTGATACATCTTCGTTGCTCCAGGATGGATACTCAACTTGCTACGATGACCTTCCTCTAAAATTGCCTTTCTCATCTCTTCATCGTCAGGAACACAGATCCTACCCCGGAACCTCAACACACCACTGGAATCCAATTTGAATTCTTCATCCTCAGATTGACCAACCCCATTAATTAAATCCACTAACTTAACATCTGACTTCTGAGCCTCTCTGATGCTGCCCAGGAATTCATTGTCGATCTTTAGCATTCCCAGCTTGACACTGCGAGGTGTCATCTTACAAACCAAACTCAAGTCTCTGAATTCCTCAATTAACTCTAATTCTTTCACCATCATTGCCGACATATGCAAGGACTTTCTGCTTAAAGCATCAGCCACGACATTAGCTTTGCCGGGGTGATAATTCAAACCAAAGTCATAATCCTTCAGGAGTTCCAACCACCGACGCTGTCTCATATTCAACTCTTTCTGATCGAACAGATACTTTAGACTCTTATGATCACTGAACACTTCGAACCTTGAACCATAAAGGTAGTGCCTCCAAATTTTAAGCACAAATACCACAGCAGCCAACTCTAAATCATGCGTAGGGTAATTTTTCTCATGAATCCGCAATTGCCTCGACGCATACGCAACGACCTTCCCATCCTGCATCAACACACCACCGAGACCCATCTTCGAAGCGTCACAATACACAACGAACGGTTCCTCTGGATTAGGCAACGTCAAAACAGGCGACGTCGTCAATCTCTTTTTCAGTTCCATAAAACTTTCCTCGCACCGAGCATCCCAAACAAAAACTTTACCCTTGCAAGTCAACTGAGTCAATGGAAGGGCCAACTTGGAAAAACCCTCGATGAACCTCCTGTAGTACCCAGCCAAACCCAAAAAGCTTCTAATCTCAGTTACGGACTTCGGAGACTCCCACTCCAACACTGCTTCTACTTTTGCCGGATCAACCGCAATACCATTTCCAGAAATCACGTGCCCAAGGAAACTCACCTCTTTCAGCCAGAACTCACACTTCGATAACTTAGCGTACAACTTTTTCTCTTTTAAAACTTCCAACACTGACTTCAGGTGCTCAGCATGCTCTTCATCTGACTTAGAATAAACTAGAATATCATCTATGAAGATTACCACAAACCGATCTAGGTAATTATGGAAAATACGGTTCATATATTCCATAAATACACCAGGAGCATTGGTCACACCGAACGGCATCACAGAATACTCATAATGCCCATACCTTGTCCTGAATGCTGTCTTCTGAACATCCTCATCCTTTACTTTAATCTGATGATATCCGGACCTCAAATCGATTTTGCTGAAAACACGAGCACCCACTAACTGATCCATCAGATCGTCGATTCTCGGAAGCGGATACTTATTCTTGATAGTTACCTTATTCAACTGACGATAGTCCACACATAACCTCATGCTCCCATCTTTCTTTTTCACTAACAATACCGGAGCTCCCCACGGTGATACACTCGGTCTTACAAACTTCTTCTCAAGCAATTCTTCAAGTTGCGTCTTCAACTCAGACAGTTCCGACGCCGACATTCTGTACGGAGCCATAGACACAGGCCTCGTACCAGGTACAAGATCAATCGAAAATTCAACTTCTCTCTCCGGTGGCACACCCGGAATCTCATCAGGAAAAACCTCAGGAAATTCACGTACTACCTTCAGTTCTTCAATAACAGCCTGACTCTCAGCAGACAACGAAGCCATCAACGCAAATAACTGAACTCCTTCTTTCTTCAATTTCTTCAACTGATCAGCAGACACCAAAACCGAACTTTCTTCACCGAAACTAACCGACTTGCTACGACAGTTGATATGGACGTGATTATTCTCTAACCAGTCCATGCCTAAGATTACATCCAGACCTCTCAATGGCAAACATACAAAATTCACAATAAAGTCCCTGCCGAAGATCGACACGGGACACTGAGAACACACCTGGGACGTAATCACCGACCCCTTCGCAGGAGTATCGACAACCATATCCCCACACATAGCAGATAAAACAAGACCCAATCGTTTACAGCAATCAACAGATATAAAACAATGGGTAGCACCAGTATCAATAAGAGATTTCAGAGAAGTACCATTAATAAAACACGTACCTCTAATCAGACCATCATCATCATCAGGCTCCTCTCCCGCCAATGCAAATACCTTCCCAGTAGACCTTTCCTTTTTCGGCTTTGTACACTTGGTACTGATATGCCCAGACTCACCACAGTTGAAACACACCACATCCTTGACTTTACACTCAGCTGCCATATGACCCTTTTTACCACAACGGTAGCAATTTCTGTCATCCGACCTGCATGTAGTACTCTTGTGGCCAGGCTTGCCACACTTATAACAGACGATGCTAGCAGGGGCATCTCCCCCACCAGAACCCTTACCTCCAGCAGCTCTCTGATAACCCTTACCCGCAGGAACCTCATACGGCTTGCTTCGACTCTGAAACTTGCCCCTTTTCTCAGAAGTAGCTTTGTAGCGAGCAGTACTGTCCTCCTCGAAGATCCTGCAACTGTCAACCAGATCTGCGAACACACGAATCTTCTGATAACCAATGGCCTGTTTAATATCAGGCCTTAACCCATTCTCAAATTTGATGCATTTAGAAAATTCAGCTGTAGCCTCACTGTAATGTGGATAAAATTTGGCTAGCTCCACAAATTTTGCCGCATAGGCAGTCACAGACATACCACCCTGCTTCAGCTCCAAAAACTCTATCTCTTTCTTCCCGCGGACGTCTTCAGGAAAATACTTCCTCAGAAATTCCCTGCTGAATACCTCCCAAGTAATCTCTTCCTGCACAGCCTCTAACCTCTGCCTAGTAGCCAACCACCAGTCGTCGGCCTCCTCGGCTAACATGTGGGTACCAAAGCGGACCTTCTGCTCAACAGTACAGTTCATCACCCTGAAAATCCTCTCGATCTCCTTCAGCCAAGCCATAGCACCATCTGGATCATATTTGCCCTTAAAGGTGGGCGGATTCTCCCTCTGGAAGGTTGTCAGACTCCTAAAACCAGCATTATCCCCAGCATTCTGCTGACCCTGCATCGCCTGAGCCATAGCTTGCAATGCAGCAGCAAGAGCAGCGTCGTCTCGTCTGGCCATTCTAGCACTGCAACAGAAAACAGAATTCAGAAACGAGTAACAAACTCAATGTTACTCAACACGACGACTCAACTACCGGCCGGACAGACCGAACTGCTCTGATACCACTAATGTAACACCCCTTTCTACCCGTCACTTTGTTTATAAAAATCAGAGTTTGAAAAAAAAATCTCGTTCATAGGAAATGTTACACATACTCAAAACAAACGTCGCTTATCCAACTTTAAAAACGGTTTAACTCAAATTCATACGTCCACGTAGCACATCACAATATCAAAAACTCAAGCCTCATGGTTAACGTCACTTATAAAACTTCTCATAACACAAACAACTACGCAGCGGAAATTTGTAAAACATAGCCAAATAGTCCACATGGACAAAATAATCAAAAATCAGTAATAAAGGCCGAGTTCATTATCCCCCCTGAGTGCTACGTATCAGAGCATGACGACTCGACTCGAAAAGTGAAGCTAATACCTTCACTGGGAATCACCTGCACGTTACCAACACGAGGGCAACATTCAAACAGGAAAGGGTGAGCATCATTTCAGTCTATATAATAGAAAACATGATAAGCACTAATCATAGGCTACGCACTAGAATAATCAGCATCCAATACACAAAACATCCACATCACAGTCATCATTCACATCATGTACAAACTCATCTCATGTCATGTAGATTTATGAAATGCAACCCACTCGCGGGTATATGCATGAAGGTACCTTTTCACAAAACGTCACTTAGCCACTCAGGCCTCATCATCACTTAGCCACTCAGGCCTCAAAACATCACTGGGTTTTATGCATATGGGCATGAGACTCTATGACATGCACCACTCACTTCACAAAATCACACAATTACTCAGATCACAGTCAACAATGTGACCCATCACTTACCTGTTTGCTCGCACGGAGCACAGCACCTGTCAAATTCATAATCATCACACAACATCACTAGGCCACTTAGACCTTAACCTCACTTAGCCACTCAGGCCCCAATTGTCACTTACACATAATCATCACTTAACTCAAACATTAGCCACTGAGGGCAAAAACGTCATTTGACTAACCACCAAGGGCATCCTCGTCATTTACACATCATTATCATTAACTTTGGCCACTAGGGGCAAAACAGTCATTTGACTAGCCACCAAGGGCATCCTCGTCATTTACACATCATTATCATTAACTTTGGCCACTAGGGGCAAAACAGTCATTTTGACACTACCGTGTTTAAAACCGTTGTTTATACACCAAAAGGGATTTTTAAAGAGTTCCACGTCATTTTTCCAATGTCACTGGGACGACCACCGGGGACAGCCACTTGGGCGCCCACAAACAGTCAGAAATTAACACTTTTTCATTTTAAAAATTGAACCTACAAATAGACAACGTAAAAAGCTTCATGACACTTTTCGAATCGTTCAAAACGGACGTCTAAGTCAAAAGTTATGATAAAAACAATTTTGGAAAAATTAGGCAACATCCAGGGAACAGGCGCCTTAGGCGCCCAGGCAACCAGGCAACAAGTGCACAGGCGCCCAGCGCCCAGGAGCAACAGCGCGCCACACAGCGCAACAAACAACACATGACACGGGCGCCTAGCGCCCAGGGGCAGCAACGCACGCACAACACAGCGCCATAGGCGCTCAGCGCCCAGGCGCGCACACGCACACACAGACACAACACGGGCGCCAGCGCCCAGGCGCGCACAGCGCGCAACACACACAGACACGGGCGCCTAGCGCCCAGGCGCGCCCCCACGCGCAACAACAACACAGAACAGGCGCCCAGCGCCCAGCATAGGCGCCCAGCGCCCAGAAACCAGCAGCAACATCCAGAATTTTCCCAAAACGCTTTTTAATACTGAAAATTGTTTTCTTAACAATTCTAAATCATAAAACCTCAACATTTTCCCAGCAACTAAACATACACATATTTCAATCAATTTCTCAAAAATTCAATTGGCATTATCTTCCCTATCCCCTTGGCGCCCTAGGCGCCTATACACCATCCACCCAATTTTGCGAACAACACAAGCAACATCCAACACAATTTCAGTTTCATGCTCAATTCGAATGTCACAATTTACCAACACAAACGCATACACATCAAGAATTTCAGTCTCATGATTAATCCCACTTCGCATACACGCATACATATAATGGCCAAATACCAACAAAGCATCAAGAACATCAAGAATCATGCATACATCAATTCGCATACATCTATATATAAAATCCAACATCAACAATGCATCAAGAACTCTATTCTAACCCTAGATCTAGGACTCATCATAGGAACTATTAAATAGAGTGATAGAGCTCCCCTAACCTCGAAATTGAAGAACGGAGGCTCCGGAGATAGTCACGTACAGGACCACAGCAACAAGATCACGTTCTCGCTCTTCCTTGGTTGCGACTTCTCTCCTCTTCCTCTTCTCTCCTTACGGCGCCCTTCCTTGCTCTCTCTCTATCTCACGCTATTCTTCTTTCTTTCTTGCGTTTTCTCTCTTGTTTTCGCGAATGGCCACCAAAAACCTAGCCCCCCAACTAGCTAACCACTTCGCCTACATTGTGGATCATGGGCTTGGGCTTTCCACTTAAGCCCAAGTCATGCAAGTGGCGCCTCCACTCCCTCCTAATACCACCAAATAAATAAAATTCTAATTAATCACATTATATCAAATAATTTCAAATAAAATCCCCAATTACTTAATTAATTAAATTAATTAAATAATTTTAGGGTGTTACAACTCTCCCCCACTTAGAATATTTCGTCCTCGAAATTTACCTGATCAAACAACTCTGGGTAGGACTCGCGCATCTTGCTCTCTAGCTCCCAAGTCATACTCTCGCCGGCAGCTCCTATATTCCATAAATACACCAGGAGCATTGGTCACACCGAACGGCATCACAGAATACTCATAATGCCCATACCTTGTCCTGAATGCTGTCTTCTGAACATCCTCATCCTTTACTTTAATCTGATGATATCCGGACCTCAAATCGATTTTGCTGAAAACACGAGCACCCACTAACTGATCCATCAGATCGTCGATTCTCGGAAGCGGATACTTATTCTTGATAGTTACCTTATTCAACTGACGATAGTCCACACATAACCTCATGCTCCCATCTTTCTTTTTCACTAACAATACCGGAGCTCCCCACGGTGATACACTCGGTCTTACAAACTTCTTCTCAAGCAATTCTTCAAGTTGCGTCTTCAACTCAGACAGTTCCGACGCCGACATTCTGTACGGAGCCATAGACACAGGCCTCGTACCAGGTACAAGATCAATCGAAAATTCAACTTCTCTCTCCGGTGGCACACCCGGAATCTCATCAGGAAAAACCTCAGGAAATTCACGTACTACCTTCAGTTCTTCAATAACAGCCTGACTCTCAGCAGACAACGAAGCCATCAACGCAAATAACTGAACTCCTTCTTTCTTCAATTTCTTCAACTGATCAGCAGACACCAAAACCGAACTTTCTTCACCGAAACTAACCGACTTGCTACGACAGTTGATATGGACGTGATTATTCTCTAACCAGTCCATGCCTAAGATTACATCCAGACCTCTCAATGGCAAACATACAAAATTCACAATAAAGTCCCTGCCGAAGATCGACACGGGACACTGAGAACACACCTGGGACGTAATCACCGACCCCTTCGCAGGAGTATCGACAACCATATCCCCACACATAGCAGATAAAACAAGACCCAATCGTTTACAGCAATCAACAGATATAAAACAATGGGTAGCACCAGTATCAATAAGAGATTTCAGAGAAGTACCATTAATAAAACACGTACCTCTAATCAGACCATCATCATCATCAGGCTCCTCTCCCGCCAATGCAAATACCTTCCCAGTAGACCTTTCCTTTTTCGGCTTTGTACACTTGGTACTGATATGCCCAGACTCACCACAGTTGAAACACACCACATCCTTGACTTTACACTCAGCTGCCATATGACCCTTTTTACCACAACGGTAGCAATTTCTGTCATCCGACCTGCATGTAGTACTCTTGTGGCCAGGCTTGCCACACTTATAACAGACGATGCTAGCAGGGGCATCTCCCCCACCAGAACCCTTACCTCCAGCAGCTCTCTGATAACCCTTACCCGCAGGAACCTCATACGGCTTGCTTCGACTCTGAAACTTGCCCCTTTTCTCAGAAGTAGCTTTGTAGCGAGCAGTACTGTCCTCCTCGAAGATCCTGCAACTGTCAACCAGATCTGCGAACACACGAATCTTCTGATAACCAATGGCCTGTTTAATATCAGGCCTTAACCCATTCTCAAATTTGATGCATTTAGAAAATTCAGCTGTAGCCTCACTGTAATGTGGATAAAATTTGGCTAGCTCCACAAATTTTGCCGCATAGGCAGTCACAGACATACCACCCTGCTTCAGCTCCAAAAACTCTATCTCTTTCTTCCCGCGGACGTCTTCAGGAAAATACTTCCTCAGAAATTCCCTGCTGAATACCTCCCAAGTAATCTCTTCCTGCACAGCCTCTAACCTCTGCCTAGTAGCCAACCACCAGTCGTCGGCCTCCTCGGCTAACATGTGGGTACCAAAGCGGACCTTCTGCTCAACAGTACAGTTCATCACCCTGAAAATCCTCTCGATCTCCTTCAGCCAAGCCATAGCACCATCTGGATCATATTTGCCCTTAAAGGTGGGCGGATTCTCCCTCTGGAAGGTTGTCAGACTCCTAAAACCAGCATTATCCCCAGCATTCTGCTGACCCTGCATCGCCTGAGCCATAGCTTGCAATGCAGCAGCAAGAGCAGCGTCGTCTCGTCTGGCCATTCTAGCACTGCAACAGAAAACAGAATTCAGAAACGAGTAACAAACTCAATGTTACTCAACACGACGACTCAACTACCGGCCGGACAGACCGAACTGCTCTGATACCACTAATGTAACACCCCTTTCTACCCGTCACTTTGTTTATAAAAATCAGAGTTTGAAAAAAAAATCTCGTTCATAGGAAATGTTACACATACTCAAAACAAACGTCGCTTATCCAACTTTAAAAACGGTTTAACTCAAATTCATACGTCCACGTAGCACATCACAATATCAAAAACTCAAGCCTCATGGTTAACGTCACTTATAAAACTTCTCATAACACAAACAACTACGCAGCGGAAATTTGTAAAACATAGCCAAATAGTCCACATGGACAAAATAATCAAAAATCAGTAATAAAGGCCGAGTTCATTATCCCCCCTGAGTGCTACGTATCAGAGCATGACGACTCGACTCGAAAAGTGAAGCTAATACCTTCACTGGGAATCACCTGCACGTTACCAACACGAGGGCAACATTCAAACAGGAAAGGGTGAGCATCATTTCAGTCTATATAATAGAAAACATGATAAGCACTAATCATAGGCTACGCACTAGAATAATCAGCATCCAATACACAAAACATCCACATCACAGTCATCATTCACATCATGTACAAACTCATCTCATGTCATGTAGATTTATGAAATGCAACCCACTCGCGGGTATATGCATGAAGGTACCTTTTCACAAAACGTCGCTTAGCCACTCAGGCCTCATCATCACTTAGCCACTCAGGCCTCAAAACATCACTGGGTTTTATGCATATGGGCATGAGACTCTATGACATGCACCACTCACTTCACAAAATCACACAATTACTCAGATCACAGTCAACAATGTGACCCATCACTTACCTGTTTGCTCGCACGGAGCACAGCACCTGTCAAATTCATAATCATCACACAACATCACTAGGCCACTTAGACCTTAACCTCACTTAGCCACTCAGGCCCCAATTGTCACTTACACATAATCATCACTTAACTCAAACATTAGCCACTGAGGGCAAAAACGTCATTTGACTAACCACCAAGGGCATCCTCGTCATTTACACATCATTATCATTAACTTTGGCCACTAGGGGAAAAACAGTCATTTGACTAGCCACCAAGGGCATCCTCGTCATTTACACATCATTATCATTAACTTTGGCCACTAGGGGCAAAACAGTCATTTTGACACTACCGTGTTTAAAACCGTTGTTTATACACCAAAAGGGATTTTTAAAGAGTTCCACGTCATTTTTCCAATGTCACTGGGACGACCACCGGGGACAGCCACTTGGGCGCCCACAAACAGTCAGAAATTAACACTTTTTCATTTTAAAAATTGAACCCACAAATAGACAACGTAAAAAGCTTCATGACACTTTTCGAATCGTTCAAAACGGACGCCTAAGTCAAAAGTTATGATAAAAACAATTTTGGAAAAATTAGGCAACATCCAGGGAACAGGCGCCTTAGGCGCCCAGGCAACCAGGCAACAAGTGCACAGGCGCCCAGCGCCCAGGAGCAACAGCGCGCCACACAGCGCAACAAACAACACATGACACGGGCGCCTAGCGCCCAGGGGCAGCAACGCACGCACAACACAGCGCCATAGGCGCTCAGCGCCCAGGCGCGCACACGCACACACAGACACAACACGGGCGCCAGCGCCCAGGCGCGCACAGCGCGCAACACACACAGACACGGGCGCCTAGCGCCCAGGCGCGCCCCCACGCGCAACAACAACACAGAACAGGCGCCCAGCGCCCAGCATAGGCGCCCAGCGCCCAGAAACCAGCAGCAACATCCAGAATTTTCCCAAAACGCTTTTTAATACTGAAAATTGTTTTCTTAACAATTCTAAATCATAAAACCTCAACATTTTCCCAGCAACTAAACATACACATATTTCAATCAATTTCTCAAAAATTCAATTGGCATTATCTTCCCTATCCCCTTGGCGCCCTAGGCGCCTATACACCATCCACCCAATTTTGCGAACAACACAAGCAACATCCAACACAATTTCAGTTTCATGCTCAATTCGAATGTCACAATTTACCAACACAAACGCATACACATCAAGAATTTCAGTCTCATGATTAATCCCACTTCGCATACACGCATACATATAATGGCCAAATACCAACAAAGCATCAAGAACATCAAGAATCATGCATACATCAATTCGCATACATCTATATATAAAATCCAACATCAACAATGCATCAAGAACTCTATTCTAACCCTAGATCTAGGACTCATCATAGGAACTATTAAATAGAGTGATAGAGCTCCCCTAACCTCGAAATTGAAGAACGGAGGCTCCGGAGATAGTCACGTACAGGACCACAGCAACAAGATCACGTTCTCGCTCTTCCTTGGTTGCGACTTCTCTCCTCTTCCTCTTCTCTCCTTACGGCGCCCTTCCTTGCTCTCTCTCTATCTCACGCTATTCTTCTTTCTTTCTTGCGTTTTCTCTCTTGTTTTCGCGAATGGCCACCAAAAACCTAGCCCCCCAACTAGCTAACCACTTCGCCTACATTGTGGATCATGGGCTTGGGCTTTCCACTTAAGCCCAAGTCATGCAAGTGGCGCCTCCACTCCCTCCTAATACCACCAAATAAATAAAATTCTAATTAATCACATTATATCAAATAATTTCAAATAAAATCCCCAATTACTTAATTAATTAAATTAATTAAATAATTTTAGGGTGTTACACTTTTCGTTTCATCGCTCCTTTCGATCCCAAACCACTTCTAATCTTCTTTCCAACCATCTGTGATGTAATTGCCCTTATAAAATCAACGTTTTGAGTGTGTTCAACTTGCTTTTGGAAAAAGGGTTTTGCAAGTCAGAAATGTTTGAAAAACCGGAATGTAGATCACGTGTGAGTTCACGTTTTGAACCAACTAATCGGATTATACGTCCAACTTGATACTATATTATAATGCCGGATGTCTAACTTCGTATTCTTCAAAACGGGTTATAGATACAATGATAGATATAGAATATATCGAATATAGAAGTCGGCCCAATGCGGGTGATATAAGAATTATATCGAGTTGGGTGACGACCCAATGAAATAGCATACTAGGAAGGGAAGTCATGAGCCCTCACCCTAGGCCCTGAAACGTTATGGCGTGGTCAAACGTGGGTTATCGGGATTGTGGTTTGTTTGCACGGTCGATTTATGCTACAATAGGTGTACGATTCTCCGAGATTGTGGGTGTTTGCACGGTTGGGTTTCGTTTGGTAAGCTAGTAATTATATATTACATTACGAGGCTTAATAAAAACATATAATAGCACTTCAATTACCGAGATTGTGGTTTGTAGCACGGTCGGTAATGGGCTAGGTATATGTTTGATCATACCTGATCAATATGATGAGTTGTTGCTGTTTGATGATGTTGCTCGGTCGTTGGGATGAAGGACCGAGTTCTGAGCCGCACACGGGTGGTACCTGCAAAGGCACTCCAACGCTCAAGTCAGAGGTGCTTCAACGGGCAGGGTCACAAGGTGAGTAAAACGTACCTGAAGCCACATGCTAGTGTGGTATATATACTGTTTTTCGTGCAGGCATTTGGCCGTCGCGCCTTTATTGGTGCTGGCCGCATCTTGCGGAGCAAGTTAGGTATTGGGCCGCGCTGGGCCTGTTGAACGAAATTGGCCTTCGAGCCCACTCCAGAACAGTTGCTCCCCAAGTCTAGGTCGCCTGGGGGCGGGCTTGGGCTTGATTCCTTGCCCCCCAGCGTGGTCACAAACGACCGTTCTTGAACGATACCAGGTCGAAAGTTAACTGGTCATCCGCATGGTCGCTGCCACGCGGCCTGGTCACACGGGGCCAGGTGTTGTTTCGAGTTTGGTGCCTGACAATCAACCGTCCTGAATGCTGAGGCGACTGTAACATCCCCTAATTAGCTAATTTAATTTATTTAAATTAGCGACAAGGTTAAGGTGAATTATTAGCTAAATGAAAAATTTAACACAAGAGGTTATCCTATTATGTGAGGTAGAAATAAATAAATTCTATAGTAATGCTTAGCTAAATTAATTGTGTTAAGTTAATAGAGTTTGACTAAAATCCTTAGATCAAGCCATGTCTTGGTAAGATTAGAGGAATGAGTGGCTGAAGGGTACTTTGGTCCTTGTACCCTCTTTAAGTGATGGCCAGCTGAACCCACACACACAAAACCATCTCATTTTCCAGTTTCTCAGAAAAAGAAAGATATTGAGAGGTGGAGAGAAAGAGCTGTCGAGAGGGAGAGAAGAGAAGAGGGGAAGAGAAATTCTGGATGCATGTTTGAGATGATTTCACCATCTTGATCCCTACACCCTCCTCTTCCAACTGATATAACTTTCATAATCATCATCCTCCTCCTCACTCATTCACCATTTTCGACCCACAAAGCTCCATAGAGCAAAAATGGAGTTGTAGTGCTTCTAGTGGCTTGCATGTTATCTTAGAGCTAGAATAGAACCTTGGGAGACATCACTTTGCTGTTTGAAGTAATGAGGGAAGAGGGTCAGTAGCTCATATTTCTGGGATTCGAATTGGAGAGGGCGTGGAGTTTGTGAGAACGAGAAGGACAATTACGGAGCGAGTTGTGTAAATTCGGTGTCGTTGAACTCCAAGTGTTTCAGAATTTGAGTGATTTTCATCACTTCGGGTGAGTTCTATAACTCGCTTAGGGAATGTGTGTGTTTTTCTGAGTATCCATCTTTTCGAAAACCGTTTTATAAAACAGTGATTTTAAACGATAAGTGATGTGCTAAATTGTTGAAATGTGCTGGATTGGATTGAATATGCCTGCTGTATGATACCGCTATAATGTGTGTTTATGTTTGGGTATCGATCGGAAGGGATATTGGAATCGGAACGGAATGGGAAAAACTCATGAAAAACCTGTTTTTCTAGAAACTGATAGAGACGCACGGATCGTGTGCCTCTGAGCACGGGTCGTGCGCCCCTATCTGAGGCTACAAGGATTGGATTTTTAAAACTCGCACGGATCGTGCGCCTAGTCGCACGGGTCGTGCGTATGTTTCTGGAACTTCCTACAATTTTGAACGATAACGCCCGGATCGTGCGCATAGTCGCACGGGTCGTGCGTATCCTTCTGGAAAACTTTCTGCAAATTGCTCAACCTCGCACGGGTCGTGCGCCTAGCCGCACGGGTCGTGTGGAACCTTCTGATTCCCAAATTCAAAGTACCTTTTTATCCATTCCAAATGATTCTAATCCTCTTCTAATCCGTTCCTCATGGTTCCCCAACAATGTAGAGATATTGATATCATGGTATCGAACATGTTTTATAGAAAACTTGTGTGTTATGAACATAACGGAAAACCGTACTTAGAGAACGCGTGAGAACACAAGTCAAGAAATATTAACGGACCTTGAGTCCAATCATGTTACTATAATAAACTTCAAGATCGTCATGTCATGTAAGCTAATTGATTGTAAGTCTATAAAGACATGAAAGCTCTCAATTCATGTAAACACAAATCAAGTTACTTTCCCTCGGGGAAAGGTAGATGGTATACCTTGTGATATCGAGGATGACGATCCTCCAGTTATTAGCATACCTAGTTGAGGGGAGTCATGAATCCAAAGCTAGGACCCTAGCATTATCCGGATAGAATTTCGGATTGGGGTTTCCGTAGATATTGGGCAATCAAGATTGTCTAGCATTATATCTCGGGTTGTGCTAAGTTCATGTTAAAATATGATCCGTAGTCGCTTATTAGGGCTACATCAGGAAAAAGCAGAAATGTAACAAGTAGTCGCTTATTAGGGCTACGAGTTACGAGTAAACATTATGTATTCACGTGGTCGCTTATTAGGGCCACGAGTTCAGATTCAAGTATAATAAACCGTTAGAGTTGGTCAGGGGTCTCGATAGGACTCACTGAGATAATGTTTATCTCACCCTTCATATTTGTGGTTTTTATACAGAGAAACAGGGGAAGGCAAAGGCGATGAAGCACGGTTAGCTGGTGGGACTCGAGGAGTCCGGAAGTCTATGTTTCTTGTTTTGGGCCCTTGCCCTTTTGTAGTACTTTTGTTATCGGTTGTATAACTATCATGTATAAGTTATAAATCGTTTCCGCTACTTTATGTTGTTGAGTATTGAACACCAGGATCATGTATAAGTCTTAAGTTTTTGGAACTTAAGCATTTTCAGGAAATTTATGAGGTTCAGAGAACCATTGGTTATATATTATCTTCAGTTTTAGATGTGTTCAATATTTCATTAACAGGAAGTTACTCTGATGTATGCCATCTAGTGCATTTCGGTGATTCTACATGATAGAATTTATCGGGGTGTTACATAATGGTATCAGAGCAGTTCGACCTAGTCGGGCTTAGATTAGCTAGGGTGGTTTTGTCCCTTGAGTAACTCTGCCATTATGCTTCTTATGATGCTAAGAGACATTGAGACTGATCAACTTAATACTTGGTGTATCATTTGCAGAATTATGGCAGGAGGATCAAGGAACGCCCCACCAATCGATCCACATGCTGCTTGGATGCAGGGCATGATGGAAAGACAACAAAAGATGCTGGAAGATATGGTAGCATTGCAGCAGAATGCTCAAGTTCAACCTCACCAGGCACCAGAGCCGCAAGTTAACCCCAGGCAAGTTTATTCAGAATTCTTGAAGATGAAGCCATCTGAGTTTAAAGGAGGGCCGGTTGTCATGGAAGCCCAGCATTGGCTGGATGATATAGAGAAGATTTTTCTGACTATGCAAGTTACGGATGAGGACAAGTTAAGGTTGGCATCCCATATGCTGAAAGGGGAGGCTCACAACTGGTGGACTAATGTTAAGGCTATGATGGTGACTATGGGTACTCCCCAGACTTGGGAGCATTTCAGACAAGTGTTTTTGGAGCAGTTCTTTCCAACGGCAATGAGGTTCGAAAAGGAGAATGAGTTTTTAACTCTCACTCAAGGAAGTCTAACGGTTGGTCAGTACTCCGCCAAGTTTGAAGAGTTGTATCAATTCTTCGGTTTAGCTGGTTATGCCCCTAATGACAAGTGGAAGACCGATAGGTACAAGTATGGGTTAAGGGAAGACATTGCTCAGAGTCTAAGTTCCTTTGCATATACCAATTATGCGGCCATGGTTCAGCAAGCTCATATAGCCGAAAGTGACTTGAAGAGGTTGTATGCAAGTAGAAAAGTATTCAATCAGGGCAAGAAGAATGTTGGATCATCCAACAATCAAATGGGTCCTAGGTACAATTCCAACAAAGGGAAGCAGATTCAGTCGTCCAATTCACCAAAGTTCAGTGCATGCTCCAACTGTGGAAGGTACCATCAGGGTAAGTGTCAAGTGGGATCGACTCAGTGCTACTACTGCAAGAAGGAGGGACATTATGCTGCTAATTGCCCAAAGAAGAGAGGTCAGGAAGAAGGTGCCACTGCAACGCACGGCAGAGTTTACACCTTGGACGCCCAGAAGGTCACACCGTCAGATAATCTACTAAGGGGTATGGGTTCTCTTTTTAATAACTCCGTTAGTATTTTATATGATTCAGGTGCGACCCATTGTTTTATATCTCAAGTTTGTGTTGAACGGTTGGGACTAGCTTTAACTCCTTTGCCTCAACCAATCTCCATTAAGACTGCTGCTGAAGGTAGTATTCAGACCCAAGCGATATGTGGAAATTGCCTTCTATCCATAGGAGACAGGAATTTTGTGGTGGACTTCATTTGCTTACCAATGAGGGGCATGGACGTCGTCCTAGGAATGAGTTGGAAGACGGCCAACCATGTGACTATAGATTGTTTCCGTCGAACTATCGGTTTCGCCTCCGAGTCAGTGGAGCTACAACCGCCCAATTGTGAAGCTGTTATTTCTTTCACTTCGGCCAGTGACTATCTGTTCCAAGGCGCAGAAGCTTATGTCATGATGCTGTCTGCATCCACTGAGACAGGTCAGGATTTATCTTCTGTGCAAGTTGTTAATGAATTTCTTGATGTGTTTCCCAATGAAGTTCCTTCATTTCCTCCGGATCGCGAGGTAGAATTTTCTATAGAGTTGGTTCCAGGCACCGGACCTATTTCTATAGCCCCGTATAGAATGTCGCCATTAGAGTTGAGGGAATTGAAAGTTCAACTGGAGGAACTGATTTCCAAACGGTTCATCCGACCGAGTGCCTCACCATGGGGTGCTCCGGTGTTGCTTGTCAAGAAGAAGGACGGAAGTATGAGATTGTGTATCGATTATCGTCAGTTGAATAAGGTGACCGTCAAGAACAAGTACCCTCTACCGAGAATTGATGATCTGCTAGACCAATTGAGGGGAGCTTCTGTATTTTCAAAGATTGATTTGAGGTCCGGCTATCACCAAATCAGAGTTCGAGCCTTGGACGTCCCGAAGACCGCTTTCCGTACGAGGTATGGACACTATGAATTCGTAGTGATGCCCTTCGGTTTGACCAATGCTCCAGCGGTATTCATGGATTATATGAATCGAATTTTTAATCCCTATCTAGATCAGTTTGTGGTAGTGTTCATTGATGATATCTTGGTGTTCTCCAAGACAACCGAGGAGCATGTGCAACATCTCCGAATTGTTATGAACGTAATGCGAGAGAAGAAGTTATATGCTAAGCCGTCCAAATGTGACTTTTGGATGCCCAAAGTTAAGTTTCTGGGCCATGTGATATCTAGGACTGGTGTTGCAGTGGATCCCAGTAAGATCGAAGCTGTAGTAGACTGGGAGCAACCGTCTACGGTTACTGAGGTAAGAAGTTTCTTGGGATTAGCTGGGTATTATCGAAGATTCATTCAAGGATTTTCTCAGCTGGTTCTTCCACTCACGCGGTTAACTCGCAAGGGTCAGCCGTTTGTTTGGGACTCAGATTGTGAAAATTGTTTCACGGAATTGAAGGATCGTTTGACTTCTGCACCTATCCTAATTCTTCCAGACCCGTCCGTAGAATTCCAAATCTATTGCGACGCCTCTGGTAAGGGTTTGGGATGTGTCCTGATGCAGAATCAACAAGTAGTTGCTTATGCCTCCAGACAACTGAAGCCACATGAAGAGAATTACCCAACTCATGATTTAGAATTGGCGGCAATTGTGTTTGCCCTAAAGATTTGGAGACATTACCTGTATGGGTCTCGTTTCGAAGTCTTTAGTGACCACAAAAGTCTTAAGTATTTGTTTGACCAAAAGGAGCTGAACAACAGACAGAGGAGGTGGGTAGAATTCTTGAAGGATTACGATTTTGAATTGAAATACCATCCCGGTAAGGCTAATGTGGTGGCCGATGCTTTAAGTAGAAAGTCTATCCATACTGCAGAGTTAATGATGCACGAGATGTCCTTGTTGGAATCGTTCAGAGACCTTAATTTGAGAGTTAAGTCAAGAAGGAACAGGTTAGTGTTGAACCATATTCAGGTTTCGAGTACCTTGAGAAATCGGATTCACTCAGCCCAAGAGGGTGATGTAGAGCTGCAAGCACAGAGGAGGTTGCCAAACTACACCGAAGACGGTGATGGCGTAATTTGTTTTGATGGTAGAATCTGTGTGCCGAATGATGAGAATGTAAAGAGGAAAGTTCTAGAAGAGGCTCATAAGAGTCAGTTCTCAATACATCCTGGGTCTACCAAGATGTATCGAGATCTGAAGCAATTGTACTGGTGGCCAGGCATGAAAGTTGATATTGCAGAGTTTGTGTCTCGATGCTTGACTTGTCAAAAGGTTAAGATAGAGCACCAGAAGCCAGGTGGCCAGTTACAGCCGCTGAATGTACCTGAATGGAAATGGGAAAGTATATCTATGGATTTTGTCATGGGATTGCCACGGTCCCAAGCCGGAAATGATTCTATTTGGGTAGTGGTGGATCGTCTGACCAAGTCCGCTCATTTTATTCCAGTACGTTCGAATCACAAGGTTTCCAGGTTAGCAGATGAGTATCTCAAGAGTATTGTGAAATTGCATGGAATCCCTACAAGTATCATCTGTGATCGAGACCCAAAGTTCACATCTCGATTTTGGAGAGCATTGAATATGGCGTTGGGAACAACGGTGTGTGTTAGCACAGCTTACCATCCACAGACAGACGGGCAGACTGAGAGAACCATTCAGACGTTGGAGGATATGTTGAGGGCTTGTGTACTCGATAGTGGAGGCAGATGGGAAGATCATCTTCCATTGGTGGAATTTTCATACAACAACAGTTACCATTCTAGTATCGGAATGGCTCCATATGAAGCATTGTATGGAAGGAAGTGCAGAACACCATTGTGTTGGTGGGATGTAGGCGAGCAGAGATTGTTGGGACCGGATTTGGTCCGAGAGACTACGGAGAAGATCCGTCAGATAAGAGAAAGGATGAAAACCGCGCAGAGTCGACAAAAGAGTTATGCGGATAAGAGAAGAAGGCCGTTAGAATTCGAAGAAGGAGATCATGTCTTTTTGAAACTTTCTCCAACCGTCGGGACCGGTATTGCTTTGCGAGCGAAGAAGCTCAGTCCTCGGTATGTCGGACCTTTCCAGATTGTCGAACGAGTTGGGCCGGTAGCGTATCGCATTGCTTTACCTCCCGAATTGTCCAGATTACATGATGTGTTTCATGTATCTCAGCTACGGAAATATATTCATGATCCGAATCAACCATTAAGCTATGAAGCAATTGACATCAGACCAGATTTATCTTATCAGCCTACTCCCATCAGGATCATCGAACGTGGCGAGAAGACGCTTCGAACAAGAACAATTCCTATTGTCAAGGTGCTTTGGGACGGTGTATCACCTGACGAAGCGACGTGGGAAGTAGAGGAGAACGTGCGGGTGAAATATCCCTATCTGTTCGATTGAGGTACGTTTTGTCAATTTTGAGGACAAAATTTTAAAAGTTGGGGTGATTGTAACATCCCCTAATTAGCTAATTTAATTTATTTAAATTAGCGACAAGGTTAAGGTGAATTATTAGCTAAATGAAAAATTTAACACAAGAGGTTATCCTATTATGTGAGGTAGAAATAAATAAATTCTATAGTAATGCTTAGCTAAATTAATTGTGTTAAGTTAATAGAGTTTGACTAAAATCCTTAGATCAAGCCATGTCTTGGTAAGATTAGAATTGACAAAACGTACCTCAATCGAACAGATAGGGATATTTCACCCGCACGTTCTCCTCTACTTCCCACGTCGCTTCGTCAGGTGATACACCGTCCCAAAGCACCTTGACAATAGGAATTGTTCTTGTTCGAAGCGTCTTCTCGCCACGTTCGATGATCCTGATGGGAGTAGGCTGATAAGTTAAATCTGGTCTGATGTCAATTGCTTCATAGCTTAATGGTTGATTCGGATCATGAATATATTTCCGTAGCTGAGATACATGAAACACATCATGTAATCTGGACAATTCGGGAGGTAAAGCAATGCGATACGCTACCGGCCCAACTCGTTCGACAATCTGGAAAGGTCCGACATACCGAGGACTGAGCTTCTTCGCTCGCAAAGCAATACCGGTCCCGACGGTTGGAGAAAGTTTCAAAAAGACATGATCTCCTTCTTCGAATTCTAACGGCCTTCTTCTCTTATCCGCATAACTCTTTTGTCGACTCTGCGCGGTTTTCATCCTTTCTCTTATCTGACGGATCTTCTCCGTAGTCTCTCGGACCAAATCCGATCCCAACAATCTCTGCTCGCCTACATCACACCAACACAATGGTGTTCTGCACTTCCTTCCATACAATGCTTCATATGGAGCCATTCCGATACTAGAATGGTAACTGTTGTTGTATGAAAATTCCACCAATGGAAGATGATCTTCCCATCTGCCTCCACTATCGAGTACACAAGCCCTCAACATATCCTCCAACGTCTGAATGGTTCTCTCAGTCTGCCCGTCTGTCTGTGGATGGTAAGCTGTGCTAACACACACCGTTGTTCCCAACGCCATATTCAATGCTCTCCAAAATCGAGATGTGAACTTTGGGTCTCGATCACAGATGATACTTGTAGGGATTCCATGCAATTTCACAATACTCTTGAGATACTCATCTGCTAACCTGGAAACCTTGTGATTCGAACGTACTGGAATAAAATGAGCGGACTTGGTCAGACGATCCACCACTACCCAAATAGAATCATTTCCGGCTTGGGACCGTGGCAATCCCATGACAAAATCCATAGATATACTTTCCCATTTCCATTCAGGTACATTCAGCGGCTGTAACTGGCCACCTGGCTTCTGGTGCTCTATCTTAACCTTTTGACAAGTCAAGCATCGAGACACAAACTCTGCAATATCAACTTTCATGCCTGGCCACCAGTACAATTGCTTCAGATCTCGATACATCTTGGTAGACCCAGGATGTATTGAGAACTGACTCTTATGAGCCTCTTCTAGAACTTTCCTCTTTACATTCTCATCATTCGGCACACAGATTCTACCATCAAAACAAATTACGCCATCACCGTCTTCGGTGTAGTTTGGCAACCTCCTCTGTGCTTGCAGCTCTACATCACCCTCTTGGGCTGAGTGAATCCGATTTCTCAAGGTACTCGAAACCTGAATATGGTTCAACACTAACCTGTTCCTTCTTGACTTAACTCTCAAATTAAGGTCTCTGAACGATTCCAACAAGGACATCTCGTGCATCATTAACTCTGCAGTATGGATAGACTTTCTACTTAAAGCATCGGCCACCACATTAGCCTTACCGGGATGGTATTTCAATTCAAAATCGTAATCCTTCAAGAATTCTACCCACCTCCTCTGTCTGTTGTTCAGCTCCTTTTGGTCAAACAAATACTTAAGACTTTTGTGGTCACTAAAGACTTCGAAACGAGACCCATACAGGTAATGTCTCCAAATCTTTAGGGCAAACACAATTGCCGCCAATTCTAAATCATGAGTTGGGTAATTCTCTTCATGTGGCTTCAGTTGTCTGGAGGCATAAGCAACTACTTGTTGATTCTGCATCAGGACACATCCCAAACCCTTACCAGAGGCGTCGCAATAGATTTGGAATTCTACGGACGGGTCTGGAAGAATTAGGATAGGTGCAGAAGTCAAACGATCCTTCAATTCCGTGAAACAATTTTCACAATCTGAGTCCCAAACAAACGGCTGACCCTTGCGAGTTAACCGCGTGAGTGGAAGAACCAGCTGAGAAAATCCTTGAATGAATCTTCGATAATACCCAGCTAATCCCAAGAAACTTCTTACCTCAGTAACCGTAGACGGTTGCTCCCAGTCTACTACAGCTTCGATCTTACTGGGATCCACTGCAACACCAGTCCTAGATATCACATGGCCCAGAAACTTAACTTTGGGCATCCAAAAGTCACATTTGGACGGCTTAGCATATAACTTCTTCTCTCGCATTACGTTCATAACAATTCGGAGATGTTGCACATGCTCCTCGGTTGTCTTGGAGAACACCAAGATATCATCAATGAACACTACCACAAACTGATCTAGATAGGGATTAAAAATTCGATTCATATAATCCATGAATACCGCTGGAGCATTGGTCAAACCGAAGGGCATCACTACGAATTCATAGTGTCCATACCTCGTACGGAAAGCGGTCTTCGGGACGTCCAAGGCTCGAACTCTGATTTGGTGATAGCCGGACCTCAAATCAATCTTTGAAAATACAGAAGCTCCCCTCAATTGGTCTAGCAGATCATCAATTCTCGGTAGAGGGTACTTGTTCTTGACGGTCACCTTATTCAACTGACGATAATCGATACACAATCTCATACTTCCGTCCTTCTTCTTGACAAGCAACACCGGAGCACCCCATGGTGAGGCACTCGGTCGGATGAACCGTTTGGAAATCAGTTCCTCCAGTTGAACTTTCAATTCCCTCAACTCTAACGGCGACATTCTATACGGGGCTATAGAAATAGGTCCGGTGCCTGGAACCAACTCTATAGAAAATTCTACCTCGCGATCCGGAGGAAATGAAGGAACTTCATTGGGAAACACATCAAGAAATTCATTAACAACTTGCACAGAAGATAAATCCTGACCTGTCTCAGTGGATGCAGACAGCATCATGACATAAGCTTCTGCGCCTTGGAACAGATAGTCACTGGCCGAAGTGAAAGAAATAACAGCTTCACAATTGGGCGGTTGTAGCTCCACTGACTCGGAGGCGAAACCGATAGTTCGACGGAAACAATCTATAGTCACATGGTTGGCCGTCTTCCAACTCATTCCTAGGACGACGTCCATGCCCCTCATTGGTAAGCAAATGAAGTCCACCACAAAATTCCTGTCTCCTATGGATAGAAGGCAATTTCCACATATCGCTTGGGTCTGAATACTACCTTCAGCAGCAGTCTTAATGGAGATTGGTTGAGGCAAAGGAGTTAAAGCTAGTCCCAACCGTTCAACACAAACTTGAGATATAAAACAATGGGTCGCACCTGAATCATATAAAATACTAACGGAGTTATTAAAAAGAGAACCCATACCCCTTAGTAGATTATCTGACGGTGTGACCTTCTGGGCGTCCAAGGTGTAAACTCTGCCGTGCGTTGCAGTGGCACCTTCTTCCTGACCTCTCTTCTTTGGGCAATTAGCAGCATAATGTCCCTCCTTCTTGCAGTAGTAGCACTGAGTCGATCCCACTTGACACTTACCCTGATGGTACCTTCCACAGTTGGAGCATGCACTGAACTTTGGTGAATTGGACGACTGAATCTGCTTCCCTTTGTTGGAATTGTACCTAGGACCCATTTGATTGTTGGATGATCCAACATTCTTCTTGCCCTGATTGAATACTTTTCTACTTGCATACAACCTCTTCAAGTCACTTTCGGCTATATGAGCTTGCTGAACCATGGCCGCATAATTGGTATATGCAAAGGAACTTAGACTCTGAGCAATGTCTTCCCTTAACCCATACTTGTACCTATCGGTCTTCCACTTGTCATTAGGGGCATAACCAGCTAAACCGAAGAATTGATACAACTCTTCAAACTTGGCGGAGTACTGACCAACCGTTAGACTTCCTTGAGTGAGAGTTAAAAACTCATTCTCCTTTTCGAACCTCATTGCCGTTGGAAAGAACTGCTCCAAAAACACTTGTCTGAAATGCTCCCAAGTCTGGGGAGTACCCATAGTCACCATCATAGCCTTAACATTAGTCCACCAGTTGTGAGCCTCCCCTTTCAGCATATGGGATGCCAACCTTAACTTGTCCTCATCCGTAACTTGCATAGTCAGAAAAATCTTCTCTATATCATCCAGCCAATGCTGGGCTTCCATGACAACCGGCCCTCCTTTAAACTCAGATGGCTTCATCTTCAAGAATTCTGAATAAACTTGCCTGGGGTTAACTTGCGGCTCTGGTGCCTGGTGAGGTTGAACTTGAGCATTCTGCTGCAATGCTACCATATCTTCCAGCATCTTTTGTTGTCTTTCCATCATGTCCTGCATCCAAGCAGCATGTGGATCGATTGGTGGGGCGTTCCTTGATCCTCCTGCCATAATTCTGCAAATGATACACCAAGTATTAAGTTGATCAGTCTCAATGTCTCTTAGCATCATAAGAAGCATAATGGCAGAGTTACTCAAGGGACAAAACCACCCTAGCTAATCTAAGCCCGACTAGGTCGAACTGCTCTGATACCATTATGTAACACCCCGATAAATTCTATCATGTAGAATCACCGAAATGCACTAGATGGCATACATCAGAGTAACTTCCTGTTAATGAAATATTGAACACATCTAAAACTGAAGATAATATATAACCAATGGTTCTCTGAACCTCATAAATTTCCTGAAAATGCTTAAGTTCCAAAAACTTAAGACTTATACATGATCCTGGTGTTCAATACTCAACAACATAAAGTAGCGGAAACGATTTATAACTTATAGATGATAGTTATACAACCGATAACAAAAGTACTACAAAAGGGCAAGGGCCCAAAACAAGAAACATAGACTTCCGGACTCCTCGAGTCCCACCAGCTAACCGTGCTTCATCGCCTTTGCCTTCCCCTGTTTCTCTGTATAAAAACCACAAATATGAAGGGTGAGATAAACATTATCTCAGTGAGTCCTATCGAGACCCCTGACCAACTCTAACGGTTTATTATACTTGAATCTGAACTCGTGGCCCTAATAAGCGACCACGTGAATACATAATGTTTACTCGTAACTCGTAGCCCTAATAAGCGACTACTTGTTACATTTCTGCTTTTTCCTGATGTAGCCCTAATAAGCGACTACGGATCATATTTTAACATGAACTTAGCACAACCCGAGATATAATGCTAGACAATCTTGATTGCCCAATATCTACGGAAACCCCAATCCGAAATTCTATCCGGATAATGCTAGGGTCCTAGCTTTGGATTCATGACTCCCCTCAACTAGGTATGCTAATAACTGGAGGATCGTCATCCTCGATATACACAAGGTATACCATCTACCTTTCCCCGAGGGAAAGTAACTTGATTTGTGTTTACATGAATTGAGAGCTTTCATGTCTTTATAGACTTACAATCAATTAGCTTACATGACATGACGATCTTGAAGTTCATTATAGTAACATGATTGGACTCAAGGTCCGTTAATATTTCTTGACTTGTGTTCTCACGCGTTCTCTAAGTACGGTTTTCCGTTATGTTCATAACACACAAGTTTTCTATAAAACATGTTCGATACCATGATATCAATATCTCTACATTGTTGGGGAACCATGAGGAACGGATTAGAAGAGGATTAGAATCATTTGGAATGGATAAAAAGGTACTTTGAATTTGGGAATCAGAAGGTTCCACACGACCCGTGCGGCTAGGCGCACGACCCGTGCGAGGTTGAGCAATTTGCAGAAAGTTTTCCAGAAGGATACGCACGACCCGTGCGACTATGCGCACGATCCGGGCGTTATCGTTCAAAATTGTAGGAAGTTCCAGAAACATACGCACGACCCGTGCGACTAGGCGCACGATCCGTGCGAGTTTTAAAAATCCAATCCTTGTAGCCTCAGATAGGGGCGCACGACTCGTGCTCAGAGGCACACGATCCGTGCGTCTCTATCAGTTTCTAGAAAAACAGGTTTTTCATGAGTTTTTCCCATTCCGTTCCGATTCCAATATCCCTTCCGATCGATACCCCAAACATAAACACACATTATAGCGGTATCATACAGCAGGCATATTCAATCCAATCCAGCACATTTCAACAATTTAGCACATCACTTATCGTTTAAAATCACTGTTTTATAAAACGGTTTTCGAAAAGATGGATACTCAGAAAAACACACACATTCCCTAAGCGAGTTATAGAACTCACCCGAAGTGATGAAAATCACTCAAATTCTGAAACACTTGGAGTTCAACGACACCGAATTTACACAACTCGCTCCGTAATTGTCCTTCTCGTTCTCACAAACTCCACGCCCTCTCCAATTCGAATCCCAGCAATATGAGCTACTGACCCTCTTCCCTCATTACTTCAAACAGCAAAGTGATGTCTCCCAAGGTTCTATTCTAGCTCTAAGATGACATGCAAGCCACTAGAAGCACTACAACTCCATTTTTGCTCTATGGAGCTTTGTGGGTCGAAAATGGTGAATGAGTGAGGAGGAGGATGATGATTATGAAAGTTATATCAGTTGGAAGAGGAGGGTGTAGGGATCAAGATGGTGAAATCATCTCAAACATGCATCCAGAATTTCTCTTCCCCTCTTCTCTTCTCTCCCTCTCGACAGCTCTTTCTCTCCACCTCTCAATATCTTTCTTTTTCTGAGAAACTGGAAAATGAGATGGTTTTGTGTGTGTGGGTTCAGCTGGCCATCACTTAAAGAGGGTACAAGGACCAAAGTACCCTTCAGCCACTCATTCCTCTAATCTTACCAAGACATGGCTTGATCTAAGGATTTTAGTCAAACTCTATTAACTTAACACAATTAATTTAGCTAAGCATTACTATAGAATTTATTTTTTTCTACCTCACATAATAGGATAACCTCTTGTGTTAAATTTTTCATTTAGCTAATAATTCACCTTAACCTTGTCGCTAATTTAAATAAATTAAATTAGCTAATTAGGGGATGTTACAGTCGCCTCAGCATTCAGGACGGTTGATTGTCAGGCACCAAACTCGAAACAACACCTGGCCCCGTGTGACCAGGCCGCGTGGCAGCGACCATGCGGATGACCAGTTAACTTTCGACCTGGTATCGTTCAAGAACGGTCGTTTGTGACCACGCTGGGGGGCAAGGAATCAAGCCCTAGCCCGCCCCCAGGCGACCTAGACTTGGGGAGCAACTGTTCTGGAGTGGGCTCGAAGGCCAATTTCGTTCAACAGGCCCAGCGCGGCCCAATACCTAACTTGCTCCGCAAGATGCGGCCAGCACCAATAAAGGCGCGACGGCCAAATGCCTGCACGAAAAACAGTATATATACCACACTAGCATGTGGCTTCAGGTACGTTTTACTCACCTTGTGACCCTGCCCGTTGAAGCACCTCTGACTTGAGCGTTGGAGTGCCTTTGCAGGTACCACCCGCGTGCGGCTCAGAACTCGGTCCTTCATCCCAACGACCGAGCAACATCATCAAACAGCAACAACTCATCATATTGATCAGGTATGATCAAACAAATACCTAGCCCATTACCGACCGTGCTACAAACCACAATCTCGGTAATTGAAGTGCTATTATATGTTTTTATTAAGCCTCGTAATGTAATATATAATTACTAGCTTACCAAACGAAACCCAACCGTGCAAACACCCACAATCTCGGAGAATCGTACACCTATTGTAGCATAAATCGACCGTGCAAACAAACCACAATCCCGATAACCCACGTTTGACCACGCCATAACGTTTCAGGGCCTAGGGTGAGGGCTCATGACTTCCCTTCCTAGTATGCTATTTCATTGGGTCGTCACCCAACTCGATATAATTCTTATATCACCCGCATTGGGCCGACTTCTATATTCGATATATTCTATATCTATCATTGTATCTATAACCCGTTTTGAAGAATACGAAGTTAGACATCCGGCATTATAATATAGTATCAAGTTGGACGTATAATCCGATTAGTTGGTTCAAAACGTGAACTCACACGTGATCTACATTCCGGTTTTTCAAACATTTATGACTTGCAAAACCCTTTTTCCAAAAGCAAGTTGAACACACTCAAAACGTTGATTTTATAAGGGCAATTACATCACAGTTGGTTGGAAAGAAGATTAGAAGTGGTTTGGGATCGAAAGGAGCGATGAAACGAAAAGTCGGAGTCCGGTAACAGAACCTCACGCACGGTCCGTGCCCAGGGGCGCACGACCCGTGCGTGATGAACCCAGAGCAATTCCACATTTGCGAGGTGGGCGCACGGTTCGTGCCCGGGGGCGCACGATCCATTCCTCATGTTTTGTTACAGAATTCAGCTCAATTTCTCGATTTCGTTTCTCCGTTCGCGCCCAATTCGATTCCCGATCTAACTCCAACCTGAAAACAGATTCAATACCAGGCATTCCAGACAATATTCCAGTTCACGCATTCAATCAAAAACCACATAGAACGCACACATTTTATAAAAATCGTAAAACGTTATTATTTTGGAAAACGGCTTTCGACTCGACAATTTGTTCGAAATCAAAACAAGTCACAGAACCAGCAAATTCAGGTAAGTTTCAATAATAGAACAAAACCCTAATCTTGAGTAAACCTCTCCTGTTTGACGATCTCGCGAGAAATCACGTCGGAGCACGAAACGGTCGAACGGTAACCTCTCGAACAATCCCCGTAATCACGAACCCGCATCGAACTTGATCGGGCCTCTAAACAGAAACCTCCACTACTCTTGCTACTGACTTCCTTTCCAGCGTATGGAATTACAGTCTCTCGCGACCTTGATGATTCGAAACCCAAATTCGACGAACCGATGTTCCCAGCTCTATGTCAGTTTTGCAGTATCAGTGTACAGATTTGCAACTAGAATAACTAGGTCAATTAGTAACCAAAACCCCTCAAATCAGTGCCCATTGCGTAGAGAATTTTGTCTACTTTCTGATGGAGGAAGTTCGAAACGTATGCAACCAGTAATTTGGGAGATATCACAGAAACAAGGGGACTGGTTCAGTATAGTGGCTGATTCGTAACTGAAACTTTTGGACACAATATCTCCCTCATTTCCAAATGAAATCTGATGGTTCTTGTGCCCATATTAAAGAATTTCGTGTGTAGTTTCTAGAGGAACAAAGATCACGATCAGAAAAGTTGAATACAAGGAGATACGATGAAAATACTGAAGGCATCTCCTACGGGTTTTCTGCAGAAATCTGATTGACTTGGATCATCACCCTTAATCTTCAATGTATCTCAGTTGCTGACTACTGTTTATCCATGGAATGGAAGAGAACAAATAACCATCAACAAGGATCAACAACTTGAAGCTCGAAAAAGCTCCTAAGCTTCCCAAATACGAAAATCAAGCATCCACCCTTTCTGATTCACACAATCAACTATGCAGCTGTCTAATACTCCAAATCAGCTCTTAGAACAAACATGCATGATCATCCAAGTTTAATCTAACCCCATGGTCTTGCATGCAATGAAAATTGGCTTCAAAGAAAAGATGGAAATAGGGAGGAGTTGCTGTTAAAATTTCTGAAATTGATGATTGGTTCACTAAGCTTTAGTGATGAGAAAGTGGAAGGAGAAGTTGGGGTTCCACTTCAGTCATGGAAGGATTTCAAGATGAGGGTTTTGTGTTGTTTCTACTCTCTCTTTTCTCTCTTTCTTTCGTGTTCTCCCTTTCTCTCACCCCTTCTCTCTTCTTTTCTTTTCTTTTCTCCAGCTGAAGGAGATTGAGTTGGATAAATATTAAATGGGCTGAGGGCTTAAGAAGGTTGGAAAGGACCATAATGCCCTTGGCTCATTAATTCAAGGCTTTGGTGTTAAAACCTCTATAATCCTACGATTTTTCACTCGACGAATCCTCATTCGAGTCATGACGAATTGTTCCGCTCAAATAATTTAATCGTCCTTATTTTCCATAATTTGGATCCTTAAATTTTTAGGGATGTTACAATCACCCCAACTTGAAAGATTTTGTCCTCAAAATCGATTATAACCCTTACTCCTCGTTGTCACAAGTTCCATCCGATAATTAACTACTCCGATCTTTAGATGGCAGACACTAGATGAAGACCAGTATTCTTTTTTCAAACTTTGATAAAGTGAAAGTTTACGGTGACATAAAGTAGAAAGGAGAGAGATAAATGTGGAATTAAAATTACAACTGTAACCGTAATGTGTGGTGAAGAAAAGACAGGTGGCATTTTGTGGTGAGGTGTATTGTTGGTAAATCAAGTGTGGTTTATTGGTATTAATAGATATTAGACAATTTTAATACTAGCGACTTTTGGCTGTCAATATTTTTTAAATGGTTTACCGACAACCACCCTTGCCTGAGTTTATGGGTGGTCATGGCCGCTAGAAATTTCACTGGAATTCTGTTTATGCGTTACCGATGGTCAAAGCCACTGGTAATACCGATGGTTTTAACTTTTAAGGCCGTCAGGAATTAGCAGCCAAATATTGTGATTTTCTGGTAGTGTTATGTATAAAATCATTTAATAAGAAAAATGATCTTTTGTAAAAATCACCTTTAGAATATCTGAAGCTATAGCGTACCTGCCTTATTGATTATCTTAATGGATATAAGTCTTTAACTCCCTTTTAAAGCACGGGAGCAAACTTTATTCCAACCAACAATACAAATTTTTTGAGTATTAACCTCCCGACCAAATAAAATTACAGATCCATTTCTCCAAAAGATTAATAAGATTCATAGGGCACAATAAAATTTGAATAAGCATTACATGGACGACTAGTTTTACAGGAAAAACTGGGCCAATGATTGATAGTAAAGATGTTTTTCAAGCTGCAAGCTTTTCTTTAATCTCTTAGACAAAGGGCTGCAGATAATTTTTCTGGGTACAAATAAAGATAGGAACACCGAGATAAGTAAGTGGAAGCAAGAGGAATATAATTAAAGTAACAACTGACAACTAGAGATGTTAAATTGACCATAAGTCATTATTGTAATTAATTATCAAACAAATTTTGAAGTAACTAAATATTATTTTTAATACCCTTGCAGAGAACCATAACATCATCTGGATACATGACATACATCAACCTCTCAAGTGGTAGACATAAGAGTAAGTTTAACATCTTAAACCTGCTTTGATATACCTCTGCTAAAAACTTCCTATAAATGCAGAAAAGAAGGGAGGATAAAAGGGGTGATCCCTTTGCTCGACACCCTCTTACAATAAAAGTAACTGTTTCGGACTGGGCCACCGGTCCAATCCTTACAATGGGCCAAGACCTGCCCAAATGGTCGTGCTCTGCTCTAGAGAGCGCTAGAAACGCACTTTGGCGACTCCCAATGGCTGAGATCGATTCGCCGGATCCTACGGATGGTTCGCGTTGCCTTGCTCTATAAATACGGGTGATCAATCCCCACTAACAGATACACTTTTTCCCTAATCTCTTTCCTCGCTTTAACTTCTACTCCCTAACTTGTACTTCAGAGTGTCTTTGCAAGTACAACCCGACTTCGGGCTCTGCATCCGACCTGGCCAGAAAACGGACGACCTGACCCCAGCAGGGTCCACCTAAGACCGCTATGGTACGGTTCAGTTGGCGACCACAATGGGAGCTCCGACGCTAGCCCACCCCACATTCTACTTTCTCGAAACTCATGGAGCCGCGTGGAAGACCGACCTCCCACCAGACCCCGCGCATGCGGAGCATAGCTGAGGTTCCTTGTAACAACCCAACCCTTTTACCTACTCATTTTCGGCTAATGGCATTGGCACTGTCACTCATGGCCTTCTCCAGCCCCCCTGTGGAGTTTTTGCCTTCCGTGTGAATCGAACCATGTACCCTGGGGCTCAACTACTTGCTCAATGCATTCCCACTACCAATTGATCTAGCTCTGATACCAATTGTAACACCCCGTATTTCTAAAGCAAGAAATACTTAAATATACAAATTGGTTCACATCAGAGTATAAAAAATTTTCCTGCTTAGATATACATCTTTACAAGAAACAGCAGAAACTATGAAATCAAACAATATACAAGTTCGAGTCATAAGACCGAATATAGAAACGACGACAGGAAACATAAACAATTAGAACCGAGTCAATCTTCTCCTCGAGCGTGACAACTGAACCTCCCGTTCACTTCCTCGTTCCCTGTTCTCTGTAAAAACAACAACAATGATTGGGTGAGACAACTTGTCTCAATGAGTTCTACCGTACCACTCACAATCACTCGGTTCATCTTAAAATCGTTGCAACATAGTTATAATTATAAACTATTTGCATTAACATATACCTAGCCCATTACCGACCGTGCATCAAACCACAATCTCGGTAATTTAACTAGTTTGCATTAACATATACCTAGCCCATTACCGACCGTGCAACAAACCACAATCTCGGTAATTTACCTAGTTTGCATTAACATATACTTAGCCCATTACCGACCGTGCAACAAACCACAATCTCGGTAATTGAAGTGCTATCATATGTTTTTATTAAGCCTCGTAATCTAATATATAATTACTAGCTTACCAAACGAAACCCGACCGTGCAAACACCCACAATCTCGGAGAATCGTACACCTATTGTAGCATAAATCGGTCGTGCAAACAAACCACAATCCCGATAACCCTTGTTTGACCATGCCATAACGTTTCAGGGCCTAGGGTGAGGGCTCATGACTTCCCTTCCTAGTATGCTATTTCATTGGGTCATCACCCAACTCGATATAATTCATATATCACCCGCATTGGGCCGACATCTATATCTATCATTGTATCTATAACCCGTTTTGACGAATACGAAGTTAGACATCCGGCATTATAATTGATAGGCCACAAGTGCACGGTCTTATCGCGTAATAAAAGAGTTATCGATCCACAGGGAGAGCCTAGGTGATTACCAATTTAATTTTCCAAAGTTGATTAACTGAAAAGAAAGTCTTTTTAGAAAGAAGGAATGTTTTTGTTGATGTTTTAAAGATAAAAAGAGACTCGGGGTATTAGTTTCATCGAAATGATAAGGTTTCCGTTATTAATCCTTTTGACTATTTTCCAGTTTAAAGAACGATATATTTCTTAAGACAAGGCGACAGTTGTAGCAAGAGTTTCCTTTCGGAATACAAACGCGTGTTCTAAACTAATTATCAAGCCTATTTTCATGGTTGATTATTATTAGAACCCATTAAGCAAAGACCTTTTCGTGTTTCAATAAAACCAAAACTATTTTCATGTGTTGATTTTATTGTCTAATTTCATCGATCCAACAACAACACTTCCCCTTTCGGTACATCGTGTGGTGTTTTGAAATAATAATGAAAAGTGATGAAATTAGATTTAAAAATACAAAGCGATTAAGGTGGAAAATAGTCTCGGGAATTAATTAGTAGGAAGTCATCATTTGATTGTTGCCAAAAACCCCAAGGCTAAGAAAGTCTACTCACTCAAGATCATTGTAGACAAAAGAGGAGAAGAGGAAGATTTTGTAAATTGCAAGAATTGTAAAGAAAGCGATAAGTTGTGAAATGTGTAAATGAGTTAGGAATTAGATGTTAGAATGGCAAGAAAATAAATGTGAGGAATTGAGAAAATTGCAAAATTATAAATAGCGGAATTGTAAATGACAAGAAAGTAAATTGCTTAAGAAGTAAATTGCAAGGAATTCAAATGACTTGGAAAATAGAAGAGCAAGAAAGTAAAAGGGCAAGAAAATAAAAGGGCAAGAAAAGTAAAGAGCAAGAATTAAAAGAGCAAGAAAATAAATGGGCAAGAAAAGTAAAGAGCAAGAATTAAAAGAGCAAGAAATAAGAAAATAAAAGGGCAAGAAAAGTAAAGAGCAAGAATTAAAAGAGCGGGAGAATAAATGGGCAAGAAAAGTAAAGAGCAAGAATTAAAAGAGCAAGAAAATAAATGGGCAAGAAAATAAAAGGGCAAGAAAAGTAAAGAGCAAGATTTAAAAGAGCAAGAAAATAAATGGGCAAGAAAGTAAAGAGCAAGAATTAAAAGGGCAAGAAAGTAAAATAGCAAGAATTAAAAGGGCAAGAAAGTAAAAGAGCAAGAATCATAAAGAACATGAAGAGTAAATTGAAGTCATGAATCTTAGAGAGTTTTTGAGAGTGATTTTCTAACAAAATTCAAGCTTGCTTACAAGTGAGGATCAATGTCCTATTTATAGGAAAATATGAGGGAAGGGGCAAAATGGTCATTTCATGTTTTGGCAAAGATAGCCATCAACAAGTGGACTAAGCAAGTTGGCAAGTGTTGCACCCCGAAAAATCCCCGGTTTGGGGTTTCTCAATGTACAACGTGGAATAATTTTGGAGCCGCCACCAATATTTTAATTTTAAGACCAAAACATTGAAAAAAGGTCTTTTGGACAAGGCGGATGGTCTTTTGAAAACTAGAGATATAGGTTCGGGGGTCGATTACGCGCGAGGAAGGTGTTAGCACCGCGCACGTCCTTTCTACCGAAAGGGAACCTCTAATTAAATGTGTGGTTTTACATTTGATTTGAAAAATACCTAGATTTGCCTATTTATTTCTTGTTTGAAGGCTTAATGAAAATTTTATTTTTGGCGAGGAAGGGGGAAAAAAGGGTTTTTAGAAAAAGGTGCTTGACGGGACATGGCCCGCTCCTACGTATCTCCCGGTGCGATGGAGAATTCAAAGCTACGTAGTTCTTGGTTGAAAATGTTTGTGTGTTGGTGTTTTTTAATATAGGGGTCTTAGGATTGCGTGAACTGTGTTGAAGGACCACTGGGGGTCTGAAGGGCCGCTGGGGGCTGAAGGAGCGCTGGGGCTCTGAAGGACCACAGTTCACTTATCCTAAAACAATGATTAACCCGGCCGTACGACCGACTTAATCCCCTACTTTGAAAATTTGATTTTTGGTTTTTGAAAAGAAAGAGATGTGTTTGTATTTTTTTAATTTAGAAAATGTTTATTTTTGCGCTTGACAGGGGCGTGGCCCTGCTCCTACGTATCTCCGGGTGGAGAATCAAAGGCGACGTAGTTCTAGGTTCTTTTTGAAAAGTTTTTTGTTTTTTTATCTTTTTAGTGAATTTTTTGAAATAGGACGAGCATTAGCAAATGATTAAACTAGCAGAGGCTATGATGAATCACTACTAAATACTCAAAAAAGAGAGAGTTGTACCGCTAGTCAAACGAACAAAGGTTCTGATGGACTATTGATAACAACTCGTTTTTATTATCTTTTTGAAAGTGATTTTCGAAAAAAGATTGATTTGCACAATGATCAAACTAACAAGGGTTATGATGGACCATCGTTTATTATTCTTATGAGAAAAAGACATTGTCGCCAATAGCTAAACGAACAGAGGCTCTGATGAGCTATTAGCAACAATGGGTTGGAAAATTATTCTTTTTGTTTGTTTTTATGAAAATAATTTGTTTATGGGGATGAAAAGGATTTTTATTTGTTGCGCTTGACGAGAACGTGGCTCGCTCCTACGTATCCCAAACGGGAATCAAAGCGACGTAGTTCTAACAAAGAATGTTTTTTTTGAAAGGGTTTGAAAGGAGAGGTTGAATCATCTGAGACCATCTTCACCACTTAGAAAATGATGCACTAGGCATAAGTGGGAATCATGTGGTTCATCATCAACAAGGACATTACAGCTAAATTAAATCACATAGGGCACTTTTGGCATGGATCAGAATGATTGAATTTTAACAAATATAAAAAACAGAAATACCTCTGATGAAGGCAGATATTACAGATCTGAAGAACAAAAATGAAGCGGAGAGCTGGAAAATGAGATTTGCGAGAGTTGTCTTCCCAGATCTTGTGAAAATGTTTCTGGAGCAATTCTTCTCAGATCTTGTGAGAAAATGTGTGTAGCAATTCTTCTCTCTGATCTTGTGAGCTGTGTCTGTTTTTCTGACCTCGTGAAGTCTCCTCCTCCTTTTCTCTGATCTCGTCCAAAAGTCCCCCCCTCAAATGATTTTGAAGCTGCCTATTTATAGGCGTAGAATTTTTTAAAAAACATTTATTGCAAGGATGAATCGATTGTTTGAGCCTTTGGAAATATGTAGGAATCGATTCTTTACCTTTGAAAATAATAAAGAATCGATTCTTGGTTCCTTTGAAAACAACAGGAATCGATTTTCAGGACCTTTTGCATAGGTGAAAATCGATTCTTGCTTTAGTTAAAATAGTGGGAATCGATTCTTGAGCCTTTGGAGATAATAAAGAATCGATTCTTGGCTCCTTTGAAAACAAGAGGAATCGATTTTCAGGACCTTCTTCATAGGTGAAAATCGATTCTTGCTTTAGTTAACACAATGAGGAATCGATTCATGGCCTATGGAAGAGCCTGAAAATCGATTTCCAGGCCTATGCAAGAAGAGGGAAATCGATTTTCAGGACATCCTAAATAGGTAAAAATCGATTCTTCACTTAGTTACAACAATTAGGAATCGATTCATGGCCTATGGAAGAGCCTGAAAATCGATTTCAAGGCCTATGCAATATACTATAAATCGATTCTTGGCCTTTGGAACAAAATAGAAATCAATTCTTGCTTTCCACAAAATGCTTTTAGGTCTTTGCCATGCATAAAATATTTTCCAAAGCTTGCCATGCATGCATAATATATTTTTCAAAAACCCTAATTTGATGCATGAGGCCTATTGCAAAAATTGTTTTTAGAGACCCTTGTGAGAATTGACCAAAATGTCCTTTTTGACTCTAACTTCTCAAAGTGTGCATTCTAAACCTAAAAATGATGCATAATTTATTTTTGTGTGGAAAATTAGGGTTTTGACCTAAGCCGGACAAAATTGGGGTATGACAGCTGC
This sequence comes from Astragalus membranaceus, assembly GCA_039519185.1. Taxonomy (NCBI): domain Eukaryota; kingdom Viridiplantae; phylum Streptophyta; class Magnoliopsida; order Fabales; family Fabaceae; genus Astragalus; species Astragalus membranaceus. The sequence goes on along the minus strand of CM076854.1, from coordinate 41,882,159 downwards.
CCCTCTTTATCTGAATTTTAACGAGGAATATGAATTGGCCGAAACATATTCCAAGGCAAAATGAAGATAAAGAATTCAGAAATTATACCGATTTTGTCCACTTGGGGAAACCCGAATTTTCCTCTTTTCTTTTTCTATTTTTGAATAGGTGGGTTTTGAGAACAAACGGGGAACGGTTAACACTTGGCGCATTAACTGAGAGAGAAAATGATGGACCACTCGGGATCTGAAGGAGCACTAAGGCTCTGAAGGACCACTCAGGGTCTGAAGGAGCACTAAGGCTCTGAAGGACCACTCAGGGTCTGGAAGGCTGCCTAGGCCTTAATTGAAGGACCATCGTGGTCTGAAGGAGCGCTACTAGCTATGGTACTAGTAAAACGGTCTAAGGGGGCCTTTCGAGCGGCCGATCAACATCAGGTCCGGAACTGATTTGATCAATGGATTTACGCTATGCCTTAGGCTGACACAACTAATCCGAAGGACTTGACGAAGTCTGATGGATCCATTGCGTGCTCGTACACAATGTTGTGATCTGTGGAAGGAGTTCACTAACTCGGTGGGAGTTCACTAACTCTGTGGGAGTTCACTAACTCTGTGTTGAGGGAGTTTACTAACTCAGGGTTGATGGAGTTTACTAACTCGGGGTTGATGATTTTCTAAAAATGAGATTTTTGGGATTCTCTGGTCCGAAGTAACTTTTCTCTTGGATGGTGCATGAAATGCGTGCACTTGGATGTTTGGGGTGCACATGAATGCAATGATTGACTTTGGTGGGATGCCTTTTCTGTTTGATTTTTCTCTTCTTTTCCTTTTGTTATTCTTTCGCTCTTCTGAGATGCGAATTTGAAGGCGTAATGTACTGTTTGATGCCATGGAGTGATGACTGGTATGGATGATATGAGAATGATGAATGATGTGAAAATGTTGTGTTCTTTTATGTTCCGTCTTCTGTGATTTTCTTCTCTCCTTTCTTATTTGCCCCCTTTTTTTTTTTCTTTTTTTCTATGGAATGCAGATATCTATGTAAATGGAGTATGAATGTATGTTATGCACAGTGTATGTGATGTGATGATTTCAATGGAATGATGGATGCTATGAGATGCTATTTTTGATTTTCTTCCTTTTTATTTTGGTTAAGGATCAACATTTCAAGTGCCTACAAGGTAAACATCCTAATCCCCAAGGATTAAGGTGAGCACCAAAGCCTTACAAGATAACAACCTAATCCCTAAGGATCCAGGCGAGCACTAAAGCCCTACAAGATAACAACCTAATCCCTAAGGATCCAGGCGAGCACTAAAGCCCTACAAGATAACAACCTAATCCCTAAGGATCCAGGCGAGCACTAAAGCCCTACAAGCGGCCGACTTTAGGCGACCCCTTCATGTGCTGAGATAGCTGGTTAAAGAATTTTTCCTATTTGTCTTCTTGCTATGTGAGGATGCAAATGCAACACTTTGATGCATGATATGAAATGGTTGATTGGGAAACATAGGCATATGGGATGAATGCATGAAATGCGAATGAAATGTTTGGATGCTAATGTTATGATGCATAGCGTAATGATATGAAATGGTTGATTGGGAAACATAGGCATTTTGGATGACATGCGATGAATGCATGAAATGTGAATGTGAATATGATGTGAATGAAATGTTTGGATGCAAATGTTATGACACGGGATGACGTGTTTTTGCTTTTATGATGCAATGCTTTGATGCTTGATGGAATGAGATGGAAGATTTTTGCTTTTATCCGTTGCTTCTTTTTTTTTGTTGCCTTTCATGAAATGATGATGTTGGCACGATGCAAAATGGAACGCCTAAATGCATGAGGCGAAGAATAGGATATGAATGATGAAACATTTTTGTGATGATGAGATGCAAGACTTTGAATGCGAGGAATTGAGATGATTACTGACCCTTCTGTTGAAAAATTGAATTTGATTCAAACTCTGGTGTTCTCAAGGTTTTTATTTACAAACAACCTCACTTGCTTTCTCTTTCTTCCAATGACGACTGAATCTTACATATCGCATGACTAACTTGTGTTCTCTCTCTTTGAAGCATTATCTAGTAAGCATGCATAGGGGTGCAAATGTGAATGAGTGAGTCCGTTAACTTGGAATTGGTTTAGGGCATGGACATTTATGGCAAGTGAAGGAATGACAGACATGGTTATTGTCGAAGCTTATGAGGGACCAAGAGATACAAGATTGCCCCAATTCAGGTCTTTGACGAGTGAATAACTTGCCCCTGTCTAGTGGTGACAACAACTAGGGGTGTAGAAGATGATGAATTGGGAACGCTTCGGCTCTTGGGATGAAAGCTGGAATGAAAAGGGTTTTGCTTCAACCCACAGAATTTGATGTTGCCCCAGTCATAACAAGGACAAAGCTGCCCCAATCAGAATGACAAGGTCTTGTTTAGGATAGTGAGTTGAGAAATTGTCCCGGTGAGGTTTTCATGGGAATGAATGAGGTGAAGGAATGGGAATGCACTTGCCCCACTTTGGAATGACATTGACAACTGGAGTGACATGGGATGGGCATTGAACAGACTTTCCCAAGACTAGGGTGTGTGGGTGGTGAAGAGAATGCCCCAACTTTTGGGTCTGAGTGGTATTCTCAGTGCAAATTATTGATGTCTTGACTTTTGGTGCGAAAGAATCCTTACCTGGTGATGTATCTTGAATGTGTTTTGGAGTGCAAGTCCCTCTTTTTTATTTTGTCAGCTTTCTTTTTTCTGACTGTTCGTTTTTGTTTCCCCAGTTCTCTTTTTTCTGAGGGTTTATTCTTTCTTGATCAGCTTTCTTTTTTCTGATCGTTTGTTTTTTTTTTTTTGAGCAAACACATTGTACATAGATAAGCTTGTTCGTCCTAAGATTAGAATTTGAGTGAACAAAAGCAAACGGTCATTGATCGGAATGGACTTTTCTGGATTGTGGTGTTTTGTGGAGGAAAGAGGGTTAGGCTTAATGAAGTGTTTGAGGCTAAAGGGAGGATGAGTTTTGTTTGGTGTTGATTGACGGTTAATGGTCTATGAGGAAGATGGTTATTGGGCTTGTTTGGGCTCTGTGTCTCATGGTAGAATGACTAAGGGGTTTGATGTTGAGGCCAAAGGAAGTGTTTGAAGGTTTATGGAACCAGGTGTTGGAATGATGAAGTGTTTGAAGGTTTATTTAGACAAGGATCTCTTGTACTTTGTGGTAACATGTACCAACTCACCATTTTGTTTTGGGGTTTTCATTTTTTGAATCCCCCTTTTTTTTTTTTTTTTTTTTTGACTCGGGTGAGCTGATAAAAGTGATGTACTGTTTTGTTTTTATTTGGGGAGATCTTTGTCTAGGGTGATTTTTGGATTTCGGTTTTTTCTTGGCTCAAGGTGGGTAGGAAAGGGATTTTCTGGGATTTTGGGGTTTTTGAGGAGATGGCCAAACTTCATTTCAAATCCCGATTGCTTATTTCTATGAGACTTAACTTTAGAACAATAACTTATCTATCTTCATGTGTTTGCTCTTTTTTCCTTTTTGTGCCCTAATTTTTGCCTGGACCGCTCTTTGCGAGTTTTCAATCCACCGGGCGCTCTTTTTTTACCTAGGCCGCCCTTTGCGGGTTTTCAACCTAGCGAGCTTGTTTTCTTGTTTATTATATTATTATTATTATTATTATTATTTTTTGAGAGACTTGCACTGAAGGAATATGATATTAATCAAGGGGAATTATTGATCACAGACTTGCCCCAGCATGGAGGACTTGAACCAAAAGTCAAATACGCACTGATGGGGAGAATATGCACTTTATGGGTGGACGGGGTGGGACTAGACTTGGACGGGAAACTGTGGTAAGGGAGGAAAATCAACGGACTCAAACAAGAGAATGTACTCATAGCATGCACGCTCATTAGAAGAATGCTTCACAGAGAGTTAACACTATTTCAGTCTTTTGTCATAGATTGGATGGGATGCAGTGCTTTTGAAAGAAATGCAAATGAGCTATTGAAAAAAAACTGAGTGCCTTGGAACACCTTGAGTTTGCAACCAAGTAAGGACAAACTTTTTCAAAAAGGATGATTGTTTTGCAAGAACGTCTCGCTTCTCATCACAACTCTTATTTTAGGTAATGAATGAATGCAAGTATGATGCAAATGATTTATTGGAAAAAGGTTTTTAGAAAAATGTGCTTGACGGGGTATGGCCCGTTCCTACGTATCCCCATTGTAATGAGGAATCAAAGCTTACGTAGTTCTACTGTGTCTTTTTTGAAATAATGCTTATGCATGAATGCCATGTTTTGGGTGAACTTGACGAGGATTTTTTTTGCATGATTATAAATGAAATGTTTATGCTATGCAGATGATAATTGTTTTTTTTTGTTTTATCTTTATGTAATGAAAGGGAATGCAATATGAATGGTTTTTTTCAAAATTGGAATTTTATGCAATGCAAATGATGCAATGATGCAGTGATGCAATGATGCGATGATGCAAGGATGTTTCTTTTTTTTTTTTTTGTGTTTTTGCAGAAAGAGGGTATTTACAGGTGGTGATTTGAAAATTTTCACCCTATATGCCACCTCACATAGGTGTTTATTGAAAAGGGAAAGCATATATATTTTTTTTTTTTTTTGATTTTCAAAAATTCTGAAGGAAAAATTGATTGAACTGAATGCAACAATGCAACACACAATTTGGAAAGCCCTTGTGACCTAAAAGGAAAGAAACCTATGATCTAAGTCATTTTAGGGGTAATCTTTTCATGTGGCTCTATTCACACCCTCACAAAGGTCATCAGAGCCACTGTCTCTTTCACGAAACTCCTTGTAAATGCAGCAAACTGCTAGGTACAAGGTATCATGGAAGAGCACAACTCTGATTGAAACTTTCGCGAGTAGCCAAACGGACAGAGGTCCTGATGGGCTCCCACTACTCGAACCCACTCATCCTATGGTATCCTAACAGACCTGGGTTATGGTCTTTTCCTCTAATCATATAATCTCGGGGTACAAGTGGTGTGTGCGAAGGGCATTTCCTTAAAAACTACCCCACCTGCAAATGAAAATCCAGACAATCCAGACAATAGAAAGCAATAACATGTCGTCTACCCTAGGGTTTAATACCAATTAAATACAACTAATCTAGGGTGCCAACAACAATGCACTACTTACCTCAAGAAAGGGAGCGAAGAAGAGGGAACAGGATAGAATGGGGAAGAGATGCATGAACTTACCTTTGGAGAAAAGGAGCAAAGAAGAAGGGAACATGGGGGGTTGGAAGAATGCATGAGCATAAGCAATGAAAAGAAAAGGAATAAAAGATGAGACAGGGAACAAACATAGAAGAACACAAATGCATACGCCTACAATCAATGATAAGAAATAAAGGCAAACAAGGTTTTAATCAAATCAACAATACATTAAACCACACATTTAAATTAGTTAGGCTTGACTCTCGTCTTTTAAAAAGTGTCCCCAGCGGAGTCGCCAGCTGTTGCACCCCGAAAAATCCCCGGTTTGGGGTTTCTCAATGTACAACGTGGAATAATTTTGGAGCCGCCACCAATATTTTAATTTTAAGACCAAAACATTGAAAAAAGGTCTTTTGGACAAGGCGGATGGTCTTTTGAAAACTAGAGATATAGGTTCGGGGGTCGATTACGCGCGAGGAAGGTGTTAGCACCGCGCACGTCCTTTCTACCGAAAGGGAACCTCTAATTAAATGTGTGGTTTTACATTTGATTTGAAAAATACCTAGATTTGCCTATTTATTTCTTGTTTGAAGGCTTAATGAAAATTTTATTTTTGGCGAGGAAGGGGGAAAAAAGGGTTTTTAGAAAAAGGTGCTTGACGGGACATGGCCCTCTCCTACGTATCTCCCGGTGCGATGGAGAATTCAAAGCTACGTAGTTCTTGGTTGAAAATGTTTGTGTGTTGGTGTTTTTTAATATAGGGGTCTTAGGATTGCGTGAACTGTGTTGAAGGACCACTGGGGGTCTGAAGGGCCGCTGGGGGCTGAAGGAGCGCTGGGGCTCTGAAGGACCACAGTTCACTTATCCTAAAACAATGATTAACCCGGCCGTACGACCGACTTAATCCCCTACTTTGAAAATTTGATTTTTGGTTTTTGAAAAGAAAGAGATGTGTTTGTATTTTTTTAATTTAGAAAATGTTTATTTTTGCGCTTGACAGGGGCGTGGCCCTGCTCCTACGTATCTCCGGGTGGAGAATCAAAGGCGACGTAGTTCTAGGTTCTTTTTGAAAAGTTTTTTGTTTTTTTATCTTTTTAGTGAATTTTTTGAAATAGGACGAGCATTAGCAAATGATTAAACTAGCAGAGGCTATGATGAATCACTACTAAATACTCAAAAAAGAGAGAGTTGTACCGCTAGTCAAACGAACAAAGGTTCTGATGGACTATTGATAACAACTCGTTTTTATTATCTTTTTGAAAGTGATTTTCGAAAAAAGATTGATTTGCACAATGATCAAACTAACAAGGGTTATGATGGACCATCGTTTATTATTCTTATGAGAAAAAGACATTGTCGCCAATAGCTAAACGAACAGAGGCTCTGATGAGCTATTAGCAACAATGGGTTGGAAAATTATTCTTTTTGTTTGTTTTTATGAAAATAATTTGTTTATGGGGATGAAAAGGATTTTTATTTGTTGCGCTTGACGAGAACGTGGCTCGCTCCTACGTATCCCAAACGGGAATCAAAGCGACGTAGTTCTAACAAAGAATGTTTTTTTTGAAAGGGTTTGAAAGGAGAGGTTGAATCATCTGAGACCATCTTCACCACTTAGAAAATGATGCACTAGGCATAAGTGGGAATCATGTGGTTCATCATCAACAAGGACATTACAGCTAAATTAAATCACATAGGGCACTTTTGGCATGGATCAGAATGATTGAATTTTAACAAATATAAAAAACAGAAATACCTCTGATGAAGGCAGATATTACAGATCTGAAGAACAAAAATGAAGCGGAGAGCTGGAAAATGAGATTTGCGAGAGTTGTCTTCCCAGATCTTGTGAAAATGTTTCTGGAGCAATTCTTCTCAGATCTTGTGAGAAAATGTGTGTAGCAATTCTTCTCTCTGATCTTGTGAGCTGTGTCTGTTTTTCTGACCTCGTGAAGTCTCCTCCTCCTTTTCTCTGATCTCGTCCAAAAGTCCCCCCCTCAAATGATTTTGAAGCTGCCTATTTATAGGCGTAGAATTTTTTAAAAAACATTTATTGCAAGGATGAATCGATTGTTTGAGCCTTTGGAAATATGTAGGAATCGATTCTTTACCTTTGAAAATAATAAAGAATCGATTCTTGGTTCCTTTGAAAACAACAGGAATCGATTTTCAGGACCTTTTGCATAGGTGAAAATCGATTCTTGCTTTAGTTAAAATAGTGGGAATCGATTCTTGAGCCATTGGAGATAATAAAGAATCGATTCTTGGCTCCTTTGAAAACAAGAGGAATCGATTTTCAGGACCTTCTTCATAGGTGAAAATCGATTCTTGCTTTAGTTAACACAATGAGGAATCGATTCATGGCCTATGGAAGAGCCTGAAAATCGATTTCCAGGCCTATGCAAGAAGAGGGAAATCGATTTTCAGGACATCCTAAATAGGTAAAAATCGATTCTTCACTTAGTTACAACAATTAGGAATCGATTCATGGCCTATGGAAGAGCCTGAAAATCGATTTCAAGGCCTATGCAATATACTATAAATCGATTCTTGGCCTTTGGAACAAAATAGAAATCAATTCTTGCTTTCCACAAAATGCTTTTAGGTCTTTGCCATGCATAAAATATTTTCCAAAGCTTGCCATGCATGCATAATATATTTTTCAAAAACCCTAATTTGATGCATGAGGCCTATTGCAAAAATTGTTTTTAGAGACCCTTGTGAGAATTGACCAAAATGTCCTTTTTGACTCTAACTTCTCAAAGTGTGCATTCTAAACCTAAAAATGATGCATAATTTATTTTTGTGTGGAAAATTAGGGTTTTGACCTAAGCCGGACAAAATTGGGGTATGACAGCAAGGATAGCTGTCATACCCCAATTTTGTTCGCCCAAGTCAAAACCTTTTTTTCAAACAAAAAATGGAAACAATAAGGGTAATTCATAATTTGTGTAGGTTAATGGACTTTCGCATTCATAATTCTCGAGAATTTTAGGGAATAAAATAGTGCATGTTTCAATATCTGTGGACATTCAAATTAGAGCAAGTTAATTATTTTTGAACTAAACCAAGTCAAGGATGAAAAATACAATTTATTCTATCAAGGATAATTTTCGTATAATTTTTTGGAAGAAAATCCTAGTTCAAAAGCATTAAAAGGCATTTTTCCCATTTTTATTGCACAAGAAAGCTGAAAAAGGACCATTAAATATTCCCCGATTATTAAATGACAACTTTTATTGTCATGAATAATTAGAGGGATATTTTTATGGTGCCCAAAAATATGTGACACATTTTCAATAGGTGCACTATCATTTGCATGCCCAAAAATTCAAAATTCAAATAGAAAGTACAAAGTGTCCTCAATAAGACAAAAGACCAAAAAGGAGAAGCAATTTTCCCTCCCCATTTTTTTGTCAAATTCGAATTCCCTCTCTCTCTCTCTCTCTCCACAATTTCTTCCACACTCTTCTATTGTACAATTATTCCTTAAGAATATTCTTGTACTATCCTTAATCCTACCCATTTCATACACATCCCTAATTCCCACACACTCTCATGTAGATTCATACCCTTTTTTGTGAATGACACCATCCTCTCACACTCACTCCTTCATAAGAAATTGCAAACTTACTTAAAATAGAACATCTCATTCCTATTCTACCCTTAACCCTAATTTCACCCAAGACCATATATAAGCCTACTCTCCCAAAATACAAGAAGGAAGTTCATTTTTGCACAAAAACCTCCTCCTCTCCTCTCCTTGGGCGAATCCTCCTCCTCTCCCTCACCTCATCTTTTTCAATTTCTTCACTCAATCATCCATCAAAACACCTTTCCTACACTAAATCTTCCATCCTTCTTGCATTCTTCTCAAAGATTCAACTTCAAATTCAAGGATCAAGTTCATAGTTGAAGATTGAAGAGTAGATTAAAGGGGTTTTGCATTCATTCATCTCATTTCCTTCCTTATTCTAGCTTGGAGTTGAGGTATACTTTAAAACGTAGCATCATCTTCCAATTTTAGCATCAAAGATGTAAATCATCACTTCATTTTGGCATCCCATTGCATTTAAATGTCATAATGTTAGCATAGTTGTTGTTGTTGTTGAGTGAGAGATGTATTTCAAGTATCTTGACAAACACTTCGGGAGGTTTGGGTGCTTGGAATGCTTCTCTCCTTTAGAATAAATTGTGTGTTGTTATTTCACTCATTTCTTGTTGTTTTCATGAATAAAATGATGATTTGAAGCTTACTCCGTTTCGCATATTAGAGGAAAATTAGGATTTGTGTGATTGTTATGCATTTCTTTGCTTGATCATGTGAATCCTTGCCAAAAGTTTAATATATGTTGTTCTCTTGCATTATCTTGTGTTTCCATGAATAAAATGAGATTTAGGGTCTATGTTCATTTCGCATATTAGAAAGGAATTAGGGTTTATGAGATTTTTGATGAGTTGGTTGTCTAATCTTGCAATTACTTGGAATTGAACCTTGATTATCATGTTTGTTTGCTTAAAACTTGTTGTTCTCATGAATTTGCTTGCAAATCATGTCCTATGTTGATGATTGGCAAGAGGACTCTCACTTGTGCTTTGATGCACACTTTAAGTGTTGAGGATTGCCTAAGAGGATTCAATTTCTTTTGTGATTCCTAGTGAACAAGAATGCAAATTTAGGTTTCCTTTCCTTACCAATTGCTTTGATTACCAAAAACAACTTATAAATCATTTTGAAATGCTTTTGGTCTTGCAAATAAGTAATTGTTTTGAAACAATTTTTGGTTTTGTGTTGACGATTTGGTAAGAGGATTTGACACCTATGCACTTGTGCATATCCCAAGTGTCAAAGATTACCTAAAGGGACTCAACACCCTAATTGCCTAAACTTGTCAATTTAGTCTTAAGACTTGCCTATGATCTTGCATGAGGCAAATGCCCCTTTTAATTTATTCCTTCCATGTGGTTGATTGAAGAAATGTATTAGACATTGATGACATCAAAAGGATACCACATGGGTGCTTATGTCTAATGTTGATGTGAAATCCTTAGGGTTTTGCAAGTGATTCATTAGAAGTTTGATATCACTTGTGCTTTGAAATACCTTTGCCTATTCACATATTGTGTCATAAATGCCTAGTTAGGTTCATCCCATTGCCTAGCATCTTCAATAAGATGTGCAACTTAGGTTCATTTTCTTGCCCATCCATGCATTTTCGCCAAAATGTTCAACTTGGGTTCATTCTTTGCCTAACTATGTATTGTGACATAATGTGTGTAGTCTAGGTCCATTTTCAATCAAAAGCCTTTTCAAGCATCAAAATCATTCCATAAACAAGAATCAATCCAATTGCGAAAACTCTTCAAAATCAAACTTTGTTAGTTGTCTTGTGAAGCCTTTGCTTGCATGATTATTAACAATGAGGTACTAGTGGCGATCACTTGGAGCCTTTGCTCAATTGATCATCATGAATGCCTAATTTTCCTAAAGATTTTCACTAAATCAAAAACTTTGTTAGTAGTCTTGCAAAGCCTTTGCTTGCATGATTATTAACAATGGAGTGCTAATGGTGGTCACTTGGAGTCTTTGCTCAATTGATCATCATGAAAGCTCAATTGTCACAATCAAACAAGATAAAAAACAAAAACCTTTTTCTAGACAACCCAGAACTACGTAGCTTTGAATTCTCCATCGCACCGGGAGATACGTAGGAGCAGATACTCTCCGTCAAGCACAACAAACCCAAAACATTTTTCCTTTCAAAAACAAAACAGTTTTCCAAAATAAAACATTTTTCAAAAACAAGAACTACGTTGCTTTGAATTCTCCATCGCACTGGGAGATACGTAGAAGCGGATACTCTCCATCAAGCGCGAAAACTAAAGATTTTTCATTAAGTCATTCATCAACAAAAGTGGTAAAAATAAAGCATTTTTCCGAATCAACTTTGCAAATCACATATTTAATTAAGGTAACCCTTCTTTGAAGGGACGTTATGGGGTGCTAATACCTTCCCCATACGTAATTAGACCCCCGAACCCAAATCTAATGGTTCCAAAGACCATGGCTTTCCAAAAACAGGTTTTTCCGATGTATTACCTTTAAAAAATATTGGTGGCGACTCTAAAATCCCGTTGTGCGAAGAAAATTCCCTCCAAGGATTTCTCGGGGTGCGACAATAGCCATCAACAAGTGGACAAAGCACTTTGAGTGGAGGGGCAAAATGGTCAAAAAGAAGTGAAAAATCAAGTTGGCAAAGATGGCCACAAACAAGTGGCCGCAGCCAAAATTGACTGCTTTTTGGCGCCCTTGGCGCCCTGTCCTGCGCCAGTCCTGCGCCAGTTGTGCTGCTCCTCGGCGCCCAGTACTGCACCAGTCCTGCGCCAGTCCTGCGCCAGTTGTGCTGCTCCCTGGCGCCCTTGGCGCCCAGTCCTGCGCCAGTCCCGTGCCAGTGTTGCTCCTTGGCGCCCTTGGCACCCTGTGCTGCGCCAATTTTGCTCCTAGGCGCCCTTGGCCCCCTGTGCTGCGCCAGTTTTGCTCCTTGGCGCCCTTGGGGCCCTGTGCTGCGCCAGTTTGCGTTGTGCTGTCTCAAAAATTGTTCCTCCTCAAATATTTTTTTGTTCTTCATTTTAGCTCATATTTTCTCTTTTGCTTCAAAATAAAACCTGAAAATAAAAAGTAAACATTTGTAGTAAAATAGCTCAAAAATATAATTAAAATACCAAATAAACCTAATAAAAATAACTATTAAAAAAACTCTAAAAATAGACTTATCAATAATACAGTATCAAGTTGGACGTATAATCCGATTAGTTTGTTCAAAACGTGAACTCACACGTGATCTACATTCCAGTTTTTCAAACATTTATGACTTGCAAAACCCTTTTTACAAAACCAAGTTGAACACACTCAAAACGTTGGTTTTATTAGGGCAATTACATCACAGTTGGTTGGAAAGAAGAATAGAAATGGTTTGGGATCGAAAGAAGCGATGCAACGAAAAGTCGGAGTCCGGTAACAGAACCTCACGCACGGTCCATGCCCAGGGGCGCACGACCCGTGCGTGATGAACCCAGAAAAATTCCACATTCGCGAGGTGGGCGCACGGTTCGTGCCCAGGGGCGCACGATCCTTGCGTCCTATTCTGTTACAGAATTCAACTCAATTTCTCGATTTCGTTTCTCCGTTCGCGCCCAATTCGATTCTCGATATAATTCCAACCTGAATACAGATTCAATACCAGGCATTCCAGACAATATTCTAGTTCACGCATTCAATCAAAAACCACATAGAACGCACACATTTTATAAAAATCGTAAAACGTTATTATTTTTGAAAACAGCTTTCGACTCGACAATTTGTTCGAAATCAAAACAAGTCACAGAACCAGCAAATTCAGGTAAGTTTCAATAATAGAACAAAACCCTAATCGTGAGTAAAACTCACCTGTTTGACGATCTCACGAGAAATCACGTCGGAGCACGAAACGGTCGAACGGTAACCTCTCGAACAATCCCCGTAATCACAAACCCGCATCGAACTTGATCGGGCCTCTAAACAACAACCTCCACTACTCTTGCTACTGACTTCCTTTCCAGCGTATGGAATTAAAGTCTCTCGCGACCTTGACGATTCGAAACCCAAATTCGACGAACCGATGTTCCCAACTCTATGTCTCTTTTGCAGTATGAGTGTACAGATTTGCAACTGGAATAACTAGGTCAATTAGTAACCAAAACCCCTCAAACGTATGCAACCAGTAATTTGGGAGATATCACAGAAACAAGGGGACTGGTTCAGTACAGTGGCTGATTCTTAACCGAAACTTTTGGACACAATATCCCCCTCATTTCCAAATGCAATCTGATGGTTCTTGTGCCCATCTTAAACAATTTCGTGTCTAGTTTCTAGAGGAACAAAGATCACGACCAGAAGAGTTGAATACGAGGAGATACGATGAAAACACTGAAGGCATCTCCTACGGGTTTTCTGCAGAAATCTGATTGACTTGGATCGTCACCCTTAATCTTCAATGTATCTCAGTTGCTGACTACTGTTTATCCATGGAAAGGAAGAGAACAAATAACCATCAACAAGGATCAACAACTTGAAGCTCGAAACAGTTCCTAAGCTTCCCAAATACGAAAATCAAGCTTCCACCCTTTCTGATTCACACAATCAACTATGAAGCTGTCTAATACTCCAAATCAGCTCTTAGAACAAACATGCATGATCATCCAAGTTTAATCCAGCCCCATGGTCTTGCATGCAATGAAAATTGGCTTCAAAGAAAAGATGGAAATAGGAAGGAGTTGCTGTTAAAGTTTCTGAAATTGATGATTGGTTCAATAAGCTTTAGTGATGAGAAAGTGGAAGGAGAAGTTGGGGTTCCACTTCAGTCAAGGAAGGATTTCAAGATGAGGGTTGTGTGTTGTTTCAACTCTCTCTTTTCTCTCTTTCTTTCGAGTTCTCCCTTTCTCTCACCCCTTCTCTCTTCTTTTCTTTTCTTTTCTCCAGCTGAAGGAGATTGAGTTGGATAAATATTAAATGGGCCGAGGGCTTAAGAAGGTTGGAAAGGACCATAATGCCCTTGGCTCATTAATTCAAGCCTTTGGTGTTAAAACCTCTATAATCCTACGATTTTTCACTCGGCATAGATTTCTCGACGAATCCTCATTCGAGTCATGACGAATTGTTCCGCTCAAATAATTTAATCGTCCTTATTTTCCATAATTTGGATCCTTAAATTTTTAGGGATGTTACAATCACCCCAACTTGAAATATTTTGTCCTCAAAATCGATTATAACCCATACTACTCGTTGTCACAACTTATAGCTCAGGGTATCTGCACATCCTGCACTATTAATGTCAGGAACTCAGAAGGTTTCGGCTTAGCCGTGGCTTGAATTGAAAGGAAATGATGTCTACGAGAGGATTATTTTGAAATCGAACTACGCGGTTTCCGAAAAAGGTTCTTCTCTTCCCGAGCTACGCTCACATAAGCGCCTGACTCATTTTACTGAAAATCTCGACTAAAGCAAATAAAGTTATTTTACAAAACAGATTGACTCTCAGTCCAAGGAATGTAGAAAGCAATTTTCCTCGCAACATGACCCAAGAAAACTATAAAATAGTAGTGATATATTCTTTCGTTAATTCTTTTCTAAAACTTGAAAGCACAACTTTCGTTAAAATAATGATACCTTGATAAATACGACTATCCAAAAACGTTAATTCACCCCAACTTATAAATGACCTTACTCGATGCACGATGTTTCCACAAGGCGGAATTTCATTCTCATATTTTTTTAAAATACAAGTTCGAAAGTGAGAATAAAAGTGTTACTTTGTTGGAATCAACCATTTGTGTGATCAAAATCTCACAAACTTCCATTATCGTGCTTGAGTTTGGCTTCGTTAAGATAAAAATAATTGAGTTCGTTCGAGGGAGGCATCGGGAAAAACATTGAGCCGAAAGGAAAGCGGATACTTGATTTTAAAATTTTTCTTAAACCGCTATTCTATTCGATCCAATTCATTTCCTTTCAATAATTGCTTTCTCGAATTAGCCCAAGACACGACCTTAAGGCTAAAACAGAGACTTGCATTTCGTGATGAATAACAAGAATGAATTTAATGTCTCGAGAGACTACACAAAATGGTTATAGGATTAACAATCAAGGACTCGTGTATCACATACTCACTGTCCAATCATTTAGTCTCAGGCCGACATATGGTTCATCGTCAGACATTCTTCCATTAAACATGTGTAGTGGATAACAAGAAAGAGTACTACACGTATCCAATCATCGGGTTCCTTAGGGACAGCCTCGTGTGCTGGACTATAATCAGACAACTCTGAATTCAGCATATACTTGCTTTATTGGCGTCTAACCCAGAGGTTATTAAAATGGAGAAAACTAGTCTTGATCCATCCGATGGATCAAAGTCACAACAACTTACTGCTGTCTCTAACGAGGTCAAGATTACGATTGGAGCTTTACCTCAGTAGCGGAAGCTTGAACACTATAACTGCCGAAAGATAATTGCCCTAACATGGCTTGATACCTCTCCTACTAGCAATTATATTCACATGTTAACCCAGTCTTCCATTACTTCCGAGTAAATGTTTGAGTAACCCACATCTTCAGCTATCTTGGAAACAATTCTAGCATTTCAGGCAGTCGTCGGTACAAACGATGTTTTTGACTAACCCAAACTGCTTATAAGAGTGCATCTTCGACCCTTATAATTCGGTCCACGGAACTTAACCCTACAGCCACACGCCCTTACACCGGTTATGGATTTTTCGGAGTTGTCTAAGTTAACGAGATCAATCAGGCTTGAACTTTGGTACCTGTCCTTTCTAGATCTTGATCATTCAGATCCTACGGAGATAAGAATTTCGATAATAGAAGTCTTACTAGAACGACTTAAGGTTTTCCTTAGAATGTAAGATTTGGTAGCATCCTAGGCAATCATTGGTTGCTCGATTAACTTCAGCGTAGAAACTATTCTCGGATTAGTTACGAAATTGTAATTGCGGTAGCACCAAGCGAATTTTGAAAACAAAATGTTATTTTGGGAATCAAACGAGCACACCTTAAGTGTCTTCGTATTGATTCATAAAATTTGAGTATTTATCATTTAGAATTTTCCTTGGTCCAGCTCTTGTCCGAATTTCCCGTAACTATCCAAACATAATTATTACGATCACGTTAATTACCCAAGCTTCAGAACGAGTTCCACTCCCATGACAACATCATGTTCGCCATTTAGGTGACCTTAAGCTTCTCGTTCTTCCAACCAGTAAGTTGAGGCCTTACAGTCTAAGACTTCGGAACAACCTCCAATGGTTGAATGGCTATCACTACTATTGACAATTTCCGGAAAAAATAGGCTTCATGGAAAAACTTACAGTAAACATCATCCTGAACCAGTATTTAGGAGTCTAAACTGACTGATTGGAAATCCCTTCCAATTTCCCGCACAACAGGGAGGTTCACACTCCACGAATGCTTTAGAGTTTACTGTTTAGATTAAAACAGAGATACACTCCTGGTAAAATTGGGGACAGGATTCACAACCTATTCTGAAGTGTAGATATTTTCCTTAGCTTTCCAACGCCTCTCGGAACATAAAAATCGGAGTTCCGGAGCAGAAGTTATGAACAAAATGGGTCATAAGACTAACGAGAATTTCTTACAGACCGTGATCGGGATGCTTCTAGTCAGCGGATTGAAATAAGGTCATTTCTACCGATCCCACATACTAATCCATTTTAAAAGGATTTGATTCATAATTCCGGTTCGGCCTTGTCGGACGTAGTGACCTTCGGGTCAAGTATTAGGTCGAGTCAGCTAGGGACTTAGACAATTATGTGTCAGATCTTTTTAGTATATTATGTGACGTATTGAGTCAGGATCCACTCAATGTTTCATGTAAATTACTGAAAATTATGACAGTTAGTTGCCTCAGCCCCGAAAATGTCTGAAACCCTGAACGATAGGACTCTCAACCTTTTCGTTTCCTCAGCAGCATCAGCAGCAGCAGAGGGCTACAAATGGCAATTAGGAACAATGATGGGCATCCGCGATGGTTCGAGGAAACTGTGAGCGGCTGTTTAGTCAATGAATCTGTTGCGACTAGTAAGTTACGGAGTAAGACGTCGTAGGTCTTACTGAGATATACAAGCTAAGTGAAGCCATTGGGCAGTAGTAACGTCAGTGTTCTGAAATCTATCAGATTAGTTAACACCCGAAACCCTGACCATTGTTTAGTCAGCCTATCAGTTATCAAATTATTGTTTCACCGTAAATCTTACCTTCTGGTGTGAGTTCACTCCAGTTTCGTAGCAGATAAGGAAGTTCTTTTGGATAATCACAAGCATAAATCCCAATTCTTCTTCTTCTAAGTCACAATGTGACAGTTGATAAAGCCAACAGAGTAAAGACAGTCCATCGTCTATATTGACTAGCAGAATCACAATGTGTCGATTCACACAATCAACTATGCAGCTGTCTAATACTCCAAATCAGCTCTTAGAACAAACATGCATGATCATCCAAGTTTACTCCAACCCCATGGTCTTGCATGCAATGAAAATTGGCGTCAAAGAAAAGACGGAAATAGGGAGGAGTTGCTGTTAAAGTTTCTGAAATTGATGATTGGTTCACTAAGCTTTAGTGATGAGAAAGTGGAAAGAGAAGTTGGGGTTCCACTTCAGTCATGGAAGGATTTCAAGATGAGGGTTGTGTGTTGTTTCAACTCTCTATTTTCTCTCTTTCTTTTGTGTTCTCCCTTTCTCTCACCCCTTCTCTCTTCTTTTCTTTTCTTTTCTCCAGCTGAAGGAGATTGAGTTGGATAAATATTAAATGGGCTGAGGGCTTAAGAAGGTTGGAAAGGACCATAATGCCCTTGGCTCATTAATTCAAGGCTTTGGTGTTAAAACCTCTATAATCCTACGATTTTTCACTCGGCATAGATTTCTCGTCTAATCCTCATTCGAGTCATGACGAATTGTTCCGCTCAAATAATTTAATCGTCCTTATTTTCCTTAATTTGGATCCTTAGATTTTTGGGGATGTTACAATCACCCCAACTTGAAAGATTTTGTCCTCAAAATCGATTATAACCCATACTCCTCATTGTCACAAGTTCCATCCGATAATTAACTACTCCGATCTTTAGTGGGAATGCATTGAGCATGTACCTAAGCCTTAGGGTACATGGTTCGATTCCCACGGAAGGCAAAAAGTCTACATGGGTGGTAGAGAAGATCATGAGTGCATCGCTGGGTAGTCTACTAAGTAAGAAAAGGGCCCAATTGTAACACCCCGTATTTCTAAAGCAAGAAATACTTAAATATACAAATTGGTTCACTAAGCTTTAGTGATGAGAAAGTGGAAGGAGAAGTTGGGGTTCCACTTCAGTCATGGAAGGATTTCAAGATGAGGGTTGTGTGTTGTTTCAACTCTCTCTTTTCTCTCTTTCTTTCGTGTTCTCCTTTCCCTCACCCCTTATCTCTTCTTTTCTTTTCTTTTCTCCAGCTGAAGGAGATTGAGTTGGATAAATATTAAATGGGCTGAGGGCTTAAGAAGGTTGGAAAGGACCATAATGCCCTTGGTTCATCAATTCAAGGCTTTGGTGTTAAAACCTCTATAATCGTACGATTTTTCACTCGGCATAGATTTCTCGACGAATCCTCATTCGAGTCATGACGAATTGTTTCACTCAAATAATTTAATCGTCCTTATTTTCCATATTTCGGATCATTAAATTTTTAGGGATGTTACAATCACCCAGTCTTTGTTGTTGTTTTTACAGAGAACAGGGAACGAGGAAGTGAACGGGAGGTTCAGTTGTCACGCTCGAGGAGAATATTGACTAAGTTCTAATTGTTTATGTTTCCTGTCGTCGTTTCTGTATTCGGTCTTATGACTCGAACTTGTATATTGTTTGATTTCATAGTTTCCGCTTGTTCTGTACCTTGCAGTATTTTGGTCGGCTGCTGTTGGTAGGTCTCTTGCTGCCCTGGCAGGAGGTCAGTGAGCGCCCGGGGGGGGGTACCTGCAGGCCACTCCGACGCTCAAGTCAGTATATCGAATATATGACTGAAGGTACTAAGGATTAGAGATTGAGCATTTTTTAGGGCAAAGTTTGCCTGTATTTATAGGAAATCGTGCCCTCTCGTGGATCGTTGGATGGGTAGAATCGATCTTGACCGTCCAAGCATGTTGGGCTCGCGTGAGGTGGACATGGACTGGATTGATTGGGCTAATCCATTCCAATTGCTGAATGCACCTCCTGGTTTTGCTGATGGGACCCCTCGGTCCACTCCAGAACAGTTGCCCCCCAAGCCGAGATTATTTTGGTGGATGGTCTTGGCTTGACGGAGTTTCGTCGGCTTGTCGGATTTGTGATGTGGCGAGGTACGCGGCCTCAGTGTTGACTGCGTTTCGAGGTCCCCTTCTTCATGGACTTAACCTAATAAATAGGTATGTAGAAACTTTGCTGCGTGGTGAAGAAAAGAATCTCTTTGGGGCGCTAGCTTTGAGAGGAAAATCTATTCCTCGAAGCATTGGTTTGGAGAGAAGACAGATGATCGGATCCTCTTGCTCGGACAGCGAAATTCCTTAGTAAGTTTTTTGCTTCTTTTTCGTTGATGGTGCCCCCTGTGGGCGCCTTGGGTGCTGTTTTGGTGAGAAGGGGGGAGGCGCCCCGTTGGGCGCTTTGTTCCTTGTATGGGCGATTTGTAGCCATGGGGTGGCGCCCCCGTGGGCGCCTTGCGCCAGACAGGTGGTTGAGGGGGAGCGCCTCACACTTGGCGGTCCGTGTAACACCCCCTTCTAATAACCTTACTATTTAATAAAATCAGAGTTTCTTTTTTTTTTTTTTTGAAAAGAATATAAGAGAGTGCTACACTTACTCCATTAAATCAACAACTTCAAATTGCATAGTTCGGCTAAAAACCACAAGATACATAGCACCATAAAAATATCTGTTTGGTTCGCATCGACTAAATACAGTCACTACCACGGCGGAAGAAATAATAAGTTCGAAACAATCCAATACATCACCAATAACAGTCTAACAGTAACAAATAAAATAACACATAAGCATAAGACGCCCCCCCGGTGCTACGTATCAGAGCATGACACTTGCTAACAGACGAAGGCATAAGAGTAACCTTCACTCGCTATCACCTGCACGTTGCCGACATGAGAAGCAACATAAAAAGCAGTAGGGTGAGTCTCTTTTCATAATTAATAACATATGGAATAAGCACTGCATAGGAAAAGTAACTAGGCACACCGATTCGTAACAATGGCAGCAACCACATCAAAATTACAATATCCAAACAACATTACAAAATGTATAGTTATGCATGAAATGCAACCCAAACTCCACGGGCACATGCATGTCGGATCCGTCACCAAATACAATTAGGCCGAAGCCTCTGCTCACCAATTTAAAATTAGGCCGAAGCCTCTGCTCACCGATAATGCACATGATTCATGAGACGCCATGACAATGCACCACAACACACCACACAATTCACCTATTCACCAATTAATCAACTCACCATTTTATTCATATTCTCATCATTGTATTAATCCGCTCACCAATCACACCATAATACACTCACCAACTCAACCCACCACTCACACCAACACCAATTTCAATTAGGCCAATTTAGGATTTGACACAGCATAGGGAAAGTGAGTAAAAATTGCAATTTAGACACTTGAACACCTCAGCTCAGAACCACCAGTAAAATAATCCTTTATTGCATAAAACCAGAACATTTGGATTGACACTGAAATTATCTTCGAAACGCATTTTGAACCGTCAAATTTGGATAACCGAGTCAAAAGTTATGATTGAAACAAAATCGGAAAAATACTTAGACATTCTGGAACTGGCGCATAGGCGCTGGGCGCCCAGGAGCAGCAACACTAGCCTGGCGCAATTGGCGCAGGAACTGGCGCAGGGGAACACGGCGCCCAGGCACTAGGCGCCTAAGGCCAACACGGAAAACAGCTCATTTGACTCCAAAATTTGTTTTACACGAGCCATTTATCCAGTATATGAGAACCCAAAAAGAATTTTGGCAAAATGTGACACGCATCATTGGCGCCCATGGACTAGGCGCCTAAGGCCAGGACAGGGAACAACTCCTTTGACTCCAAAAATTATTTTACACGAGCCATTTATTCAGTGTATGAGAACCCAAAAAGAATTTTGAGAAAATATGCAACACAACAATGGCGCCCTTGGCGCCCATGGCCAAGGCGCCTAGCACCAAAACAGGGAACACAGTGAGACAGGCACAGGAAAAACTGGCGCAGGGCGCCTAGCGCCCAGACACAGAATTGGCGCAGGAACACCCAAAAACTGGCGCAGAGCACACGGCGCCCATGCACTAGGCGCCTAATGAAAAAACGGGATACAACTCTTTTGGTGGCCAAAATCATTTTACACGAACTATTTTACTTGGACATGAAAACCAAAAGCCAAAATTGGCAAAACAATCACCAGAAAATTGGGGCCCTTGGTGCCCATGGCACAAGGCGCCTAGCGCCTAGCGCCTGGGACAGCAACAGAACACAACAGGCGCAGCACAGCTCTTGGCGCCCAGCAGCAGGGCGCCTGGGAGCAGAATTCCAGCAACGCACACACACACCTAGGGCGCCTAAGGCTCCAACACTTTTTGAGTTCTTCTCCACAAAAAAATACCAAATTAAATCACCAACACCTATTATCAATATGAATGCTAGCCATCACGTTTTCACCAAGAATTCATTCAATCATAACACCAAACAATGGGCATGCACAATTCCTATTGTGTACAATTCAACACCAAATCAAACATGTCTTTGCACAATAAAATTTCAGCAAAGCAATAACATCAAAACATACCAATCATTCATGGAAATCACCCTAGAACCTAACCCTAGACAACACTTATCACATAAGCTATTAAGAATGGAAAGAAGAGCCCCCTAACCTTATGGAAGTGAAGAACTCGCAAGGCACCCTAGGAATTCACCAACACCACCAACGATCTAAGCTCTCCTCCTTCCTTAGGCTCCACGCGAAAGACCCTCCTCCTTTTCCCTAGCACCGCCGCGCCCCTTCTTTCTCACTCTTCCTCCAAGTCGCGCCTCCTCTTCTCTTTTTCTCCAAGGGCGTCGCGCCCCTACTCCTTCTCCTCTCCTCTCCACGCTAATTTTTCTTTCTTTTTCTCCAAGAGTTCGCAAATGCCTAGCCAACCCTAATGCCTCAACTATGCGCCTACCACATGGGCCCATGGATCACGGGCCTTCTTCCACCACTTAAGCCCAAATGCTACACACCACTCCTTAATTCAATTATTTCCAACCCAACTAGGCTCACATATAATAACACCTTTCTAATTATTTTATTTTCTTCAGGACATAATTAAATCAATTAATAAATAATTAAATCAACTAAATCATTAAATCAATTAAATAATTAAATAAATTATTTGGGCTGTTACAGTCCGCGAGATGGATTGGCCCCCTCATGTCTCGTACTTAGTAGTTTGCAAACATGGGAGTGGCTCCTTCATGGGTGCCTTGTTGTTTGGCATTGTGCAAGGATGGGGGAGTGGCGCCCTCATGGGCGCCTCGTGCTCGATCATTTGCATGAGTGAGGTTGGCTCCCTCATGGGTGCCTTGTACTTGGTGATTCGCCCAAGTAAGAGAGTGGCGCCCTCGTGGGCATCTTGTGCATGATGTATTGCACTAGTGAGGTTGTCGCCCTCATAGGTGCCTTGTACTTGGTGATTCGCCCAAGTAAGAGAGTGGCGCCCTCGTGGGCGCCTTGTGCTTGATGTATTGCACTAGTGAGGTTGTCGCCCTCATAGGTGCCTTGCACTTGGTAATTCGCCCAAGTAAGAGAGTGGCACCCTCATTGGTGCCATGCACTTGGTAATTCGCCCAAGTAAGAGAGTGGTGCCCTCGTGCTCGATGATTTGTACAAGAGAGGTTGGCGCCCTCCTGGGTGCCTTGCACTTGATGAATCACCCATCGGGGGGAGTCGCGCCCTCGTGGGTGCCACGTGCTTGATGCTTTGCACCAGAGAGGTTGGCGCCCTCGCGGGTGCCTTGCACTTGGTGAATCGCACACCTAGGGGAGAGTGGCGCCCTAGTGGGTGCCACGTGCTTGATGATTTGCACCAGAGAGGTTGGCGCCCTCGTGGGTGCCTTGCACTTGGTGAATCGCACACCTAGGGGAGAGTGGCGCCCTCGTGGGTGCCAGGTGCTTGATGATTTGCACCAGAGAGGTTGGCGCCCTCGTGGGTGCCTTGCACTTGGTGAATCGCACACCTAGGGGAGTGGCGCCCTCAGGGGCATCTTGCGCATGATGATCGGCGAGAAGGGAACTGGTGCCCTCATGGGCGCCTTGAGTTGGGCGCGAAGCGTTTTTTGACTTGGCGCCCTGCCGGGTGCCCCCTTGGGCATTAGTTTCAACCTTAGGTTTCGCTTTATACTTCCTTCTCTGTTGCTCGTTTTGTTGCTTGTTTTGACTTGCTCTTTGATTTGATATTTTCAGGCTTCCTGCCATCAAGGGGACTTGTCTTTTTCCCGATTGTTCACCCGATCTTGCTGCTTCTCTATCACTTGGTAATTGTGGTGACACTTAGTTTCTTTTCTTAGCCTCTTGGCTTTCGAGTTCGTCTCGTTTCTTTGAAGCCTCCCACCCCGGGGTAGGGTGTTGTTTGACTGGTACTTAACTGTTTGTGTTGCCCCCTATCCATCAGGTTGGGAGATGGTGAGGATGATGGAGACAGCCTTGATACATGGGGTGTCGACCTCATTCCGGTTGTCCTTTTTGGAACTTTTAACTTATTCTTTGAGGTTGTCTTTTAACCTTGTTGTACTATGTAGGGGTGAATGAAGAGGGGGATCGGTTTATCTTGGATATGAACCGACTTCAGGTGGACCTACATGAAGCGTTGGAAACCGCTTGCCAAAGTGCCGGAGTGCTAAGTCGTCCCGATGTTGGCGCCTTGTGTCAAAGTGCTCTTGCCAGGCGCCCTCCTGGGTTCTAGACAGGGCGATTGTCACATATAATCCCAATAGTGTTGACTTCGATGTCCTTGCCCCCTGACCATATCTCTTTGGTTGATTTGCTTTTCACCTGTACTTTTTCTTTTATTTGCTTGATGGCTAGATTTTGCCTTATAGGATTTTGCTGTTTCGATGATGACTTCTATGCCATACATGATTTAATCTTTA
The DNA here is from genome assembly GCA_039519185.1 of Astragalus membranaceus. NCBI lineage: Eukaryota > Viridiplantae > Streptophyta > Magnoliopsida > Fabales > Fabaceae > Astragalus > Astragalus membranaceus. The sequence continues at coordinate 41,858,207 of CM076854.1, read as the reverse complement.
TTCACCCTTTCTTTTGGCTCGTTGAATTGTGCAATATCTCTTTGTCGTGACCGTGACTCATCTCCTGGTGTTGGCGCCTCCCTGAGCGCCTTGAGACAAAGTGCTAAGTTCTGCTGTTGGCGCCCTCCTGGGCGCCTTGCTGGACGCTTGTTTGTTCCTAAGAGTTGGAACCCTCCTGGGTTCCCTTGGTGTTGTTTCCTGCGTGCGTGCGCTGGGTGTCTTTTCGTGGAGCAGATTTTGCAAGACAATGTTCGGTGCTCTCGTGGGTCCCTTACTGCATAGTGCTGACTACCCCGTTGTGAAGGATTTGCTTTCAGACTGCCCCCTCCCAGGCGCCCCTCTGCTGAGCGCTGCTTGCTCCTGCCAGGCGCCCTCATGGGCGCTGGTTGCTTCAGCCAGGTGCCCTAATGGGCGCCCTCCTGGTCCTGCCAGGCGCACTCATGGGCGGTGGTTGCTTCAGCCAGGCGCCCTCATGGGCGCTCGTTGCTTCTGCCAGGCGCCCCCATGGCGCCCCCTTGCTCCTGCCAGGGGCGCTCATGGGCGCTGGTTGCTACCTTGCAGGCGCCCACATGAGCGCCCTCCTTGCCAGGCGCCCTCTTGGGTGCCGACTTGTGTAGACTTGTGGTGACACTTAGTTTCTTTTCTTGTTTTTACCATTACCTCCGGGACATTTCCACGAGTTTTACCGCTTCTAAATTACTACCAAGGTGATTTGGGCTGTCCTTCAGCTTATATTTCTAGCTTTTTTGTGTTTGAGCACGTCTTGTTTTGTTGAAGTTCTCAACCTCAGGGGAGGGGGTTGTCTGCAAGTTTTGTTGACGTCCCCCACCTCAGGGGAGGGGGTGTTTGTTGAAGTCCCCAACCTCAGGGGAGGGGGTGTTTGTTGACGTCCCCCACCTCAGGGGAGGGGGTGTTTGTTGAAGTCCCCAACCTCAGGGTAGGGGGTGTTTATTGAAGTCCCCAACCTCAGGGGAGGGGGCGCTTGTTGATGTCCCCAACCTCAGGGGAGGGGGTGTTTGTTGAAGTTCCCAACCTCAGGGGAGGGGGTGTTTGTTGAAGCCCCCAACCTCAGGGGAGGGGGTGTTTGTTGAAGCCCCCAACCTCAGGGGATGGGGGTTTGTTGAAGTTCCCAACCTCGTGGTCTCATGCTTTGCTAATGGTTTCGCTTAACCTAGGCCAAGACCTCGTGGCCATCCGGCGCGGGCCTCTTCATATATGCTTGTCACACTTGCCTCGTTCCACTCCTGACTATGGAGTTAGGCCCTTTTTCTTTCTTGATCTTGAGAAATTTTTCTTTGTAACAAGTGTTGATGCTAGCTAGCGCCTGGGCAACAAAATTCATAACTAGGTCTAGCCCTAGCCTCAGGTCCTGATGCTCTGCTCCCTATTCGGAGTCACGAGTTTCATCCTCTTCCTCCTTGTTGCCAACCTTGGCGCCCTCTTGGTACGCCATGTTGTCTTCTTCATATTCCATGTACTTTTGTGCCTTCCGAAGGAACTCGTACAGGCTTCGGGGTTTGTTAACCCCCATGTCCCTTTGAAATAGGCTTCCCTTCTTGAGGCCATCCTTCTTAAGTTGCGGGGGGATTTGTCTTCATAGTCCAAATTTTGAGCCATGCGCCGGTCGGGGGACCTCCTCGATGGTGTTCGGGCTGTCCTTCAGCTTGAATTGTAGCTCTGCTTCTTAACTTTCCAACGCATGCTCACACGCCTCCATCGGATAAGCATGGATGAAGTTATGGACTGCAGACTAGAGCACCCTCTTGGGTGCCGGGTGCCAGGCACCTTCTATGGTGCCGGGTCCTTTTTGTGGTTGGCGCCTTGGTGTTTGGGCGCCTGGGTGTCGAGTGCTAGGTGCCCTCATGGGCGCTGTCTGATGTTGCCAAGGCGCCCTGCCAGGCGCCCTCATGGGCGCTGCCTGATGTTGCCATGGCGCCCTCATGGGTGCCAGGCGCCCTCATGGGCACTGTCTGATGTTGCTCAGGCGCCCTGCCAGGCGCCCTCACGGGTGCCAGGCGCCCTCATGGGTGCTGTCTGATGTTGCCCAAGCTCCCTGCCAGGTGCCAGGCGCCCTCATGGGCGCTGTCTGATGTTGCCAAGGCGCCCTGCCAGGCGCCTTCGTGGAAGCCAGGTTGGGCATGTCCTTAGCTCTCTACTGGTCTTCCTGATGCAGCATAGGTTACTGGTCTTCCTGATGCAGCATAGGTTGAGTGCGATTGGCTGGCCAGGAGATCCAAATGATGACTCACATTCGAAGGCTGGGCAGACTGACTGGTGCCCTCGTTAGGCAGGCTGGCGACGTTGCCCTCATTTAGGCTGGCTGACGACGTTGCCCTCAGGGGTATCCTCGAGTAATGATGATGTGAAAGATAGATATCTCCCACTGTAGTCGCCAATGTTCTCTACTTAGCAGTATTTTGGTTGGCTGCGCTTGGTAGGTCTTTTGCTGCCCTGGCAGGAGGTCAGTGAGCGCCCGAGGGGAGGGGGCTACCTGCAAGCCACTCTGACGCTCAAGTCAGTATATCGAATATATGAGTGAATGTACTAGGGATTAGAGATTGAACCTTTTTTAGGGTAAAGTTTGCCTGTATTTATAGGAAATCGTGCCCTCTTGTGGATCGTTGGATGGGTAGAGTCGATCTTGACCGTCCAAGCTTGTTGGGCTTGCGTGAGGTGCACATGGGCTGGATGATTGGGCTAATCCATTCCAATTGCTGAATGCACCTCCTGGTTTTGCTGATGGGACCCCTCGGTCCACTCCAGAACACCGCTGTTTCTTGTAAAGATGTATATCTAAGCAGGAAAATTTTTTATACTCTGATGGGAACCAATTTGTATATTTATGTATTTCTTGCTTTAGAAATAAGGGGTGTATTTCTTGCTCTGATACCAAATGTAACACCCCGGTATTTCTAACATGTAGATATACCGTAATGCACAACTATAGTAATAATCAGAGGACACAAACCCTGCTTAGATATTGAACCTACAAACTTTTTCCGAAGATAACCCAAAATACTTCGGATTCATCCATCTTAATTCCAAAATGTTACAACATCTGAAGGAATACAACTTAGGTGTTCAATATCATACACAGAATTTAAAGCGGTTATACAACTTCTTTGGCATACAACTCCAACAGATAAACAGGAAGAATAACAGATAACTCCAAGGCTACACTTCTTTGGCATCATCCGCAAGCACGTCACCTACTCGTGTAACTTGCTCTTTTTCTTTCCCCGCTTCTCTGTAAAAACAACAACAATGATTGGGTGAGACAACTTGGCTCAGTGAGTTCTACCGTACCCCCTTACTATCACCCGGTTCATTTGTAAAACCGCTGCGACATGGTTAAATTTATAAACCACTTGCCCAAAAATAATCTTAGCCCATTACCGACTGTGCAAACAACCACAATCTCGGCATTTAATGTGCTATACATATATCATTAATCCTCGTAATTTAATTCATAATTACTAGCTTACCAAACAAAACCCGACCGTGCAAACACCCACAATCTCAGAGAATCATACACCTATTGTAGCATAAATCGGCCGTGCAAACAAACCACAATCCCGATAACGTTTCAGGGCCTAGGGTGAGGGCTCATGACTTCCCTTCCTAGTATGCTATTTCGTTGGGTCGTCACCCAACTCGATATAATTTATATCTCACCCGCATTGGGCCGACTTCTATATTCGATATATTCTATATCTATCATTGTATCTATAACCCGTTTTGATGAGAACGAAGTTAGACATCCGGCATTATAATACAGTATCAAGTTGGACGTATAATTCGATTAGTTTTTCAAAACGTGAACTCACACGCGATCTACATTCTGGTTTTTCAATCGTTTATGACTTTCAAAACCCTTTTTCCAAAACCAAGTTGAACACACTCAAAACGTTGATTTTTATTAGGGCAATTACATCACAGTTGGTTGGAAAGAAGATTAGAAGTGGTTTGGGATCGAAAGGAGCGGCGAAACAAAAAATCGGAATCCGGTAACAGAACCTCACGCACGGTTCGTGCCCAGGGGCACACGACCCGTGCGTGATGCACCCAAACAATTCCACATTTTGTGAGGTGGGCGCACGGTTCGTGCCCAGGGGCGCACGATCCGTGCGTCCTTTTCTGTTACGGAATTCAGCTGAATTTCTCGATTTCGTTTCTCCGTTCGCGCCAAATTCGATTTCCGATCTTAATCCAACATTAAAAACAGATAAAATATACCAAGCATTCCAATCACATTTAACACCATAAACATTTGTATCTCCAAAAAAACCGTAAAATGTATTATTTTCGAAAACGGTTTCCGACTCGACACTCATTCCGAATTCTACGATTTTACCATATGACTGAAAACGAGTAAGGTTCAGAATATTCAAATTTCCCTATTCGTGAGTAAAACTCAACGGTTAGACGATCAAGTGATGGAGCTCTACGGAATATGCGACAACCGAGACACAAGAACCCACGAACAATCCCCGCTAGGCACCACTTAGAACCAAGACAGCAACCTCCTTCTCTTAACAACTGAAACAGCAACCCAATCTTCACTAACTTCCTAAAATTTCGAAATGCAATTGCTAGAACTTCCTTTGTCACAGCTGGTACAGAACATGCAAGCCACAGCAAACTCAAAACTCCACCATCTTCATCATTGAAGCATCAAGATCGAAATTGAGATTGAGAGAGAGAGAGAGAGAGAGAGAGAGAGAGAAGGAATTAGCTTCTGAAATTGGGTTCATTGGAAAGGAAATCGAAAATGGAGTGAAAAGGATGTTGAAACACTTACATGCAACAGATTTTGGGTGAAACCCCTCTTCCTCCTTCTTCCCTCCTTCACGCCCTCTTCTCCCCTTTCCTCTGTTTTCAGTTCTGAATTTGAAAAAATGGCTAAGTGTGAGAGGGTGTGGCTGAAGGGTTCCGTTACAAGGCTGAACATTAAAGGGGTGTAAAAAGACTGTTTTGCCCCTCAGCTTAAATTGTTCCTTTAATACCATGATTAAGCCATAACTTGATAGGGAATGCTAATCCATGACTTTTTCCTCGACTGTTCCTCACCGAGGCACGACTAATTATTCCCAACGAATAATTAAATCGGTCCTAGGCTTCATAGCTCGAGTTTTAAAAATTACGGATGTTACAATCACCCCAACTTTTAAAATTTTGTCCTCAAAATTTAAAAGACGTACCTTAAGAGAAGAGATATGCATATCAAGTCCGCATGTCATCTTCCAACTCCCAGGTAGCCTCTTCGGTCGAGAAGCCGTCCCAGATTACCTTGACAATGGGAATAGTCCTGGACCGCAGCGTCTTTTCGCCACGCTCCAAGATACAGCAAGGATACGGTTGAAATGATAGATCCGGTCGAAGATCAATCGTGTCAAAACTCAATGGTTGACGTGGGTCGGGGACATACTTCCTCAATTGAGATACATGGAATACATCATGGAGATTTGATAAGGCCGGAGACAGAGCGAGGCGATAGGCAACCAGCCCAATACGCTCGATGATCTGGAATGGTCGAACATATCGAGGACTGAGTTTCTTCGCTCGCAAGGCTCTCCCGGTACCTATGGTTGGAGAAACACTCAAGAATACATGATCACCAACTTCAAATTCCAACGGTCTCCTTCGTTTGTCAGCGTAGCTCTTTTGGCGACTCTGAGCAACCTTCATTCTTTCTTGAATCAGTCTAATCTTCTCAGTAGTTTCACGAACCATATCGGGTCCCAAAAATTTATCTTCACCAATTTTCCACCAAAACAAAGGAGTTCTACACTTTCTCCCATAAAGCGCTTCGAACGGTGCCATTCCAATGCTGGAGTGGTAACTGTTGTTGTAGGAGAACTCTACTAATGGAAGATGATTCTCCCATTTTCTCCCGCTATCGAGCACACAAGCCCGAAGCATGTCCTCAAGAGTCTGAATAGTCCTCTTCGTTTGACCATCAGTCTGAGGATGATAAGCAGTGCTAACAAGCACCCTTGTTCCTAGAACTTCATTCAATGCTTTCCAAAATCTGGAGGTGAACTTATGGTCTCGGTCCGATACAATACTGGTCGGGACTCCGTGTAATCTTATAACATTCCTTATATACTCCTCTGCTAGCTTGGAGACTTTGAAATTCGAGCGAACATGAATAAAGTGAGCGGATTTAGTCAATCGGTCCACCACTACCCAAATGGAATCATTACCGGCTTGCGACCCCGGCAAACCCATAACAAAATCCATCAAGATATCTTCCCATTTCCAAACTAGCACATCAAGTGGTTGCAGTTGACCAGCAGGTCGTTGGTGCTCTGCTTTAACCTATTGACAGGTTAAGCATCGCGATAGAAACTCAGCAACCTCGGCTTTCATTCCAGGCCACCAATACATTTACTTTAAATCCCGGTACATCTTGGTAGATCCAGGATGTACGGAATACTGACTCCTATGAGCTTCCTCTAATACCTGCCTCTTGATGTCTTCATCATTGGGTACACAAACCCTACCATTGAAATAGATAATACCATCACTGTCTTCGGTGAAGTTTTGCAATCCTTTCTGAAATTGTAGTTTCGCATCAACCTCTTGAGCTACACGAATCTGATCTCTCAACACACTGGTGACACGAATATGTCGTAACACTAATCGGTTCCTTTTCCTGGTTATCTTGAGATTCAAGTCTCTAAAAGACTCCAACAATGCCATCTCATAGATCATTAACTCTGCGGTGTGAAGAGACTTCCTGCTTAGAGCATCTGCCACAACATTAGCCTTTCCAGGATGATACTTCAACTCGAAGTCATAATCCTTCAGAAATTTAGTCCACCTTCTCTGTCTGTTATTCAGCTCCTTCTGATCAAACAGATATTTCAAGCTCTTGTGATCACTAAAAACTTCGAAACGGGAACCATAAAGGTAATGTCTCCAAATTTTCAGCCCAAACACAATAGCTGCCAACTCTAAGTCACGAGTTGGGTAATTCCGTTCATGAGTCTTCAGTTGCCTTGATGCATAGGCCACAACATGCTGATTCTGCATGAGAACACATTCTAAACCCTTCCCAGAGGCGTCACTGTAGGTTTGAAACCCCAAAGACGGATCCAGAAGAATCAGGATTGGAGCAGAAGTCAACCGCTCGTTCAATTCGAGAAAACACTCCTCACAATCAGTGTCCCAAGTAAATGGCTGACCCTTGCGAGTTAACCGGGTAAGCGGGAGGACTAACTGTGAGAATCCTCGGATAAGTCTTTTGTAATAACCAGCTAATCCCAAAAAGCTCCTTACTTCTGTTACTGACGTTGGTCGCTCCCAATTCAACACAGCTTCCACTTTACTAGGATCCACTGCTACCCTCTCTTGGGAATTCACATGGCCCAAAAACTTTATTTCTGACATCCAGAAATCACACTTCGACGGCTTAGCATATAACTTCTTTTCTTGGAGTGCATTCAGAACAAAGTGGAGATGTTGGGCATGCACCTCAATTGACTTTGAATACACCAAGATATCGTCTATGAAGACAACCACAAACTGATCCAAGTGGGAATGAAAAACTCGGTTCATGTAATCCATAAAAACAGCTGGAGCATTAGTTAGTCCGAAAGGCATCACCACAAACTCGTAGTGTCCATACCTCGTACGGAAAGCGATTTTCGAAATATCAGGCCTTCACTCTGATTTGATGGTGTAACACCCCGTTAATTTCTAACTTGTAGAAATTACTGAAGCGCACTACTGGCATACATCAGAGTACTTCCTGTTTTAAATACTGAACACATACTAATACTCGAAGCTAAAAACCATCAAGCGCGTTACATAACTTAACATGAAAAATACATAAAGCGTTCTTACACCACTCAACTAGTGTTCAGTACCAAATTAGAAAGTTTGCGGAAGCGATTTACAACTTTATAACTAAGTCATACAATCGTACTTGCTAAGGAACTGAATACAAAACACAAAAGGGAACTGAAATACAAGACATGAAGAAATAGAGATAGCGGCTGCTCCTCAAGCGTCTCCATGACCATGCCTCATTATCTTCAACTTAGCCTGCAATTCTGAAAAACAACAACATGGATTGGGTGAGACAACTTGTCTCAGTGAGTTCTATCGCGACCCCTTACTAAAACCTCTCGGTTCAATTATGCTTGATTCATTATTCTGATTCTAACTCATAGTCCTCAAAATTGACTATGCGGCTGGCTAACTGAAGTTGTCCTTATAACCCTTAGGCCGGTTACAAGACGCAACTCATAAACTGAACTAAACGTTGTCCTCATAACCCTTAAGCCGGTTATAAGAAACAACACATAAACTGAACTGATATTTTAGCGTGTCACCGGTCACTTGGCATAATAAGCTTCCGGTGAACCCGTCCCCACTAATCGGCTGGGTCCCTGATGGGGCCTAGGTTCATAGGGCTCATGACTTCCCCTCCCCTAGCACACTAAACTGAAATAGGGTCGTCACCCTAACTGAACTGATGTATATATGATGATATACCTGAACTGAACTCAACAATGAACTTAAACATAACCATAGCTTAACTGAACAATGAACTGAACATAAACTTATTACTAAGGTGATCTAATTACTAACTAAGTCTAATTATTAAGTGATCTCTCATGGATTACTAAGGTTCGCTAACTTAACTTATCAATCCTACTAAACCAGTCAATCCAGCACAATACATCAAACACAAATTCATAACATGGAATCAATGGTCAATCACATGAGCATTCACTTAACCTGAACATAATCCAAACATAACCAATTGTATGGTACTAACATAATTTGGATCCAATCACCATCAATTACCACTCAATTCAGGGCAATTCAATCATAGTAACATTGGGGAAGGTGGAAGGAAGGATTAGAAAGCAATTGGAATCGTTCGGAATGGTTTAAAACACTTTTTAAAAGAGGCGACCCGAAGACCACGCACGACCCGTGCGCCCATACACACGATCCGTGCGTGTCCATCATTTAACATGTCATTCCTTTCCGATCCCGAATTACTTCCCGATCAATGCTACCACTTCAGTCCAAGCTAAACATGTAGAATTACGGTGTTCCTATCCTAGGGGAACCTTGGGGAGTGGATGGGAAGGGACTTAGGACCAATCGGAACGACTTAGGACGTATTTCAAAATGTCGTATCAGAGAGATACGCACGGTCCGTGCGTCTTGGCACACGATCCGTGCGCGTTTTCAAAAACAGCACCAGTGGTTCCAGAATCTCACGCACGACCCGTGCCCAGAGGCACACGGTTCGTGCGTGACTAACAGTGTCGCAGAAAAACAGTTTTTCGCGTTTTCTTTCCTATTCCGATCGTTCCCGTGTCCATTCCGATTCACCTACAAACTCAATAACACAACAATACACATATTCATGGTTTTCCTAGTGAGTTATAGAACTCACCTTTAGAAGACGAACAAACCACACCGAGACTTCACGATCACGATCACACGTGACTCCAAATTCACGCAAACCGCTCTAATTAACTTCCAACCGAAAACCCAACCACTGGACTACTCTCTAGGTTGCTCCAATTTGCGTTTCAAGTACACGGACTGGTTCTACAACTCTCTAATATGACATGCAAGGGAAAGATTTGGTGTTTGGCCATGTGAAGCTCAAGGTGGTCTTCAATGGTGGAATGTGGTGGAGGTTGAGGATGACTATGAACTTAGCATCAATGGAAAGGAAATAGGGAGATGATTCAGAATATGTTGATAGATGAGGCATGCATGATGGTTTGAAGGAAACCCTCACCTCTTCTCTTCCTCTCCCATTCGCATCCCCTCTCTTCTCCTCCCTATCTCTTTGCTGTTCCAGAATTTTATAAAATGAAGTGTTCTTGTTTTTGTTTCAGCTGGATGGGTTTATAAAGGGTAAGGTACAAGGACGAAAATACCCCTCACTTACTAACTCTATTCCATATGACTCCTCTCAATCCTAATCATCCTAACTTAACCTAATTAATTACTCAATCACATACAATTCCATACTCAACAACTCAAACAAGTCATTTTCAATTCAAACAATTTCAATCAATTAATTAATTCACTACTAATTTAATTATATTAATATAATTAAATAGCAAAATAGGGGATGTTACAGATGGTATCCCGATCTTAGATCAATTTTGGAGAATATTTTAGCGCCTCGAAGTTGATCAAGCAGGTCGTCTATCCTTGGCAACGGATACTTATTCTTGATAGTAATCTTGTTCAGCTGACGATAGTCGATGCATAACCTCATGCTTCCGTCCTTCTTCTTGACTAGTAATACCGGAGCACCCCATGGAGAAGCACTCGGTCGAATAAACTTATTCGAAATTAATTCCTCAAGTTGGGATTTCAATTCCTTCAATTCGAGAGGAGACATCCTATAAGGTGCTATGGATATTGGCCCTGCACCAGGTGCCAAATCTATAGAGAATTCTACCGCTCGTTCCGGAGGTAAGGAGGAAACCTCCTCGGGAAAAACAACTAAGAATTCATTAACAACTTGAACAGACGATAAATTCAAACCAGTTTCAGTTGATGCAGATAAAATAACAACAAAAGCTTTCGCGCCGTGGAATAGAGATTGGCTGGCTGAAGTGAAAGAAATAACACCATTAGCTGCAGGCGGTGCATGCCCCACTACTTCAGAAGGAAACGCAAAGGCACGATTGAAGCAGTCAATAGTAACGTGATTGGAAGTCATCCAATTCATTCCCAAAACAATCTCCATCCCCCTCAAAGGCAAACAGATAAAATCAACAACGAATTCCCTGCCTCCTATGGTGAGTAGACAATTTAAGCATAGTGATTCGGTTCGAACACGACCCTTTTGCAGCAGTAGGAATTGTGATCGGTTTGGATATAGGAGATACTTCTAATCCTAACCGTTCAGCACACGCTTCGGAGATAAAACAGTGAGTAACACCAAGAAGCCTATTTTTTCCGGAAATTGTCAATAGTAGTGATAGCCATTCAACCAATGGAGGTTGTTCCGAAGTCTTAGACTGTAAGGCCTCAACTTACTGGTCGGAAGAACGAGAAGCATAAGGTCACCTAAGTGGCGAACATGATGTTGTCATGGGAGTGGAACTCATTCTGAAGCTTGGGTAATTAACATGATCGTAATAATTATGTTTGGATAGTTACGGGACATTCGGACAAGAGCTGGACCAAGGAAAATTCTAAATGATAAATACTCAAATTTTATGAATCAATACGAAGACACATAAGGTGTGCTCATTTGATTCCCAAAATAACATTTTGTTTTCAAAATTCCCTTGGTGCCACCGCAATTCCAATTTCGTAACTAATCCGAGAATAATTGCTACGCTGAAGTTAATCGAGAAACCAATGATTGCCTAGGATGATACTAAATCTTACCTTCTAAGGAAAACCTTATGTCGTTCTAGTAAGACTTCTAATATCGAAATTCTTATCTCCGTAGGATCTGAATGATCAAGATCTAGAAAGGACAGGTACCAAAGTTCAAGCCTGATTGATCTAGTAAAACAGCTGGAATTTGATAAGTCGTTAACTTAGACAACTCCGAAAAATCCATAACCGGTGTAAGGGCGTGAGGCTGTAGGGTTAAGTTCCGTGGACCGAATTATAAGGGTCGAAGACGCACTCTTATTAGCATTTTGGGTTAGTCAAAAACATCGTTTGTATCGACGACTGCCTAAAATGCTAGAATTGTTTCCAAGATAACCGAAGATGTGGGTTACTCAAACGTTTACTCGGAAGTAATGGAAGACTGGGTTAACATGTGAATATAATTGCTAGTAAGAGAGGTATCAAGCCATGTTAGGGCAATTATCTTTCAGCAGTTATAGTGTTCAAGCTTCCGCTACTGAGGTAAAACTCCAATCGTAATCTTGACCTCGTTAGAGACCGCAGTAAGTTGTTGTGACTTTGATCCATCGGATGGATCAAGACTAGTTTTCTCCATTCTAATAACCTCTGGGTTAGACGCCAAGTGAAATGAGTGTGCTTTCAAGTTTCGGAAAAGAATTAACGAAAAAATATATCACTACTAGTTTATAGTTTTCTTGGGTCATGTTGCGAGGAAAATCGCTTTCTACATTCATTGGACTGAGAGTCAATCTGTTTTGAAAAATAACTCTGTTTGCTTCAGTCGAGACTTTCAGTAAAATGGGTCAGGCGCTTATGTGAGCGTAGCTCGCGAAGAGAAGAACCTTTTTCGGAAACTGCGTAGTTCGATTTCAAAATAATCCTCTCGTAGACATCATTTCCTCTCAATTGAAGCCACGACTAAGCCGAAACCTTGTGAGTTCCTGACATTAGTTGTGAAGGATGTGCAGATACCCTGAGCTATAAGTTGTATTCTCAACATATTGTAGGTATTCCGTTTGTCCATAACAACTAGTGTCTGCCAACTAAAGATCGGAGTAGTTAATTATCGGATGGAACTTGTGACAACAAGGAGTATGGGTTATAATCGATTTTGAGGACAAAATCTTTCAAGTTGGGGTGATTGTAACATCCCTAAAAATTTAAGGATCCGAATTATGGAAAATAAGGGCGATTAAATTATTTGAGCGGAACAATTCGTCATGACTCGAATGAGGATTCGTCGAGAAATCTATGCCGAGTGAAAAATCGTAGGATTATAGAGGTTTTAACACCAAAGCCTTGAATTAATGAGCCAAGGGCATTATGCTCCTTTCCAACCTTCTTAAGCCCTCAGCCCATTTAATATTTATCCAGTTCAATCTCCTTCAGCTGGAGAAAAGAAAAGAAAAGAAGAGAGAAGGGGTGAGAGAAAGGGAGAACACGAAAGAAAGAGAGAAAAGAGAGAGTTAAAACAACACACAACCCTCATCTTGAAATCCTTCCATGACGGAAGTGGAACCCCAACTTCTCCTTCAACTTTCTCATCACTAAAGCTTAGTGAACCAATCATCAATTTCATAAACTTTAACAGCAACTCCTCCCTCTTTCCGTCTTTTCTTTGAAGCCAATTTTCATTGCATGCAAGACCATGGGGTTGGAGTATACTTGGATGATCATGCATGTTTGTTCTAAGAGCTGTTTTGGAGTATTAGACAGCTGCATAGTTGATTGTGTGAATCAGAAAGGGTGGAAGCTTGGTTTTCGTATTTGGGAAGCTTAGGAGCTGTTTCGAGCTTCAAGTTGTTGATCCTTGTTGATGGTTGTTTGTTCTCTTCCATTCCATGGATAAACAGTAGTCAGCAACTGAGATACATTGAAGATTAAGGGTGATGATCCAAGTCAATCAGATTTCTCTAGAAAACCCGTAGGAGATGCCTTCAGTGTTTTCATCGTATCTCCTTGTATTCAACTATTCTGGAAACTACACACGAAATGCTTTAATATGGGCACAAGAACCATCGGATTTCATTTGGAAATGAGGGAGATATTGTGTCCACAAGTTTCGGTTAAGAATCAGCCACTGTACAGAACCAGTCCCCTTGTTTCTGTGATATCTCCCAACTTACTGGTTGCATACGTTTGGAACTTCCTCCATCATAAAGTAGACAAAGTTATCTACGCAATGGGAACTGCTTTTAGGGGTTTTGGTTGCTAATTGACCTAGTTATGCCAGTTGCAAATCTGTACACTGATACTGGAAAACAGACATAGAGCTGGGAACATCGGTTCGTCGAATTTGGGTTTTGAGTCGTCAATGTTGCGAGAGACTTTAGTTCCATACGCCGGAAAGGAAGTCAGTAGCAAGAGTAGTGGAGGTTGCTGTTTAGAGGCCCGATCAAGTTCGATGCGGGTTCGTGATTACGGGGATTGTTCGAGAGGTTACCGTTGGACCGTTTCTTGCTCCGACGTGATTTCTCGCGAGATCGTCAAACAGGTGAGTTTTACCTCGATTAGGGTTTTGTTCTATTATTGAAACTTACCTGAATTTGCTGGTTCTGTGACTTGTTTTGATTTCGAACAAATTGCCGAGTCAAAAGCCGTTTTCCAACATAATAACGTTTTACGGCTTTTATTAAATGTGTGCGTTCTATGTGGTTTTTGATTGAATGCGTGAACTGGAATATTGTCTGGAATGCCAGGTATTGAATCCGCTTTCAGGTTGGAATTTGATCGGGAATCTAATTGGGCGCGAACGGAGAAACAAAATCGAGAAATTGAGCTGAATTCTGTAACAGAATAGGACGCACGGATCGTGCGCCCCTGGGCACGAACCATGCGCCCACCTCACAAATGTGGAATTGTTCAGGGTGCATCACGCACGGGTCGTGCGCCCCTGGGCATGGACCGTGCATGAGGTTCTGTTACCGGACTCCGACTTTTCGTTTAGTCCCTCCTTTCGATCCGAAACCACTTCTAATCTTCTTTCCAACCAACTGTGATGTAATTGCCCTAATAAATGTTTGAAAAACCGGAATGTAGATCGCGTGTGAGTTCACATTTTGAACAAACTAATCGGATTATACGTCCAACTTGATACTGTATTATAATGCCGGATGTCTAACTTCGTATTCATCAAAACGAGTTATAGATACAATGATAGATATAGAATGTATCGAATATAGAAGTCGGCCCAATGCGGGTGATATATGAATTATATCGAGTTGGGTGACGACCCAATGAAATAGCATACTAGGAAGGGAAGTCATGAGCCCTCACCCTAGGCCCTGAAATGTTATGGCGTGGTTAAACGTGGGTTATCGGGATTGTGGTTTGTTTGCACGACCGATTTATGCTACAATAGGTGTACGATTCTCCGAGATTGTGGGTGTTTGTACGGTCGGGTTTCGGTTGGTAAGCTAGTAATTATATATTACATTACGAGGCTTACTAAAAACATATAATAGCACTTCAATTATCGAGATTGTGGTTTGTTGCACGGTCAGTAATTGGCTAGGTATATGTTAATGCAAACTAGTTAAATTACCGAGATTGTGGTTTGTTGCACGGTCGGTAATGGGATAGGTATATATTAATGCAAACTAGTTAAGTTACCGAGATTGTGGTTTGTTGCACGGTCGGTAATGGGCTAGGTATATGTTAATGCAAATAGTTTATAATTATAACTATGTTGCAACGGTTTTAAGATGAACCGAGTGATTATGAAGGGTACAGTAGAACTCACTGAGACAAGTTGTCTCACCCAATCATTGTTGTTGTTTTTACAGAGAACAGGGAATGGGTTTGCCAGTAGCTTTCAAATAAAGTTGCCGGTGATATGCTAACAATCATTGTTTCAGATATATTTCTCTTAGTCGGCTTAAGGGCTATGGGTCATATTAATGATTGTCTCTTGTAGTCGGCTTAAGGTCTACGAGGGACAATGTTAGAGTTCTCCACGTAGTCGACGTTAAGGACTACGATTAATGAATCAAGCATAATGAACCGAGAGAGTTACTAAGGGGTCTTGATAGAACTCACTAAGACAAGTTGTCTCCCCCTATCATGTGTTGTTGTTTTTCAGAGAATCAGGGATTTGGTTGAAGGCATCGGAGTATTGCTTATGGAGCTTCTTGAGTAGCCGTTGTTGTCTTTATTCTGTCATGTACTGTATTTACTTTTCCTTATCTTAGTACGTTCTATTGTACGACTTATATTTATAAAAAGTTGTAAATTGCTTCCGCATACTTTCTATTTTGGTACTGAACACTAGTTTGAGTGGTGTAACGAACGTTTTATGTATTTTAAGTTAATTATGCTAACGCACTCGATGGTTTTTGGTATCGAGATTTTAGTTGATGTTCAGTATTTGAAACAGAAAGTACTCTGATATATGCCAGTAGTGCATTTCGGTGATTTCTACAAGTTAGAAATTATCGGGGTTTTGTTGAAGACAATCACAGTTATATTCAGTCCACAGAAAATTCCAGCATTCACACATGAACTTAAACAATGTATTTACCCTACCAAACGACATCGGAATTTAGCGAACGACCTCTCTACAGAAATCTTATGAAGTCTAGGTTCTGGAAATATTTTTAGAATTTCAAAATGATGAATCAAATAGTACAGTTTTCACAAACAAGGCAGTAGGTTCAGAAAATGGGGCAGTGACTGTGTCCTAAGTTGTAACTCTTCTACAATGACCAAAACAAACCCAAATAACCCAAAACTTGAGCATAAACAGTAGAACATGTTGTCTAATTTTCACTGGAATTGGATTCATTCAAAAAGGAGTTCATTTGAAGACACCACAATCAAAACACCGACCCTATGTCCAGACTGTCCCCAGAATTCTAACCTAACTTGTACTCCTCATATCTTGAGCCACACAAGTCCACTTGCAACCAAACCAAAGCCAAAATGTCAAGCATCGAGTCTAGTTTCCAGATACCTATCCCTAGAATTCTAACCAAAATGTCAAACATCGAGTCTAATTTCCAAAATGCCAAAATGTAAAAATTGTGGATACCTATATCATCCCCAGATACCCAAAAACCGAACCTATCCCTAGATTGTCTCCAGAATTCTACCCTAACTTGTGATGCCCATAACTGGAGCTATACTACTCCAAATGCGACCAAACAAAAGCCAAAATGACAAGCATTCAGTCTAGTTTCTAAAACAGTAGAAACTAGTTAATATACTATAATGTACAACTATAGTAATAATCAGAGGACACAAACCCTGCTTAGATATTGAACGAACAAACGTTTTCCGAAGATAACCCAAAATACTCCGGATTTATCCATCTTAATTCCAAAATGTTACAACATCTGTAGGAATACAACTTAGGTGTTCAATATCATAAAAAAAATTTAAAGCGTTTTATACAACTTATAAACAATACAAGTCATACAACTCCAACAGATAAACAGGAAGAATAACAGATAACTCCAAGGCTACACTTCTTTGGCATCATCCGCAAGCACGTCACCTACTCGTGTAGCTTGCTCTTTTTCTTTCCCCGCTTCTCTGTAAAACCAACAGCAATGATTGGGTGAGACAACTTGTCTCAGTGAGTTCTACCGTACCCCCTTACTATCACTCGGTTCATTTGTAAAACCGCTGCAACATGGTTAAATCTATAAACCACTTGCCCAAAAATAATCTTAGCCCAATACCGACCGTGCAAACAACCCCAAAATCTTTCAAGTTGGGGTGATTGTAACATCTCTAAAAATTTAAGGATCCGAATTATGGAAAATAAGGAGGATTAAATTATTTGAGCGGAACAATTCGTCATCACTCGAATGAGGATTCGTCGAGAAATCTATGCCGAGTGAAAAATCGTAGGATTATAGAGGTTTTAACACCAAAGCCTTGAATTAATGAGCCAAGGGCATTATGCTCCTTTCCAACCTTTTTTAGCCCTCGGCCCATTTAATATTTATCCAACTCAATCTCCTTCAGCTGGAGAAAAGAAAAGAAAAGAAGAGAGAAGGGGTGAGAGAAAGGGAGAACACGAAAGAAAGAGAGAAAAGAGAGAGTTGAAAAAACACACAACCCTCATCTTGAAATCCTTCCATGACTGAAGAAGAACCCCAACTTCTCCTTCCACTTTCTCATCACTAAAGCTTAGTGAACCAATCATCAATTTCAGAAACTTTAACAGCAACTCCTCCCTATTTCCATCTTTTCTTTGAAGTCAATTTTCATTGCATGCAAGACCATGGGTTTGGAGTAAACTTGGATGATCATGCATGTTTGTTCTAAGAGCTTATTTGGATTATTAGACAACTGCATAGTTGATTGTGTGAATCAGAAAGGGTGGAAGCTTGATTTTCGTATTTGGGAAGCTTAGGAGCATTTTCGAGCTTCAAGTTGTTGATCCTTGTTGATGGTTGTTTGTTCTCTTCCATTCCATGGATAAACAGTAGTCAGCAACTGAGATACAGTGATGATTAATGGTGATGATCCAAGTCTATCAGATTTCTGCAGAAAACCCGTAGGAGATGCCTTCAGTGTTTTCATCGTATCTCTTTCTATTCAACTCTTCTGATCGTGATCTTTGTTCTTCTGGAAACTAGACACGAAATGCATTAATATGGGCACAAGAAACATCGGAATTCATTTGGAAATGAGGGAGATATTGTGTCCACAAGTTTCGGTTAAGAATCAGCCACTGTACTGAACCAGTCCCCTTGTTTCTGTGATATCTCCCAAATTACTGGTTGCATACGTTTGGAATTTCCTCCATCAGAAAGTAGACAAAATTTTCTTCGCAATGGGCACTGATTTGAGGGGTTTTGGTTACTAATTGACCTAGTTATGCCAGTTGCAAATCTGTACACTGATACTAGAAAACAGACATAGAGCTGGGAACATCGGTTCGTCGAATTTGGGTTTCGAGTCGTCAAGTTCGGGAGAGACTTTAATTCCATACGCCGGAAAGGAAGTCAGTGGCAAGAGTAGTGGAGGTTGCTGTTTAGAGGCCCGATCAAGTTCGATGCGGGTTCGTGATTACGGGGATTGTTCGAGAGGTTACCGTTCGACCGTTTCGTGCTCCGACGTGGTTTCTCGCGAGATCGTCAAAGAGGTGAGTTTTACTCACTATTAGGGTTTTGTTCTATTATTGAACCTTACCTGAATTTGCTGGCTCTGTGACTTGTTTTGATTTCGAACAAATTGTCGAGTCGAAAGCCGTTTTCCAAAATAATAACGTTTTACGGTTTTTATAAAATGTGTGCGTTCGATGTGGTTTTTGATTGAATGCGTGAACTGGAATATTGTCTGGAATGCCTGGTATTGAATCTGTTTTCAGGTTGGAATTAGATCGGGAATCGAATTGGGCGCAAACGGAGAAACAATATCGAGAAATTGAGCTGAATTCTGTAACAACAGGACGCACGGATCGTGCGCCCCTGGGCACGAACCGTGGCCCACCTCTAAAATTGTGAATTGTTCTGGGTGCATCACGCACGGGTCGTGCGACCCTGGGCACGGACCGTGCATGAGGTTCTGTTACCGGACTCCAACTTTTCGTGTAACATCCTCAAAATAATTAACCGAATTATTTGGGTGTTAACCCAATTGAATTAATTTAGTACTTAACCGGATAATACGGACCAAGGAAGTTTTGGAATCGAAATAGGAGATTTCGATCAATATGGTAATTTGACCGCGTTACAACAAATATATTAAATAAATATATATATGTATACGTGGGTGTGTGTGAGTGAAGAGAGAATGAATTAATTAAATAAATAAATATAAGTGTGTGTGTGTTAATAAAGAAAGGAAGGAATTAAAGAAAGAAGGAAGAAAAGAAAGAATGCGAGAAACAGAGGGGAGAAGAGAAAAAAGAAAAGAAGAGAGAAAGAAAGGGGGAGGAAGAAGAAGAGGAAAAAGGGGGCAATTCCGCTCATCAAAACGACTTCCGTCCAACACGAAAAATGCTCAGCGTTACTTCCTCTTCGATTTGGTACCAAGAACTTCATCATCAACTCACTCTCTCTCATTTTACCATTTTCGATTTGAGAGGAAAAAATAGAGGTTTTGTGGTTCAAGCTCAAAGGAAAGCCTAGAATGGTGGTGAGGAGCGAGCTCAAGGTCGGATACGCGAATATTGAAGTCGGATTTTGAGTTTTTGAAGAATTGAAGGTTAGGGATCCAATTGGGGTTTTTGGTGAATAGTAGCTTTTGGAGGTTAGGGATGATGAATAGTGTTCGTGGAAGATTTCGTGGAATTAGGCATTTCGGTCAAAAAGGTGTTTCGTGATCGAGCGGAAAGTTTTGGAAGCGGATTGGAGCGACGTCGGAACAGAAAGTTTATGCGGGGAATGTTCGTGTGGTTACTCGGCGAATTCGGCTCGATCGTGGTTCACGCTTCAAGGGTGAGTTCTACTCACGTTTAGGATTTTATGTTTCGAATTATTAATTAACTGTTTTATCGCTTTCGCTGGACTGGAATATTTCTGGATATTGTCTGTTTCGAGTTAGGAATTAATCGGAGCGAGTCTCGGGTTGAGTCGTGTTGAAACGGAATTGTTGGTGATTTGATTTCGAAAGATTTTGACTTAAAAACCGTTAATTGGAAAATATGTCGTTTTTGATACAATCCGTTTTGATTATGTTTTTGATTGGATTGATTGATTGTGTGGTTTGTATTGGGTCTATTATATTGGTCGTCAAATCTGTTTTCGATCAGAACTAAAATCGGAATTGAGCGGAATAGCGGATTTCGCGAAAATCGCAAAATCTGCACCCCACAGACCCCCTTGCTGCCAATTCGCGCCCCACTTGCGCCCCAGGCGCAACTCCAGCGCCATTTGGCAGAACTTTCTGCCTGTTCGCGCGGAACTTGCGCTCCAGGCGCGACTCCAGCGCCAATTGGCAGAATTTTCAGCAACAAAACACTGTTTTTCGTTTCGCGATAACTTTTGATCCGGGAACCCGATTGAGGTGTTCTAAGATGCGTTGGAAAGCTTATTCAGAGGCCTAACTGAATATTCTATTTTTAAGGCAAAATGAATTGTTTTTGATATGGAAAATTGCGTCGAAAAGCGGTCAACTAGAGTGCGAGTGTGAACTTGGATTTTATAAAATGTGGATTAAAGTGTTTCACTGATTGTCTGATTTGATGGACCGTGGGTTCATAGTACTGTAGATATATATATATATTATATCGAGTTTGGGTGACGACCCATGTAGACATACTAGGCGGGGCAGTCATGATCCCTTACCCTAGGCTCCGTGCCATTAGGAAACACTATTGGTAAGGGGGTTCACCGGGTTTGGAAGCGGTTACGCAGTCGGTGTTATGTCAAATTGTTTGTTGTACGATTCACCGGGTTTGGAAGCGGTAACGCAGTCGGTGTCGTACTGAGTCACAACAGGTTCACCGGGTTTGGAAGCGGTAACGCAGTCGGTGATCTGTTAAAAGTTAAGTAATGCGGTTCACCGGGTTTGGAAGCGGTAACGCAGTCGGTGCCGTGTCACGTTATATAAAATTCATAATTGAACCGAGAGTGTTAGTAGGGGTCGCGGTAGAACTCACTGAGATTGTATCTCACTGTTTAAATGTTGTTGTTTTACAGAGAGACAGGGACAGCGGAAATCCAAGAGGCACGAGTAGGTTGAGCTCGGACTGGTTGCTGATAGCCTAGCTTTATGTTTAAGCTTATTTCCCTTTTGTTGTCTGTACACTACAACTTTATGTATTAATGTTAAGTATTTATTTCCGCTTTCTTGTTCGATATTGAACACTGTATTTCACTGATGGTTTATGGTCTTATTTATGTTTAAGACTGTTCTATTGTTATTCAGTGAAATTTTATAGTGGTGTTCAGTATTTAAACAGGAAATATATCTCTGATTATTAGTCGATGGTACACTTGGGTATTTTTACTTGATAAAAATATCGGGGTGTTACAGTTGGTATCAGAGCAGTTCGACCTAGTCGGACTTAGCTTAGGGTTGAGTCGATCCCTTGCTAGTCCTTTTTGTAATTACACTTGTGATGCTAAGAGACATTGAGCCTGATCAACTTAATACTTAGTGCATCATAAGCGGAATTATGACTGGATGATCAAGACGCAGTCCTCGGCCAAAACCGGAATCTCCAACCGGTGCATCCTCAGGAAAGGTGACATGACGGTGAAAGAATACACCGCTAAGTTGAGAAGTTGTCTCAGTTTTACCAAGTGGTAAAGTAAGCTTCGGATGACGAACGGAGAATGCAGAAGTATAAGACGGGCATAAGTGCTTTTATGATTTATGGTCTCAGTTCTTATACTGCTACCAATTATGTTGCCTTGGGGCAATCATCTAATGTCACCGAGGATGATCTCATAGGAAATATGGGAAAGGAAAGAAGATAGTTGAAATTATCAACTCCGAATGCAAAGTCCTAAGATAATTTCATCAAAGGAAAAGCAGATGCAATTCTTTGATTCTTCAAAGGTCAGAAGATGTTCTACTGTGGAAAGCCTCACATCGGTGATTGCAAGCGAAGATCTAATCGGTGCTATTATAGAAATGTAGAGGGTCATTATGGTAAAGAGTGCCCCGTAAGGAAGAGTTTCAAGGAGTTACAAGCAGCTCTAAGGCAAGGACGAGTCAACATTCTGGATGTTTAGGCAGTTACGACTGCAGACAATCTACTGAGGAGTAAGGGATCAGTTTTCAATAACTCGATCAGTATATTATATGATTCGGGTGCAACCTATTGCTGTATATCCCGATCGCGTGTGAATCGGTTGGGATTAGCCTTATCATCGCTATCCGACTCGATAACTGTTTTAAACTGCTGCTAAGGGTCGTGTCCAGACATAATCTTTGTATCGGATTGTCTACTTGTCATAGGAGGCAGAAATTTCGTTGTAGAATTTATTGTTTGCCTATGAGAAGTGTGGACACCATTTTGGGTATGAATTGGATGACTGCAAATCATGTTGCAATCGACTGTATTAATCAACAATCAGTTTCTCTTCAGAATCAGTTGAATTGTCTAAGACAAATTCTGAAGCGGTTACCTAGTTCACCTTAGACGGTCAATCTTCATTCCAAGGTGCGGGAGCACATGTTAGTATGTTATCTGCATCCACTGGAACTAGTTTAGATTTGGCAAACGTTCAGGTCGTGAATGACTTTCTGGATGTTTTCACGATGAAGTTCTTCTGAACCTCCAGGGCGAGAGGTAGAGTTTACGGTAGAATTGGTTCCTGGCACGGGATCAATATCTATTGTTTGTTTCTTTAGAGTTAAAGGAAATGGAGTCTCAACTTGAAGAGTCGATGTTAAAGAAATTCATTCGACCGAGTGCTTCTCTGAGGAGTGCTCTGGTGTGGTTAGTCAAAAGGAAAAATGGTAGCATGAGATTGTGCATTAATTATCGACAACTCAACAAAGTGACGATCAAGAATAAATATCCCTTACCAAGGATAGACGATTTGCTTGAGCAATTTGAGGTGCTGCTGTGTTTTCTAAGATTGATCTGAAGTCAGGATATAATCAAATAAAAGGTACGAGCCTTAGATATTCCGAAGACAGCTTTCCGTACGAGGTATGGACATTACGAGTTCGTAGTAATGCCCTTCGGCTTGACTAATGCTCCAGCGGTATTCATGGATTACATGAACCGAGTATTCCATATTTATCTCGATCGGTTTGTAGTAGTTTTTATTGATGACATCTTGGTGTACTCTAAGACCATTGAGGATCATGTCCAACATCTCCGCATTGTTCTGAACGTACTCCGGGAAAAGAAATTGTATGCTAAGCCAACGAAGTGTGACTTCTGGATGCCGGAAGTAAAGTTTTTGGGACACGTGATTTCCCAATCGGGAGTTGCCGTGGATCCCAGTAAGGTGGAAGCTGTATTGAACTGGGAAAGACCAACATCTGTTACAGAAATAAGAAGTTTCTTGGGTCTAGCTGGTTACTATAGGAGGTTTATTCAAGGTTTCTCACAACTGGTTCTTCCCCTTACCCGGTTGACTCGTAAGGCCCAACCGTTTATATGGGATGCCGATTGTGAGGAATGTTTTCAAGAATTGAAGGTTAGGTTGACTTCTGCTCCAATCCTAATTCTTCCAGATCCGTCCTTGGAATTTCAAATTTTCAGCGATGCTTCTGGGAAGGGTTTGGGATGTGTCCTCATGCAGAACCAACAAGTTGTAGCTTATGCCTCCAGACAGTTGAAGACTCATGAAGAGAACTATCCGACTCATGATTTGGAGTTAGCAGCTATTGTGTACGCTCTGAAGATTTGGAGACATTACCTGTATGGGTCTCGTTTCGAAGTCTTCAGTGATCATAAAAGTTTGAAATATTTGTTTGATCAGAAAGAGTTGAATAACAGGCAGAGAAGGTGGGTGGAATTTCTGAAGGATTATGACTTCGAATTGAAGTATCATCCGGGAAAAGCTAATGTTGTAGCTGATGCACTAAGTAGGAAATCCATCCACGTAGCAGAGTTTATGATGCATGAAATGAAATTTTTGGAATCCTTTAGGGACTTAAATTTGGATGCAAGATCAAGGAAAAACCGGTTAGTGCTGAGCCACATGAGGATCTCTAGCTCATTAAGGGATTCTATACACTTAGCACAGGAAGTTGATGTGAAGCTGCAATCACAAAAGGTATTTCCAGATTTTACTATGGATAGTGATGGAGTCAGTTGTTTCAACGGTAGAATCTGTGCGGCCGACGATTAGAACAATAAAAGGCAAGTGTTAGAGGGAGCACACCGAAGTTTATATTATGTTCCAAGATGTACAGAAATGTAAAGCAGATGTATGAGTGGCAAGGTATTAGTTTGTTAATCTCTTCTTTGTGAAGGTTAACAATGAGATTGTAATAAGTGATTCCGTTTGACAAGTCAAACGTGAATACGAATATGTAAGTGAGGTAACTGCTAACTGTTTTCACGTTGCGAATAACCATCAAAGGATTAATTGATGGATCTGCTTATAAGTGACAGAAATTTCCGAAGTGAAGCTTGGCGTGCGGTGTAATAATTTTGAAAAATCGTTTTTGTGAAAACCCGCATGCTAAAGTTAATTTTGGGAACGAATCAAGAGGCTAACGAAATCTGATTTAGGAAAATCCTAGGAGGATTACTTAGGTTGAGGGGAAGCTCTCAACGCTATTGACTAACTTGGAAAGGGATCAGGTGCGTCATTGGCAAAAACATCGTGTGGAAGTTGCAATAGAGGAAAAGGAGCTCTGAGTTCTGTTTGATAGTTGTTTTAAGAACAACTGAGGTGATTTTCTTTACCTTCGAAGTTAATTGATGTCCCCATGGTTTATTTCTACGTTTAAGATAAACGTTTCTGGTAAATCCTCATTCCATCTTCTTTCGAGAAGTGTTATCTCGAAATCTTGGGGGCGAGTCAAGAAGTTTCACAAATGACCTTTCCGTCACAATTGTTTGATGTGTATGAGAACTGTTATGGATTTTATAAAATTTGTTGAGAACGCGTTTACACCCTCCGAGGAAATCGTGCTTGTTTTTACCTCTACCGAGGAGTACTTTGATCTGGATTAATCAAAGTTGGGGAGCAAGTGAGGAATGAAGCTTAGGAAGTGTTTTCGAACGCGGTGCCAAGCCTATGTAGGCGAAAGAGAAGTTTCTCGTATTGATTCGTAACGAGAGAGTTCGAACTATAACCTTAGAGCGTTCTAGGGTGGTAGTGGAACGTACTTAGAGGTTGACGTGACAACTTGAGAAGATTTTCTACACTCACTTCGTTAACTCAAGGTTGTGTTCCAGCAATTTAAGACCTTTCTGGGAATGTCGATTCTCGGTTAGTCGGATGAAAGACTTAGCGAAATTTTGAGGACAAAATTCTTTCAAGTTGGGGAGAATGTAACATCCTCAAAATAATTAACCGAATTATTTGGGTGTTAACCCAATTGAATTAATTTAGTACTTAACTGGTAAATTTACTGAGTGCTAAAATTAATTATTGGTTGCCATCGGATCGTTAACCGGATAATACGGACCAAGGAAGTTTTGGAATCGAAATAGGAGATTTCGATCAATATGGTAATTTGACCGCGTTACAACAAATATATTAAATAAATATATATATGTATACGTGGGTGTGTGTGAGTGAAGAGAGAATGAATTAATTAAATAAATAAATATAAGTGTGTGTGTGTTAATAAAGAAAGGAAGGAATTAAAGAAAGAAGGAAGAAAAGAAAGAATGCGAGAAACAGAGGGGAGAAGAGAAAAAAGAAAAGAAGAGAGAAAGAAAGGGGGAGGAAGAAGAAGAGGAAAAAGGGGGCAATTCCGCTCATCAAAACGACTTCCGTCCAACACGAAAAATGCTCAGCGTTACTTCCTCTTCGATTTGGTACCAAGAACTTCATCATCAACTCACTCTCTCTCATTTTACCATTTTCGATTTGAGAGGAAAAAATAGAGGTTTTGTGGTTCAAGCTCAAAGGAAAGCCTAGAATGGTGGTGAGGAGCGAGCTCAAGGTCGGATACGCGAATATTGAAGTCGGATTTTGAGTTTTTGAAGAATTGAAGGTTAGGGATCCAACTGGGGTTTTTGGTGAATAGTAGCTTTTGGAGGTTAGGGATGATGAATAGTGTTCGTGGAAGATTTCGTGGAATTAGGCATTTCGGTCAAAAAGGTGTTTCGTGATCGAGCGGAAAGTTTTGGAAGCGGATTGGAGCGACGTCGGAACAGAAAGTTTATGCGGGGAATGTTCGTGTGGTTACTCGGCGAATTCGGCTCGATCGTGGTTCACGCTTCAAGGGTGAGTTCTACTCACGTTTAGGATTTTATGTTTCGAATTATTAATTAACTGTTTTATCGCTTTCGCTGGACTGGAATATTTCTGGATATTGTCTATTTCGAGTTAGGAATTAATCGGAGCGAGTCTCGGGTTGAGTCGTGTTGAAACGGAATTGTTGGTGATTTGATTTCGAAAGATTTTGACTTAAAAACCGTTAATTGGAAAATATGTCGTTTTTGATACAATCCGTTTTGATTATGTTTTTGATTGGATTGATTGATTGTGTGGTTTGTATTGGGTCTATTATATTGGTCGTCAAATCTGTTTTCGATCAGAACTAAAATCGGAATTGAGCGGAATAGCGGATTTCGCGAAAATCGCAAAATCTGCACCCCACAGACCCCCTTGCTGCCAATTCGCGCCCCACTTGCGCCCCAGGCGCAACTCCAGCGCCATTTGGCAGAACTTTCTGCCTGTTCGCGCGGAACTTGCGCTCCAGGCGCGACTCCAGCGCCAATTGGCAGAATTTTCAGCAACAAAACACTGTTTTTCGTTTCGCGATAACTTTTGATCCGGGAACCCGATTGAGGTGTTCTAAGATGCGTTGGAAAGCTTATTCAGAGGCCTAACTGAATATTCTATTTTTAAGGCAAAATGAATTGTTTTTGATATGGAAAATTGCTTCGAAAAGCGGTCAACTAGAGTGCGAGTGTGAACTTGGATTTTATAAAATGTGGATTAAAGTGTTTCACTGATTGTCTGATTTGATGGACCGTGGGTTCATAGTACTGTAGATATATATATATATATATATATATATATATATATATATTATATCGAGTTTGGGTGACGACCCATGTTGACATACTAGGCGGGGCAGTCATGATCCCTTACCCTAGGCTCCGTGCCATTAGGAAACACTATTGGTAAGGGGGTTCACCGGGTTTGGAAGCGGTTACGCAGTCGGTGTTATGTCAAATTGTTTGTTGTACGATTCACCGGGTTTGGAAGCGGTAACGCAGTCGGTGTCGTACTGAGTCACAACAGGTTCACCGGGTTTGGAAGCGGTAACGCAGTCGGTGATCTGTTAAAAGTTAAGTAATGCGGTTCACCGGGTTTGGAAGCGGTAACGCAGTCGGTGCCGTGTCACGTTATATAAAATTCATAATTGAACCGAGAGTGTTAGTAGGGGTCGCGGTAGAACTCACTGAGATTGTATCTCACTGTTTAAATGTTGTTGTTTTACAGAGAGACAGGGACAGCGGAAATCCAAGAGGCACGAGTAGGTTGAGCTCGGACTGGTTGCTGATAGCCTAGCTTTATGTTTAAGCTTATTTCCCTTTTGTTGTCTGTACACTACAACTTTATGTATTAATGTTAAGTATTTATTTCCGCTTTCTTGTTCGATATGGAACACTGTATTTCACTGATGGTTTATGGTCTTATTTATGTTTAAGACTGTTCTATTGTTATTCAGTGAAATTTTATAGTGGTGTTCAGTATTTAAACAGGAAATATATCTCTGATTATTAGTCGATGGTACACTTGGGTATTTTTACTTGATAAAAATATCGGGGTGTTACATTTCGTTTCGTCGCTCCTTTCGATCCCAAACCACTTCTAATCTTCTTTCCAACCAACTGTGATGTAATTGCCCTAATAAAATCAACGTTTTGAGTGTGTTCAACTTGGGTTTGGAAAAAGGGTTTTGCAAGTCATAAATGTTTGAAAAACTGGAATGTAGATCGTGTGTGAGTTCACGTTTTGACCAAACTAATCGGATTATACGTCTAACTTGATATGGTATTATAATGCCGGATGTCTAACTTCGTATTCATCAAAACGGGTTATAGATACAATGACAGATATAGAATATATCGGATATAGAAGTCGGCCCAATGCAGGTGATATATGAATTATATCGAGTTGGGTGACGACCCAATGAAATAGCATACTAGGAAGGGAAGTCATGAGCCCTCACCCTAAGCCCTGAAACGTTATGGCGTGGTCAAACGTGGGTTATCGGGATTGTGGTTTGTTTGCACGGCCGATTTATGCTAAAATTTTATACTCTGATGTGAACCAATTTGTATATTTAAGTATTTCTTGCTTTAGAAATACGGGGTGTTACAATCTCGGAGAATCGTACATCTATTGTAGAATAAATCGGCCGTGCAAACAAACCACAATCCCGATAACCCACGTTTGACCACGCCATAACGTTTCAGGGCCTAGGGCGAGGGCTAACACTCAGGTTGTCTCTGCGACCCCGACAGTCCCTCCCTGTTTGGGATGTAGGGTTTCAAAATTCTCTGGTCTAATCCGGACTATGGGGTTGGATCCTTTTTCTTTCTTGATCTTAAGGAATTTTCGTTGGAGCCAGTGTTAACGCTAGTGAGCTAGAGTAAAACTTGTAATTGTAAAATGATGTCTTTTGAATTACAAGAGTACAAATTCGTTTATTAACATCCCATGTTGGTACATCGGTTTAACATTTTTGTCTTTGTTCATACAATAAACTTTCTTAGCTTATCTGCGTTCCAAGTTCTCTGTATCGGCTCCTTGCCCAGGGTTTCCAACTCGAAAGCTCCGTTTCCGGTTCCCGCAACTATTCTGTATGGGCCTTCCCAGTTTGGAGCTAACTTCCCTTGGGACCAGTTTTTCAAACCTATGTCTGCCCTTCGTAGGACTAGGTCGCCGACTTCTAAGGTTATGGGAACCACCTTGTCGTTAAATCTTGCAGCCATCTTTTGTTTGATCACCAAATCCTTTAGTGCTGCTTGGTTTCTGACTTCCTCGACGAAGTCCAGCTCCTCGCGCAGTCTCCGGGGGGTTTGGGTTCTTGGTTCTCCAGTTTAGCTCTCCGATCTCGACGGGTATGACCGCCTCTGTCCCGTATGCCATCCGGAAGGGTGACTCACCTGTCGACGAGTGAGTGGTGGTTCTGTAGGCCCATAGGACATAAGGTAGCTTTTCCGGCCAGCATCCTTTTGCTTCGTCGAGCCTCCTCTTTAAACCTCTTAAAATTACTCTATTGGCTACTTCGGCTTGTCCGTTGGTCTGGGGGTGTTCTACTGATGTGAAACGATGCTTGATGCCCAGGTCGGCCATCAGTTGTCTGAAACCTTTGTCCGCAAATTGCGTGTCGTTGTCGGTGATGACCACCTCCGGTATACCGAATTTGGTCATAATATTTTTCTTGAAGAATTTCATACAATTCTTAGCCGTGATAGTGGTCAAGGGCTCAGCTTCAATCCATTTTGTAAAGCAATCGACCGCGACTATTAAGTACTTTACCTGCCCTGGGCCGGGGGGAAAGGGACCTAAAAGGTCGATTCCCCACCAAGCAAAAGGCCAGGGAGAGCTTAGGTACGTCATTTCAGAGGAGGGGGCGACATGCACGACAGCGTACCTTTGGCACTTTTCGCATTTCTTTACATGATTTTGCAAATCTTCATTCATGGTAGGCCATTAATAACCTGCCCTGAGTGCTTTTGCCGCGAGGGCTCGTCCTCCTAGGTGCTGTCCACAGATCCCCTCGTGGATCTGTGTGAGCACGTAATCTGCTTCTGGTCCTTCTAAACATTTTAATAGAGGAATCAAGAAGCCTCTACGAAAAAGTTGCCCTTTGATGACCGAGTATGATGCTGCGCGCCACCTCACAAGCTGCTTCTTTGGCATCAGCAGGATCTTGCCCTTCGAGAATATACTGATGGATCGGGGTTATCCAGTTCTGGCTCGCCTCGACGGTGGGAACAGAGGTAGGCGATTCATTGCTTAGGAGGATGCTGGGACTAGACAGAGTTTCTTGGATGACGCTCCGAAGGTTCCCTGGTGTTCTGGTGCTGGCCAGCTTGGAGAGTATGTCATCCCTAGTATTCTCTCCCCTAGGTACGTGTTTCACCTCCGCCTTATTAAACCATCCAAGGAGTTCACGTACCTTGGCAAGATATTTCTGCAGCACCGGATCATAGGCTCCAAATGCTGCGTTGATCTGCGAGACGACCAACAGTGAGTCGGTGCGGAGCTCAAGTTGCGTGGCGCCAAAATCTTTGGCCAGCTGTAGACCGGCTATGCAAGCCTCATACTCCGCTTGATTGTTGGATGTGGAGAACAAAAAGGTTAGGGACACCTCTACCATGAGTCCTTCTGAGTTTTCAAGTATCAGCTCGGCTCCACTCCCTTTGCTGTTTGAGGACCCATCCACGTGGAGGGTCCATGTCGTTTCTGCTTTGTCTCTGTGCAGTATCGTTGTCATCTCAGCCACGAAGTCCGCCAAAATTTGAGCCTTCATGGCCGGTCTTGTTTCGTACTTGATTCCAAATTTTGAGAGCTCGACCGCCCACTTGATCATCCTTCCAGCTAGGTCGGGACGGTGCAATATTTGCCTGATGGGCTAACTGGTTCAAACCACTACTTGATGCGCCACAAAATATGGCCTAAGGCGCATGGATGCGATCACGACTGCCAGGGCGACCTTCTCCACTTTTTGGTATCTTAACTCGGGTCCCTGTAATGCCTTACTGACATAGTATACTGGCCTCTGGCCAGCGCTGGTTTCCCTGATGAGCACTGCGCTTAATGCTTCATCGGCCACAATGAGGTATACGTATAACGTTTCCCCTTCCTCGGGACGTGTCAAAATGGGTGGTTCGGAGAGGGTCTCTTTCAAAGGGTCAGTGCCTGTTCTTGCTCGGCGGTCCACTCAAAACCCTTCTCCTTCTTAAGAAGCTTGAACAAATGTAGGGACTTGTGGGCTGCTTTTGAAATGAATCGGGACAGCGCTGCTATCATCCCGGTGAGCCTCTGAATTTCTTTCTTTGTGGTGGGCGATGCCATCTCGGTCACGGCCCTGCATTTGTCTGGGTTGGCCTCGATACCTCTCTCAGTGAGATAGAAACCGAGGAACTTCCCTGCACGGACTCCAAAAGTGCCTTCTCTGGGTTCAATCTCATATTGTTCTTCCGGATTTCAAAAAACACTTCTGTCGGGTCCTTGAGGTGATCTCGGTCGCTTTTACTTTTCACTATCATGTCGTCTAGGTATACTTCGATTGTCTGGCCGATTTGACTTTTGAAGATTTTATCCATCATTCTTTGATAGGTCGCCCTGTAACGCCCCAAAAATAATTGGTTAATTATTTAATTAATTAAGGGGAATTAGTTGTGGAGAAATATTAAAAATAATGATAAGGTGTTTCATGTTAATCAGGGAGTGGTGGCACGTAATTAACTAAATCGGGCTTACGATGTGGAGGAAGGCCCATGGCCCAAATCCACTAACCTAGGCGCTTAGGTGAAGCAAAACCTAAGGTTTTGGTGATCATTAGCGAATTTTAGAAAAAAAGAAGAGAGGAAGGCGACTTAGGGAGGAGAGGCGCGGCTGCCCTAGTGGTGAAGAGGAGGAGAATTTCGCTTTGCAAGGAAGAGGAGGAGGAGTGCTTGGCTACGATTTTTGGTGGCTTGATCACAAGGACTAGTTCTCTTCAATCAATTCTTGAGGTAAGGGTGGGTTTAACTGTTATAATGGGTTATGATGGTGGTTTATGGGTAGTTAGGTGTTGTGTATTTGCATGATTAAAGTGGATATGAAATTGAGTGATTGAGATGTGGATTATTGTGTGATTGAAATGTATGTTGAGTTGATGCCCTATATGTGTTTGTTGAAATGTGCAAGAGTTATGAGATGTGTGTAAGATTTGTATTGTATGTCAAATAATTGATAAAATGTGTAATTGAAGATATGAGAGTGCATTTGAGGTGTTTGAAATAATTATTGAATGATTGAGCATATGAAATTTGGAAGAAAATTGAGTTTGAAGGACCCTAGGCGCCTTAGGCGCCATTGTTGTTGTCAATCTATGCCTTGTTGCTGCTGTCTGGGTGCCTGTTGCCAATTCTGCCAGTTTGCGCCTCACTTGCGCCTAAGTCGCGCGCCACGCGCGAATGTCACTGGGCATTTCTGCCAAATTGCGCCTCACTTGCGCCTAAGTCGCGCTCTACGCGCGAAGTCTCAGTTTTTGTCCCAAATTTGTTTTTGACATATCTTTTGACTCGGGTGTCCGTTTTAAGTGCTTCAAAATGCATTGGAAAGCTTATTCAGAGGCCTAACTGAATATTCTACTTTTAAGGCAAAATTAACCGTTTATTGTTGCTGTCTTGCTGTTTTTAATTGTTATGTGAGCTGCTGTTTATAAAAATAAATGTTGCTGTCTTGCTGTTTTTATTTAGTATATGAGCTGCTGTTTTTATAAAAATAAATTTGTGCCGTTGTACAGAAAATGAGATGCTGTTTTTATGTTATAAAATGTGTTGTTTTGTTGTTGTTTTTATAATTAAAATGCTGCTATTTTCACAATTTAAAGTGCTGTTTCCTTAAATTAAAAGATGCTGTTTCTTGAGTTTAAAGGTGTGGTTTTCTTCAATTTGAAGATGCTGTTTTCTTAAGTTCATAGGTGCTGTTTTCTGGAATTTACAGGTGCCGTTTTCGTAAACTTAAAGGGGCTGTTTTCCTATTTTTTTTCCTTATTGCTGTCACTGTATTTTAAGAGGTTGCTGTCTCGATTTTATGTTATGTTTGGTCCCTATGGACGTTGACTTAGTCATTTATTGGCAAAGTGGTCGCGTAATTAATTGAGATTGGTGTGGTTGATGGGATGCCTTAGAGCAACTAAATAGAGATGTGTCTGTGGTGGTGAATATTATTTGATGAGCTGAATAATTTTTGATGAGCTGAATATTTATTGATGAGTTGAAATATTTATTGGTGAGAAATTACGAGGTAGCTGTGATGCTACAACACGTGGTATTTTTATGAAATGATTTATAACGAGATATGGTGATATAGTATTTATTAATTGAATGCTTTGAGTTGGTGTAATTGGTGCATGAGTCATAAGTCGCATTGTCATATGCATTCCTACGAGGTAGCTGTGATGCTACGACACGAGGTTTATTACGAGTTGCGCCCGTCGTGGCCTTTACCAGATCGGTACCGCATGCATATGCCCGGAGGGGTTGCATTTCATACATTCCTTCATGGTCCATGTGTACATAACTATTGTGGTTGGCGTTTTATGTCTGATAGAGATATGAATCTTGTGCTGTTGTGTGATATGGTATATACGTGTTTGCCGTGTTGTGCCTGCTGCTTATGTACTGCTGTCATGTGCTTATTATTTCTGTTAAACTCACCCCTTCTGCTTGGAATGTTGCTCTTGTGTGGCAACGCTGCAGGTGATCGTTAGTACTCGTGGAGGATTGCTAGGTATAGTCTCCTTCTCGTTGGGTCTGTGTCAGCTCTGATGCGTAGCACCGGGGCGGGGTTTTAGGGGTCGTTTATGTTTTATTATGTTGTTTACTGCTGGAGACTGATGTCTTAATTATTCATGGCGATATTTGCACGAGTTTGAGATTCCGCTGCTTAATGTTATTCTGAGATTAAGTGTCTTTGAGGATTTTAAATCGTTTGTTATTTGTTTTTGTGAGAAAAATGTAGCGCCCTTCTGAGGTGACTCTGATATTTGTTCATTTAATTATAAATTAGAAAGGGGGTGTTACATTAGTGGTATCAGAGCAATGGTTGGTCCGTCCGGCCAAGTCGTAGAGTCGTTGTGTCGGTTAACGACCAACTGTTGTCTTTTAGTCTTGACCATTGGTTTGTGTTGTAGTGATGTTCCTGCAGGTACAGGTAAACGGAAGCTGCTAATGGTAAGTGAACTAGTGGGGGAGATGCCCCTACTTGTATTGTGTACTGTTGTTATTGAAACTACTATTGATGTTGCCATTTGTTTATTGCTGCTTGCTGTGTCGTTGAAAATTGATTACTGTGCTATTTTATCGTGCTAATTAGGTGCCGTTGTTGTTTTAATTTAAACCAAGTTGCTGCTACTATTTAATCATTGTTGCTGAAATTACTGTGCTGTTGCGATTTGATTGCTGTTGGTTGCAAAAAGCTATTTTCGAGAATTGTTGTTGTTTCTGAAAACCGTTTCATTTGAGTAATACTAATACCGATGCTACTTATTGTTTTGTCATTGTTGCATGCTGCGAAACGTTTAAGTACTGTATTATCTGTATGACTGTAATGTGTTGCCTGGTGTGTTTTCTGTGCCTCTGGTCGATCTTCGACAGAGGCTTTGTTGTGAATTCTTGTTTGTTGCCGTTAAGCGGGTTAGGTGCAATTGGGTATGAACTGGTTAGAACATAACCATGTTCCTATTAGTTAAATTTGCGAGGACGAAAATATTCTAAGTGGGGGAGAGTTGTAACGCCCCAAGAATAATTGGTTAATTATTTAATTAATTAAGGGGAATTAGTTGTGGAGAAATATTAAAAATAATGATAAGGTGTTTCATGTTAATCAGGGAGTGGCGGCACGTAATTAACTAAATCGGGCTTACGATGTGGAGGAAGGCCCATGGCCCAAATCCACTAACCTAGGCGCTTAGGTGAAGCAAAACCTAAGGTTTTGGTGATCATTAGCGAATTTTAGAAAAAAAAGAAGAGAGGAAGGAGACTTGGAGAGGAGAGGCGCAGCTGCCCTAGTGGTGAAGAGGAGGAGAATTTTGCTTTGCAAGGAAGAGGAGGAGGAGTGCTTGGCTACGACTTTTGGTGGCTTGATCACAAGGACTAGTGCTCTTCAATCAATTCTTGAGGTAAGGGTGGGTTTAACGGTTATAATGGGTTATGATGGTGGTTTATGGGTAGTTAGGTGTTGTGTATTTGCATGATTAAAGTGGATATGAAATTGAGTGATTGAGATGTGGATTATTGTGTGATTGAAATGTATGTTGAGTTGATGCCCCATATGTGTTTGCTGAAATGTGCAAGAGTTATGAGATGTGTGTAAGACTTGTATTGTACGCCAAATAATTGATAAAATGTGTAATTGAAGATATGAGAGTGAATTTGAGGTGTTTGAAATAATTATTGAATGATTGAGCATATGAAATTTGGAAGAAAATTGAGTTTGAAGGACCCTAGGCGCCTTAGGCGCCATTGTTGTTGTCAATCTATGCCTTGTTGCTGCTGTCTGGGTGTCTGTTTCCAATTTTGCCAGTTTGCACCTCACTTGCGCCTAAGTCGCGCGCCACGCGCGAATGTCACTGGGCATTTCTGCCAAATTGCGCCTCACTTGCGCCTAAGTCGCGCTCCACGCGCGAAGTCTCAGTTTTGTCCCAAATTTGTTTTTGATATATCTTTTGACTCGGGTGTCCGTTTTAAGTGCTTCAAAATGCATTGGAAAGCTTATTCAGAGGCCTAACTGAATATTCTACTTTTAAGGCAAAATTAACCGTTTATTGTTGCTGTCTTGCCATTTTTAATTGTTATGTGAGCTGTTGTTTATAAAAATAAATGTTGCTGTCTTGCTGTTTTTAATTGTTATGTGAGCTGCTGTTTATAAAAATAAATGTTGCTGTCTTGCTGTTTTTATTTAGTATATGAGCTGCTGTTTTATAAAAATAAATTTGTGCCGTTGTACAGAAAATGAGATGCTGTTTTTATGTTATAAAATGTGCTGTTTTGTTGTTGTTTTTATAAATAAAATGCTGCTATTTTCACAATTTAAAGTGCTGTTTCCTTAAATTAAAAGATGCTATTTCTTGAGTTTAAAGGTGTCGTTTTCTTCAATTTGAAGATGCTGTTTTCTTAAGTTCATAGGTGCTGTTTTCTGGAATTTACAGGTGCCGTTTTCGTAAACTTAAAGGGGCTGTTTTCCAATTTTTTTTCCTTAGTGCTGTCACTGTATTTTAAGAGGTTGCTGTCTCGATTTTATGTGATGTTTGGTCCCTATGGACGTTGACTTAGTCCTTTATTGGCAAAGTGGTCGCGTAATTAATTGAGATTGGTGTGGTTGATGGGATGCCTTAGAGCAACTAAATTGAGATGTGTCTGTGGTGGTGAATATTATTTGATGAGCTGAATAATTTTTGATGAGCTGAATATTTATTGATGAGCTGAAATATTTATTGGTGAGAAATTACGAGGTAGCTGTGATGCTACAACACGTGGTATTTTTATGAAATGATTTATAACGAGATATGGTGATATAGTATTTATTAATTGAATGCTTTGAGTTGGTGTAATTGGTGCATGAGTCATGAGTCGCATTGTCATATGCATTCCTACGAGGTAGCTGTGATGCTACGACACGAGGTTTATTACGAGTTGCGCCCGTCGTGGCCTTTACCAGATCGGTACCGCATGCATATGCCCGGAGGGGTTGCATTTCATACATTCCTTCATGGTCCATGTGTACATAACTATTGTGGTTGGCGTTTTATGTCTGATAGAGATATGAATCTTGTGCTGTTGTGTGATATGGTATATACGTGTTTGCCGTGTTGTGCCTGCTGCTTATGTACTGCTGTCATGTGCCTATTATTTCTGTTAAACTCACCCCTTCTGCTTGGAATGTTGCTCTTGTGTGGCAACGCTGCAGGTGATCGTTAGCACTCGTGGAGGATTGCTAGGTATAGTCTCCTTCTCGTTGGGTCTGTGTCAGCTCTGATGCGTAGCACCGGGGAGGGGTTTTAGGGGTCGTTTATGTTTTATTATGTTGTTTACTGCTGGAGACTGATGTCTTAATTATTCATGGCGATATTTGCACGAGTTTGAGATTCCGCTGCTTAATGTTATTCTGAGATTAAGTGTCTTTGAGGATTTTAAATCATTTGTTATTTGTTTTTGTGAGAAAAATGTAGCGCCCTTCTGAGGTGACTCTGATATTTGTTCATTTAATTATAAATTAGAAAGGGGGTGTTACATTAGTGGTATCAGAGCAATGGTTGGTCCGTCCGGCCAAGTCGTAGAGTCGTTGTGTCGGTTAACGACCAACTGTTGTCTTTTAGTCTTGACCATTGGTTTGTGTTGTAGTGATGTTCCTGCAGGTACAGGTAAACGGAAGCTGCTAATGGTAAGTGAACTAGTGGGGGAGATGCCCCTACTTGTATTGTGTACTGTTGTTATTGAAACTACTATTGATGTTGCCATTTGTTTATTGTTGCTTGCTGTGTCGTTGAAAATTGATTACTGTGCTATTTTATCGTGCTAATTAGGTGCCGTTGTTGTTTTAATTTAAACCAAGTTGCTGCTACTATTTAATCATTGTTGCTGAAATTACTGTGCTGTTGCGGTTTGATTGCTGTTGGTTGCAAAAAGCTATTTTCGAGAATTGTTGTTGTTTCTGAAAACCGTTTCATTTGAGTAATACTAATACCGATGCTACTTATTGTTTTGTCATTGTTGCATGCTGCGAAACGTTAAAGTACTGTATTATCTGTATGACTGTAATGTGTTGCCTGGTGTGTTTTCTGTGCCTCTGGTCGATCTTCGACAGAGGCTTTGTTGTGAATTCTTGTTTGTTGCCGTTAAGCGGGTTAGGTGCAATTGGGTATGAACTGGTTAGAACATAACCATGTTCCTATTAGTTAAATTTTCGAGGACGAAAATATTCTAAGTGGGGGAGAGTTGTAATGCCCCAAAAATAATTGGTTAATTATTTAATTAATTAAGGGGAATTAGTTGTGGAGAAATATTAAAAATAATGATAAGGTGTTTCATGTTAATCAGGGAGTGGCGGCACGTAATTAACTAAATCGGGCTTACGATGTGGAGGAAGGCCCGTGGCCCAAATCCACTAACCTAGGCGCTTAGGTGAAGCAAAACCTAAGGTTTTGGTGATCATTAGCGAATTTTAGAAAAAAAAGAAGAGAGGAAGGAGACTTGGAGAGGAGAGGCGCGGCTGCCCTAGTGGTGAAGAGGAGGAGAATTTCGCTTTGCAAGGATGAGGAGGAGGAGTGCTTGGCTACGACTTTTGGTGGCTTGATCACAAGGACTAGTGCTCTTCAATCAATTCTTGAGGTAAGGGTGGGTTTAACGGTTATAATGGGTTATGATGGTGGTTTATGGGTAGTTAGGTGTTGTGTATTTGCATGATTAAAGTGGATATGAAATTGAGTGATTGAGAAGTGGATTATTGTGTGATTGAAATGTATGTTGAGTTGATGCCCTATATGTGTTTGTTGAAATGTGCAAGAGTTATGAGATGTGTGTAAGATTTGTATTTTATGCCAAATAATTGATAAAATGTGTAATTGAAGATATGAGAGTGAATTTGAGGTGTTTGAAATAATTAGGCTAAATTATAGTTTTGGTCCCCCTATTTTCATAAATTCAGACATTTGGTCCCCCTATTTTAAAACTCAGACATTTGGTCCCCCAATTTTAAAAAATCAAAGACATTTAGTCCCAAGAGGAATTTTCGGTTTTTTATGGCTAATAATCAAAGACATTTGGTCCATTAATTTTAAAAAGTCAAAGACATTTGGTCCCCCTATTTAAAAAAATCAAAGACATTTGGTCCCTCTTTGGACTAAATGTATTTGATTTTTTAAAATTGGGGGACCAAATGTCTGAGTTTTAAAATAGGGGGACCAAATGTCTGAATTTTTGAAAATAGGGGGACCAAAACTATAATTTAGCCAAATAATTATTGAATGATTGAGCATATGAAATTTGGAAGAAAATTGAGTTTGAAGGACCCTAGGCGCCTTAGGCGCCATTGTTGTTGTCAATCTATGCCTTGTTGCTGCTGTCTGGGTGCCTGTTGCCAATTCTGCCAATTTGCGCCTCACTTGCGCCTAAGTCGCGCGCGACGCGCGAATGTCACTGGGCATTTCTGCCAAATTGCGCCTCACTTGCGCCTAAGTCGCGCTCCACGCGCGAAGTCTCAGTTTTGTCCCAAATTTGTTTTTGACATATCCTTTGACTCGGGTGTCCGTTTTAAGTGCTTCAAAAAGCGTTGGAAAGCTTATTCAGAGGCCTAACTGAATATTCTACTTTTAAGGCAAAATAAACCGTTTATTGTTGCTGTCTTGCTGTTTTTAATTGTTATGTGAGCTGTTGTTTATAAAAATAAATGTTGCTGTCTTGCTGTTTTTAATTGTTATGTGAGCCGCTGTTTATAAAAATGAATGTTGCTGTCTTGCTGTTTTTATATAGTATATGAGCTGCTGTTTTATAAAAATAAATTTGTGCCGTTGTACAGAAAATGAGATGGTGTTTTTATGTTATAAAATGTGCTGTTTTGTTGTTGTTTTTAAAAATAAAATGCTGCTGTTTTCACAATTTAAAGTGTTGTTTCCTTAAAATAAAAGATGCAGTTTCTTGAGTTTAAAGGTGTGGTTTTCTTCAATTTGAAGATGCTGTTTTCTTAAGTTCATAGGTGCTGTTTTCTGGAATTTACAGGTGCCGTTTTCGTAAACTTAAAGGGGCTGTTTTCCTATTTTTTTTCCTTAGTGCTGTCACTGTATTTTAAGAGGTTGCTGTCTCGATTTTATGTGATGTTTGGTCCCTATGGACGTTGACTTAGTCCTTTATTGGCAAAGTGGTCGCGTAATTAATTGAGATTGGTGTGGTTGATGGGATGCCTTAGAGCAACTAAATTGAGATGTGTCTGTGGTGGTGAATATTATTTGATGAGCTGAATAATTTTTGATGAGCTGAGTATTTATTGATGAACTGAAATATTTATTGGTGAGAAATTACGAGGTAGCTGTGATGCTACAACACGTGGTATTTTTATGAAATGATTTATAACGAGATATGGTGATATAGTATTTATTAATTGAATGCTTTGAGTTGGTGTAATTGGTGCATGAGTCATGAGTCGCAATGTCATATGCATTCCTACGAGGTAGCTGTGATGCTACGACACGAGGTTTATTACGAGTTGTGCCCGTCGTGGCCTTTACCAGATCGGTACCGCATGCATATGCCCGGAGGGGTTGCATTTCATACATTCCTTCATGGTCCATGTGTACATAACTATTGTGGTTGGCGTTTTATGTCTGATAGAGATATGAATCTTGTGCTGTTGTGTGATATGGTATATACGTGTTTGCTGTGTTGTGCCTGCTACTTATGTACTGCTGTCATGTGTTTATTATTTCTGTTAAACTCACCCCTTCTGCTTGGAATGTTGCTCTTGT
This sequence comes from Astragalus membranaceus, assembly GCA_039519185.1. Lineage (NCBI taxonomy): Eukaryota > Viridiplantae > Streptophyta > Magnoliopsida > Fabales > Fabaceae > Astragalus > Astragalus membranaceus. The sequence goes on along the minus strand of CM076854.1, from coordinate 41,818,094 downwards.
GTGGCAACGCTGCAGGTGATCGTTAGCACTCGTGGAGGATTGCTAGGTGTAGTCTCCTTCTCGTTGGGTCTGTGTCAGCTCTGATGCGTAGCACCGGGGAGGGGTTTTAGGGGTCGTTTATATTTTATTATGTTGTTTACTGCTGAAGACTGATGTCTTAATTATTCATGGCGATATTTGTACGAGTTTGAGATTCCGCTGTTTAATGTTATTCTGAGATTAAGTGTCTTTGAGGATTTTAAATCATTTTTTATTTGTTTTTGTGAGAAAAATGTAGCGCCCTTCTGAGGTGACTCTGATATTTGTTCATTTAATTATAAATTAGAAAGCGGGTGTTACATTAGTGGTATCAGAGCAATGGTTGGTCCGTCCGGCCAAGTCGTAGAGTCGTTGTGTCGGTTAACGACCAACTGTTGTCTTTTAGTCTTGACCATTGGTTTGTGTTGTAGTGATGTTCCTGCTGGTACAGGTAAACGGAAGCTGCTAATGGTAAGTGAACTAGTGGGGGAGATGCCCATACTTGTATTGTGTACTGTTGTTATTGAAACTACTATTGATGTTGCCATTTGTTTATTGCTGCTTGTTGTGTCATTGAAAATTGATTACTGTGCTATTTTATCGTGCTAATTAGGTGCCGTTGTTGTTTTAATTTAAACCAAGTTGCTGCTACTATTTAATCATTGTTGCTGAAATTACTGTGCTGTTGCGGTTTGATTGCTGTTGGTTGCAAAAAGCTATTTTCGAGAATTGTTGTTGTTTCTGAAAACCGTTTCATTTGAGTAATACTAATATCGATGCTACTTATTGTTTTGTCATTGTTGCATGCTGCGAAACGTTTAAGTACTGTATTATCTGTATGACTGTAATGTGTTGCCTGGTGTGTTTTCTGTGCCTCTGGTCGATCTTCGACAGAGGCTTTGTTGTGAATTCTTGTTTGTTGCCGTTAAGCGGGTTAGGTGCAATTGGGTATGAACTGGTTAGAACATAACCATGTTCCTATTAGTTAAATTTTCGAGGACGAAAATATTCTAAGTGGGGGAGAGTTGTAACGCCCCAAAAATAATTGGTTAATTATTTAATTAATTAAGGGGAATTAGTTGTGGAGAAATATTAAAAATAATGATAAGGTGTTTCATGTTAATCAGGGAGTGGCGGCACGTACTTAACTAAATCGGGCTTACGATGTGGAGGAAGGCCCATGGCCCAAATCCACTAACCTAGGCGCTTAGGTGAAGCAAAACCTAAGGTTTTGGTGATCATTAGCGAATTTTAGAAAAAAAAGAAGAGAGGAAGGCGACTTGGAGAGGAGAGGCGCGGCTGCCCTAGTGGTGAAGAGGAGGAGAATTTCGCTTTGCAAGGAAGAGGAGGAGGAGTGCTTGGCTACGATTTTTGGTGGCTTGATCACAAGGACTAGTGCTCTTCAATCAATTCTTGAGGTAAGGGTGGGTTTAACGGTTATAATGAGTTATGATGGTGGTTTATGGGTAGTTAGGTGTTGTGTATTTGCATGATTGAAGTGGATATGAAATTGAGTGATTGAGATGTGGATTATTGTGTGAATGAAATGTATGTTGAGTTGATGCCCTATATGTGTTTGTTGAAATGTGCAAGAGTTATGAGATGTGTGTAAGATTTGTATTGTATGCCAAATAATTGATAAAATGTGTAATTGAAGATATGAGAGTGAATTTGAGGTGTTTGAAATAATTATTGAATGATTGAGCATATGAAATTTGGAAGAAAATTGAGTTTGAATGACCCTAGGCGCCTTAGGCGCCATTGTTGTTGTCAATCTATGCCTTGTTGCTGCTGTCTGGGTGCCTGTTGCCAATTCTGCCAATTTGCGCCTAAGTCGCGCGCCACGCGCGAATGTCACTGGGCATTTCTGCCAAATTGCGCCTCACTTGCGCCTAAGTCGCGCTCCACGCGCGAAGTCTCAGTTTTGTCCCAAATTTGTTTTTGACATATCTTTTGACTCGGGTGTCCGTTTTAAGTGCTTCAAAATGCGTTGGAAAGCTTATTCAGAGGCCTAACTGAATATTCTACTTTTAAGGCAAAATAAACCGTTTATTGTTGCTGTCTTGCTGTTTTTAATTGTTATGTGAGCTGTTGTTTATAAAAATAAATGTTGCTGTCTTGCTGTTTTTAATTGTTATGTGAGCCGCTGTTTATAAAAATGAATGTTGCTGTCTTGCTGTTTTTATATAGTATATGAGCTGCTGTTTTATAAAAATAAATTTGTGCCGTTGTACAGAAAATGAGATGGTGTTTTTATGTTATAAAATGTGCTGTTTTGTTGTTGTTTTTAAAAATAAAATGCTGCTGTTTTCACAATTTAAAGTGTTGTTTCCTTAAAATAAAAGATGCAGTTTCTTGAGTTTAAAGGTGTGGTTTTCTTCAATTTGAAGATGCTGTTTTCTTAAGTTCATAGGTGCTGTTTTCTGGAATTTACAGGTGCCGTTTTCGTAAACTTAAAGGGGCTGTTTTCCTATTTTTTTTCCTTAGTGCTGTCACTGTATTTTAAGAGGTTGCTGTCTCGATTTTATGTGATGTTTGGTCCCTATGGACGTTGACTTAGTCCTTTATTGGCAAAGTGGTCGCGTAATTAATTGAGATTGGTGTGGTTGATGGGATGCCTTAGAGCAACTAAATTGAGATGTGTCTGTGGTGGTGAATATTATTTGATGAGCTGAATAATTTTTGATGAGCTGAGTATTTATTGATGAACTGAAATATTTATTGGTGAGAAATTACGAGGTAGCTGTGATGCTACAACACGTGGTATTTTTATGAAATGATTTATAACGAGATATGGTGATATAGTATTTATTAATTGAATGCTTTGAGTTGGTGTAATTGGTGCATGAGTCATGAGTCGCAATGTCATATGCATTCCTACGAGGTAGCTGTGATGCTACGACACGAGGTTTATTACGAGTTGTGCCCGTCGTGGCCTTTACCAGATCGGTACCGCATGCATATGCCCGGAGGGGTTGCATTTCATACATTCCTTCATGGTCCATGTGTACATAACTATTGTGGTTGGCGTTTTATGTCTGATAGAGATATGAATCTTGTGCTGTTGTGTGATATGGTATATACGTGTTTGCTGTGTTGTGCCTGCTACTTATGTACTGCTGTCATGTGTTTATTATTTCTGTTAAACTCACCCCTTCTGCTTGGAATGTTGCTCTTGTGTGGCAACGCTGCAGGTGATCGTTAGCACTCGTGGAGGATTGCTAGGTGTAGTCTCCTTCTCGTTGGGTCTGTGTCAGCTCTGATGCGTAGCACCGGGGAGGGGTTTTAGGGGTCGTTTATATTTTATTATGTTGTTTACTGCTGAAGACTGATGTCTTAATTATTCATGGCGATATTTGTACGAGTTTGAGATTCCGCTGTTTAATGTTATTCTGAGATTAAGTGTCTTTGAGGATTTTAAATCATTTTTTATTTGTTTTTGTGAGAAAAATGTAGCGCCCTTCTGAGGTGACTCTGATATTTGTTCATTTAATTATAAATTAGAAAGCGGGTGTTACATTAGTGGTATCAGAGCAATGGTTGGTCCGTCCGGCCAAGTCGTAGAGTCGTTGTGTCGGTTAACGACCAACTGTTGTCTTTTAGTCTTGACCATTGGTTTGTGTTGTAGTGATGTTCCTGCTGGTACAGGTAAACGGAAGCTGCTAATGGTAAGTGAACTAGTGGGGGAGATGCCCATACTTGTATTGTGTACTGTTGTTATTGAAACTACTATTGATGTTGCCATTTGTTTATTGCTGCTTGTTGTGTCATTGAAAATTGATTACTGTGCTATTTTATCGTGCTAATTAGGTGCCGTTGTTGTTTTAATTTAAACCAAGTTGCTGCTACTATTTAATCATTGTTGCTGAAATTACTGTGCTGTTGCGGTTTGATTGCTGTTGGTTGCAAAAAGCTATTTTCGAGAATTGTTGTTGTTTCTGAAAACCGTTTCATTTGAGTAATACTAATATCGATGCTACTTATTGTTTTGTCATTGTTGCATGCTGCGAAACGTTTAAGTACTGTATTATCTGTATGACTGTAATGTGTTGCCTGGTGTGTTTTCTGTGCCTCTGGTCGATCTTCGACAGAGGCTTTGTTGTGAATTCTTGTTTGTTGCCGTTAAGCGGGTTAGGTGCAATTGGGTATGAACTGGTTAGAACATAACCATGTTCCTATTAGTTAAATTTTCGAGGACGAAAATATTCTAAGTGGGGGAGAGTTGTAACGCCCCAAAAATAATTGGTTAATTATTTAATTAATTAAGGGGAATTAGTTGTGGAGAAATATTAAAAATAATGATAAGGTGTTTCATGTTAATCAGGGAGTGGCGGCACGTACTTAACTAAATCGGGCTTACGATGTGGAGGAAGGCCCATGGCCCAAATCCACTAACCTAGGCGCTTAGGTGAAGCAAAACCTAAGGTTTTGGTGATCATTAGCGAATTTTAGAAAAAAAAGAAGAGAGGAAGGCGACTTGGAGAGGAGAGGCGCGGCTGCCCTAGTGGTGAAGAGGAGGAGAATTTCGCTTTGCAAGGAAGAGGAGGAGGAGTGCTTGGCTACGATTTTTGGTGGCTTGATCACAAGGACTAGTGCTCTTCAATCAATTCTTGAGGTAAGGGTGGGTTTAACGGTTATAATGAGTTATGATGGTGGTTTATGGGTAGTTAGGTGTTGTGTATTTGCATGATTGAAGTGGATATGAAATTGAGTGATTGAGATGTGGATTATTGTGTGAATGAAATGTATGTTGAGTTGATGCCCTATATGTGTTTGTTGAAATGTGCAAGAGTTATGAGATGTGTGTAAGATTTGTATTGTATGCCAAATAATTGATAAAATGTGTAATTGAAGATATGAGAGTGAATTTGAGGTGTTTGAAATAATTATTGAATGATTGAGCATATGAAATTTGGAAGAAAATTGAGTTTGAATGACCCTAGGCGCCTTAGGCGCCATTGTTGTTGTCAATCTATGCCTTGTTGCTGCTGTCTGGGTGCCTGTTGCCAATTCTGCCAATTTGCGCCTAAGTCGCGCGCCACGCGCGAATGTCACTGGGCATTTCTGCCAAATTGCGCCTCACTTGCGCCTAAGTCGCGCTCCACGCGCGAAGTCTCAGTTTTGTCCCAAATTTGTTTTTGACATATCTTTTGACTCGGGTGTCCGTTTTAAGTGCTTCAAAATGCGTTGGAAAGCTTATTCAGAGGCCTAACTGAATATTCTACTTTTAAGGCAAAATAAACCGTTTATTGTTGCTGTCTTGCTGTTTTTAATTGTTATGTGAGCTGTTGTTTATAAAAATAAATGTTGCTGTCTTGCTGTTTTTAATTGTTATGTGAGCCGCTGTTTATAAAAATGAATGTTACTGTCTTGCTGTTTTTATATAGTATATGAGCTGCTGTTTTATAAAAATAAATTTGTGCCGTTGTACAGAAAATGAGATGGTGTTTTTATGTTATAAAATGTGCTGTTTTGTTGTTGTTTTTATAAATAAAATGCTGCTGTTTTCACAATTTAAAGTGCTGTTTCCTTAAAATAAAAGATGCAGTTTCTTGAGTTTAAAGGTGTGGTTTTCTTCAATTTGAAGATGCTGTTTTCTTAAGTTCATAGGTGCTGTTTTCTGGAATTTACAGGTGCCGTTTTCGTAAACTTAAAGGGGCTGTTTTCCTATTTTTTTTCCTTAGTGCTGTCACTGTATTTTAAAAGGTTGCTGTCTCGATTTTATGTGATGTTTGGTCCCTATGGACGTTGACTTAGTCCTTTATTGGCAAAGTGGTCGCGTAATTAATTGAGATTTGTGTGGTTGATGGGATGCCTTAGAGCAACTAAATTGAGATGTGTCTGTGGTGGTGAATATTATTTGATGAGCTGAATAATTTTTGATGAGTTGAATATTTATTGATGAGCTGAAATATTTATTGGTGAGAAATTACGAGGTAGCTGTGATGCTACAACACGTGGTATTTTTATGAAATGATTTATAACGAGATATGGTGATATAGTATTTATTAATTGAATGCTTTGAGTTGGTGTAATTGGTGCATGAGTCATGAGTCGCATTGTCATATGCATTCCTACGAGGTAGCTGTGATGCTACGACACGAGGTTTATTACGAGTTGCGCCCGTCGTGGCCTTTACCAGATCGGTACCGCATGCATATGCCCGGAGGGGTTGCATTTCATACATTCCTTCATGGTCCATGTGACCATAACTATTGTGGTTGGCGTTTTATGTCTGATAGAGATATGAATCTTGTGCTGTTGTGTGATATGGTATATACGTGTTTGCCGTGTTGTGCCTGCTGCTTATGTACTGCTGTCATGTGCTTATTATTTCTGTTAAACTCACCCCTTCTGCTAGGAATGTTGCTCTTGTGTGGCAACGCTGCAGGTGATCATTAGCACTCGTGGAGGATTGCTAGGTGTAGTCTCCTTCTCGTTGGGTCTGTGTCAACTCTGATGCGTAGCACCGGGGAGGGGTTTTAGGGGTCGTTTATGTTTTATTATGTTGTTTACTGCTGGAGGCTGATGTCTTAATTATTCATGGCGATATTTGCACGAGTTTGAGATTCCGCTGTTTAATGTTATTCTGAGATTAAGTGTCTTTGAGGATTTTAAATCATTTGTTATTTGTTTTTGTGAGAAAAATGTAGCGCCCTTCTGAGGTGACTCTGATATTTGTTCATTTAACTATAAATTAGAAAGGGGGTGTTACAGACCCCGGCGTTCTTGAGTCCAAACGGCATCACACGATAACAATAATTCCCCTGTTCTGTCATGAACGCTGTTTTCTCCTGATCGGGCGGGAACATCGGGATTTGGTTGTATCCCGAGTATGCGTCCATGAAAGATAACAAGCAAAATCCTGAGGCGCTATCGACTAACTTGTCCTAGCTAGGGACGGGGAAAGCGTCTTTGGGACGTGCCTTGTTGAAATCAGTATAGTCGACACACATTCTCCATTTTCCGTTAGATTTCTTCATAAGGACTACGTTTGACAGCCAGGTGGTGTACTTAATTTCTTTTATGAAATTTGCCTCCATGAGGTCCTTCACAGCCTTCACAGCGGCTTCGGCTTTCTCTCCCTTCTGGACTCTTCTTCTCTGGGCGACCCACTTAGTGTCGGGATTAACGACCAGGTGGTGACAGGCTACCTCGGGTGGTATCCCTGGCATGTCAGCTGCAGACCAGGCAAACAGGTCCGCATTCTCCCTTAGGCAGACGGTAAGTTTCTCTTTGACCTCCTCGGGGAGGTTGAAGCCTATCTTGATAGTCTTTGTGGGGTCTTCTCCTAACTGGATGGAGGTGAAGGCGCCATCTGGCTCGGGCCTCTTCATGCGCTTTTTGAGTTCCTTAGCGAGGGCGGAATCTTCCTCCTCTTCCTCACTGTCCGGATCATATCTGGCATCCCCGAGGGATTTTCTTACTTCTGTAGCCTCTTTTCTTACTTCTGTAGCCTCTTTTTCAACCTTGAGGCTCATGTAGTAACATCTACGTGCTGCGTCCAGATCTGCCTTGAGGGTCACAACCTTATTCTCTAAATCGTGGAATTTCATTTTCAGGTGAACCGTTGACAGATTTGCACCAGAGGATTAGGAAAGCTGTTTCGACAGTCCTGCACAAAGGTAGTTCCCCATCGGGGTCTCCATAGGTGACCATCAGCTCCAAGTGGCCTCAAGGCCTAGTTCTCGATCCGTTAAACCCGGTCAAATCCTCTACTCGATATGGAGTCAGGTCGGCGGGGGAGACGCTCAAAACTTGCAGCAAGTCTTCGAAAATGATGTCTACTAAGCTTCCCTGGTCGACCGGGATTCTTCTTACTTCAATTTTGGCCATAATGGCAGTAATGAGCAGTGGAACATGTTTGTTTGGTTTTTCATCCAGCAAATCCCTGTCGTCAAAGGATAAGGGCGGCCTGACTAGTCCTTTCCTAGGGGCTGAGGTTGATGCAACACTCAAGATCTCCTTCCACTTCTTTTTCATTGATTTGTTCGACCCCCAACCGTCAAGGGGGTTGCTTCCCTGAATCACCATGGCCGCTGGCCACAATGCCCTTGGGACCTGGCCTTCTCACCAGGTGTTTTATTGCCAGGCGCCCTCTTGGGCGCTCTCCTGCCAGATGTCACCTTGCATGGCGCCCTCTTGGGTGCTCTCCTGCCGGATGGTGTGACTGGCCAGGAAATCCAAAGATTGGCTTGTCTTCGAAGGTGGGGCAGGTTGGCTAGTACCTTCGTCAGGTAGGTAGGCGACGTTGTCTTCCGGAGAATCCTCTGGTCGGGGTGCGGGTATGGCATTACTTTGAACCCGGGGTCTGCCTCTGGGAGCCATGGAGTTGCAAGAGAAAAGTTCGAGTAGTGATGAGGTGAAAGATAGAAATCTCCCACTGTGGTCGCCAATGTTCTGTACCTAGCAGTATTTTGGTCGGCTGCTGTTGGTAGGTCTCTTGTTGCCCTGGCAGGAGGTCAGTGAGCGCCGAGGGGGGGGTACTTGCAAAGCCACTCCGACGCTCAAGTCAGTATGAGAATAAACTAGTGAATTTGCAAGGGAAGAGTGTGTACCTCGTGAATGGCTATGCAAGCCGGAATTTATAGGAAATTGATGTTCGTTGTGGATCATCGGATCAGTGGAGGCGATCTGAACCCTCCAAGCCTATTGGGCTTGTATGCTGTGGGCATGGGCCGAATCGATTGGGCTGATCCATATCCCATCGCTGCTCGCACCCCCTGGTATGGCTAATGGACCTCTTGGTCCATTCCAAAACACCCTCCTTGCTTGCCATCTGTCATCTCAGTTACAACTCCCTCTTGTTCTTAGGTCATCTCTGCATGTTCCATTGTAAGTCTCATCTTAGAACTATACACATTAGACTTATATCAGTTCTAAAAGTTGAATAATATAGCATGCATGTAGCCTGATGCAGTTTCTATGAAATAAATAACGACATTATCAGATTCACTACCTTGAATAATATGTCATGTAAAAGTAGTATATATTTAAAAGAAAATAAAAGGAAATAACTACAAAATATAAGCATGGAATTGTGCAGATAATCTAAACAATTCGCTACCTTGAATAACCCGCAATTTATTCCAAACCCTTAGAACCCATTGGGAGGGCCCCTTGTTAAAGAAGTGATGCAAATTTCTAGATTTCTCTATTGAAGTCTAGATCAAGGATATTCTAGAAATTACCATTACATGTACTAAGTAAAAGAATCTAGAATATTCTATGTAAATATCAAAAGAGAAAAACCTAGAACCATGTAGAATTATCTAGAACCATCCTCAAGCACCTATAAATAGACAACCTTGGGAGCATTTGTAATCAAGTCATTTTGTGACCAATTTGAGAGCAATACAACTATTCCTTTGCTCCAAACATCACACTACTAATTAACTACTATCATCTTCCAACTATCAACTAAAGCCTTCTCTACTATCCAACTATTTACTAAACTAGCATTACTACCTCAAATATTAACAGTGGTACCAAAGCTACGTTCGGTCATATACTGGGCGTAGATAAACTATCCAACTACCAATTAAAAATCACTACCCTCACTCTACACTACTTCCATATTTTTTCTTAGCCAATGGCTAACAACACCCAATCATCATCTAATATCCAAGTCCCTCCTTTTTCCGGTGGAAACTATGATTTTTGGAGCATTAAAATGAAGACATTTTTTTGCTCCCAAGATCTATGGGAAGTTGTGGAAGAAGGATTTACTACTCCCGCAGATACTTCAACTCTTACTGCAGCTCAAAGGAAAGAGTTGAAGGAAAATAGGCAAAAAGATTCAAAGGCGCTATATTACTTGCAGCAAGCTGTGGGTGACTCTATTTTTCCGAGGATAATGGGAGCTTCTAGTGCCAAGGATGCATGGAGTACACTACAGGAGGAGTTTCAAGGAACCGCCAAGGTACGTGCCGCCATGGTGTTTTAGTGTATGTGTGAAGTGTGATTTCTGAGTTGGTTGTGAATTTGGAAAGGATTAGAGCCAAAGGAAGGGTGAAAGAACACTTAACAATCTGAAACTTCTGCACTTGCACAGCACAGGTCGTGTCGCGACCCGAGTGGTTTGCCTTGCGACCAATCATGAAAATGTGTAAAGAAATGTTTCTAGTTCGTATCACGAGGCGATGGGGTATGGTCACCTCGTGACCGTGTATAGATTTTCAGCAATAGTATATTCACACTATTTCAGCTATAACTTTTGATCCCGGAACCCAACTGTGGTGTTCTCAGTGGCGTAGTAAAGCTAATTGATTTACCTAAACTTATTAGTGAATTGATTAGATATTCACTACAAGAAATTCGCTCGTCTCCGACGGAAAAATCAGTCGAAAATGTAGAAAATTCCAACGCAAATGGCCATTTCCGACGGACAAAATTTCGTCGCAAAAACGCTCGTCGTAAACACTTTTTGACGGACTTTTCCGTCGCAAATATTATCGTCGCAAACTCGTCACAAATCCGTCGCAAATTTCCATCGCAAATTTTCGTCACAAATCCATCGCAAATTTTTAAAAAAAAATATTAAATCCTACATCCAAAATACTGTTTAATTCATTACTTATATGTCATAGTTTCTGCAATATTTCAAGAATATCAAGAATTTGCTTAGTTTAAAGGGTAAAATGGCTAAGAAGAAACATGATAAGGTACTGATTGTCAATTGAATAGATAACTTTAAACTTTAAATGTCAAAACTATGGGTTTAGTGGCAAATCAAAATCAGCTGCCAAATTTTGGTTATGGGAACAACAACATGCATTATAAAACAACTAACATGCAAGTCAAATGGAATAGTATTGATGTGTTTTCTCTGAACAGAGTATGGAAACATAGATAAAAAAACATAATCAAAAGAAGTCCTTGTAACCCCCAATAACCCTGAGGCCAAGAGAGACCTCTCAGCTCTCCCTCACCAAGTACTCAAGTAAATTCTTCCATGATCAACTTCTGTTGTTTTCCCTTCCAGAGTCGTTCCTTCTTACGCTCTCCTCCCCTTTGCATGATTCCCACACCTCCCTTTCCCTCTGTTCTGTACCTAGCAGTATTTTGGTCGGCTGTTGTTGGTAGGTCTCTTGCTGCCCTGGCAGGAGGTCAGTGAGCGCCCGGGGGGGGGGGGGGGGGGGGTACCTGCAAAGCCACTCCGACGCTCAAGTCAGTATGAGAATAAGCTAGTGAATTTGCAAGGGAAGAGTGTGTACCTCGTGAATGACTATGCGAGCCGGAATTTATAGGAAATTGATGTTCGTTGTGGATCGTCGGATCAGTGGAGGCCATCTGAACCCTCCAAGCCTATTGGGCTTGTATGCTGTGGGCATTGGCCGAATCGATTGGGCTGATCCATATCCCATCGCTGCTCGCACCCCCTGGTTTTGCTAATGGACCTCTTGGTCCACTCAAGAACAGTTGCCCCCCAAACCGAGATTATTCCGGAGGATGGTCTTGGCTTGAAGGATTTTCGTCGATTTGCCGGATCTGTGAGGTTGTGCGAGACGCTGCCTTTGTAACGACTGTGTTTTATCATTTTCACTCTCTAGAGTAAAAAAGAGAAAAATTTTCTTTGCCGTGATGCGTGACTCTGTCTGTCTTGTCGGGTCGTATAAGATCATTTTGTTGCGACCGTGACTAACACCTCTCTTGGTGTAATTCTTCTGCCGGGTACCAAGCTATGGTGCCGTATCCTGACGTTGGCGTCCTCCTCGGCGCCTTGTGCCATGCCCCCTGATGTTGGTGCCCCTTGGGCGCCTTATGCCAAGGTGGGGTGCTCTGAAGTTGGCGCCCTCCTGGGCGCCGTGTGCCATGCCCCTTGATGTTTGCGCCCTCTTGGGCGCCTTGGGCTGAGGTGCCAAGACATCCTTATGCTGGCCCCCTCGTGGGCGCCTTCCCGGGTGCTTGTTTGTTCTTGAGAGTTGGCGCCCTCCTGGGCACCTTGGGTGTTGTTCCCTGCTTACGTGTGCTGGGTGGCTCTTCGGGGAGCAGGATTTGCGAGACAAGGTTTGGTGCCCTCATGGGGGTCTTGTGCGCCTTGTTACACAGTGTTGTCTGCCCCCTTGCGAATGACTTGCTTCCAGACAACCTTCTGCCAGGCGTTGCCTGCTTCTTCATTGGTGCCCTCATGGGCGCTGGCTGCTTCCTTGCCAGGCGTCCTCATGGGCGCTGGATCCTTTCTTGCCAGGCGCCCTCATGGGCGCTGGTTCCTTCCTTGCCAGGCGCCCTCATGGGCGCTGGTTCCTTCCTTGCCAGGCGCCCTTATGGGCGCTGGTTCCTTCCTTGCGAGGTGCCCTCCTGGGTGCCTATACGTCGGGTGTCTCCTCATGGAGCAGATTTTTTGCGAGACAAGGTTTGGTGCCCTCATGGGTGCCTTGTCTTGTTATACTGGCTGCCACCTCTTGGAGCGGGATCTGGCGCCCTTATGGGCGCCATGGGCGCGTTGTCTCGTTGATCTGGCAGGAGCAGTATCCGGTGCCCACAGGGGCGTCATGGGCGCCTTGTCTGGAAATGCTTGGTGCCATCCTGCCAAACATGTTTTGGCGCCCTCTAAGGCGCCTTGGTGCCAGCCTGGATGTGCTTGGTGCCATCCTGCGAAACATGTTTTGGCACCCTCTGGGGCGCCTGGGTGCCGGCTTGTGTGGACGTGTGCCTGGCACTTTGCTTTTTTGTTGCTCATCCGGTCTCTTAGCCTGCTTTTCTTTCTGATGAAATTTCAGGGCTTGCTTGGTGCCGAGGGGAATTGCTTCTTCTGTCTTCACCATTATCTGTTTGACATCTCCATGATCTTTTTCTTTGATCAAGAGGTTCTGGCCGGGAGGCTTGTCACATACCGACCCAATGGGGTTGACTTCAATGTCATTGCCCCTTGATTTACTATGTTTCAAGGTGCAAATTCCTGACGTTGGCGCCCTCTTAGGCGCCTTTCTGGACTCAGGCGCAAGTTACTGCCTTGCACATCTGTATGTATGATCTCATATTTTCTTTTTTTTGTTCACGTCCTTGTGCACTATTTTACTTTCTTACGTGCTCATGCACTCACGTATTCCTGCATCTTTTAGTTTTCTTACGTGCTCATGCACTCTTTTAATTTTCTATCATGCTCATGCACTCACTTGCTCCTGCATCTTTTAATTTTCTTACGTGCTCATGCACTCTTTTAATTTCTTGCTCATGCACTCACCTGCTCCTGCATCTTTTAATTTTCTTACGTGCTCATGCACTCTTTTAATTTTTTTTCATGCTCATGCACTCACTTGTTGAACAGTGGTGTATACCCCCTTGCGAAGAATTTGCTTCCAAACCACCTTCTGTCAGGTGCCCTCTTGCCAGGCGCCCTCATGGGCGCTGGCTGAAAACTTGGCGCGCTGCCAGGCGCCCACCTGGGCGCTGACAGAAGACTTGGCGCCCTGCCAGGCGCCCTCATGGGCGCTGGCTGAAGACTTGGCGCCCTGCCAGGCGCCCTCGTGGGCGCTAGCTGTTCACTTGGCGCCCTGCCAGGCGCCTGTAGATATCTGGTGTTGCAGGCTAAGTTTTGATGATGAAGTGGTTAAGAAGTTTTGATGATGAAAAAGACAAAAGCTAAAGTTGATAAAAAGTGACATATAATCAAAGTCACAATCCAAGACAATCAAGCTTAAGAATTGAAGATTCAAGCTTAAGGGTAGTCCTTAAATATAAGGGTAGTCCTTAGGGTTTGGGTGTGTCTTAGGAAAAAATGTAAGCTCTTTCGCAGATCAGCTCGTCTCTCGAAGTCTCACACACTCACACAAGTTTTCAAAATGCATGCATACTTACGTAAACACAAAAAGCATTTTTGAAAGCATAAAAATCGATTTGCACCTTTTATAAACATCCATTGAAATCGATTTTCAGGTCATCAAGAATGCATATAATCGATTCATACAAGGCATATATTTGATTCACACTAGTTCCAATAACAAAAGAATCGATTTCACATCATTTCCTTTTACTTGCATAATCGATTGTTATGCAAACATTTTTTTAAAGGGAAGAATCGATTCATACCTTTTTTTACTAAGCTTAAAAATTGATTCCTACACATCTTAGGCAAGCCAAGAATCGATTCATACATTATTCCGCTAAGTATGAAATCGATTCCTACCCTCCTGAATCATAAGAATCGATTGTTACTCTTTCTCAAGTAAAGCAAAATCGATTCTCACTTAAAAGAAGTCACACATAAGAATCGATTCCTAGATCCAATGCATTTTAGCATATAATCGATTCTTACATTATTTTCAACGTAAACTTCTTTTTTCTCATAGCCTATAAATAGGCACCTCATTGTGTTCATTTGACACCAACCCATTTCACGATCTATTACATCTATGAAAAACTCTTTACATTTTATTCTCAGCTCTTCTCACACCGCTGGTCGTCAGAGCTGATCTTTTGCAAGAGTTAGTTGGGTTGCATTCTTCAACTTGTATTATCAGCCTACATTAGAGGTATTTCAGACTTTAAGTTTGTAATTGTTTTTCGGTTGAATTTTGTACTCGGGAGTGGGGTATCTCTCTAGGGTAGCTGTTTGTACTAGGAACTAGGGTATCTTTCTGGGGAAGCTTATTGTAACAAGGGTGGGGTATCTCTTGTTGTATTGTGGTTAGATTTGAGGGCTCTTCATAGGTGGGGTATCCTGTAACACCCCCTTCTAATAACCTTACTATTTAATAAAATCAGAGTTTCTTTTTTTTTTTTTTGAAAACAATATAAGAGAGTGCTACACTTACTCCATTAAATTAACAACTTCAAAAATTGCATGCTTCGGTTAAAAGCCACAAGATACATAGCACCATAAAATACCGGTTCAGTTCGCATCAACTAAATACAGTCACTACCACAGCGGAAAAATATTAAGTTCGAAAACAAATCCAATACATCACCAATAACCGTCTAACAGTATAATTAAAATAACCCATAAACATAAGACGCCCCCCCCCTTCCGGTGCTACGTATCAGAGCATGACACACTCTACCAGACGAAGGCATAAGGGTAACCTTCACTCGCTAGTACCTGCACGTTGCCGACATAAGAAGCAACATAAAAGTAGTAGGGTGAGTCTCTTTTCATAATTAATAACATACGGGATAAGCACTGCATGGGAAAAGTAACTAGGCACACCGATTCACAACAATGGCAGCAACCACATCAAAATTTCATTTCCAAACAACACTACACAATATATGGTTATGCATGAAATGCAACCCAAACTCCACGGGCACATGCATGTTGGATCCGTCACCAAACACAATTAGGCCGAAGCCTCTGCTCACCAAATAAAATTAGGCCGAAGCCTCTGCTCACCAATTATGCACATGGTTCATGAGATGCTAAGGAAATGCACCACAACACACCACACAATTCATCAATTCACCATTTAATCAACTCACCATTTTATTCATATTCTCACCATTGTATTAATCAGCTCACCAATTAAAATTAGGCCGAAGCCTCTGCTCACCAATTACACCATAATACACTCACCAACTCAACCCACCACTCACACCAACACCAATATCAATTAGGCCAATTTAGGATTTGACACAGCATAGGGAAAGTGAGTAAAAATTGCCATTTAGACACTTGAACACCTCAGCCCAGAAACACCAGTAAAATAATCTATTTTTGCATAAAACCAGAACATTTGGATAGACACTGAAATTAGCTTCAAAACGCATTTTGAACCGTCAAATTGGGATAACCGAGTCAAAAGTTATGATGGAAACAAAATCGGAAAAATACTTAGACATTCTGAAACTGGCGCCCAGGCGCTGGGCGCCCAGGAGCAACACAGGATTGGCGCATAGGCGCTGGGCGCCTAGGAACAGCAACACTGGCCTGGCGCACTGGCGCAGGAACTGGCGCAGGGGAACACGGCGCCCAGGCACTAGGCGCCTAAGGCCAACACGCAAGAAAACTCATTTGACTTCGAAATTAATTTTGCACGAGCCAAATACTCAGAATATGGGAACCCAACAAAAATTTTGGCAAAATGTGACACGCATCATTGGCGCCCATGGACTAGGCGCCTAAGGCCAGGACAGACCACAACTCCTATGACTCCAAAAATTATATTACACGAGCCATTTATTCAGTGTATGAGAACCCAAAAAGAATTTTTAGAAAATATGCAACGCAACAGTGGCGCCCTTGGCGCCCATGGCCAAGGCGCCTAGCGCCAAAACTGGCAACACAGTGAGACAGGCACAGGGAACAACTGGCGCAGGGCGCCTAGCGCCCAGACACAAAATTGGCGCAGGAACACCCAAAACTGGCGCAGAGCACACGGCGCCCATGCACTAGGCGCCTAGTGAAAACACGGAACACAACTCTTTACACGAGCTATTTTACTTGGACATGAAAACCAAAAGCCAAAATTGGCAAAACAATCACCAGAAAATTGGGGCCCTTGGCGCCCATGGCACAAGGCGCCTAGCACCAAAACAGCAACACACACAACAGTGGCAGCACAGCCCTTGGCGCCCAGCAGCAGGCACCTGGGACAGAATTCCAGCAACACACACACACACCTAGGGCGCCTAAGGCTCCATCAATTTTTAAGTTCCCTTCAACATAAAAATACCAAATTAAATCACCAATACCAATCACTTATATGAACACTAGCCATCACATTTTCCACCAAAAATTCATTCAATCATAATACCAAACAATGGGCATGCATAATTCCTATTGTGTACAATTTCAACACCAATCAAACATCTCTTTGCACAACTAAAAATTCAGCATAGCAACAACATCACAACATACCAATCATTCATAGAAATCACCCTAGGACCTAACCCTAGACATTACTCATCACATAAGCTATTAAAGATAAAAAGAGGACCCCCTAACCTTATGGAAGTCGAAATTACTAGGCAAGGCTCCAAGGAATTGCAAGACACCAACAAGCTTTCCCTCCTCCTTGAGTGCTCCACGAAATTCCTCTTCCTTCCTCTTGTAACCGTCGCCTCCTCTCCTTTCTCACTCTCTCCTTCGCAAGTTTCTTTTCTCTTCTCTTCTCTCCTCTCTTCGAATTCTTTTCTTTCTTTTTGGATGGAATAAGTGAAATAAAACTAACCCACAAGACCCCTAAGTGAGTCGAGTCCTATGACTAGCCAATGGGTCATGGGCCCCCATGCACACCACCTAATTCGTGGCAACACCTCCTAAACAAATAAAATAAAATAAAGTAAATTAAATCCTGAATTAGTTAATTAAATTAAATAAATATTGTAAGCCTTAAACAACTTAATTAAATAAATAATTAAATTATTTTGGGGCGTTACAATCCTCCCCCACTTAGAATATTTCGTCCTCGAAATTACCTAAATCAAACAACTCCGGATATGCTTCCCGCATCTTACTCTCCAGCTCCCAAGTCATACTCTCACCAGCAGCTCCTAACCACACCACTTTCACCAAAGGAATCTCCTTCCCTCTCAGAATCTTCACTTCTCTATCTTCAATTCGCACAGGCATAGTCTCCACAGTGAGATTATCCCGCACCTCTACTTCGTCCATCTGAATCACATGAGACGGGTCCAGAACATACTTTCGAAGTTGTGACACGTGAAACACGTCATGCAAGTTCGAAAGGTTGGGCGGCAAATCCACCCTATAGGCAACACTTCCCACTCTCTCCGTAATCTGATACGGACCAATGAAACGGGGAGTTAACTTCTTTGATTTCAAGGCACGTCCAACACCAGTCACCGGAGTGACTCTCAGAAACACATGATCACCGGCCTGAAACTCTAAATCCTTCCTTTTCTTATCATGATAGCTCTTTTGTCGGCTCTGCGACGCTTTCATCTTCTCACGGATTAATTTTACCTTCTCAGTTGTTTCTCGCACAATCTCAGGCGCCAACACTGCACTCTCTCCAGATTCATACCAACATAACGGAGTCCTACATCTCCGACCATACAACGCCTCAAACGGTGCCATTCCAATACTAGAATGAAAACTGTTATTGTAGGTGAATTCTATCAACGGAAGATGAGAATCCCATGAACCTCCCTGCTCGAGAACACATGCCCTCAACAAGTCCTCTAACGACTGAATAGTCCTCTCCGTCTGACCATCTGTCTGCGGATGATAAGCGGAGCTCAACCTCAACTTAGAACCCAAAGCTTCTTGCAAACATTTCCAAAATTCAGAAGTGAATCTTGGATCTCTATCAGATACAATACTAAGCGGGACGCCATGCAACTTCACAATTGTTTTGATGTAGATCTCTGCTAATTTTGGAACTGGATAAGTGATATCAATTGGTAAGAACTGAGCAGACTTCGTCAGCCTATCCACAACCACCCATATAGCATCAAATCCTCTCACGGTTCTAGGCAAACTAGTCACAAAGTCCATGGAAATGCTATCCCATTTCCATTCCGGAATCTCCAATGGTTGCATCAACCTCGCGGGCTTCTGATGCTCACTCTTAGACTTCTGACAAGTCAGACAAGAATACACAAACTGTGCCACATCCTTCTTCATACCAGGCCACCAGAACAACTTCTTCAAATCTTGGTACATTTTCGTAGCCCCTGGATGGATACTCAACTTGCTCCTGTGGCTCTCCTCAAGAATCATTCTCTTCATCTCAGCATCTTCAGGAATGCAGATCCTATCCCTGAATCTCAATACACCTTGGGAATCTAACTTGAAATCTCCATTCACAGCTTGATCATTCACAACTAACAAGTCCACCAACTTTACATCTGACTTTTGGGCTTCTCGAATGCTAACTAAAAATTCATTGCCAATTTTCAACATTCCCAATCTGACACTCTGCGGTGTCACTTCACAAACCAGACTCATATCCCGGAACTGCTCAATCAGCTCTAATTCTTTCACCATCATAGCAGACATATGCAAGGTCTTTCGACATAAAGCATCAGCCACGACATTAGCTTTGTTGGGGTGATAGTTCAAGCCGAAATCATAATCCTTCAGCAATTCTAACCAACGTCTCTGTCTCATATTCAGCTCCTTCTGATCGAACAAGTATTTCAAACTCTTATGGTCACTAAACACCTCAAATCTAGTACCATATAGATAGTGCCTCCAAATCTTCAGCACAAATACAATTGCAGCTAGCTCCAAATCATGAGTAGGGTAGTTTTTCTCATGGGTCCTCAACTGTCTAGACGCATAAGCTACTACCTTACCCTCTTGCATTAACACACCTCCCAAACCCATCTTGGAAGCATCACAATATACTACAAACGGTTGATCCGGAACAGGCAAAGTCAAAACGGGCGATGTTGTCAACCTCTTTTTCAACTCATTGAAGCTCTCCTCACATCGAGCATCCCACACAAATGCTTTTCCCTTACACGTCAATTGAGTCAACGGAAGTGCCAACTTCGAGAAACCTTCAATAAACCTCCTGTAATAACCAACTAATCCCAAGAAACTCCTAATCTCAGTAACTGACTTCGGGCTCTCCCATTGCAACACCGCATCAACCTTGGCGGGATCCACAGCTATACCATTACCCGAGATAATATGACCAAGGAAACCTACTTCATTCAGCCAGAACTCACACTTAGACAACTTTGCATACAATTTCTTTTCTTTCAACACTTCTAGTACTAACTTCAAATGTTCTGCGTGTTCCTCTTCCGTCTTAGAATACACCAGAATGTCGCCAGTAAACACAACTACAAACCGATCCAAGTAACTATGGAAGGTACGATTCATGTACTCCATAAACACTCCTGGCGCGTTGGTAACCTGACCTCAAATCGATTTTGCTAAACACTTTTGCACCCACCAACCGGTCCATCAAATCATCAATTCTGGGAAGCGGATACCTGTTCTTTATTGTCACCTTGTTCAATTGCCTATAATCGACACAAAGCCTCATACTCCCATCCTTCTTTTTCACCAATAATACCGGTGCACCCCATGGTGACACACTTGGCCTTACAAATTTCTTCTCAAGTAGATCTTCTAATTGCTTTTTCAATTCAGACAACTCTGAGGCTGACATCCGGTACGGTGCCATAGACACAGGCCTCGTACCAGGTATAAGATCAATAGCAAAGTCAACCTCCCTCTCTGGCGGAACACTTGGAATTTCATCCGGGAACACTTTAGGAAACTCACACACTACTTGTACCCCTTCAATGATCGCCTGATTCTCAGCAGACAATGACGCCATCAAAGCAAACAGATGAACTCCCTCTTTCATTACCTTATGCAGTTGACCAGCAAGCAACAAAACGGATTCTTCTTCTTCGGGAGGAAGGAAACTCACAGATTTACGAAAACAATTAATATGCACACGGTTAACTACTAACCAGTCCATACCAAGGATGACATCCAACCCTCCCAACGGCAAACAAATAAGGTCAACAAGAAAATCTCTGCCGAAGATTGACAGAGGGCACTTAGCACACACAAGAGAGGTAGTTACTGAACCCTTAGCTGGAGTGTCAATAACCATCTCCCTCATCATAGAAGACAAAGCAAGGTCCAATTTCTTAGCACATAAAGCAGCAATAAATGAGTGCGTAGCACCGGTATCAATAATAGCAATCAAAGGAATACCATTAATAAAACATGTACCTCTAATCTCATTAGTATCCTCTGATCCTGCGAGAGCAAACACTTTTCCACTGAATTTCTCTTTCTTCGGCTTAGTACACTTGGTACTAATATGACCTACTTCCCCACAGTTGTAGCACACCACATCCTTTTTCTCACATCTGGCAGCTACATGACCTTCTTTACCGCACTTGAAACATTTATTATCTGAGAAGTCTAAACTCTTATGGCCCGGCTTGCCACACCTGTAGCACACAACCTTCGCAGGGGCATCTCCCCCACTTGGTTTCTTATTATCAGCATACCTCTGCTTACCCTTACTGGCCTGGAACCTCATATGGCTTACCCCAGTTCTAAAATTTACCCCTCTGATCTCTCATGACCTTGGAGTGAGCATTACTATCCTCTTCGAATATCCTGCAACTGTCGATTAAATCAGCAAATACCCGAATCTTCTGGTGCCCTACAACTTTCTTTATATCAGCCCTCAATCCATTCTCAAACTTAATACATTTTGAAAATTCAGAATCAGCATCAGCATAATGGGGATAAAACTTAGCCAATTTAGTGAACTTGGCAGCATACTCTGTCACTGTCATGTTTCCTTGCTTTAGCTCAAGGAATTCGATTTCTTTCTTTCCCCTCACATCTTCTGGAAAATACTTCCGTAAGAACTCTCTACGGAAAACAGCCCAAGTTATCTCCTCATTGGCAGTTTCTAACCTCTGTCTGACCTCCATCCACCAATCATCAGCTTCTTCTGCCAGCGTATGGGTACCATACCTGACCTTCTGCGCATCATTACAATCCATGACACGAAATATCCTTTCAATCTCTTTCAGCCATGCTAGAGCACCATCTGGACTATACTTGCCCTTAAAGACGGGTGGATTCTCCCTCTGGAACGTGGCTAAACTGCGAGTCCCAGCATTTTCAGCACCATTTTGCTGGTTCCCTACAGCCTGAGCCATAGCCTGCAAAGCGGCAGCAAGAGCAGCATCGTTTCTCCCAGCCATTTCAAATTGTCACTGCAACACAAACAGAAATTTAGAACTAATCTAACAATTCCTATTTGTCATAAGACACTATGACAGGACGACTTGGCCGGACAGACCGAAATGCTCTGATACCACTAATGTAACACCCCCTTCTAATAACCTTACTATTTAATAAAATCAGAGTTTCTTTTTTTTTTTTTTAAAACAATATAAGAGAGTGCTACACTTACTCCATTAAATTAACAACTTCAAAAATTGCATGCTTCGGCTAAAAGCCACAAGATACATAGCACCATAAAATACCGGTTCAGTTCGCATCAACTAAATACAGTCACTACCACAGCGGAAAAATATTAAGTTCGAAAACAAATCCAATACATCACCAATAACCGTCTAACAGTATATTTAAAATAACCCATAAACATAAGACGCCCCCCCCCCCCTCCCGGTGCTACGTATCAGAGCATGACACACTCTACCAGACGAAGGCATAAGGGTAACCTTCACTCGCTAGTACCTGCACGTTGCCGACATAAGAAGCAACATAAAAGCAGTAGGGTGAGTCTCTTTTCATAATTAATAACATACGGGATAAGCACTGCATGGGAAAAGTAACTAGGCACACCGATTCACAACAATGGCAGCAACCACATCAAAATTTCATTTCCAAACAACACTACACAATATATTGTTATGCATGAAATGCAACCCAAACTCCACGGGCACATGCATGTCGGATCCGTCACCAAACACAATTAGGCCGAAGCCTCTGCTCACCAATTAAAATTAGGCCGAAGCCTCTGCTCACCAATTATGCACATGGTTCATGAGATGCTATGGAAATGCACCACAACACACCACACAATTCATCAATTCACCATTTAATCAACTCACCATTTTATTCATATTCTCACCATTGTATTAATCAGCTCACCAATTAAAATTAGGCCGAAGCCTCTGCTCATCAATTACACCATAATACACTCACCAACTCAACCCACCACTCACACCAACACAAATATCAATTAGGCCAATTTAGGATTTGACACAGCATAGGGAAAGTGATTAAAAATTGCCATTTAGACACTTGAACACCTCAGCCCAGAAACACCAGTAAAATAATCCATTTTTGCATAAAACCAGAACATTTGGATAGTCACTGAAATTAGCTTCGAAATGCATTTTGAACCGTCAAATTTGGATAACCGAGTCAAAAGTTATGATTGAAACAAAATCGGAAAAATACTTAGACATTCTGAAACTGGCGCCCAGGCGCTGGGCGCCCAGGAGCAACACAGGATTGGCGCATAGGCGCTGGGCGCCTAGGAACAGCAACACTGGCCTGGCGCACTGGCGCAGGGGAACACGGTGCCCAGGCACTAGGCGCCTAAGGCCAACACGCAAGAAAACTCATTTGACTTCGAAATTAATTTTGCACGAGCCAAATACTCAGAATATGGGAACCCAACAAAAATTTTGGCAAAATGTGACACGCATCATTGGCGCCCATGGACTAGGCGCCTAAGGCCAGGACAGACCACAACTCCTATGACTCCAAAAATTATTTTACACGAGCCATTTATTCAGTGTATGAGAACCCAAAAAGAATTTTGAGAAAAGATGCAACGCAACAGTGGCGCCCTTGGCGCCCATGGCCAAGGCGCCTAGCGCCAAAACTGGCAACACAGTGAGACAGGCACAGGGAACAACTGGCGCAGGGCGCCTAGCGCCCAGACACAAAACTGGCGCAGGAACACCCAAAACTGGCGCAGAGCACACGGCGCCCATGCACTAGGCGCCTAGTGAAAACACGGAACACAACTCTTTTGGTCGCCAAAATCATTTTACACGAGCTATTTTACTTGGACATGAAAACCAAAAGCCAAAATTGGCAAAACAATCACCAGAAAATTGGGGCCCTTGGCGCCCATGGCACAAGGCGCTTAGCGCCAAAACAGCAACACACACAACAGTGGCAGCACAGCCCTTGGCGCCCAGCAGCAGGCACCTGGGACAGAATTCCAGCAACACACACACACACACCTAGGGCGCCTAAGGCTCCATCAATTTTTAAGTTCCCTTCAACATAAAAATACCAAATTAAATCACCAATACCAATCACTTATATGAACACTAGCCATCACATTTTCCACCAAAAATTCATTCAATCATAATACCAAACAATGGGCATGCATAATTCCTATTGTGTACAATTTCAACACCAATCAAACATCTCTTTGCACAACTAAAAATTCAGCATAGCAACAACATCACAACATACCAATCATTCATAGAAATCACCCTAGAACCTAACCCTAGACATTACTCATCACCTAAGCTATTAAAGATAAAAAGAGGACCCCCTAACCTTATGGAAGTCGAAATTACTAGGCAAGGCTCCAAGGAATTGCAAGACACCAACAAGCTTTCCCTCCTCCTTGAGTGCTCCACGAAATTCCTCTTCCTTCCTCTTGTAACCGTCGCCTCCTCTCCTTTCTCACTCTCTCCTTCGCAAGTTTCTTTTCTCTCCTCTTCTCTCCTCTCTTCGAAATCTTTTCTTTCTTTTTGGATGGAATAAGTGAAATAAAACTAACCCACAAGACCCCTAAGTGAGTCGAGTCCTATGACTAGCCAATGGGTCATGGGCCTACTTGTGGATCATGGGCCCCCATGCACACCACCTAATTCGTGGCAACACCTCCTAAACAAATAAAATAAAATAAAGTAAATTAAATCCTGA
The DNA here is from genome assembly GCA_039519185.1 of Astragalus membranaceus. Lineage (NCBI taxonomy): Eukaryota > Viridiplantae > Streptophyta > Magnoliopsida > Fabales > Fabaceae > Astragalus > Astragalus membranaceus. Next base: position 41,793,754 of record CM076854.1, on the reverse strand, counting down.
ATTAGTTAATTAAATTAAATAAATATTGTAAGCCTTAAATAACTTAATTAAATTATTTTGGGGCGTTACATATCCTAGGGAAGAGTGCCTGAGTCTGTAAAGCCAAGGCACCTGTAAGCCTTGTTTTGTGTTAGTGGAAAATCTCACAAGGGTGTGAGGACTGGACGTAGCTCACTAGGAAGTGACCGAACCAGGATAAATCTCTGTGTGCTTTACTACTTTATTTCTAATTCTTTCGCTTCCATTTAACCTGCACAATAATTAATCTAAGTTTTTAAATCTCAATTCACCCCCCCCCTCTTGAGACTGAAGCCACTTGGCAACAGCGCCCTCGTGGGCGTTGGCTGCTTTCTTGATCTGGAGGCAGTTGGTCAGAGGGGTCTGAGCCTAGCTTGCTCGTTTGGGGGTCGCGACACGTTTTAAGTCGCTTCGCGCCTTGTGGCAGTGTACGCTCTGAGGGAAGTTTATCAGAACTCGGTCTAAATTTAACTCGCCCATCGGGGTTGTGACACGCTTAAAGTCACTTCGCACCTCGTGGGACTCTAGGACAGTTTATCAAAATCGTTCTGAGTTTAACTCGCAACCCGTCAGAGGTTGTGACACGTTTAAAGTCACTTCGCACCTCGTGGGACTCTGGGGCAGTTTATTAGAATCGTTCTGAATTTAACTCACAACCCGTCAGAGGTTGTTACACGTTTTAAGTTACTTTGGGCCTCGTGGCAATGTACATTCTGGGGGCAATTTATCAGAACTCGGTTTGATTTTAACTCGCCCATCAGATGTTGTGACACGTTTGAAGTCACTTCGTGAAACTACCAAGGCGACTCCTGTCTCGGTTTTTGGGGAGGCGCAAACGATCGTCGGATTGATGCTTTCACTTGGCGCCCAGCCAGGCACCCTCATGGGCGCTGGCTGCTTTTGCTTGGCACCCTCATTGGCGCTCGGCCAGGCGTCCTCCTGGGCGCTGGCTGCTCTCTTATGGTGCCATTCGCCAAGCTTGCCTCGCCTAAGGGAGATAAGCGCGCCATGACCCCTTGACTTCCATACATAGGGAGATGATCTTGGTTGTGGGCTAACACTCAGGTTGTCTCTGCGACCCCGACAGTCCCTCCCTGTTTGGGATGTAGGGTTTCAAAATTGTCTGGTCTAATCCGGAGTATGGGGTTGGATCCTTTTTTTTTCTTGATCTTAAAGAATATTCGTTGGAGCAAGTGTTAAGGCTAGTGAGCTAGAGTAAAACTTGTAATTGTAACATGATGTCTTTTGAATTACAAGAGTACAATTTCGTTTATTGACATCCCAAGTTGTTACATCGGTTTAACATTTTTGTCTTTGTTCATACAATAAACTTTCTTAGCTTATCTGCGTTCCAAGTTCTCGGTATCAGCTCCTTGCCTAGGGTTTCCAACTCGGAAGCTTCGTTTCCGGTTTCCGCAACTATTCTGTATGGGCCTTCCCAATTTGGAGCTAACTTCCCTTGGGACCTATTTTTCAAACCTATGCCTGCCCTTCGTAGGACTAGGTCGCCGACTTCTAAGGTTATGGGAACCACCTTGTCGTTAAATCTTGCAGCTATCTTTTGTTTGATCACCAAATCCTTTAGTGCTGCTTGGTTTCTGACTTCCTCGACGAAGTCCAGCTCCTCGTGCAGTCTTTGATCATTGGTCTCCGGGGGGTTTGGGTTCTTGGTTCTCCAGTTTAGCTCTCCGATCTCGACGGGTATGACCGCCTCTGTCCCGTATGCCATCCGGAAGGGTGACTCACCTGTCGACGAGTGAGTGGTGGTTCTGTAGGCCCATAGGACATAAGGTAGCTTTTCCGGCCAGCATCCTTTTGCTTCATCGAGCGTCCTCTTTCAACCTCTTAAAATTACTCTATTGGCTGCTTCGGCTTGTCCGTTGGTCTGGGGGTGTTCTACTGATGTGAAACGGTGATTGATGCCCAGGTCGGCCATCAGTTGTCTGAAACCTTTGTCCGCAAATTGCGTGTCGGTGTCGGTGATGACCACCTCCGGTATGCCGAATCTGGTCATGATATTTTTCTTGAAGAATTTCATACAATTCTTAGCCGTGATAGTGGTCAAGGGCTCAGCTTCAATCCATTTTGTAAAGCAATCGACCGCGGCTATTAAGTACTTTACCTGCCCTGGGCCGGGTAGAAAGGGACCTAAAAGGTCGATTCCCCACCAAGCAAAAGGCCAGGGAGAGCTTAGGTACGTCATTTCAGAGGAGGGGGCGACATGCACGTCAGCGTACCTTTGGCACTTTTCGCATTTCTTTACATGATTTTGCGAATCTTCATTCATGGTAGGCCAGTAATAACCTGCCCTGAGTGATTTTGCCGCGAGGGCTCGTCCTCCTAGGTGCTGTCCACATATTCCCTCATGGATCTGTGTGAGCATGTAATCTGCTTCTGGTCCTTCTACACATTTTAATAGAGGAATCAAGAAGCCTCTACGGAAAAGTTGCCCTTCGATGACCGAGTATGATGCCGCGCGCCACCTCACGGAAGCTGCTTCTTTGGCATCAGCAGGCTCTTGCCCTTCGAGGATATACTGACGGATCGGGGTTATCCAGTTCTGGCTCGCCTCGACGGTGGGAACAGAGGAAGGCGATTCATTGCTTAGGAGGATGCTGGTACTAGACAGAGTTTCTTGGATGATGCTCCAAAGTTTCCTTGGTGTTCTGGTGCTGGCCAGCTTGGAGAGTATGTCTGCCCTGGTATTCTCTCCCCTAAGTACGTGTTTCACCTCCGCCTTATTAAACCATCCAAGGAGTTCACGTACCTTGGCAAGATATTTCTGCAGCACCGGATCATAGGCTCCAAATGCTGCGTTGATCTGCGAGACGACCAACAGTGAGTCGGTGCGGAGCACAAGTTGCGTGGCGCCAAAATCTTTGGCCAGCTGTAGACCGGCTTTGCAAGCCTGATACTCTGCTTGATTGTTGGATGTGGAGAACGAAAAGGTCAGGGAAACCTCTACCATGAGTCCTTCTCAGTTTTCAAGTGTCAGCACGGCTCCACTCCCTTTGCTGTTTGAGGACCCATCCATCTGGAGGGTCCATGCCGTTTCTTCTTTGTCTCTGTGCGGTATCGTTGTCATCTCCACCACGAAGTCCACCAAAATTTGAGCCTTCATGGCCGGTCTTCCCTACACGGACTCCAAAAGTGCCTTCTCTGGGTTCAATCTCATATTGTTCTTCCGGATTTCAGAAAACACTTTTGTCGGGTCCTTGAGGTGATCTGGGTCGCTTTTACTTTTCACTATTATGTCGTCTAGGTATACTTCGATTGTCCGGCCGATTTGACTTTTGAAGATTTTATCCATCATTCTTTGATAGGTCGCCCCGGCGTTCTTGAGTCCAAACGGCATCACACGATAACAATAATTCCCCTGTTCTGTCATGAACGCCTTTTGGTTGTATCCCGAGTATGCGTCCATGAAAGATAACAAACAGAATCCTGAGGCGCTATCGACTAACTTGTCCACGCTAGGGACGAGGAAGGCGTCTTTGGGACGTGCCTTGTTGAAATCAATATAGTCGACACACATTCCCCATTTTCCGTTAGATTTCTTCACAAGGACTACGTTTGACAGCCAAGTGGTGTACTTAATTTCTTTTACGAAATTTGCCTCCACGAGGTCCTTCACAGCCTTCACAGCGGCTTCGGCTTTCTCTCCCTTCTGGACTCTTCTTCTCTGGGCGACCCACTTAGTGTCGGGATTAACGACCAGGTGGTGATAGGCTACCTCGGGTGGTATCCCTGGCATGTCAGCTGCAGACCAGGCAAACAGGTCCGCATTCTCCCTTAGGCAAATGGTAAATTTCTCTTTGACCTCCTCGGGGAGGTCAGAACCTATCTTGATAGTCTTAGTGGGGTCTTCTCCTAACTGGACTGAGGTGAAGGTGCCATCTGGCTCGGGCCTCTTCATGCGCTTTTTGAGTTCCTTAGCGAGGGCGGAATCTTCCTCCTCTTCCTCACTGTCCGGATCATATCTGGCATCTAAGTCTGCCAAATTTATTTCAGCTTCTCTCCCGGATTCCCCGCGGGATATTCTTACTTCTGTAGCCTCTTTTTCATCCTTGAGGCTCATGTAGTAACATCTACGTGCTGCGTCCAGATCTGCCTTGAGGGTCACAACCTTATTCTCTAAATCGTGGAATTTCATTTTCAGGTGAACCGTTGACAGATTTGCACCAGAGGATTAGGAAAGCTGTTTCGACAGTGCTGCACAAAGGTAGTTCCCCATCGGGGTCTCCATAGGTGACCATCAGCTCCAAGTGGCCTCGAGGCCTAGTTCTCGATCCGTTAAACCCGGTCAAATCCTCTCCTCGATATGGAGTCAGGTCGGCGGGGGAGACGCTCAAAACATTCAGCAAGTCTTCGAAAATGATGTCTACTGAGCTTCTCTTGTCGACCGGGATTCTTCTTACTTCAATATTGGCCATAATGGCAGTAATGAGCAGTGGAACATGTTTGTTTGGTTTTTCATCCAGTAAATCCCTGTCGTCAAAGAATAAGGGCAGCCTGACTGGTCCTTTCCTAGGGGCTGAGGTTGATGCAACACTCAAGATCTCCTTCCACTTCTTTTTCATTGATTTGTTCGACCCCCAACCGTCAAGGGGGTTGCTTCCCTGAATCACCATGGCCGCTGGCCACAATGCCCTTGGGACCTGGCCTTCTCACCAGGTGTTTTCTTGCCAGGCGCCCTCTTGGGCGCTTTCCTGCCAGATGTCAACTTGCATGGCGCCCTCTTGGGTGCTCTCCTGCCGGATGGTGTGACTGGCCAGGAAATCTGAAGATTGGCTTGTCTTCGAAGGTAGGGCAGGTTGGCTAGTACCTTCGTCAGGTAGGTAGGCGACGTTGTCCTCCGGAGAATCCTCTGGTCGGGGTGCGGGTATGAGAATAAACTAGAGAATTTGCAAGGGAAGAGTGTGTCCCTCGTGAATGGCTATGCGAGCCGGAATTTGTAGGAAATTGAAGTTCGTTGTGGATCATCAGATCAGTAAAGGCGATCTGAACCCTCCAAGGCTATTGGGCTTGTATGCTGTGGGCATGGGCCGAATCGATTGGGCTGATCCATATCCCATCGCTGCTCGCACTCCCTGGTATTGCTAATGGACCTCTTGGTCCATTCCAAAACACCCTCCTTGCTTGCCATCTGTCATGTCAGTTACAACTCCCTCTTTTTCTTAGGTCATCTCTGCATGTTCCATTGTAAGTCTCATCTTAGAATTATACACATTAGACTTATATCAGTTCTAAAAGTTGAATAGTATAGGATGCATGTAGCCTGATGCAGTTTCTATGAAATAAATAACGACATTATCCGATTCACTACCCTGAATAATATGTCATGTAAAAGTAGTATATATTTACAAGAAAATAAAAGGAAATAACTACAAAATATAAGCATGGAATTGTGCAGATAATCTAAACAATTCGCTACCTTGAATAACCCGCAATTTACTCCAAACCCTTAGAACCCATTGGGAGGGCCCCTTGTTAAAGAAGTGGTGCAAATTTCTAGATTTCTCTATTGAAGTCTAGATCAAGGATATTCTAGAAATTACCATTACATGTACTAAGTAAAAGAATCTAGAATATTCTATGTAAATATCAAAAGAGAAAAACCTAGAAGCTACAAGTACAAGATAAATCTAGAATATATTAGAGATGCTAATCATGTAGAATTATCTAGAACCATCCTCAAGCACCTATAAATAGACAACCTTGGGAGCATTTGTAATCAAGTCATTTTGTGACCAATTTGAGAGCAATACAACTATTCCTTTGCTCCAAATATCACACTACTAATTAACTACTATCATCTTCCAACTATCAACTAAAGCCTTCTCTACTATCCAACTATTTACTAAACTAGCATTACTACCTCAAATATTAACAGTGGTACCAGAGCTACGTTCGGTCATATACTGGGCGTAGATAAACTATCCAACTACCAATTAAAAATCACTACCCTCACTCTACACTACTTCCATATTTTTTCTTAGCCAATGGCTAACAACACCCAATCATCATCTAATATCCAAGTCCCTCCTTTTTCCGGTGAAAACTATGATTTTTGGAGCATTAAAATGAAGACATTTTTTTGCTCCCAAGATCTATGGGAAGTTGTGGAAGAAGGATTTACTACTCCCGCAGATACTTCAACTCTTACTGCAGCTCAAAGGAAAGAGTTAAAGGAAAATAGGCAAAAAGATTCAAAGGCGCTATATTACTTGCAGCAAGCTGTGGGTGACTCTATTTTTCCGAGGATAATGGGAGCTTCTAGTGCCAAGGATGCATGGAGTACACTACAGGAGGAGTTTCAAGGAACCGCCAACGTATGTGCCGTCAAACTCCAAAGTCTAAGGCGTAAGTTTGAATTATTAAATATGAAGGAATCTGAGACCGTAGAAGCCTATTATACTAAGATAAAAGAAATTGTTTCAGCAAAAATAAACATCAAGCCTACGGGGAAAATATTCTCGACAAAAGAATTGTTGAGAAAATTCTAGTTTCTATTCCCTGTAAGTATGATCCAATCGTGACGACGATTGAACAAACGAAAAATCTATCAAACTTATTTGTGACAGAACTAATGGGCTCTCTTGAAGCTTATGAGCAAAGATTGAGTAGGCGTGATGATGACTCTGTAGAAAATGCCTTTCAATCTAAGCTGAAATTACGGTCTCAAAATAAAGGATACGGAGGAAACAAGAGTAGTGGAGAAAGTTCTAGAAATAGAGAGAATTCTAGAAATTTCTCAAAGAAAAATCAAGATGAATATCCTCCATGTGGCATCTGCAAGAGGACAAATCATGCCGAGAAAGACTGTCACTGGCGAGGAAAGCCACAATGTCGGCACTGTAAGAAATTTGGGCACGTGGAGAAGAATTGCTATAGCAAAAATAAACATCAAGCAAATTTCTTCGAAGAACGTGAGAGTGACCAGAATAAACATGACAGTGAAGAACATCTTTTCTATGCCACCCATGATTCCAACGACGACAAGAAAGGAACCTGGTACTTGGATAGCGGTTGCAGCAATCACATGGCTAAAGATGAGAGCATCTTTAAGGAAATTGATGACTGTCAAATCAAAGATTCGACTAGGGAATGGCACTACCGTGGAATCAAAAGGCAAAGGCACTGTCATGGTGGAGACAAAGAAAGGTACGCGACTCATTAGAGATGTCTTACTAGTTCCCAATCTTAAAGAAAATCTCTTGAGCATCGGTCAAATGATGGAGAAAGGCTATGTCCTTCACTTTGAAGGAGATAAATGCACAATCTATGATAACAGTAGTAAAAGGGTTGAGATAGCCCAAGTAAAGATGGAGACGAGGAACAGAAGCTTCTCGATAAACTTTAAATATACCACTAACATTGCCATGAAGGTACAAGCTGATGATCCATGGCTATGGCATCGAAGATTTGGCCACCTCAACTCGAAAGCCTTAAAGTTGTTATATCAAAAGAATATGGTAAGAGATTTACCAAGCCTAAAAGAAGATAGTGGAGCATGTGAAGGATGTCTTCTTGGAAAACAACACAAACTACCATTTTCAACGAGCAATGCATGGAGAGCTAAAGATGCGCTAGAGCTCATCCACACTGACGTTTGTGTACCGATGAGGACACCATCACTCACCAACAACGGGTATTTCATCCTCTTCATCGATGACTTTTCTAGAATGACTTGGGTCTATTTCATCAAGGAAAAATCAGAAGTCTTTGGAATATTCAAGAAGTTTAAGGCCCTTGTAGAAAAGCAAAGTGGCAAACACATAAAGAGGCTTAGGAGTGATCGCGGCAAAGAGTACAACTCCCATGAGTTTGATAAATTCTGTGAGGATGAACGCATTGAAAAACAACTCACAGTCGCATATTCTCCTCAACAAAATGGAGTATCTGAAAGAAGAAACCGCACGGTCATGGAGATGGCTAGATCGATGCTAAAAGATAAAGGCCTACCAAACACTTTTTGGGCTGAAGCAGTTTATACTGCAGTCTACATTATCAATAGATGTCCCACTCAAGCAGTCCAAGACAAGACTCCTGTTGAAGCTTGGAGTGGGCAAAAACCTTCTGCCAAACATTTAAGGGTCTTTGGATCAATCTGCTACATTCATGTCCCAGACCAAAAGAGGCATAAGTTAGAAGACAAAACGATTCGAGGCATCTTCTTGGGATACAGTACACAATCAAAAGGCTATCGAGTCTACAACTTACAAACCAAGAAGCTCATCATTAGTTGAGATGTCGAAGTTGATGAAGCTGCTTCTTGGAATTGGGATAAAGAAAAAATTGAGAGAAGCAACATTTCCCTTACAGTACAAAAACCTCAAGAAGAAGTTGAAGAAGAAGTTGAAGAAGTAACAAGATTCCTCACCAGAATCTACTCCGAGGCGAGTAAGATCTCTGGCGGATATATATATGAAACTTGCAATTTGGCCATACTTGAGCCTGAAAACTATGAAATAGCATCAAAACAAGAAGTATGGGTCAAAGCAATGGAGGAGGAGATTAAATCAATTGAGAAAAACAAAACATGGGAGCTAGTAGACTATCCAAAAGATAAAGATATCATAGGAGTCAAATGGGTTTATAAGACAAAGCTTAACCCTGATGGCTCAATACAAAAACACAAGGCTAGGCTTGTAGCAAAGGGCTACTCTCAGCAACCTGGAGTTGACTACAATGAGACATTTGCTCCAGTTGCTCGTCTAGACACTATAAGAGCTTTAATAGCTCTTGCAGCACAAAAAGAGTGGAGCATCTATCAACTAGATGTCAAGTCTGCATTTCTAAATGGAGTGCTAGAAGAAGAGATTTATATTGAGCAACCACAGGGCTTCGTCAGCAAAGGAAATGAAGATAAAGTACTGAGACTAAGAAAAGCTTTATATGGTCTCAAGCAAGCTCCTCGAGCATGGTACAGCAGGATACTCTCATTGTCTCCTTGTATGTAGATGATCTAATCTACACAGGAAACAACACGAAGATGATCGCTAATTTCAAAGAAGACATGATGAAGACATTCGAGATGACAGATCTTGGCTTGATGAACTACTTCCTCGGCATAGAAGTGAAACAACAAAAAGAAGAAATATTCATCTGTCAAAAGAAATATACCGAAGCACTATTAAAGAAATTCAACATGAACGAATGCAAGCTAGTAGCTACTCCGCTCGTGACAAATGAGAAGTTACAAAAAGAAGACGGAGCACCAGAAGTTGATGCACCGCGCTATAGAAGTTTGATAGGGAGCTTACAATATCTCCCTGCTACACGCCCAGACATCATGTATGCCACAAGTCTTCTATCAAGATTCATGCAGAAGCCGAGCCAAATTTAAGATACCTTCAAGGAACAAAGGAGTTTGGTATATGGTACAGAACCACGACCAACTCAAGATTGCTTGGCTACACCGACAGTGATTGGGCAGGGTCTATTGATGACATGAAAAGTACATCAGGCTATGCCTTCCCACTAGGATCAGGATTTTTCTCATGGGGATCTAAGAAGCAAGCAACAGTTGCGCAATCAACAGCAGAGGCTGAGTACGTGGCAGCAGCTGAAGCAACAAGTCAAGCTATATGGCTTCGGAGAATACTTGAAGACATGGGTGAACAACAAGATCTCCCTACTACAATCTACTGCGACAACAAGTCAGCTATAGCAATGGCAAAGAATCCGGTTCATCATCATCGAACAAAGCACATTTCTATAAAATATCACTTTATTAGAGAAGCAGAGGCAACTAAGCAGATTCATCTCGAGTACTAAACAACAGAAGATCAAGTTGCAGATATATTTACGAAGGCATTACCAAGAGTCAAGTTTGAGGAACTAAGAACAAAGCTTGGAGTTTTTGAAGTTTGCATCAAGGAGGAGTGTTAAAGAAGTGATGCAAATTTCTGGATTTCTCTACTGAAGTCTAGATCAAGGATATTCTAGAAATTACCATTACATGTACTAAGTAAAAGAATCTAGAATATTCTATGTAAATATCAAAAGAGAAAAACCTAGAAGCTATAAGTACAAGATAAATCTAGAATATATTAGAGATGCTAATCATGTAGAATTATCTAGAACCATCCTCAAGAACTTATAAATAGGCAAGCTTGGGAGCATTTGTAATCAAGGTCATTTTGTGACCAGTTTGAGAGCAATACAACTATTCCTTTGCTCCAAACATCACACTACTAATTAACTACTATCATCTTCCAGCTATCAACTAAAGCCTTCTGTACTATCCAACTGTTTACTAAACTAGCATTACTATATCAAATATTAACACCCCTTAAGTAAGAAAAGCTTTCTAGACAGACGGAGTAGCCGTTGGAGACATCAATGAAAAACCACCTTCATAGATGATATTTCCAACCCCTATGCTGGAGACACACATAACCATTTATATCATTATAGCCAAGAAAACTAGTAATTAGTCACAAAGTATTTTTCACAAAAGATAACAACTTTGTTCAAACTTACATTAAAATGTTGAGGAGTGCCATATGGTTTTCCAACAAGATCACTCAAGTTCAAGTTCTCCATCACCTGTTCATTCCATTACATTGAAAATTATCAACTTAATCATTCCAAAAATTAAATAAGTATAACAATGTGTTAGCAAAAAATATGTACCTTGACATCATTACATGTAAGAGATTTAGTTAACGTATCTGATAATATTTATCAGGAATGACAACTATTTGTTCCTCCTTTATCCTAATTTCAGTTTAATCCTCATGGGAGAATCCTTACATTACAACAAACAAGAAGTTACCTACTTGTTGAGCATTTCAGTAATGGTCCTACAAGTCTCTGGTGAAACCACTAATATGATTGCATTTTTCTGTCAAAGCCACAAGAGAATACAGATATTGATATTTAAGAGAAAAGTTATTATATTAGCATACACAATGCAGTCATGTCATCTTTAAAGTTCACATCATGATTCCCTACCTGATGAGATAATGGAGTTGTGAAGCAAACCATATCAACATCATTGTACATTACATTATACGTAAGCTCCAAAATATTCAGCAAATGATTTAGCCCCCTGACTGTAAATTTGTAGAAAAAGAAATCTTAAATAGTGAAGTAAACAAGCATTGCTATTAAATTTCAGCAACAGACATGCATTAAAAAATAGATACCATGGCTTCGGGCTCATCCAAGGTATATCTAAGTTCTCATAGAGTTTTCAAAAATGAACAGAACAGTAATAAGCAATAAATTGATGCAAAAATGCACGAATCAAACAGCTGAAGAAAAACCCCACAAATCAAAACACTGAGAAACAATAGAGAGAAAACTCAGACATACATTGAAACCAGGCTAATAATATTTCTGTAAAACGACAATTTATAATTTACATAGTCCAGTACTAATTTTTCCTCTATAAATAATGACAATTCTAAATGCAAAATACCTCATTGGAGATTTCAAGAACATTCAATTCAAAATACTCTAGACAGCAACAACAAAAATATCATTACATAAAAACTTATTGTTTGTTTATATATCTTTTCCGTCAAAATCACAATCAAAATCAACATTATGAACAACACAAGGAGGAATCAAAAGGAACGAGAAAAACAACAAAATCACAATTAAAATCAATAGAAACAACAACAACAATAATAACAGACCACACTTCAAAAAGAAAAAAGAAATCGAGGGAAAAAGAGGCATCCAACCAGAAAGAAGAATCGTACCAGGAAGAAGAACCGTACCATGAAGTAGCGGCCAACCCGCAACGAGGCGGCGAACGGCGACGACGAGGAAGCGAATGACAACAACTAAGAGATGAACGACGGCGAGGGTTGAAGAGCGCGAGGGAAACAACTCTAGGTTTTTGTATTTGGAGGGAGATGGAAAAATATACTAAAATAAGGAGAGAGAGAATGATAGAAGAAGCAAGAAGGTTTGTGGAAGAAGAAGAAGAGATCTATGGCCGGTGGTGGTGGTGGCGGCACACGTCCAGAGAGGAGAGCATGTGGTGGTGGTGGCAGATTTAGGGAGGAAGAGTGGTAGGGGAGGAAAAGTGAGAGGGAACAAAGGAGAGGAGGTCGTAGGTGACTAGAGTTGGGTGGAGGAGCGCGGAAGAGGGCAGAGGAGGGATGAGGAAGGTGGCGAAAAAGAGAGTTGGGGATAAAAGCGTGAAAATCAGAGTGAATGAATGAAAGGTCGAAGTATAGGAGGGAGTTTAAGTTTAATTTTAACACGATTCTTTAAGTGACATTACGAGAGCGAGAACTATACTATATATATATATATATATATATATATATATATATATATATATATATATATATATATATAAGATTGGATACAAACATACGGAATAATCCCAGGATTGTAGCATACTTGGAGAGGGAAGTCATGAGCCCGAGTCCAAGGCTCGTTCGTGCGCTCTTCTAAATGATGAGTGGTGGTTCTTCGTTGAGATTAACGTCTTCGATACTTGTTAGATCTCTTTTGGATTATGCTAAGGAGAAAATGGATATAGAAGATATCATGAGATATGGTGAGGAGTCTCGAAAGAACTCATTGAGATTTATAATCTCATTGTTTGTTTTTGTTATGTGTTTTAGACAAGAAATAGAAAACTAGGCAGGAGTAGGACAGTACTAAGCAGTCTTACTACTTCACTTGAGGTGGGGAGTTATCATGAAGACCCAGTCTTGCTTGTTGTCTATTTACTTTTACGTAGCGGTCTTTGTGGCATTTAGCCCTTTTGTATTAACTGTTGCTTTCAAGACTTATAACATGGATTTCCGGTTTTATATTACTTTTGGAAAACTCATCAAACCTATGACTTGAGTATTTTGGTATGAAGGCTATAATGTCTCGTTTGTACCAGTTTTCGTTATTTACCAAACTTCTTTTGATGAAAAAACCAAGTTTATATTTGTGCATACTCTGATTGGGACAAAATGATATAACTCTTTATATTTCATTGACGAATGAATTATAAGGCTGTTACAATTCATTCATTCACCCCCACGTGTCAATGAATGCGAACCTTAGATCAAGAAGAGTGAACTAAACTACAATCATTCCAAACCTTCAGTGCCCTATTCAAAATTACTGTCATGTTTTTCTGGAAAACTGGCAATTTAACCGCATTGTTTGTGATATCCATGTGGCACGATCTTCCCACGTCATTCATAAGACCTAGACAACACTTGTTGCTAACTGTTTGATTTCCAACAAATACACCAAAATATACTTGTTGCCCACAATTTGGCGCCAATTTGGTAACACATTTACTTAAATATTTCTCATACGATGACGATGGCCTTGGGGCATAATTCAACGCACTAGAAGGACCTTGAGATGGTGGCTGAAGAGTTTCAGAATTAACAGATGTTTTCACTAACAAAGTAAAACTGATGAAAAAGGTCACAACTATATAAATGCTATTGAATGATGCCATGGTCTTTTAAAAGATTGTTTTATATTCAACGTCCTGTAGATGGTGTGTCTGAGTTAAATGGGGATCATAAAAGTCATATTTATAATATTAATATTACAATGTTAACGTTGAAAAGTATTTAATAGGTTATTCTAACTCTTTTAAAACCGCAAAAGCAAGTATATGTTTCTTATTTATTTATAAAAAAAATTTCTTATCGAAAGATAAGTTTCTTTTAAAAATCCCATTTCCTAACCAAAAAACTTGTGGAATGTTGTTACCTAATGCACTTTCCATTTTCAAAAGTAACATACACATGGAAACTCACAAAATTCATATATGGTTTTAAATATCATTGCTAGGAAGACTTTCTTAGCCCAATTTAAGTAAATATTTGTATAAAGTTTTCTTAGGGCATTGTTGTTAGAAAAAAATAATTAATTGTGCCCATAATTTCATTGAAGATTATTTTTATGCTCGTTCTTTCACTACAAGAAAAACTCTTTCTACCCACCAGAATTAGTGACGAAATTGTGTCCGTCGGGAAAAACAAGCATTTGCGACGGAACTTACCATTGGAACACTTGTTATAAGGAACGCACGTTAATTGCAGCTTGCCTTTCCGACCGTATCAGAGTCCCTCGCTAATTTCCGATCGAAAGTTCCCTCGGTATTGCAAAAATTTCCGTCAGAAACGTTGTATCAATTGGATTTATTCTTTCTTTTCCCTCGAACGTCCTTCATTCTTTCTTTTTCTTGTCTCACTCAAAACTCTCTCTCTCACTAACTCTCTTGACCTCCACACTCTCAATCACCACCACCCACACTCTGCCCACACTCCTCACCGTCACACCGTCACACCGTCGTCCTCACCTCCTTTGTTCTCCTCAAATCCGGCGAAACCCTAACCTCACATTTCCCCAAACCCTACTCTGGCCTCCACCGAAAGGTAAGTACTCTCTCTACTATCTTTCCCTAAATTTCCTTTCCCTGTTATGAAGCAAAGCATTTTTCCGTGTTTGGCTTTGATTTAATTTACCAAAATTGTCTACATTTTCATTTGAGTCTGATACGCAGGGGATCGTTCTTAAGGCTGGGGTAAGAGCAAAAAGACCAAGCGAACAACACCAAAGTCCAATTATATCTACCTTAAGTTTCTCGTCAAGGTTCCTTTCACTTTTCTATGAACTCGTCAAGTTTGATGATGTTGAAGATGTGGTCATCAAAGGGAGTCAGAAGAGGGATTCTGCACTCGTCGTCATGGAAAACGAAGAAGGAGCTGTAAGTTAGAGTTCATTTAATTTTTTATTTATTAAAAGGTTTAGACTTTAGAGGAGGTTTGAAAACACGATGGCTTATTGAAATTTTGATTTCTGGTAGTGTTTTTAATGGTGTCCAGTGGATAAGGCTTTGTTGTTACTTTTGTTGACATAGTGCTATTTGTATTTGAATGATTGTCTATGTGATTTGCTGATATGTTATTGTGGCTTTATCTCCAGGTTGCTGCAATTGGAAGTGTGATTGGTTGTATTACAAATCTGTTGTTGGTTTTTCCTCCTAAACTGGGAATGGGAGCAGATCCTTACGGTGCTCCAAAGTTTAGGGAACCTGACAAGAGGAGTAAATCTTATTAAACTTAAGTTTGATATAGTATTTCTAAAAACATTTATGTCTGCAGGTAGCATTTGGATTTAAAGTTCATTATTGGATTATTGGCAATGTGTTAGGTGGTGAATCAATAGGTTTAGATTTACCTTTCTTTTCAATCTACTTGAATAGAGTTTTGTGTTGTGAAAGTGTGATATTGGTATTATTTCCATACCAATTGAAGCGCCTATCCCATACTTGGATAGCCAATAGCCATCTATAAACCAAAAGGGGGTTTGACAATGACAACCATTGTGTATTTTAAGTACAAATCATTGACTGATTTTTTGTGCTTGGTTGATTCTCAAGAGTTTGAATCTGTTGTGCTTGGTTTTGTTGTTGCCATGGGTCCATGACAGGGAATGAGGTCAGGGAAAACAAATGCTAGCAGATGGAAAGTCAGGGAGAGAAGGTGTAATTTCTAAATGTTAATTTTTTAATGGAATTTCATGATTCTCTTAGAAGTAGTAGTAGTGGAGTGAGTACAGTTTTTTGGATCGATTGGGTGGGGACTGGGAACATCATATAGATCCTATCTCAAAACCACCATTCATATAAATGCAAATGAATTGCATTTCCCTTAATAAATATTGGCCGAGGGCTAGAGCAATCCACTAAAATTTGAAGCAGATTTCTATGTACATATACATTGTATGTTCTGGACATTTGTTCTGTCAAAGGAGGCCAACATTCCTTGAGAAGCAATTTAGTGTGACTTTTGACTTTGTGAGTACTAGTATGAGGTAGTCCTCAATTAAATTAGAAACTGTTGAAGATTATTTGTCATCTATCTTTTCGCTATTGCTACTTAGTGGCACCATGTTTTGCTGTTGTATTCTTATTGTTGTGATACTCGGTGTTATTTTCACATAATGTATAACTAATATATGGCCTGCTTACCCATCAAGACAAGTGGATTGGAATTTTTGTTGACTTATGTGTTGGAGGACATGAATTGTTTTGTGCTAGCATGTTTTGTTCTGTTTTCTGATGAATATCTCTCTAGTTAAGAATGTGTACGATCCATTTCATCTCCATTATTTGAACGTGAACTTTTATGACTAGTTTTATTTGGGGTGCTCTTAGAAGAGTTGGTGAATATGTGATGTGTATATGTCTTGGTATTATGGTAAATGTTCAATGTTTTGTGCATCCTACTTCTGGATTGAATGTAGTCAACAAAAACTTTTGACATTGCTAATGCTGGTGCTAAATTAGATTCAGTTATATATTGGCTGATCTGAACCTTAAGAAAACTCCTCAACTGTTGGAATTGGTTGATGATAGTGATGTAAGTTACCTTTTTTCATTATCTTTTCATACTTCTCATCATTGTTGTATTTGTTGGCGTCATATTTCTGAAATAACAGGACATGGAAGAGTTGATGAGTCTACCACCAGAAAAAATCTTGTTGAGATGGATGAATTTTCATTTAAAGAAGGCAGGATATAAGAATAATGTATCAAACTTCTCCTCTGATGTAAAGGTAACTCCATATTTTTTAAACGTAAATATACATATGCTATCCTTTACTTGTGATGATTAGAACTTTTTTCTTCCCACCAGTACTATTTGATGTCAATGTGTGTTTTGTTAAGTTATTCATTAAATTGGCTATTTTCAAAGCTTAATTTACATGCAACTTGGAGCCTTTTAGTATTAATGAATTAAAGGGATTTGAAATCTTATTCATATGGTTCTAAGCAGGAAACAAGAAACTTGTAATGTTGAACATTAGTAAATTTGAATTATCAAGTATATCAATTATATGGTTCTGCTATTGTAGGATGCAAATGCTCACCTTCTAAATGTTCTTGCACCTTAATACATCGATTATTTGTTAATATCAATACATGGTGATGTACATATCCTTTTAGGCAATGTCACTTTTTAGTTCAGTTTTGAAGAAGTAGTGCTTTGTCCATTTCCTTATGTTAGGCTTCACTTGACATAGTAGCTTGAAACTAGTTTTCATCTATTGTGTTCGTTTAACCTTTCAATATAGTGTTCTTCGTCGACACGATATTTAACATTAGTTATACTTATTGAAATCAGATTGGATTGATTCTTTTATGTTAATGTGCAGAAATGTCAAAGCCATGGAGGATTAGGAATTTGCTCAAAGAAATTGATGGGAGTTCCTTAGGAATTGTGCTCAAGTGTGTTGTCAATTGTCCTCGAAGTAATTGATGCCATACCTTTAATTTACTACCATGATCATTCGTACATACACATACTCTACTGCAAAACACTTATTTAGGAGGTGAAAATTGTGGTGTGATTTAATTTTTATTTTTATTTTTTTTTGGATGAATGATTTAATTTTTGGTTGTATTAAACAAGATTTTGGATGTATTAACACTATCAGTCTATCACTATTAAACAGTATTTTTTGCTTGTATGATTTTATTTTATTTTTATTATTTTTTTAAAATTTCTGACGGATTTCCGACTAAAATTTGTGACGTATTTGTGACGAAAATTTGTGACGGACTTGCGACGAATTTGTAACGAAAATATTTGCGACGGAAAAATACGTTGGAAACTATTTGCGACGAGCGTTTTTGCGACAGAATCTTCTCCGTCGAAAATGGTCATTTGCGATGAAATATGCTTCATTTGTGACAGATTTTTCCGTCGGAAACAAGCGAATTTCTTGTAGTGTTTTTGGACTCACAATTGGTCAATTATATTTTGAAAGAGACTATATAAAAGTTAAGTGGCTTAAAATTGAACAATAAAGTGAAAGATAATATAAACTATATCAAAACACAAGCTGTAATGCTATTTATGTGAACCAAGAGAGACACGAGCTAAATCAGTTGCTGGTAAATGATTGCTATTAATAGCTAATAAAATACTTGAGTCAGTTATTTTCTAACAGATTGCTCACCCTCTTTCTATTACTCTTATGTAACTCATGAATATCTATCACATAGTGTAGTTTTTATTATTTCACCACCTAAAATGATTCGAACACCTGTGATCCGATGCTTAAGTACACGAAAGTATCCTCCTGTTGCCCCACAGAGGCTATAGCTGTTGTGGTGAGACACAATGATGCTTCTTGGTGCTTAAGCCTTTTGTCACATGTTTTAATTCTCATGGGAGGCAGTAGAAGTACCACATATGGGTTGGTAGATATTCTTATGAGTGTCATCTTGGTTATAGGAAGAAAGTGATTGTTGTGTTACATATTCTATCCTCAAATTCAGACACTCTAAAACAAGCAAGGAAATAGGGACATGAGCTTATAGTGTCTAAAAAATTATCAAGTTTAACGACTCTTATTGTTTGGAACACAAAAAAACAACATACAAATATTTGATTTTGGAAAACATTACTAAAAAGGCATAACTACAATTTTGGTCCCAAGATTTTATTGGATAAGCAAATTTGTAAATATTTTTAATTGTTTTAGTCACCCAATTTTATCCCCTATTAAATTTTCATCCAATATTTGACAAAAATGCTTACGCGGTAGCAAGGTGGTGATGTGGCACATGCATGTCGTGCTAACGTGATCATTGGGTGTTAAAAATGAAACATGTTTTCACGTATTCTTTGATTGAAACAAGTTTTCGTATTTTCATGTTTTTATTTTTTATACTTTTAGAGTAAACCAAGGGTATTGTAATTTATACTTTTATTTTAATTTATAAATTCTAACATATTTATAATTTACTTGATTAAACTAAAAGTATATTCTAAACTCATTACACTCTTTGTAATACCCAAAGTAAACTTTAATTACTTTGGATATTATTATTGCTATTTAAGTGCTTTGATATGTGATTAAGTTTCTTGATGATTTAGTCTGTCTATTGCGCACATTGTATGTTGAAATTGATAAATATATGTGATTGTGTATGATTGAATAGTGGAGGGATCGATGCCATTAGAAATCTGATGGACCTAAGAATTAGTGAACCTGAGCAAGCCCAACCCATTTTCTTGACCCTTTACAAAGTATTCAGCTGAAAATATAAAACAATACCCTCACTCTTTACTCCTCATTTTCAGAAAATTTAAAAGAAAGAAAGAAAGAAGAGAGAGTTGAGAGAAACGAAAGATGTCGAGAGAGAGAAAGGGAGGAGGAGAGCAAAAGAGAGAGCCATGAGAACACCACCATTGTTGCCCTTGATGTTTCCTTCTTAAATTCTCTTCATATCCTTTCCATCTCACCATAGTTGGGAGCTGACCACACAAAAGACTCAACAACACCAACCACAAGTTCCTTAATTCCTTCCTCCATTTATGTTAAATGCATGTTAGCCATGGATCTTGATTGAGATTTTGGTAGATTGCATGTTAGTTTGGGGACTAAAATTGAAGACTTTGGAATCTACATTGTGGATCTAAGGGTCAAAGAAGGGGGGATTGGGAGCTGAACACGAATTTGGGAACTTGGGAGCTTGTGGTGTGCTTAGAAAACCAAGTACTTGCTTGCCTTTGATTTTGTTCAGCTGAAACAAGTGAGTTCTTCATTCCTAATCTTCTTTCATTTTTTAGTTTATAGGTTAATTGATAGTGTGGATTCTAAAATTTGGCATGCATTTGTTCTTAATCTTGCAATGTGATGTTAATATGACCGGTAGATACATGTTGTGTTGAAATGTGGTTGATAATGGATTTGAGTAAAATGACAAGTTTAAATCCTGAGTTTGAATTTAATTGATGTATGACTTGATGGATAACCTATATGGGACACGGTTGCCTCGCGACTGTGTGTAAATTTTCAGCAATAGTGCATTCACATTGTTTCAGCGATAACTTTTGATACGGGAACCCGATTGAGGTGTTCTCAGATGCATTGAAAAGCTAACGCGAAGATCTATATTTATATGTTAACAATGCTTTGCATTTATATATATATATATATATATATATATATATATATATATACATATATATATATATATATATATATATATATATATATATATACTCTGTTATATCTTATGTTTCATACGTGTGAGAAGAACAATTGATGGTCAATTCATAAAATACATGCCAAACCACAAGACTTAGTAGCATTGAGTACGGGTTCTCTGTTGAAATTGAATTCATTCAATTTCTCATGGATTATGCTAAAGAGAATGTATGTAATAAAAAGATTACGAGAGGTGTATGTTGAGGAGTCGCGGAGAACTCTTGAGATTGTAATCTCACAGTATATGTTGCTGTGTTTTTTAGATGGATATGGTATGTCAAAGCAAGGTGATGGAAACTAAGGAGCTGACCTAGTCCTTAAGATGGAAGATCTTATATAGATTGTTTAGACTTGCTTTATTTTCCTTAGATGATTGTGATGTACCGCTTGTATTTTTAACTTTGTTCTTCGAATCAAAGTTGATGTATCAAGTTATTAGTGAGGGACCAAAATTGTGAAAAAAATAGAAGAATTCAAATTGTGAATCATATTAAAAAGGGGGGCCAAAACTTCATTTAAGCCTATAAAAAAGTGTTAACTACTTTAGAAAGTGGACTCCGAATTTCTAGGATTAGGCTTAATTAGAACTGTTGATCTCGATTAATCCAATGGTTGGCAGATGTAAGCTCGAATAGAGGCCAACGAAGGCTCATGTATATATAGCAGTACTTGTACATTTTTAAAACACATATTAATCAATACACAAGTCTTTTACTTAATTTATCTTTCCTTTATCGCTTTTTTTACGTTTTCTTAGTCTCGTAGATAATCCAAGCCACACGTCCCTTTCACACCTAACCTAACAACTCTTTGGAGGAGTTAGGGAACCCATAGTCGAGGAACAGAGTTCCTTCTTCGGCGCAATCGCTTGAAGAAAGACGAATCGCTAATTGTCCAAACCTTTGGCCAATTCCACGGCTAGAACTAAAGTGTTTGACGACAACAGGTCCAGCCGTACGGTAATGTGGGAGAGCCACATCAGGCACTTTCTCATCAAGTAATTCTTAATCCTGCATTTCCTCAGCCTTTTAATTTTGCCAAAGCCAGCACTTGGGGGCAGTTTGATGTGATAATTACTTGTATGTCAAATCTTCAGCAGGGACAAGTGTGGATGGCCAGGAGGCCGCCTGAGGCTACGGGGTCGATCGGTTTACCGTATCATATGGATGCCTCTCGACAGCTAAGCATCCACCATACGCAGGGGGGTAAGCCTTCAGCCCAGAATTTGGGCTTGGCAGGTCAGGCACTTACTACCCTTATTAGCAGCCATGGGTCTAGAACCCACCAGGCTCGGTTAGTGTGCCACCTAGTCAGCCGTATCCTGAAGCACTCGTGACTTTTCCGGTGGGTTCGCAATCATGTCAACAGATGACTGGCACTTCTGTCAAGCTGAAATGGAACCAAGTTCCACCTTGCTAGAGCAGCCAGGCTTCTGCTCAAGGAACCAGCTTTGCAAACTTCGGCCAAGGAATGCTTGGGTAGCAATGGGTAACAAACCCACCTCATGCAACACCACACCCATGGATGCAAGGTCCCCCAGATGCTGGGTGGCGTCCAATTATTCCGCCCGAGCCAAGGGCTTCGGGGTCCCAACTCTTGGATCCAAACTTGATAGCTGACACCATCAAAAAGTTCTTTGGCGTGCAATTGAAACCACTCGATAGGCCTATGTACAGAAAGCCTTACCCCGAGGGGTGGACAGATTGGTGCCTCTACCTAGAGGATTCAAGACACCGGATTTTGCCACATTCTCTAGAGATGATGGCAAATCAACAATGGAACACATAGGCCGATTCACGGCCCAATGTCGAGAAGGGGACCAGAATGAATACCATAAGCTACATATTTTCCCTTTGTTATTGACGGGGACTGCATTTACCTGGTACTCCTCTCATCTAGCTAATTCTATACAAAGCAGACATGGAAAGGTGCTTCCATGATAAATTTTATTGGCCACAGCCCGAAGTCATCGCTGCCGACCTAGTGAATTAACGCCAGATGGTGGCAAGGCTATGACCGACTTCATCGAAAGATTCAGAAAGATGGCCGGGAAGTGTTCGGTTCAGTTCCACAAATCGTAACTTTTCTCCATGGCTATTACTGGAATGCACCCGCAACTGAAGGAAAGGCTTGTGGGGCAAGACTGCAATGACCTCTGTAGCCTTGTGTCCTGAGTTGTTCAAATAGAATAGTTTACACAAGAAAAGGAGAAAAAGAGAAGCGCTAGGGGTCGAGGACCCCACTTAGGCGCAGTGGTCAACGCCGAAGATGACTCTGACAATGTTGGTGCCGCCGAACCCACGGCAGACATCATGGCAGCCGAGATAGTCAAAGGGAAGACTTACTCATGTCCAACTCTGAAGCCTCCCAAGGGCAAACACAAGGACGAGTCATGATGCAAGACCGAATACTCCTTTGACATCTCCAAGGCCGATCAGATATTCGACTATTTGCTCAACGACAAACAAATCAGGCTACTTGATGGCCACAAAATACCACCCCCGGAGAGTTGAAAGGGAAGAAGTGTTGCAAGTGGCATAACTCCTACCACCATGCCACCTCTAATTGCATTGTCTTCCGCCAAGCCATTCAGAAGTCTATTAAGGAGGGGAGGTTTAGGTTGGCCGATAAGGGTGCAGCAGAAATGACTTGGATACCAACCGTTTTCCTGCGGGAGACATTAACATGGATTCTTATTCAAGCGCTGACAAGGGAAAATGAAAGAAGAAATGTGTATGGGTACCCAAGAAAGAACGCTATCGGTCTTTGACTGAATGGGAACTCCTGTGAGAGGATCTACCATGGAGGATCGCATGGCTTACCTATACAGCAGGCTGAAAGTGGGAGATCCGAGCAATCCAGGGGAAGTCCTACAAGAAATTTCCCAAGCCGGGCAGACTCACCCAAGAGCTAAGGGAGCTCCATTTATCAAAACTAAACCCTGCACGGCAGCCACCCCAATCAAATTGGGAGAATCCAAACCCTAAGAACCTCCTGCATAGGGGGCATGGTCGGTCCGCGGATAAAAATATCGGGCAGGCCACTTTGTGAATCCCAGAAAAGGAATCTATCCCTAAGGGGGAAAAGAGAGTGGCTAGGTCTACGTTAGTGCAAAGTTTGGTGTCTGTGGACATCACAGTAATGAATGACAGAGAGCTGAAGGCAACTAGAATGATGCGTCTACCCACTGAGACCCCACAGGACCAGAGGATTGGTCCCCTAAGCAATTCTTCCAACACGCTCATAGAAGAGGAGGTTTCAAAGGGCGAGGTCGATCCAGAAGATGACGAGCATGTTGCAGATGCTGACTGTAGCTAGGGAAATAGATACACAGGAGACCCCTGTGGCTTGTATAACCACCGCGTTGGAACAAGCTTTCTCTAGACCGGTTGAGGCTAGTACCAGCATGATACCTGCGGCAACGGGACCCCCACTTGACACTGCTCCTGAGGATGGACCCGAGATCAATAACATGATTGGGGCAGTCGAGGTCACTGGAAGTCAGACCACCGACGCCGTCATGAATTGTCTGTATGGCCCTCACAGTTCTAAGGGTCCCCAAATACCTATAGCCAATGCCGATGCTGCTCCTCCTTTGGGAGAGCTGGAGCTGTTAGTTGAGGATATGATAGAATAGGTATGCGTGAGGATGAAGAAGACCCCTTCGGCCCGCTTGTTTTGGAGGATGAGTTGATAAGTGACTCTATCTTGGATGACATACTAAACAAGGAGAGTGAAACTGTCCTTGCAGAGATAGAGATGGTAGGGTTGCACCACTAGAGTTCTGGGGAACTGAAGGACAACCCAAGGAACTTGAAGGTGATGTCTTTGCTGAGGAAGCCAGGTGGGCTGCCTTGACGGAGACAGGCAATCAAGTAACTGAGGGAATGCTTTTTGAGAAGCCTACGGCAGAAATGGTCAAGCACCTAAAGACGTTGTACATCAAGGCCCATCTGAATGGGAAGCTCTTCAATAGAGTGTTCGTGGATGGTGGATCTGTGTTGAACATCATGCGTTTGGCTAGCATGAAGAAACTCGGGAAGAATGCTGAGGACCTCATCCCGACCACCATGACAATGACCAATTTGATGGGTCACCCCTATCATGCTTTGGGAGTGTTACTGGCCGATGTAACCGTTGGGTCAAAGGGAACGCGATATGCTTTCTTCGTCATATGGATTGGTGATAAGGTGGAGATAGTGGTGGCCGATCCCAACCCATTCCGAGGTTATCTTCTGCTCTCCTCAAATGCGTCCTATTGCAATACCAAGTAGATACGAAGAGGGAAGAGTGGAGTCTTGCGAGTGGACTAGAGAATGTTTTAGAATCAAAATGTTGGTCGATCCACAGCCTGACAATGAGACCAATGGTTAATATCCCACCAGAGCTGCAAAGCCTAGTGGACAGACTACACCTTTTTCAGGTAGAGTCCAACATTGAGGAGGCTATGCTCGGGGTAGTACAACAGGAGGATGAGCTCCACGAGGATCTGCCACAGGTGTAACATATGACGCCGAAATAAGGATGTCGGTCGATCTCCCTCACATTGAACCTATCCAACGAAGGATCCCCACATTTGAAGCTCAAGATCCATTAATAGAGGTTAACTTGGGAACAGAAGTGGAATCGAGGATGACCAAGATTAGTGGTATGCTCAGCATACAACAGAGGGATCAGGTGGTATGTTTGATGAAGAAGTACCACGACTACTTTGCATGGGATTACCAGGAGATGCCAGGCTTGGATAGAGCTTTGGTAGATCATCAGTTGCCTATCAAGGGTGGATGCAGACCCCACAAGCAGCCAACTAGAAAGGCTGTTAAGGAACAACTACAGAGCTTCCTAGGCAAGATCAACTTCCTGAGGAGGTTTATTGCTAACTCGACAAGGAAGATGAAACATTTTCCTCGTTGTTAAGACTGAAGAGCACCGAGGAGATGACATGAGGGGCAAAGCAGCAAGAGGCCTTCGATTAGATCAAGGTTGCCTTGACTAATCCTGGAGTCCTAGTCCCTCCTTTGCCTGGGAGACCAGTGAAGCTTTACATTACGACCGAGAATCAAGCTATCGGCCGAGGATCAAGCTTTACATGGCTCAGATCCATGAGGGGGTTTGTGGTTCCCACAAGTCTGGCCACACCATGAAATGGTTAATTTATAGACACAGATACTATTAGCCGACTATCACGGCCGATTTTTACCAGTATGCTAAGGGATGCGAAGCTTGCCAGCGGCATGGCCCCATCTAACTGGTGCCCGCGGACGAGCTCCACCCAACAATCAAGCCTTGGCCATTCAGAGGATGGGCCTTGAACTGGATTGGAAAGATATACCCTCCTAGCTCCAAAGGACATAACTTTATTATCGTAGCCACATACTACTTCACCAAATAGGTGGAAGCTAAGCCCCTAGACAATGACAACCAGGCCGCGGTGATCAGGTTCATTGAGAACCAAATATTCTTCCGATTTGGAATCCCAAGACAATCACTGCAGACTAGGGAACTATGTTCACAAGAGATCAAGTGGTGGCCTTAGCTCAAGAATATGGCATTAAGATGAGGCACTCGACGCCTTACTATGCCCAGGCCAATGGGCAAGCCAAGAACACCAACAAGGTCATCATCGAGCTCATCAAGAAGAACATAGAGACAAGTCTAGGAGATGGCATGAGACCTTAAATGAAGCCATGTTGGCTACGAAAAATTCAAAGTCTACGGCCACCGACATAACTCCATACCAATTGGTATACGGACATTACTCGGCAATATGCACTTAATTTGGACGAATACGAACAAGCCATGTTAATAGAATTAGACTCGGTGGACGATGACAAACTGGCCACCCTCAGCAGGTTAAAATTCAACAAGATAAAAATGGCTCGCGTCTATAACAAACATGTTAAGACAAAGGAGTTTGTTGAAGGCGACTTGGTTTGGAAAGCTATCTTGCCAATTGGTATAAAGGATCCTATGTTTGGCAAGTGGTTGCCAAATTGGGATGGACCCTATATCGTAAGTAAGGCCTATGATGGAGGCGCATACAAGTTGATTTCATTAGAGGGAGAGGATTTTAAAAGGAAAATAAATGGCAATTATTTTAAGGCGTACTACCCCACGATGTGGGATATCATGCAAAAGTAAGACATTAATGCCCAAAGTTCAAAATGGCGCGCCACTAGGGCAGTGTGGAAGAGGGAGCCCTTCACCGCGGCAGTGTGGAATCATGATTTGGTTTTCCTATTGTTAGATCCTTCCCTCGGCTCCTGGTAGATACGCCTGCAAGTTCATAGGCAGTGGAAAATGGGTCATCAAGGACAGCCTCACAAGGATTCTACACAATCCCAATAGGGAGGTCCATCTGGGCATCATCTGATAAGGGTGAAACCGCAGTAGGGGCTTCTTCGAGCAGCAAATTCTCAGTTGAAGAAGGCTGAACCACAGTCACAGGTAAATCCTCTGCATGACTGGCGGGAGGTCCTTTCTAGAGGAGACGCAGGTTGTTCCATGATGTATTGGCCCGTTGAATGTCGTCCTGGCTCTTTTCCAAGAGACGAGCCGTAACTGTGGTGTGTAAAACGAAATGGCTATTTATAGCATTCGAAAGGAATGATTGAAATGCTTGGGGAACTGTTGTTGCACCGTTTCGCGGGAAAGGATAGGCCATCACACGTCTAAATCAATGACGTAACGGCTAGTCATCATAAATGATGCAGTATGTTGTTTCAGTTTTCGCGCCGTCAGGCACATCCACTCGCCTAGACAACAATGCAAAAAGGGTGGCATTTGTTAACACCCAAAATAAAGTGAGTTGTTGGCTGAGGGAGTAAGGGGAATTTAGGGCCAAAACATGGCCTAGGCAGCTATAAGAACACTAGGGAAGAGGAAATACTTGCCATAAGAAGGGGCATATTCAGGCTGAGCATGTAAGGATTAGATACTTTGAAGCCCCGAAGGAGAAAAGATAAGGCACCGAGGTACTACGAGACTCAGAGGGAGGAAGCCTCGACTATAGAGTGACTCGGGTAAGGAACCAACAGCCGAAGGCCGAAAGTGAGGCATGGCCGAGGAAGGCTGTGGTCGAGGCGAGGAATACTTGCTTGGAGCGCAAGTATTCAATGCACATGGACATACAACGTTGGAGCGGTTAAAATCAACAAGCAGAGGACTCCGAAGAAACGGGAATGAGTAGGGTTTTACACCACTAACTCGTGCTAGTGAGGTCGTGGAAGAGTGGACTCCGAGTTTCGAGGATTAGGCTTAATTAGAACCATTGATCACGATTAATCCAACGGTGGGCAGATGTATGCTCGAATAGCGGCCAACGATGGCTCATGTATATATAGCGGTACTTGTACATTTTTAAAACACACATCAATCAATACACAAGTCTTTTACTTATTTTATCTTTCCTTTAGCGCTTTTCTTTATGTTTTCTTAGTCTCGTAGATAATCCAAGCCACACATCCCTTTCACACCTAACCTAACAACTCTTTGGAGGAGTTAAGGAATCCATAATCGAGGAGAAAAGTTCCTTCCTCGGTGCAATTGCTTGAAGAAAGAGGAATCACTAATTGTCCAAACCTCTGGCCTATTCCACGGCTAGGACCAAAGTGTTTGACGACAACACCCTCCTTAGAGAAAAACACCAAGAAGGAAAGAGTACACCCCCCGATTATACTAAAACAAAGCAAAAAGTTTACATAAAAGCAAGAGGGGACAAAAACCAAATCCCTTGCGCAAAATCAATTCTTAAACCGAAAATAAGGAAGACCTACCCTATTACGATGAAAATCTTCCCTGATAAAATTGGGAATAGTGTTCCACCAATGAAACCTTGACAATGTAACCCCATGTGACGCAAGCTTATCAGCACAATGATTCCCTTCTCTATAAATATGAGAACAAATGAAGGTCATGGACTTGAGAAGAACCATGCAGTTAAGCCAACGAGTTCAAAGACTCCAAGGCACAATGGAAGGGGAAGAGAAACCCATAAACGATGCCATCCATTTTTATAAGCCACCTCAATGGCTACTATGACACCAACTATCTCAGCATGAAGAGCATAATTTATACCAAGTGGGAGCAAAAAACAACCAAGAGTGGCAGCACTACTATCACGAGAAATGACCCCAGCAGCCAAACCAAGAGAGCCCCTAGAAGTGCCATATGTATTACATTTAACCCAAAAGTAAGGAGGGGATTTCCAAAGAACCTCGATAGCCATGGGCGCTTTTTGAGGTTTACATGCAACTGAAAAATCCTTAAGAATCAAAAAATCATGAATAGAGGCAGAAGTAGAACCCTTGTTGAGAGTTCCTGGAAGATTCACATTTGCAATAATCATGTTTTTCAGGAAAGTGGGCAAGTTCTTTTTATTGTCAAAGCAGAGCTAATTCCGAGAGTGCCAAATAGCCCAGAAGTCATTTATAACAGTGGCAATCACAACATCTTGCACATGGTCAGACCAAGGGCTTAAACAAACCTCGATAATAGCTTCTAGGAGGAAGTATACATGTTAAAGGAGAGCTTGGCACTATGCCAGGACCAAATATGCTTAGCAAAAGAGCATTCACAAAAAAGTCGCAAAGAAGACTCTGAGCCCGCTTCACAAAGACTACATACGGAAATAGTGCCACAACCACGGCTTCTAAGATGCTCATCAGTTGACATACGGTGGTTAATGATGCGCCAAATAAGAATAGATTTGGATCAAGGTATAACATTGTGCCAAATATTCTTACACCAATTGATAGGTTGCCCAATAGGTGTATAGAAAAGATAAGCAGTTTTAAAATTAAGTATACCATCAGCAGAGTTCTTCCAAATCAACTGATCATGAGAGTCAAAGGTTGGAATTTCTTTAGAGTGAAGAAACGAAGCCAATTGGGGAAATTTTTTGGCTAAAGATGATGGAATACACCATTGACACAGGGGAATGATGGAGATTGAGAGAATGATGGAGATGCTCTGGGACATTGAGAAGAGAGACCAGGGGACCCGACACCCAATGATCAAGCCAGAAATTGACACAGTCACCTTTACCAATTTGCAAAATGCAAGTGTTCTGAACGGTGAAGATATTTGCTCGCAAATCACCTTATAGAGAGGAACTAATATGATAGGAGATCGGAGTATTATTTATGAAGACTCGAGATCTCAACAAGACTGGACAATTGTTTTGGATGTGCAGAGGTCCCAACTAAGCTTGAGGCAGACTTCCTTATTAATATCTTTGAGAGATCTAATCCCAAGACCGCTTTCTGAAGTTGGTCTACAAACTTTATTCCACGCCACAGTAACCACTTTACGATGACTGGCGTTCCCTGACCAAATGAACTTTCTAATCCAAGAGTCCACCGTGATTAACAGAGAACTAGGCCACATGTAAATCATAAAGCTATAAACTAACATACTTCGAATAATAGATTTGACCAGATGAGCTCTCCTGGCAATAGAAAGAAGCGAAGCTTTCCAAGCTGAAAGCTTGGTTTTAGTCTTGTCAGCTATAGGCATTAAATAAGCAGCTTTAGGTTTTCCTTTAAATATAGGAATGCCCAAGTAAGTGAAAGGGACATGGCCAATAGAGAAGCCAAGAAGATCAGCAATGCGACATTGGCGGCTAATAGGAACGAAAACCAAATAAACTGTAGATTTATTAGAGTTAACAATCTTCCCAGAGGCTTCGCCATATTTAGTAAAAAATCTAATAAGAGCTTGTAAATTTCTTTGAGAATCTTTACAAAAAATCATAATATCATCGTCATAAAGGATATGAGAGGGGACCTGAGTACCTCTTGGACCATTGATTAATTGAAGATTTCCATCCTACACCAATTTGGAAAAGCCTCTACTCAAACCCTCCTCAGCCATTCAAAAGAGCAAGGGGGAAAGGGGGTCACCCTGATGCACACCACGCTTGCAGCTAAAGAAACCAGAAGGCATGCCAATAATTGAAATAGAGAGCCTTGTTGAGTGCAAAATGACATTAAACCAAACACTAAATTTGTGGTTAAAACCAAAAGCCTTGAGGACTCTATGAAGGAAAGGCCAATATAAAGTATCAAAAGCATTTGTAACATCAATTTTCAAAGCCATACTACCACCGAAGGACCGATTATGAAGCAGATTAACAGCTTCAAAATTTAAGCAAATGCAATCAGAAATATTCCTACCTTGTATAAAACCACGTTGTTGTGTAGAAACAATACGGGGTGCAATTTTAGAGAGACAGTTTGCATGCACCTTAATAATAATCTTGAATTTGAAGTTGGCAAGGGCGATAGGCCGAAACTTCTCTATTCTGTCAGCTCTGTTAATTATTGGAATAAGCTCAACCAAGTTAGAGTTAAAATTAGGGAGAAGCCAACCACTTTTAAAAAATTGTTGAACTGCTCTCACCATATCCTCTGAAGTGATATCCCAGAACTGTTGAAAAAAGAAAGCTCCAAACACTAGTAGAAAAACAGCTTTTAGCGTAGGCCAAAAGCCCACGCTAAAAGACTAGAAATGGACGCTAACAGTGCGTTAGAGTCAACTTAGCGTCGGTCTCGTGTGGCCGCTAAAACGCTCGAAGCTAATCCGTAGCGTCCCATATATTTAGGCCGACGCTAATTTAGCGTCGGCTAAGCCCACGCTAAATCCGACACTAATGACAAGGCCGACGCTACAGTCAACTCTTGGGAAAGTCAACTATTTAATATTAGCATCGGTTCTGCCGACGCTAAAGTCAACTAAAGAAAAAGTCTACAAAATGATACCATCCATTTAGCCGACGCTAAAGTCAACCAAAGAAAAAGTCAACAAAACTGTAGCGTCCGTTTAACCGACACTAATGTCAACCCAAGAAGAAAGTAAACAAAACTATAGCGTCTGTTTAGCCGACGCTAATAATTGGGTTTTTTTTTCTTAAAAGAACAGTAACGACCTTCTTTGCTTTCCACGCCTTCTACTAATATTTAGTTTTCACCTATTACTTAAGTACCATTAAAAAACATTATAACCAATCAAAATGCTTAATCCTGAAACAACAAAATACCATAACTAATCTGAACAACAGATCAAAGTGTTTGCCATCCAACATCTAGAGAAACTACAAAATATGTAACATAGTCATCATCAAAATACAAAATATCAAAGTGTTTGGCATCCAACATCTAGAGAAAAGTAACGATAACAAGATCAATCGCTATCTTGTTACTGTTCATCCAAATCATCACCATAATCAGGATGGCTAGCACTACAAGATCCACCACCAGATCGACGCTCAAAAGTGTCCATGCAATCTACACATAATTTTTTCAGCGCATTAATATCATTTTCTAACTTCTGCGACCGCTCATTTGCCTCTCGAGTGTCTTGGGCAGTCACTTCAGCTCGGGCTATTGCATCTTGAGCCGTCTTCTCAGCTCTAAGTCTAGATGCCCTCTCTTCTTCCAAAGCTATCCCAATCATGAAACCAAAAGGATTCTGGGACGGTTGGGTAAGTGACTCGGACCCAGGTCGGGCGTTCACAGATAAGCCTGCTGTGCCATAAAGCCGACCACGGGTAGGACCCCCCGCAGCCACCTTCCAACAATCAAGTGCCACTGCTCCATCTACCAGTTGATCATCATCACCACCTAATTCACCATTTTGTGCTAGTACTTCACCCACGTTTTGTTTGTATGCATTCTGATCAATAAGAAAATAATGATAAGCTACTAGCAAAAGGACCAAACTAAACCAAAACAACATATAAGGAATTAACCAAAAATTCAAGAAACAATGACAATAACTTACATTGGTAGTTTTAGCTCGATGTTCAACCCAAACACCAGATTTTCTCTTGTAGGTTTTTAAAAATAACTCATCCAGTCGCACTCTCTTTGCATCTCATTGCACTACAAATAAAATCAAGATGTAATCACAATTAATTAAACAAATGTTGAAGGCATTGTGATAGAAACCAATTCAAACTCATAGAAATTACCAATTTCTACTGTTAAAGGACAGCTCCAGAAATTACCAAATTCTACTGTTAAAATAACTGTCACTGCCCTACAGAAATTACAAAGTAATAACACAATAATTGCCCTACAGAAATTACAAAACAGATCCAGAAACATGAAAGGATAATTCAAACAAGTTTTCCAGCATACTTAATAGCATTAACATAATCAAGTGTTCAAAGAAAACATCTTCAAAACAAATTCTGTTAACATAATCACTTGACAGAATTCTGTTAACAAATTCTGTTAACATAATCAAGTTATCCAATATCTAATTTGAACACTATTTTGTTAATAGCAGACTCCAATATCACTTGGCGATTCTGTTAACATAATTTGACAGAAAAACTAATTGACGATTCTGTTAATAGCATTAACACAATTTGAACACTAATTTGACAGAACACTAGTTTGACAGAAAAACTAATTGACGATTCTGTACATTCAAACATAAATTCTTATTAGTTTGACAAAAACTAATTGACTCCAATGTCTTATTAGTCATGGTTACAGTATTTTGTACATTCAAACATAAATTCTCATATATACACAACAACAAATATCACTTGGCATCTTGCAACGAAACACAGATCAAAACAAGTATTCTAACATACTCAATACCAATTCCAATTCAAACATACTCAGTACCAATTCAAACAAGCTTTCATATTCTAACAACTATTTTTTAATCAAAACAGTGAGAAATGCTGGATATATTCCTTTTGTTTAGAATTGTTGAGTTTAATACTTACTAGCTCAAGTGCTAAATCAATGTGAGCCTTGCGGCCTGAGGTGTGGACCGCTCCACCTCTTGTTGATGCTCTATTAATCTTATTTTGATTGGAGATGTCCTTGAATTTTTGTTTAGCCCAGTATGCTTTAAGACCAATCCAAGCTTTATCCCCCATCCATTTAGGCTGAACATCTTTCTTTCTTTCTTTCCTTAGTAAGCATGTCACTGAGTCTTTTCTTGGCTTTTTGTTCAAACAAGTGCCGGACAATACCTGTAAGACTAGGATCCCATGACACCTTTTTCTGCAAATTACAATACAATTTAAAACTCACAATTTGATATTTAACACAATGCTTTATTATTCTAATTGATGTCATATAGTATAATTGATCCTATGACACCTTTTTCTGCACTAATTCAAGGAAGCACTAAATCATAGATAGGCTTTCGAATTGCACTATTTTAGAGAAATAAAAAGTTGTTGAAAGTTGTTGAAAGGAATATTTTAAAACAAGTTGTAGAATGTTGTAACAAACCCTTTACCGTAAGGTTGTATCTTGACCTTCCCATCACCATCTCTCTCCGGCAAGTGAGGAAGAAATGACCGTTCACCCACCTAAGCTTCATCCTCTTCGTCCTCGTCCTCACTGTCCTCTTCGTCATGGTCTTCAACTTCATCCTCTTTGTCAGGCACATCATCATCTGCTACTGAAGCCTCATGTGGGGCATGTTGTGAAGAGGCACCCATGGTTTGAAGGTTTATACCTCGAGTTGGCATAAACACAAATACCTCGGGGGTAGATGCATGAATGGGTGATGCTGTCTGAGCAGGTGCTACATTCTCAGCAGGTGTCGTAGTCTGGGTCGGCACGGGAGGCTGGGATTGAGGCAGAGACGATTGGTCAAGTGACTTAGTGTTAATCAAATGGCGACGCAAGAGATTCTACTGCTCAAGTTTGCGCGGTGGTAACATCTTTGGTCTACCCCTAGTAGGATGGACCTTTTGTCCTTTGCCACGGCCACCTCTGTTATTCATCTGTTGTCATAAAATACAACATGCAAGCTACCGTTATAGAATACAAAAATAGAAATAAGGTATATCTTTCAAACAAGTGACAGAACATGTGACACAGAAAATGAGCAATGAAAATAAACAAAAGGATAAAAGATATATCTTGCAAACTATTATTAATTACAAAGTACACCAACTAGTATAAATCATGATAGTGCAATACAAAATACAAATAATAAGCTCTAATAATGTGCAATACAAAGTACTATAATAAAATACACGCCCAATCATTGTGAGGCGAATGATCAAAAATCTCGTCAAGCACATCTACTTGTGAGTCGTCACGTAAACAAGATATTGATTCAATTTCTGCAAAATATAGAACAGGTGACATCCCATTAGACTGATATGGCATTTCATCCTCTGTGTTGTCAATCTCCACATGACCCCTTGATTTTGTGGTGATTGCACACCATCCACGCATAGCTCTACACATTTCTGGATATGGGACATAATACACTTGTGTTGCTTTTTGCGCTAGGATAAAAGGATCGTAAGGACCATAACGTTTATCCATTTTAATATCCACGATTTATTAATGTGGATGAACCTTTGTGCCCCTATTTTTTGTCGGGTCAAACCATTCACAATAAAATAGTGTAATCTTGTCATTGAGACCAAAGTCATCTACTTCAAAAATATGGTTGATTGTGCCATAATAATCATTTTCTCCTCCTTCAGTAAAACCCTTTTTGTGTACCCCACAATTAATAGTTTTTTTACCATTGCTCCAGACCTTAGTATGAAACTTGTACCCGTTGACAAAGTACATGTTCCATGATATTGCCATTGATGAAGGACCGCGAGATAGTGGCATTATGTCTTTATTTGTAACTCCATTCGCCTCCTCATCTACATATTCCATTAGCCATGTGGGAAACTCTGCATGTATACGTCCAGATGCGTCTTCTTCATTGATTGAGTGATTCTCCAAGAAAGTGCTAACATCAATCACATAATTCATAAGTCAATATATGTTATGATGTGTATCAAGATCATGATTGATGTGTAATGAAGGATACTTCCTCCAGATATGGTTTGATCTCATTACAGTTAATCAAGACATGGACATGAGCAGATTCCCACTCCTTATCTGATAGATAATGTTCTCTTGGATTCCCACTAGGTCGACCACCATTGTGTAGGATGGACAGTGTAGGTTGCATGTCATCACGTTCCGAACCAGTATTATTACTTAAACTTGTGGATGGAAGCAAATTGAATAAGTTGAAATAATGAGAACAAAAATAAGTTGTCTCACGTTGTAAATAGTCAGCACATATGGAACCTTCAACCCTAGCCTTATTTGTCACGGCCTCTTTGAAGACTCCCATACATCTATACATTTCAATCATTTCATGTCTATTAAGTTATAATATACATGTAACCGTTAAAAAAATCAACCACAACAATTACCTTTCAAATGCATACATCCACTGGTAATGTACATGACCACCTAATATTGTTTCATTGGCGAGGTGGATTGGAAGATGCTCCATTGAGTCAAAGAAACCCGGTGGGAAAATCCTTTCTAACTTGCATATGATAATTGGAATGTTTTCATCCAACTTAATTAAGTCATCCATCCTTAACGTACTGGAACACAGATCCTTGAAGAATATACTTAACTCAGTTAATGGTCTCCAAACAAATTCTTGCAAGGAACGAAATGTAACTGGAAGTAAACACTCCATAAAAACATGACAATCATGGCTCTTCATCCCATGCATTGTACCCTTTTCGACATCAGCAGACCTAGCAAGGTTTGAAACATAGCCATCAGGCATTCTAAGTTCCTTAAGCCATTTACAAACCAGCTTGGCATCAAATGATGTCAGAGTGTAACTTTCCTTTGGCTTTCCCATCTTTCCGTTAGATAACGCTTTATCTCCAAGTCCCCACGACAACATAATAAAGGCAAATATTTTCTTGCCTTTTCATTATCCTTTGTTAGACCTTTAATATTCATGACCGTCTTAAATATATTGTCAAAGAAAGTTTTCTCTATGTGCATCACATCAAGGTTGTGCCTTAACAAGTTATCCTTCCAATATGGAAGATCCCAAAAAATACTTCGTTTAGTCCAATTATGACCCACTCCATATCCATCAAATTTCTTTTTCCAACCAATTTCGTTCACCTTTGGAAAACCACTTACAACCTCCCATACATCTTGCCTTGTGGCAATGTAAGGTCGACCGTCTTTCTCATCCCTATTTTTGGTAAATCTTCTTTTACTTCTTCTGAAAGAGTGATTAGCTGGCAAGAACCGACGATGGCAGTCAAACCATGACTTCTTCCTGCCATGTTTCAAGGTGAAAGCTTTCGTGTCTTCCATACAATGAGGGCATGCCAACTTTCCTTGTGTTCCCCATCCAGATAACATACCATAGGCCGGAAAATCATTGATTGTCCACATTAAGCACGCTTTCATGATGAAGTTTTGTTTTGTGGATATATCATAAGTCAAAATGCCATTGGACCACATTCGTTGCAGATCATCAATCAATGGTTGCAAGTAGACATCAATCTTTACTTTAGGGTTATGAGGTCCGGGTATAAGACAAGTCAAAAACAAGTATGGTTTGGTCATGCACATGGAAGATTGTAAGGGGTAACTATTACCGGCCAACAAGTGTATGGAGAAGCAGAGGCTTGAATGTAAGGATTAAATCCATCTGAACACAGACCCAGCCTTACATTTCTTGGATCACTAGCAAAGTCGGGATATACATCATTAAAGTGTTTCCATGCTTTTCCATCGGACGGGTGGCGAAGGACGTTTGAACTCTTTTTGTTCTCGTGATGCCATCTCATTTCAGCTGCAGACTCAGGTGATGTATATAGTCTTTGTAATCTGGGAATGATAGGGAAATAGAACATTCTCTTCACTGGGACATCTTTGTAGTTTCCCATACCAATCCTACGAGGAATAAACCTAGGAGAGTGACAAATTTTGCATTCAGATAACTTGCTATCATCCTTGTAATATAACATACAACCTCTATCGCAACAATCAATCTTATCAACCTTCAGCCCTAACTTAGACACCAACTGTGTTGCTTGGTAATAGTTCTTGGGCAAGCAATTTTGAACTAGACATACAGTTTCAAGCATCTGAGCAACAAAATCTATACCTTTTTGTGGAAGATGCCAATTTGTTCTTATTGCCAAAAGTTGAACAGATATTGACAACGTAGACAGGGTAGCCCCCTTGTAGATGGGCTTGTTGGCGAGTATCAACTTGTCGTAAAACTGCTTTGCGTCTTCGTTTGGCAACTCATCCTCACGGGGGACATCTTCGTTTGCATAAGGCCTAAAAGCATCAAACACCATCTGATTCATTGAATCAAATTGGTTGTCATGATGCACATGCCCACTACTATTCTAACCACCCATTGTATCAACACTGGGGTTCACTTCTCCGTGTTCAGTCCAAATCCAATAATCTGGTTGAAATCCATACCAATACAAGTGAAGCCTAACATTAGTTGCCGTAGATATCTTGATACACTTGCATTTTGTACACAGACACCTTATCCCTCCCTCAGATATACAAGGCCCACTTCACAAAGTTTTTAACACCAAAAAGAAACTCTTTTTTCAATCCGTGCCTATTAGCATATGCCATATTGTACATCCAAGTACGATCCATTCTCTATGAGGCAAACACTTAAATTGTCACCAAAAGACAAACAAACAATAAATAAGAAGAAAGAAAAGGAAAAAAGAAAATCAAATGAATGCATCAATGGTTGAATCACATATCTAATAAGAAGAAAGAAAAGGAAAAAACACAAAACAAAACAAAGAAAAGAAAGAGACGTTACCGTTCACTAAAAACGACCATGAAGAAGCCGGCGAATTTGCCTCTAAATCAAAATGAGAGGGTAAGGAGAGGGCAAGGAGAACAGCAGCAGCAACACACCTACAGCTATAATAATATTATTATTAATAATAAAAACATATATACTAATGAACATGTAGAGAAAGCAAGATTCCACACGGAAACTTTCAATATATCACAAGTTTCACTATAAATGCAACATAAACTTTCAATATATCACAACTTTCAATATAAATGCAACATAAACTTTCAATATATCAAAAGTTTATACTTATCATGAAAATCATCAATTTTTTCAGTATGTGTGGGTGTGTGGGTGTAGGTAGTGGGCCTTTCCATACTTGATCTTAAATTCTTAATAATAACAATATACACATTTAGATAACCAGCAGAAAGTACAATGGACAGCTTTATTTTTAGAAGGCATGGACAGGGGAACAGACAAAAGCAGAGATAGTCTATATCACTAGTGAGAGTTTTTACTAATTCAGGCAAGCATTATATTTGTTATATAAATTGCTAGTAATCATCAAAAGAGTATTAGAAAATATTAACGTCAGAGACCTCCAATTGCATCAGCATGAGAGTTTGTTATCACTTATCAGCACCCAAATGAACCAATGGCATATATAAATCATATTTATGCTTGCCTTGAAATTATCTAACATATATCCCATAAGTCAGTTATGAAAACTTAAATATATCCATATTTCAGAACATGACTAGGCAACTCATACTTAAATAGAATCCATGATTACAATATCTTCAAGTGGAGTAAGCAAAAAAGAAACTCAAAGCCAGCCACATTTGTATCATCACCAGATGCATATATCCATGTTTGTTCATGCTGCCATCTCAGTATTGAAGGTTTTTCTAATACATAAACTCAACTATGATCCCAAAAATAGTGAAAACATCCTTCAAATATTAATGGATCAACTTTGGGCTTATTCAGCATATAATTATAGTACTATACTACCAATATATTGAAGGAAGGTGGCAAAATCTACCAACAAATTTTTCAATGTCCCCGTAGAATGTTGATAAGTTCAGAAAAGAATAGAAATTCTAATTTGAGCTGGGGTAAATCTAAAAGATCAAGAAACCATAGCAGTATGTTGAAGTAGATGCAGAGATTAATTGGTTTAAGTAAGCATATCAATACAACTCTCAATCCCTGAGAAAGCATGAACACGATTAATCAGTAGCTATATGAATTGATTATTTAGGGTTTTATGAATCTAAAATCTAAGAGACTCCAAAAGAATCTAAACCCTAATGCCAAAGTGATTCCAGATTACAGATTCGAAAAACTAAGAGAAAAAAGGTAGACAACAAACAGTATGATGTATGCAACGATGTTCTCGCGAAAAATGGAAAAAATAAGCATACCACTTAAATTGGTCCTCGCGAAATCAAATGCACCGGTGTTAAAAGAATGTGGCGTTGTCGTCGACGACGTGGAGGTGTTGATAGCCCCGCAAGTGCACGGGTCGTATCGCGTAATAAAAGAGTATCGGTCCACAGGGAGAGCCTAAGTGAATACCAATTTAATTTTTCAAAGTTTGATTAACTGAAAAGAAAGTGTTTTTAGAAAGAAGGAATGTTTTAGTAAAGTCTACTCACTCATGATCATTGTAGACAAAAGAGGAGAAAAGAAAATAAAAGAAGAAAACATAAAGTTTAAATAGCGAGAAATAAAAGAAAGCGGTAAAGTGCAAAATCATAAATAGCGGAATTGTAAATGACAGGAAAGTAAATTGCTTGAAAAGTAAATTGCAAGTAATTTAAATGACTTGGAAAGTTAAAGAGCAAGGAAAGTAAATGAGCAAGAAAGTAAATGACTTGGAAAATAAATGTGCAAGAAATTAAATAGCAAGAAAAGTAAATGACTTGGAAAATAAAGGTGCAAGAAATTAAATAGCAAGAATGTAAATGACTTGGAAAGTAAAAGGGCAAGAAAATAAATAGCAAGAATTTAAAGGGCAAGGAAGTAAATGACTTGGAAAATAAAGGTGCAAGAAATTAAATAGCAAGGAAAGTAAATGACTTGGAAAATAAAAGTGCAAGAAATTAAAGGAGCAAGAAAGTAAATGACTTGGAAAGAAAAAGGGCAAGAAAATAAATAGCAAGAATTTAAAGGGAAAGAAAGTAAATAAACAAGAATCATAAAAAGCATGAAGAGTAAATTGAAGTCATGAATCTTTAGAGAGCCTTTGTCATTGATTTTCTAACAAAATTCAAGCTTGGTTACAAGTGAGGATCAAGCCTCTATTTATAGGAAAATATGAGGGGCAAAATGGTCCAAAAGAGGAAAAAGTGGCAAATCAAGTTGGCCAAGGTAGTCATCAAAAAGCCATCCTCAAGTGGGAAAAGCAAATTTCGACTGATGCAGTCGAATTCTGGGAGATGCAGTCGAATTCTGACCCGCTGAGATAGAAGCAGTCGAAATCTGGAAGACAGATGTAGTCGAATGCTGACAGATGCAGTCGAATTCATGGAGATGCAGTCGAATTCTGACCTGCTGAGATAGAAGCAGTCGAAATCTGACCTGCTGAGATAGAAGCAGTCGAAATCTGACCTGCTGAGATAGAAGCAGTCGAAATTGCTTCAAAATAAAACCTGAAGGTAAAAAGTAAACATTTGCAGTAAAATAGATCAAAAATATAATTAAAATACTAAAAAGACTTAATAAAATAACTATTAAAAAGACTCTAAAAATGGACTTATCAAACTCCCCTATGCTTGAACCTTTGCTTGTCCTCAAGCAAAAACAGTGTAAATCTTTTAGGCCAATTCTGAAGGAAAATTATTTTCATATCGAAACCTTAAGTGAACTGTGGGGCAATTCTAACACTTTGGTTTGAGAGCTACTATTTGGGCTTCTTGTGGAATTGAGAGACAACTTTAAAGTATCAGTACTCTAGAGAGGATATCAATGTCATCATAGAACCGGTTCCCCAACATTCTTAAGCTTGGGTCCTCCATTTACTAAGACCGGGTCTCAAAGGAGGGTCTTTATACGTTGGGTATTCAAGCATTTTTCTTTTCTTTTTGATTTTATATGCTAACCATTTATTTTGATATTTAAAATGCACTAACTTTTGCATTTTTGAATTGGTTTTGCATATATTTATATATATATATATATATATATATATATTGAATACCCCAACTCAGACGTTTTTCTCCAGTAACCGCGCATCTAGTAAAGGTCACCAAGAGAACCAGGTTACTAGTTTCTTTTCAGTCCCTCTAATTGTATTAATAACTGAAAACAGTCTCAATAGTGTGTGTGTGTGAAAAAGCCCTAGAAGTAGAAATTGAACCATGATACAATTTTGTTGTTCCCAACCAGTCCACCTAATTGTTAATTGAAAATTTTTTTTTTCCAGAAAAGGCTTATCTAAAACATACTTAGGGTTCACAAAGTTTCGTGATGGAGGGAGCAGATACAACTCAAAGTTCAAAAAGATAAAAACTCGGCAAAGCAATAAAGACATTCATAATAAAAGTAATAAAATACCCCCCCATGCTTGGACTAGGCATTGTCCTCAATGATTTTTCAAATAAGACAAAAGGGGTTAGGAGAGCTCACCTGGCTGTCTGGTTCAGGATACTCGGCCCTGGGGTATTTTATTTTTCAACAAATCGAAAAATATATTAAGCCGTGGGTTGCCTCCCACGCAGCGCTCTTTTAACGTCACCAGCTTGACGGTCAAAAAGAATTTTTCAATTGGGATCATGTAGAACTAAACTAGTTCCTTTCTCAATTGGGTCACCAACTAAATAATTTTTCAACCTTTGACCATTGACTTTAAACGATCCGGTTTTCTCGCTCCAGATCTCTACAGATCCAAAGGGGTAAACCTTACGGATTTCAAAAGGACCGGACCATCTTGACTTTAATTTTCCCGGAAAAATTTTTAGCCTGAAATTAAACAATAACACCAGGTCACCCTCCTTGAATTCTCTACGAATGATACGCTTATCATGCCAATTTTATGTTCTTTCTTTGTAAAGTTTGGCATTCTCATAAGCATCCATTCGCAGTTCTTCGAATTCGTTTAGTTGGAGTTTTCTTTTTTCTCCGGCTAATTCCATGTTCAGGTTAAGGCGTTTAATTGCCCAGTAAGCTTTGTGCTCTAGTTCTACCGGAAGGTGGCAAGACTTCCCATAAATTAATTTGAAAGGAGTCATTCCTATGGGAGTCTTGTACGCAGTCCGATAAGCCCAGAGAGCATCATCGAGCTTTACCGACCAGTCCTTTCTTGAGGTCGAAACAGTTTTTTCTAAAATACTTTTAATTTCTCTGTTCAATATCTCAACCTGACCGCTTGTTTGAGGGTGATAAGGCGTTGCAACTTTGTGCCTTACTCCAAACTTTTGTAGTAACATTTCAAAATGTTTTGAGATGAAATGGGATCCTCCGTCGCTTATGACAACACGAGGGACCCCGAATCTTGGAAAAATTATTTTTTTGAAAAGTTTTATGACTACCTTTGCATCGTTTGTAGGTGAAGCAATGGCTTCGATCCATTTTGACACATAGTCAACGACTACCAGAATATATTGGTTTCCGAAAGAAGAAGGAAACGGTCCCATGAAATCGACACCCCAGACGTCGAAAATTTCAACCTCTAAGATATTATTTAAGGGCATTTCATTTCTTTTTGAAGTATTTCCGGTGCGTTGACACTGGTCGCATTTAGAAATGAATTGATGCGTGTCTTTAAAAAGGGACGGCCAATAAAAACCAGATTGTAGAATTTTTGTAGCAGTTTTTGAAGAATTGGCATGGCCGCCATAGGAAGAAGAATGACAATGGTATAGAATGTTACTTACCTCTTCTTCCGGAATGCATCTTTTGAACACCCCATCCGCTCCCCTTTTAAAAAGCAGTGGCTCGTCCCAGTAATACTGTCTAAGATCATGGAAGAATTTCTTCTTCCGCTGATAATTTAAATCTGGGGGGAGTACTCCTGCTGCAAGGTAGTTTAC
This sequence comes from Astragalus membranaceus, assembly GCA_039519185.1. Classification (NCBI taxonomy): domain Eukaryota; kingdom Viridiplantae; phylum Streptophyta; class Magnoliopsida; order Fabales; family Fabaceae; genus Astragalus; species Astragalus membranaceus. Next base: position 41,751,092 of record CM076854.1, on the reverse strand, counting down.
AAAATCTGCATACCATGGTGCTTCAGATTTGACCAATGAGAAGAGTTGATCATCCAAAAATGTATCATTAAGCGGCAACTCTTCTTCTTTTGTTCCTTGTAGACGGGACAAATGATCAGCCACAACATTTTCAACGCCTTTTTTATCCCTTATTTCAAGATCAAATTCTTGTAGGAGCAAAACCCATCGGATCAATCTCGGCTTGGCATCTTTTTTGTTTAACAAATATTTTATGGCCGAGTAATCAATAAAAATGATGATTTTTGAACCTACCAGATATGATCGAAACTTATCAACGGCAAAAACTACCGCCAATAATTCTTTTTCAGTTGTGGCGTAATTCATTTGTGCCTCGTCTAAGGTCCTGCTTGCATAGTATATGGCATGCAATTTTTTTACTTTTCTTTGTCCCAGGACTGCCCCAACTGCATAGTCGCTTGCATCGCACATTATTTCGAACGGAAGATTCCAGTCTGGTGGCTGTATGATCGGGGCAGTAACTAAAGCCTTTTTCAACCTGTTAAAAGCTTCAAGACAAAGATCGTTAAAAATAAATGCTGCATCCTTAAGGAGCAGACTTGTCATAGGTTTTGAAATTTTTGAGAAGTCTTTTATGAACCGACGGTAGAAACCCGCATGGCCTAAAAAGCTTCTCACCTCTTTTACTGAGGTGGGAGGTAGCATTTTTTCAATCACCTCGATTTTTGCACGATCTACCTCAATACCTCTATGAGAAATTAAGTGCCCTAGGACAATTCCTTCGTTAACCATGAAATGACACTTTTCCCAGTTTAGAACCAGGTTTACCTTCTCACACCTCTCTAAGACTTTTTCCAGATTGGCTAAACAGTTTTCAAAATTTGAGCCATGGACGGAAAAATCATCCATAAACACTTCCATTATGTTTTCAACAAAGTCTGAGAATATGGACATCATACACCTTTGAAAGGTAGCAGGAGCATTACATAGACCAAAGGGCATCCTTCTATAGGCATAAGTGCCAAAAGGACATGTGAAAGTTGTTTTTTCTTGGTCGCTAGGGTGGATGGGAATTTGGAAAAATCCCGAATAACCATCCAAATAGCAAAAATGTGAGTGCCGTGCTAACCTTTCTAGCATTTGATCAATGAACGGGAGAGGGAAGTGATCTTTCCGGGTAGCTTTGTTAAGCTTTCTGTAATCAATACACATTCTCCATCCCGTAATTGTCCTTGTGGAAATGCTTTCATCCTTCTCATTTTTAATAACTGTTAATCCTCCTTTCTTAGGTACTACTTGAACAGGACTAACCCACTTACTATCGGAAATAGGATATATTATCCCAGCATCAAGGAGTTTTAAAACTTCTTTTTTAAGAACCTCTTTCATGTTTGGGTTTAATCTTCTTTGATGCTCGATAGAAGGTTTATAGTCCTCTTCCAGTAGTATTCTGTGTATGCAGATTGACGGATTTATTCCTTTAATGTCCTCAATAGTATACCCTATGGCTTTGGGATACTTCTTGAGAACATTAAGCAATTTTTCAGTCTCATTTTGTTTTAAATTTGCATTTACAATTACTGGAAAAGTAGAATTAGGGCCAAGGAACTCATACCTGAGAGATGATGGTAAGGGCTTCAGTTCTATTTTTGGTGTTTCTTTTGGGAGAGGTCGAGGTTTTTCCTCACCCAAAGTTTCAGTACCCAATTCTTGTAATTGTGGATTTTCATCCAAAAGTTTTATGTAGAATTGGGTTTCCCCTGCCGCATCTGTATTTGTGTTGCCTAAAAGGCAATCTTCCAGACTATCTTGTGAAGATGATGCTATAGAGCAGTCTCGCACGCAATAGTCTACAATGTCAATCTTGCAGCATGAGTCTTTTACAGACGGGCTCTTCATGAATTTTGAAACTTCAAACTCAACTTTTTCATCCCCCACATTAAAAACCAACTTACCGTTTTTAACGTCAATTTTTGCCCCTGCAGTAGCTGAAAAAGGCCTCCCTATAAGAATAGGAATTTGGGAGTCTTCTTCAATTTCCATTACAACAAAGTCCACCGGTATAAAATTTTGCCCTACCTTGATAGGGATATCCTCTAAGATTCCAGTGGGGTATTTAACGGAACGATCTGCCAACTGTATTGTCATTTTTGTGGGTTTAAGTTCGCCTATCCCTATTCTATTGCAAAGAGAAAGAGGCATCAAACTTACACTGGCTCCTAGATCGCACATCGCTCTATTTATAGTTTCACTTCCAATCACACAAGGTATGGAAAAACTACCTGGATCTTTGAGTTTTTGTGGCAGCTTGTTCTGGATAATTGCACTACATTCCTCTGTTAATGCAATCGTCTCATAGTCGTCTATTTTTCTTTTCTTGGATAAAATTTCTTTCAAAAATTTAGAATAAGACGGCATTTGAGACAATGCATCAGTGAAAGGAACGTTGATGTAAAGCTTTTTAAGCAAGTCGACAAACCTTTTGAATTGCTCGTCAAGTTTGTTTTTTGCAAATCTTTGGGGAAAAGGAATGGGTGGTTTGTATGGTGGAGGGGGGATGTGTGGTTCTTCTCTTTCTTTTTCTGGTTCTTTCCCTTTTTCTTTCTCTTCTAGCTCACCTGGTAAATTATGTTTTTCACTCACAATTTTTTCTTGGTTTGCTCTTGGTTCCTCTAATTGTTTCCCGCTTCTAAGGGTGACGGCATTTATTTGGCCTTTTGGATTTTGCTCTTGTTGCCCAGGAAATACCCCTGAAGTTTTAGAGGATGAAGCTACCTGTGTTGCCACTTGAGTTATTTGATTTTCAAGCATTTTATTATGAGTGGTAATAGAGTCGACTTTTGATACTAATTTGATAAGTGTGTCTTTCAAATAACCAGTTTGATTTTTGAATTCTTCATTTTGTTTTGTTTGAGATGACACAAATTTTTCCATCAAAAATTCCAAGTTCGACTTTTGCGGGTTGTTTTGTGGGTTGTTAAAAACCCTTTGATTTTGAAAGACAGGAGGTGGTCTAGGTGCTGGATTGGGTGGAGGATTTTTATAAGAAAAATTTGGATGATTCCTCCACCCAGGATTATAAGTATTTGAAAACGGATCTTCCTTTTGAGCATAGTTAATATGCTCGTTTCCAGCACTAGATGCCTCAAGCTGGCATTCAGCTCCAATATGGCCAACAACCCCACATAATTCACATGGTGGAGTAATAGGAGAAGAAGTTTGTGAGACGGCACTTACATTTAATTTTTCAAATTTTTGAAAAAGTGCGTCCACTTTTGAGGTAAGATGATCAACAACAGATATTTCATACTTACCTGGCTCTTTTGATGTGGCTGGTTTATTCGTTATGGCTCGCTCACTTGTCCACTGACAATGGTTTTGAGCCATATCTTCAACGAGTGCATAAGCTTCGGTAAAATTTTTGTTCATTAAAGCTCCACCTGCAGCTGCATCAACAGTCATTCTTGTTGCATATTGTAATCCATTATAAAAAGTGTGAACAACGAGCCATTTCTCTAGTCCATGATGGGGGCATAGCCTTAACATTTCTTTGAAACGTTCCCAAGCATCATAAAGAGATTCCCCGTCGTTTTGAGAAAATCGAGTAATTTGATTTCTCATTTGAGCTGTTTTACTCGGGGGAAAGAACTTAGCAAGAAAAGTTTGTTTTAACTGGCCCCAGCTGGTAATGGATTCCGAAGGCAAAGAATGTAGCCATGCTCTTGCTCTATCCCTTAATGAAAAAGAGAAGAGTTTTAGTCTTATGGCATCTGGAGGTACCCCGTTTAATTTGAGAGTTCCACAGTATTCTAGAAAAACTGAAATATGAAGATTTGGGTCCTCTGTGGGAGAACCAGAAAATTGGTTTTGTTGAACCATTGAAAGTAGAGATGTTTTGAGTTCAAAATTATTTGCTTCCACATTTGGATGTACAATGGCAGCCGATGGCTTTGCTGAAGGTGTTGCGTACTCTTTGAGAGCACGATTTTCATTAGCCGCCATTTGGTTATCGTGGATTTCTCTCCTCCTTCTATGTAAGAACCTTTCGATTTCGGGAATTTGTTGAACAGTTTCTCCGAAACTTCTAGTTCTTCGCATTCGAGGGACAAGAGAAGAAAAAGTAAAAACAAAGAAAATAAAATTTCAGTCTAACCGGTTTCGAAAAACTTAATTAATATCACTGCCTCCCCGGCAACGGCGCCAAAAACTTGATAGCCCCGCAAGTGCACGGGTCGTATCGCGTAATAAAAGAGTATCGGTCCACAGGGAGAGCCTAAGTGAATACCAATTTAATTTTTCAAAGTTTGATTAACTGAAAAGAAAGTGTTTTTAGAAAGAAGGAATGTTTTAGTAAAGTCTACTCACTCATGATCATTGTAGACAAAAGAGGAGAAAAGAAAATAAAAGAAGAAAACATAAAGTTTAAATAGCGAGAAATAAAAGAAAGCGGTAAAGTGCAAAATCATAAATAGCGGAATTGTAAATGACAGGAAAGTAAATTGCTTGAAAAGTAAATTGCAAGTAATTTAAATGACTTGGAAAGTTAAAGAGCAAGGAAAGTAAATGAGCAACAAAGTAAATGACTTGGAAAATAAATGTGCAAGAAATTAAATAGCAAGAAAAGTAAATGACTTGGAAAATAAAGGTGCAAGAAATTAAATAGCAAGAATGTAAATGACTTGGAAAGTAAAAGGGCAAGAAAATAAATAGCAAGAATTTAAAGGGCAAGGAAGTAAATGACTTGGAAAATAAAGGTGCAAGAAATTAAATAGCAAGGAAAGTAAATGACTTGGAAAATAAAAGTGCAAGAAATTAAAGGAGCAAGAAAGTAAATGACTTGGAAAGAAAAAGGGCAAGAAAATAAATAGCAAGAATTTAAAGGGCAAGAAAGTAAATAAACAAGAATCATAAAAAGCATGAAGAGTAAATTGAAGTCATGAATCTTTAGAGAGCCTTTGTCATTGATTTTCTAACAAAATTCAAGCTTGGTTACAAGTGAGGATCAAGCCTCTATTTATAGGAAAATATGAGGGGCAAAATGGTCCAAAAGAGGAAAAAGTGGCAAATCAAGTTGGCCAAGGTAGTCATCAAAAAGCCATCCTCAAGTGGGCAAAGCAAATTTCGACTGATGCAGTCGAATTCTGGGAGATGCAGTCGAATTCTGACCCGCTGAGATAGAAGCAGTCGAAATCTGGAAGACAGATGTAGTCGAATTCTGACAGATGCAGTCGAATTCTGGGAGATGCAGTCGAATTCTGACCTGCTGAGATAGAAGCAGTCGAAATCTGACCTGCTGAGATAGAAGCAGTCGAAATCTGACCTGCTGAGATAGAAGCAGTCGAAATTGCTTCAAAATAAAACCCGAAGGTAAAAAGTAAACATTTGCAGTAAAATAGATCAAAAATATAATTAAAATACTAAAAAGACTTAATAAAATAACTATTAAAAAGACTCTAAAAATAGACTTATCAGGTGTTCTTCGTCTTCTCCGGCTGGCGCCGTCGCCTCTGTGTAGCGGAAGAGACAGAGGGGAGACTTAGGGTTTGGTTTCAGTATAAGAGGCGCGAGACTGAGAGAGTGAGAAGGAGGGAATGAGCAGAAGAAGAGTGTAGAAAAAAGAGTGGGAGAGTTTGGGTATTTTAGTAAATTAACATAAAAATAGCGTGGGCCGTCCGACGCTAATGTTACGACTTTTTAGCGTCGCATATCATCACGTTGCGTGGACCTAGCCGACGCTAATCTACATCTCCTTGCGACAAACATCATTTTTTGTTTAGCGTGGGCTTGGCTGACGCTAAATCGACGCTACTAGCGTCCGTATCGGTGGCCGGCGCTATAAAATGGACGCTAAATTGAGGTTTTCTATTAGTGAAAGCCTCGGGGCCAGGGGCACCATTGGAATGCAAGGAAAAGATAGCTTGTTTGATCTCATCCATACTTGGAATGCTGGTGAGCATTATATTCTCATCACCGACAACAAGATTAGGGATGATGTCCTCCACTATACCATTATCAAGACAATGGTTATTAGAGGAAAAAATATTTTCAAAATAATTCACAACATGTGCTTCAATATCATCAGAAGAGGTAAGAAGAGCATCACCGTATTTGAGGGCAGTAATCTGCTTGGTAATGTGTCTTATCTTGACCATCTTATGAAAAAATTGAGTTTTACGGTCTCCTCTTGGGAGGCTAAAGCTTGTTGTAACTCAAGCTGATGGACTTTTTCTTGCTCTATCAACACCTCAAAATAACCATCAGCATCAATTTGCGCTTGAACATGATCCAGAGATGCAGTCGCCACTTGCACCCGAAGATTAACGTCCCCAAAGACGTTTTTATTCCAAGCCTTAAGTTTTAACTTGAGATTCTTTAACTTTTGATTAAGGATTACCATAGGGCAACCATCATGAGGAATATTATTAATGCCTCCAACGGATTTGGAATGACTATCTCTTTAATGGAAAGAACACCTCTTGGTAGAACAGTTTGGAGGCATTAATAATATTCCTCATCAAATGGCTATATTTATCCACATCAAATAACATGGCTATATTTATCCACATCAAATGCAGCTGAGTTAATGGCTTCATTACCAACAACAATTTCCTTTCCTTTATCTCTACCTGCACCATGAGCAATGATGTTTTCAATAACAACATTATCACTAGAAGAGACCATACCTTTTACGTGAGCTGCATCATTTCTGTCGAGCTTATTCGCATCTCGATCATTATTAGCATCCATGACAACCTTTTTCTTTGGCTCCAAAACCTGTTTAGTTATTGGGGGCTGTGCACGAAGACAAGAAGGTTCCTGATTGCCGATGGGTGCTTGTACATGTTTATGTACCTGCTTGCAGTTGGAATATTGTTGCCCAATGATATAACAATACGACCAGAATTGTGGAAGCCGTTCATAAACAACATCAATGTAAAATGCATAACCTTCACATTCAACCATAATACAATCGGGAAGTGCACCATTAAGATCAATATCAACAAGAATTCTTGAGAAGTGTCCAAAAGTACGTTGCTTTGTTGCATCATCCAATGCAATTGGAACGCCAATTGCATCTGAAATCTCAAAGAGGGTGAGTGGACGCGAGTATTATTGAGCCAATCCGTGAATAAGAACCCAACATTGTACATTGATGTTACGTATCTTATTTGGATCCAAGTCTGGCGTCAATGCAAAGAGTCTTAAAAATCTGGGGTGCATAATCCATGATCCAATTGCTTGTATGCTACGCATCTCTTCAAACTATTGAAAACAAATCTCATAATGACCCTTGCCTAAAGAGACCATTGTCCAGGAGCCTATAGATTTCCACTCTTGCATTAGTTTTACCCGTAAAGCATTGAGCTTTACAGGAGAGTACCCTTTAGAAAGAGTAAAACGGCCATGAAGAACATTCTTGCAACATTTGACACCTTCTTAATACTCTGTATCAGTGATCTTGATGGTAAGTGCAAGGTTTCAAACTGCGGACTGCAACAGGTGTTGTCGGGGTTTTAAAATGCGGTCGTAATGACAATTGCGGCCGCAACAATGCCGTTCCGGCAGCTCCCGCTTCGGCATCCGGCCGCAACTGCGGCGTGATCTGTAATCACGTGCAACTTCCGCATCGTAACCGCATCACACCCGCAACAATCCGCAACAGACCGCATCTCCCTTGTACTTGTCTTTGAAAATAAGAAAAAACAGAGGGAGGGAAAAAAGGGTGGGAAAGGAAGCTCTGGTCACTCTGCCTTCCAACACCATGTTAGCCTGTTCATCTTAAAAGAACACTTCCTCCTTCAATTGCTGCGCGAGATCGCAACGACTGCTATGCTCTATGTCTCACATCGCAATCGCATCTGTTTAGTGTTCCATTCTCTGCGTTTTGGTAATGGTGAAACCACTGTCTCTAATTCGCCCTTGTAAATGCAGAATATGGATTTTCATTCTAGCAAGATCTTTAACTTCATGCGTATATAGAAGAAAAACAGAAAGATGAAACCGGCAGTAGAGATAAGAAACTAGTTTCCGGCTGCAGCTTCTTTGAAGAAGATAGGAAGTCAATTTTTAGGGTTTGTTTCACATATGGGCTTGTTTGATAAAATAATAGGCCTTTTTTGGTGATTTTTTTAGTGGCATACTAAAAACTTACGGTTTGCCAATTGTCCATTTTTAACCCACCCATTGGCTTCATTTTATGTTATATATATATATATATATATATATATATTACAGATTACAATTTTTTTTTAACACCCTATATAGATTACAATTAAAAATATGAGAAACACGTCTTATACATGAGTAGTAAATTAACAATTAATAATTAAAATAATTGGCACTTTTAAGAAACCATATTATACACCCAAAATTCAAATGGTAATTTATTTTCTTCTATTTGTATGTATATATGTTCATATGTTAATTAATTGGAAATTCAATCAAAAATGTAAATAACTATGTGTTTTTATTACTTAGATAGTTATGTATCATGTATGAAAATTGAATAAACAAATTTTCATTACTTAACTAATTAGATATTTAATCAATAAATAACTTTAATCAACAAAACTTTTATTATTTGAGATGTATAAAACAATAACATAATTATAAAGAAAAGAAATATAAATAATTATACATTTTTTTTTACGTTTGGTGCGGATTTGAAATTAATTTACGCCGCATCGACCGCAATACGCATTTTGAAACAATTAAAGAAAAGAAATATAAATAATTATAGAAGGTTTTCAAAATGAGTATCACTGAGTTGAATATTTTAAATCTGAAATTCTTACACGTTGATAAGAATTTATTTTGAGTAACCTCGAGTTGGTTTTAATGATTTAATTTGAAATCTATATAAGTCAATTAATAATCATATTGGTCTTTTACCAATTTAGTTTCTATAATTTGTGTTCCATATCATTTGTTTTTGAACACACGACTTTGAACATAAGATTAAGGACTTGTGGTATATTTTATGTGTAACTAACATGAGAAAATAATTATTTTAATTCATAAGTAATTGTTTATATTATTTATAATATCAGCTTTAATTATAATCATATTTATGCACTACAAGAAATTTGACCTTTGCCCACGGACAAAAACCGTCACTAAATGTCAAACGTCCGTGGGTAAAAGTCACTTTAACCTCTCCCCACGGCCACTTTTTCCGTAGAGAACGTAAGACCTCTAACCACGGTTTTTCGTCTGTGGGTAAAGGTTTTTCCTACGCCCAAATACATTTACCTACGGTTTCTGACTGTCACTATATCCTCCACCAGTATATCAAATTCTAACTTCTACCTACGGTTCTGACCGTCACTAAAAGTGATTTTTTTGATTTTTTTTTTTTGAAATAAAAGTGGCTTATTTTTGCTGAATAATTTTTTTATTTATTAAAAAAATTGAAAAACAAGAAAAGTAAAATTGTATCTGAAAAACAAGAAAAGTAAAAGTACCCTTGAGCTTTAAAGTAAAATTGATAGATATAAATTTGGCTAGGCCATATGTACTCAACAAAGCCAGGGAGACATACATAATAAGCAAAGTTGTATCTAAATCTGAATCTCTCAAAAAAAAGCTGTGTCCATCATCACATTCCACAAAGCCAGGGAGGCATACATTAAAACTTTGGCTAAATTTCACCTAAAACAGTACGAACAAAAGTTATAGGGACCCTAGGATGTTTCACATTCTACAAAAGCTCAATAATAATGTTCAAAATATGTTGTTTGCTGCTGTCGGTGCCCCAGGTCACTTAATTGGAATCAGTAGTCAAATCGGTTGCTGCTGTCGGGGCCGGAGCAGGTGTAGATACCTAGAAAGATAAATGTATTTTTTGTAAATATTCTACATAGTACAAATGCATGCAGTAATGTATAGTACAATAAAATTGTACAAAGTCAGAAACTTGACTATGGATCCTGGTAATGTCTTCTTCATGAGTCATATGTAGAATTATTAATTATGTTGTGGAAAGTTAAGCCAACCTATCCTTCCTACATTGTTAATTATGCACAACTCAGTTTATTCATCATGCATACAGGATCCAAAGAAAGATTCTGAGATTCTGATCTAAATCTGAGGGCCTAACAAAAACATACATTCAACCATATTTCACCATCTTGCAGATCTAAATCTGAGATTGTTAAGACTTAAGATGATGAAATGTGATTACACGTTTATGCAAAATTTGCTTACACTAATCCATACCTCTTGAGCCACAGCTTGTAAAATTGCATTAACTTGTGGATCTTCAGCAAAGCGCACTTGAAGAATCGCAACGAGATCTCCTACCAAACTTTCTAATTTTTTGACTCTGCGATCCCCATCAAATCAAACATATTATTAATGTAAGACTCGGGCATGTCTTTCCAAGAAAGATAGTTGATAGGAGCACATTGATGTCTCCTAACCAAGCTCCCTATTGCATTCAATAGGGTCTTTCCTTCCCAACCAATGGGATTGCCAAAACCATCTGTTTCAACACACACAAGTTCTCCATCTGGCATGTCCCACACATCTAACATATGTGTGTAACCTCTAGTCTTTTTTTTACCTAAATTGTGTATCGGTGTCAATTGTTAAAACATGAATCTATTTTGATAATTTCAAATGTAAATGACTGGGATAATAAGAAAGTCCATTCTAATTTCATTCATCAAAACAGTACCAGCATTAGAGCTTTCATTTGATTGCACTTGATTATCCCGAACTTCATTTGATTGCACTCGACTATCCCGAACAGTAATCAACTTTCTACGCCTCCCCATGTTGAGTTGCTGCAATTAATGAAGGCAATGTTAGTTCAACAAAACAGAAATGTTAGTATTTATTGTTAACTGTTCCATAAAGAGGACCAACCACCAGATGCGGCAAGGTATAATTGTTGATATGGTAAAGAACAGAACTGCAGGGGGTAGTATAATTGTACTTGATCAGTATAATGACAAATCACTGTAGGAGTCACAACAGTCATAGTTGAAATTAGTTTAACCACAGTGGACAAGAAGTGGAACAATCCTCACAAAGGTTTAATGCATTAGAAGAACTTAGAAGAAACTAACAGAGAAACTCTTGCATCAAAAGATGGCAGTCATAGCTTTTGAGACCAAATATCTTGCGTTGCTTCACTTGGACACATCTTGAAATACTAGACATGTATTCATCTGATGCTTTTATTGTTTTAAGCACTTCCAAAAATGCTTCTTTCTCATTTGATGTCATTTGATAACAAGCTCCAGGCAAATACTTTTTACCAGTACTAAGATGCATCTTTGGGTGTAGTTGGCTTCTTATGTTCAGATCTACAAGGTCATAACGTGCCTTATCATTATCCTTTGATTTTCCTTCTAAATGCAATAATGTTCCAATAATGTTATCGCAAACATTTTTTTCAATGTGCATCACGTCAAGATTATGACGAAGAACATTATGTTTCCAATAAGGCAATGTGAACAAAATGCTTTTCTTTTTCCATGGTGACAAACTCCCATTTCCATGATTTTCTAGTTGTCTCAAAGCCATAGTTCCATTTTGTAGCTCGGGATGGGCTCTAAACTCTTGGGTTCCATCAAAATCTCGTCTATTGTATCTCCATCTATGGTCCGGCTCTAACCAACGACGATGACACATGTAACAAAACTTCCTACTATAACGCAACCACTTAGAGGCGGTTTCAAAACCACAACATGGACAGGCAAGTTTACCTTTAGTACTCCAACCAGACAAATTTGCATATGCAGGGAAATCATTAATTGTCCACATTATCGCAGCACGCATTTGGAATGTCTCTTTTTTGCATGCATCAAAAGTTCTCACCCCAATATCCCATAATTCTTTTAACTCTTCTACAAGAGGCTGCATATAGACATCAATTTTATCACCGGGACCTTTTGGACCAGGAATTAGCAATGAGAGTATAAAATTGGGTTGCTTCATACACATCCATGGAGGAAGGTTATATGGAATCAAGATAATAGGCCAAGTGCTGTGATTGACTGACATGGTTTTGAAAGGATTAAATCCATCAGAAGCCAAACCTAAGCGAACATTACGAGGGTCACTAGAGAAATTAGGATACCGAAGATCAAAATCCTTCCAAGCTAAAGAATCTGCTGGATGTCTCATGAGTCCATCTTTAGTCCGACCATCTTCATGCCATGTCATAGAAGCTGCTGTTTTTGATGACAAGAAGAGTCTTTGTAATCTAGGCTTAAGAGGAAACCAACGAAGTACCTTTGCAGGTATCTTTTTTCTACCTTCATCGTCAGAGTTGAGTTTCCATCTTGAGAGACCACATTTAGGGCAAAATTCAGCATTAGCAAAATCCCTCCAATACAATATGCAGTCTGATGGACAAGCATGAATTTTTTCGTATGATAAACCCAACCCCGAAATAATCTTCTTTGCATCATAAAACGATTTCGGCAAAGTATTTTCCTCTGGAAATGCTTCACTTAACAACTCTAACAACATTGAAAAAGTTTTGTCAGTCCACCCATTTAGACATTTTAAGTGGTACAAATGTATGATGAAGGATAGTTTCGTGAACTTCTTGCAACCAGGATAGAGACTTTGTTCTGCCTCCTTTAACAACTGACATAACTTGTCTGGATTATTACCTTCATTAGATTGTGTCACATTGTGGCCATGATTAGCGCTAGGATCCTCGTCCTCCAAACTTACATTTGTATCATCACTATCATGAGTAGTATGCATTGCAAATGCATCATGAATCATTGAATCCATGTCATGATCAAACTCCCTTTCTACATGAGACATGCTTATAGTCTTAGAATAGCTAGCTTCTTCACCATGAAAAATCCAATTAATATATCCTCTTAGAAACCCATGATTGATTATGTGCTCATAACAATTCATGTGAGTACACTTATTGCAATTGACACATTTGGTGCATGGACATAAAATTTTTCCATCTATAGATGAGTTTGTAAATGCAAATTGAAGAAAACTTAAAACCCCTCTAATGTACTTCTCTTTAGTCACCGTGCTATCCGATATCCAACTCTTATCCATTTTATATACTAAACTGAAAAATAAAATGAATGAGTAGACTGAGAACAGATTGGCTAAATGAACAGAATGTTTTGCATATGGTTCATCTTGATCATTCAACTCATACCAATCAGTATTAATACAAATTGCTAAACCGAATAAAACAGAGTAAACCTAATCGAAACAGAATAGCAATCAGTATTAATACAATCGAAACAGAATAAAACTACCTAACAACATGCATACAAATTGACTTCTGAGAGCTGTAGAAATACAAATCGAAACAGAGCAAACATAACCACCAACTGAGAGCAGTGTACTAACCTCTAGAACTGGACCTTCAAATCAACTTCTAAATCTGAAATTAAAGAAGAAAGAGAAGAGGGAGATAAATTAGGGTTCCCAATCTGAAATTGAAAACGAAAATGAAAGCAAAACAAACGAAAATTAAAGAACACGAAAATGAAACTAGGGTTCACCTTCACAAAGAGGAAGCCATGGGAGAGAGAAGCAGGGAATCGCAGAGAAACTGAGAGAGCGAGAGTGAGAACCTGAGATCGATTCGATTGAAGAGAGCGAGAGTGAGATTCTGAGAGAGCGAGAGTGAGAACCTGAGAGCGAGAGAGAACATGAGAGCGAGAGAGCGAGAGTGAGGACGAGCTTCGCGAGAGTGAGTTTCCCTGTGAGAGCGAGAGCGAGCTTCGCGATCTTCGCGAGAGTGATGAGTGAGCTTCTGAGTGAGTTTTGTTATTATTATTATTTATTTTAATTAGAAACAAGCTTTTACCGACGGAAACTTATAAAATAGTGCCATGGGTAGAACTTCTAAAAATACTACCGTGGGCATAGGGCATTTTCTTTGTAGTGATGATTATATTTTTGTCCAAAAAAGGGACATGAAATCTTGAATTAGACAATGATGATGTGGTATCCGTGAGATAGGAAGAACTCATTCAATAAAAAGCGTACTTTTCATTTGATTGATTCATTCACTTCCACGTTCAGTGAAAGCGAACCTTAGATCAAGTAGAGTGAACTAAACTACAAACATTCCAAACCTTCAGTGCCCTATTCAAAATTATTGTCTTGTTTTTCTGGAAAATTGGCAATTTAATCACATTGTTTGTGATGTCCATGTGGCACGATCTTTCCACGTCTTGCACAAGACCTAGACAACACTTGTTGCTAACTGTTTGATTTCCTACAAATACTCCAATATATACTTGTTGACCACAAATTGGTGTCAATTTGGTTACACATTTCCCTAAATATTTCTCATACGATGACGATGGCATTGGTGCATAATTCAACTCACTAGAAGGACCTTGAGATGGTGGCTTAAGAGTTTCAGAACCAACAGATGTTTTCACTAACAAAGTAAAACTGATGAAAAAGGTCACAGCTATATAAAAGTTGTTGAATGATGCCATGGTCTTTTAAACTATTGTTTTATATTCAAGGTCTTGTAGATGTTGTGTCTGAGTTAAATGGTGATCAAGAAAGTCATATATAAAATAAAAATTTTCAATCTTAACGTTTACAAGTATTTAATAGATTATTCTCACTTTTTTAAAACCGCAAACTCAAATATATGTTTCTTGTTTATTCGTAAAATAATTTTCTTATCGAAAGATAAGTTTCTTATCAAAATCCCATTTCCTAACCAAAAAACTTGTGGAATGTTTTTACCTAATGAATTTTCCATTTTCAAAAATAACATACACATGGAAACTCACGAAATTCATATGATTTTAAATATCATTGCTAGGAAGATTTTCTTAGCCTAATTTAAGTAAATATTTGTATAAAGTTTTCTTTATGTGTTATTGTTAGAATTTTTTTTTAACTAAGTGTGCCCATAATTTCATTGAAGATTATTTTCATGCTAGCACACAACCCTTGATACTCAAAATCAAACCTTCAACGTAACATAATCCCTTGAACTTTGAGAAGAAAACTTTGAGGGCAAATAGGTAATTTTTGATACTCTAATCACTAGATGATGATGAAATCGAAATCGAAGAGGGAAGAGGTGAAGATTTGAACTAAGCTTTTGGTTGGATTTCCTGTTCTTCTATTCTCCCTTCCTTCTTCTTTCTTTTCTTTCTTTTCTTTCTTTTATTCTCTTCTTTCTCTCTTCTTCAAACTCTCTCTCTTATCTCTCTTCTCACTTTTTCTTTTTCTTTTTAAAACCAACTAAAATGTGAGTGTGGGGTGAAATGACCCTTATACCCTTATTCTCTTCTAAATTTCTAAACAAACTCACATCAATCAATATTTAATTTAGCAATCAATTAATAAAATTATCAATCAAGCACCATAAAATAATTAAATGGTTTAAGCATCAAAATAATTAAATTAATTATTTTGGGATGTTACAATACACCCCAACCTTGACAAAGATACGGATAGCGAGTCCGCATGTCGTCTTCTGTAACGCCCCGGTACTTTTATCTATAGAAGTACCCAAGTGCACATTAGTAACACATCAGAGATATAATTTCCTGTTTCAGATATTGAACATAACTAAAAACAACTCATAAATTAGAGTCCAATATCCAAATACAAAGAAATAGCGGAAACGATTTTACAACTTTTACTGATACAAGTTATACCATCGGGATTACAAAGACCTCGAGGGAAAGACATTAACAATGAAAACAAAGTCTTCACCGTCTTCATAAGCACACCACCTATCTGTGCTTCTTCACCTTTACTTTTTCCCCTGCTTTTCTGTAAAAGCACAAAATATAAACAGTGAGATAAACATCTCAGTGAGTTCTACCGAGACCCCTATCTACTCTCTCGGTTCATTTATGAAACATTTACCTGGCAATTCTGTTATTGAATTACAAATATTCACTGGTAACTCGATATTATGAATTACAATTATTCACATAGCCAATAGGTGTACAATTCCCAAAGGCAAAACATAACCACATGGGGGCCTAGGTCAAGGGCTCATGACTTCCCTCACCTAGCATGCTATTTCATAGGGGTCGTCACCCCGACTAGATATAATATATATTAGGAATCATAGACCGGTTTAGATGAATAATTATTAAACATCCCGCATCAGTTACATAGTAACAGATAGAATGATCGGTTTAGACGAAATCATATTCATCCCGCATCAACTATATATCTCAATAAATAGAACATACCATACCACGTAGGACTCATAGTCCACTTTATTATTAATAAAACATATCCGCACACGTGTACTATTATTTGGTTTCTCGAAACAATTTCTACTTCACAAAAAAAACAGTTCATTTTACCTTTTAAATTGTATATTCAGTTAGGCCTCGCAATAGGCTTTCAAATGCATCTTAGAACACCTCAATCGGGTTCCCGGATCAAAAGTTATCGCGAAAACAAAACCAGTGTACAGTTGCCGAAAAACTGCAAAGCGTCGCGACGCGTACTGCTTCTGTCGCAACGCGAAGCGTAACAGATACATTTTACTCACAAAATCGCACTTGGTCGCGACGCGACGGCTGCATATCGCGATGCGATGGTTTGCTGTCATGTGCTGATTTTCAGAAATCCGCTTTCCGATCAATCTGAATTTCGGTCCAATCGATTCCTAACTCGAAAACAGACAACACCAAGCAATATTCCAGTCCAAACATTCAGTCATATTTCAACAGAGATCAATCATCAATTCATCAATCAATCAAACATATCAATCCACAACACTCAAACATCGATTTCCTCAAAATCCGTTAATTGTCGATTTAACGGTTTTTCGACCAAAACGATATTTTACACGCAATTCAACCGAAACAATCACATCAAACAATCAATCAAATCAATCAACAATAAATTCGTTTCAATCAATCAATTCGAAACATAAAATCCTAAGCGTGAGTAGAACTCACCTATCGTGATGAAAATCACGAAACACCGCGACTTTCCGTTACTCGAACATCCTGCTCGCGCGACTAGAGAAATCCGTTTTTGCCCCTAGACACCAACATAGCTCCTAGAGCTTCCACGATCACTCCAAAGCTTCAACTTTGATTCCTAAGCTTTCAACCCATGCTATGAACTCCACCATCAACCTCCAATCATCAAGAATTACTATTCATCATCTTCAAGCTCTATTCACTATTCACACATAAACCCCTAATTTGAGCTTCCATAACCCTAAACTTTGTAACTCAAATTCCTCACTCCAAAGTAACACCCAAACCCTTATTTGAGCTTCTAAACTCCAAGATCCATGAATAGAAGGATGAAACTTCACACATCCATTTTTGTGTTTGAAATTCGAAAATGGTGGGTTGAGTGAGAGTAAACTATAGGTAACCTTTTTGGTGTGAAAATGAAGAGGGTGATGAGGTGATTGTTGTTGTGAAATAAAAATGGGAGTTTCCATAAAACTCTTTTCCTTTCTTCCTCTTCTCACCTTCGCTTCCTTCTTCCTTTTCTTTTCCATTCTTTCTTTTCTTTTCTTCCTTCTTTCTATTCTTTTCCTTTCTAAGGCTCCCACTCTCTCTATTCTCTCTTATCCCTTTTTCTTTCATTTCTCTTTATTTTATATTATAACTAAACATCTCAATTGATGGAGAAGACAATTTTACCCTCAATTAATTCTAATTCTTCAAAGATACCCCTTCCTATCTATTACTCAATTAAAAACCTTACACCAATTAATAATTAGTCTAACACTCAATTAACAAAATTATTAATTAAGCACTAAATTAAGTTAATTGGGTTAATTTCAAAATAATTAGCTTAATTATTTTGGGGATATTACATTCACCCCAACTTAAAAGAATTTTGTCCTCAAAATTATCTAAGGCTTACCCACTGGCTAACCGAGAATACACATTCTCGGATGGGACTTAACTTTCTGAAAAACAGATTTGTTTCTTGAAATCCGTTTTCCCTTTTTGGTTTGAAACTTGTAACGCCCCGGTATTTCTAACGAGTAGAAATGCCTGAGTGCACCATCCCTAACACATCAGAGATATGAATTCCTGTTTAGATACTGAACACCATTATAAATTTTTCGCTGAACAACGACAAAACGGTCTTAATCATAAATAAGACCACACGGTTCCCTGACCATCAATCATCAGCAAACTATAGTGTTCAATATCATACAAGAAAGCGGAAACAAATACATAATGCTAAAGACATAATGTCTCGATACATATACAACAAGGAATGATATAAACTTAAGCATAACGCTAAGTCTTCAGCAACCATCGGAGCTTAACCTACTCGTGCTTCTTGGATATCCACTTTCCCTGTTTATTTGTAAAACAACAACATATAAACAATGAGATACAATCTCAGTGAGTTCTACCGAGACCCCTACTAACACTCTCGGTTCAATTATACAACCATTTGAACGCGACACCGACTGCGCGAACGCTAAGCTGCGGTGTATCACATTCTTTAACTTTTAATATAATGCTGACTGCGCGAACGCTAAGCTGCGGCTAACCTGTTATAACTTGGTACGGCACCGACTGCGCGAACGCTAAGCTGCGATGAACCGCACTGTACGACACCGACTGCGCGAACGCTAAGCTGCGGTGTATCGCACAACAAATAATTTAACATAACACCGACTGTGCGAACGCTAAGCTGCGGCGAACCCCCTTACCAATAGTACTTTCCCTATTGGCACAGGGCCTAGGGTAAGGGATCATGACTGCCCCGCCTAGTATGTTAACATGGGTCATCACCCAACTCGATATATGTTAAATATATCTACACTCGATGACCTGTTAGTTCACCTATACTCAATGAACATTTAGTCCATCTACATTTGACCGTCAATCGAACATAATACCCGCATTGGGTCGTTCCCTATAGTCGATATAATATATATATCGTGAATCGTAGACCGGTTTAGACGAATAAATAATAATCATCCCGCGTCAGTTATACCATACCACGTAGGACTCATAGTCCGCTTTATTATTAATAAAACATATCCGCACACGTGTACTATTATTCGGTCTTTTGAAACAATTTCAATTTCAAAAAGTATTTGATAAAACCCTTTTGAAACATACCAAAAATCATGGCATTATAAGCCTAATATCATTATAGAAGGGTTAGGAATGGAATAGAAGAGGATTGGAATCGATCGGGATCATTTCGGGCTATTTTGGAAAACAGAATCAGAATACAGCGCACGGTCCGTGCTCCCATACGCACGGGTCGTGCGCCCTGTATCGCATTTTTGAGGAATGGAAACCGAATGGGATGCACGGTTCGTGCGCCAGGGGCGCACGGATCGTGCGCATTTGACAGCATTCCGTTTTCATTCCGTTTTAAGTTTTTATTTGTTCCGATCAATTCCGATCACTTCTGGTACCTGTTCCAGTCCAGTCCCAACACAAAAACAGTACGAACACATATCCAATAATATTCATCAATCAATCAAACATACCAATCCATAACACTCAAACATCAATTTCCTCAAAATCCGTTAATCGTCGATCTAACGGTTTTTCGACGAAAACGATATTTTACACGCAATTCAAGTCGAAACAATCACATCAAAACAAACAGTCGAATCAATTAACATAAAATTCGTTTCAATCAATCGATTCAAAACATAAATCCGAAACATGAGTAAAACTCACCTATCGTGATGAAAATCACGAAACACCGCGACTTTCCGCTACTCGAACATCCGGCTCGCGAGACTCGAGAAATCCTCGCTCGGTACCAATTTGCACCTAGACACCAACAATGGCTCCTAAGGCTCCAAGCTCCTCTCGCAAACACAAACTAGATTCCTAGCTTTGAATTTCCAAAATCCCACTTGACTTCCAACAACCACTATTCATCATCTTCCTCCTCTAACCTCCATGACACTATTCACACATAACCCAAAATTGAACCCTAAACCCTTGGTCCTTCAAGAACCCCGAATCAGACCTCAACACTCGCACAATCCACTTTGGTTTTGCTCTTAGACACCATCCTAAGCCTTCCCTTGAGAGTCAACCATCAAAACCTCCATTTTTCCTCTTAAAACCGAAAATGGTAAAGAGATGGAGAGTGAGTTGATGATCACGATTTTGGCACCAAATTGAAGAAGAAGGTGAGAGGATTCTATTGGGACCAAGAAGAAGAATTTTGGTGAAAGTTTCCCCCTCCTCTCCTCTTCTCCCTCTACGTTTTCCCCCTTTCTCTCTTTCTCCATTTTCTTTCTTTTCTCTCCTTCTCTCACGGGCTGTTTCTCTTCTTTTCTTAATTCTTTCTTTTCTTTTTCTTTTATTTCTTTCTTATATATATACTTATATAAATATATATATTATTATAATTAAATCAATATAAATTAATAACAATTAACTTAAATGGGTGGAAACCCTAAAATACTCATTTTTATCAGTTACTCTATTAAAAACTTTACACCAATTAATAGTCAATCTAACACTCAATTAGTAGAATTATTACTTAAGCTCTAAACTAAATTAATTGGGTTAACTTCAAAATAATTGCTTAATTATTTTGGGGATGTTACAAAACTCAACAACCTGTAAAACTTTGAATTTGTACTAAAATCACTTGAAATTTTTCTTGGATTAGATTCGTTTATCTTTGGGTGTCAAACTACACAAACTTTCTAATTCGTCCTCAAATATCCAGAATCAAACCTTTCAAAAAGATGAGATACGAGTTATTGAAACCTTTCCCTGAACATAAAAATGGGCCGTGATGGCTTCAAATACTTTTTGAAAACCAATTAAAATAACTTTCGAATTGTTTTCAAAATAACTTTTTCCTATTCATAGCGTAACCAACTCACATACCTCCGTTTAACTGAATTGAAGAACACTTCTACTTCACACGAAGGTATCTCACTACACAAACTCTATGCCAACTCGAACCTGTAAACCGTCGTACACTCTCGGGATACTAAACACGAATCGAATCATCTGATTTCAATATGAAATCCTCTTAACTTAGGTTAAGGATGAAATTAGGCAAGTAATGGTATCGGAACGGAACGTTTGATTTTATTTTGAAAATATGAAACAGAAAATCTCGCACAGTCCGTGCGCCCAAAAGGCACGGCCGGCCCTTTTATCAGTTTTCAAAATCAACCCTTACTTCAAAAGTATGTATTCCGTTTGTCACCATGTTTATCCTAAGTTATACCTTAAACCATAACTCGTTACAACAATCTCTTTCTCTTGTCATAGCATTTGTACTACCTTTGGAAAACAATCACAATCAATCAGAATTCAATGAAACAAACATCGAACCTGAACATTCAATCACAAATCATCACAGTCACATGGATTCCCAAAAGCGACAATAGCATGCGGATTTTCACAAAATGATTTTTAAAGACTACTATGCCGCAAGCCAATATTAACTTCGGAAATTCAGTCGCGATCAACTTATCCTCAATCAACATACAATTTCACACAAGCATACGTTTCATATCTTTGCTTAACATTCGCATTTATTTTATTTTCAGTTATTGCAATCAGAGCAACATTTTACCTATCGATGAATAATTGTCGCACGAACCTTGACAACGTTCACCTCACCTTTCATAATTGGATTCACGTTTGACGTGTCAGACGGGAATCACATAGTACAATAAGATTGTTAACCATCACAAAGGAGAGGTTAACAAAATCAAAACTTCGCCACCGAAGTGGGAACAACGGATGAACTATGACCTAGGGCC
Source organism: Astragalus membranaceus (assembly GCA_039519185.1). NCBI lineage: Eukaryota > Viridiplantae > Streptophyta > Magnoliopsida > Fabales > Fabaceae > Astragalus > Astragalus membranaceus. Next base: position 41,729,410 of record CM076854.1, on the reverse strand, counting down.
AAGGCCCACACAATGCTTAAACCCCTATCTTTCCCTGATTAGTCATCGCACTTGCCAAATTTCCTTCTCAACGGAAGCAAATTTCGTGACATAACCTTTCGATCCTCATGGAGATACTTCTAGTTCTTTGGGTTAATCTCGGGAACTACCTCTGTTCACAGTGACTCTTGTGTTGATAGGATTTTCATAAAATAGTCTTTTTACAACCTATTAGAGGCGGCTATGATGTCTCAATGACTCATATATTGATAGGACTTTGTTAAAATATACTTGTGCCATGACCTATCAAAGTCACTCTTACCGACTAACCCAATTTACCAGTGGGAGTGAACCTCCATGAGTCATAAACTGAGCTTGAACTCAATGACTACAAAACTTGTAATCATAAAACTCGTGCAAGGACCTTTGGGGAAAAACTTCTAGCCCGATTAAATTCTGTAAAACTGGCTATCTATCTTGATAGAACTTATCTGAAATTCTATGACTTGTCCTTTCGGACAACTAGCCCTCTCTTAGGGTTTCAACTACCCATACCCTAAGGTACAAGAACCTCCATACTCTAGGGATTTCATTGGTGCGACATAACTGCTTCCCTAAACATAGGGTTCACTAGAATCCTTACAAACCTATCCTTATCAGGATGGATTGTCGGCTAGTCTAGGTGTAGTCATTTATGTTTTGATTACGTACGGTACTGGGATATTTGAAGCATCAAAGAAATGATAAAATAGGAAAATTCCTTTCTTATCCCTACTCATTGGTAATCCGCTACATGCGTCTTTTACCCAACTATGGTGTCTATCTACTAGCACTTAGAATCTAAGGCTTGGGTAGAGTAGAATTACTTTTTGGAACTAGGATATAACCTAAACCAAATCCATTGATATGTGTAGACAATCTCGTTAGCTTTCCAACGCCTCCCGGAATACCTAAATAGGAGTTCCGGATCAGAAGTCACGAATAAAACAAGTTGGAAGACTAGCGAAATTTCTCACAGGTGAAAACTGACATACTCCTAATCGGGGTGTCGTGACATTAACACAACTCAGATTTTTGATAAGGTATCTAATCTGATAAACTAACTTGTCTAATGAACACTGGGTGGTACTACTTGCCAAAGTAACAAGCTCTGTGACGATTTACTATCACGGTTTCCTAACTTTGGAAAAAGGATGTTTCTTAGGAAAGAAATTTATCTGACAACCTTGACTAATCCGAAGGATCTTACTTGGATGAACCACAACTTAGAATCAGTCCACGCTACACTATAGAGTTGACTACCAACTGTCATCATAGTAACTGAGAACTGATCTAACGACAATCTGGGTTTTTACGGTGCTTGTTGGTCCTAAGAAATTCTAGGACACTACCCTTTTCTTCTACCGACAGATTCCTCAATCGATAACTCTCTGGGGGACCTCTTTCAACTTACGGGAAGACTCAATGATCAAACCGACTCCAATGACTGAACAGTCGTCCCAACTTCCTCGAATCATTTCGGATGCCCACTACTTCCGCTGCATACACTAATGAAACATGAAGTCTGGGAATCCTACGGTTTATGGCTTCAGACACTTTCGGGGCCGAGGCAACTAATTGTCATCATTCTCAGTACGTTGCATGAAATATCGAGTGGATCCAAACTCAACGTCTCACACAAAATACTAAAAGGTTTTGACAGTCAATTGTCTAAGTCCCTGGCTGACTCAATCTAACTAATCTTTTGGCTGTTAGGTCTCTAAGTCCGACAAGGTCGAACTTCTCTGATATCAACTGTAACACCCCGGTACTTTTATCTATAAAAGTACTCAAGTGCACATTAGTAACACATCAGAGATATAATTTCCTGTTTCAGATATTGAACATAAGAAAAAACAACTCATAAATTAGAGTCCAATATCCAAATACAAAGAAATAGCGGAAACGATTTTACAACTTTTACTGATACAAGTTATACCATCGGGATTACAAAGACCTCGAGGGAAAGACATTAACAATGAAAACTAAGTCTTCACCGTCTTCATAAGCACACCACCTAGCTGTGCTTCTTCACCTTTACTTTTTCCCCTGCTTCTCTGTAAAAACCACAAAACATAAACAGTGAGATAAACATCTCAGTGAATTCTACCGAGACCCCTATCTACTCTCTCGGTTCATTTATGAAACATTTACCTGGAAATTCTGTTATTGAATTACAAATATTCACTGGTAATTCGATATTATGAATTACAATTATTCACTGGTAATTCTGTTATTGAATTGCAATATTTACTGGTAATTCAATTTTATGAATTACAATTATAACCTTTTCACATCTAGCACATCACCAACTGCCGAAGGTTTGAGTGAACCCCAACATAGCCAATAGGTGTACAATTCCCAAAGGCACGTAGGACTCATAGTCCAATAAATAGAACATACCATACCACATAGGACTCATAGTCCACTTTATTATTAATAAAACATATCCGCACACATGTACTATTATTTGGTTTCTCGAAACAATTTCAACTTCACAAAAAAAAACAGTTCATTTTACCTTTTAAATTGTATATTCGGGTAGGCCTCTGCATAGGCTTTCAAACGCATCTTAGAACACTTCAATCGGGTTCCCGGATCAAAAGTTATCGCGAAAACAAAACCAGTGTACAGTTGCTGAAAAACTGCCAAAGGTCGCGACGCGAACTGCTTCTGTCGCGACGCGAAGAGTAACAGATACATTTTCCTCACAAAATCGCACTTGGTCGCAACGCGATGGCTGCGTATCGCGACACGATGGTTTGCTGTCATGTGCAGATTTTGCTGTTTTTGCAAAAATCCGCTTTCCGATCAATCTGAATTTCGCTGCGATCGATTCCTAACTCGAAAACAGACAATACCAGGCAATATTCCAGTCCAAACATTCAGTCATATTTCAACATAGATCAATCATCAATTCATCAGTCAATCAAACATATCAATCCACAACACTCAAACATCAATTTCCTCAAAATCCGTTAATTGTCGATTTAATGGTTTTTCGACCAAAACGATATTTTACACGCAATTCAACCGAAACAATCACATCAAACAATCAATCAAATCAATCAACATTAAATTCATTTCAATTAATCAATTCGAAACATAAAATCCTAAACGTGAGTAGAACTCACCTATCGTGATGAAAATCACGAAACACCGCGACTTTCCGTTACTCGAACATCCTGCTCGCGCGACTAGAGAAATCCGTTTTTGCACCTAGACACCAACATAGCTCCTAGAGCTTCCACAATCACTCCAAAGCTTCAACTTTGATTCCTAAGCTTTCAACCCATGCTATGAACTCCACCATCAACTTCCAATCATCTAGAATTACTATTCATCATCTTCAAGCTCTATTCATTATTCACACATAAACCCCTAATTTGAGCTTCCATAACCCTAAACTTTGTAACTCAAATTCCTCACTCCAAGATTCATGAATAGAAGGATGAAACTTCACACCTCCATTTTTATGCTTGAAATTCGAAAATGGTGGGTTGAGTGAGAGTAAACTATAGGTAACGTTTTTGGTGTGAAAATGAAGACGGTGATGAGGTGATTGTTGTTGTGAAATAAAAATGGGAGTTTCCATAAAACTTTTTTCCTTTCTTCCTCTTCTCACCTTCGCTTCCTTCTTCCTTTTCTTTTCCATTCTTTCTTTTCTTTTCTTCCTTCTTTCTATTCTTTTCCTTTCTACGGCTCCCACTCTCTCTATTCTCTCTTATCCCTTTTTCTTTCATTTCTTTTTATTTTATATTAGAACTAAATATCTCAATTGATGGAGAAGACAATTTTACCCTCAATTAATTCTAATTCCTCAAAGATACCCCTTCCTATCTATTACTCAGTTAAAACCCTTACACCAATTAATAATTAGTCTAACACTCAATTAATAAAATTATTAATTAGCACTAAATTAAGTTAATTGGGTTAATTTCAAAATAATTAGCTTAATTATTTTGGGGATGTTTCATCTTCCAACTCCCAAGTTGCTTCTTCGGGTGAGAATCCATTCCAGACAACCTTGACAATCGAAATCATTTTGGTCCGGAGTGTCTTTTCAACACGCTCTATGATTTGACTTGGATAAGGTTGGGAAGTAAGATCAGGTCGACGATCAACATCCTCAAAACTTAGCGGTTCATTAGGATCAGGGATGTACTTCCTCAACTAAGACACAAGAAATACATCGTGCAAGTTTGACAAGGTTGGAGGTAAGGCAATACGGTATGCTACTGGCCCAATCCGCTCGATAATTTGGAAAGGTCCAATATATCGAGGACTGAGTTTCTTTGCCCGCAATGCTCTATCGGTTCCTATAGTAGGTGAAACTCTGAGAAACACATGGTCACCTTCATCAAACTCCAAAGGTGTTCTCCTTTTGTCGGCATAACTCTTTTGTCGACTCTGAGCAATCTTCATTCTTTCTCTGATTTGGCTATTCTTCTCTGAAGTCTCCCGAACCAAATCCAGTCCTTATTAGGGTTGCTCGCCTGCATCCCACAACCACAATGGAGTCCTACACTTTCTACCATAGAGTGCCCCATACGGAGCCATTCCAATGCTAGAATGAAAACTATTATTGTAGGCGAACTCCACTAATGGAAGGTGATCCTTCCATTTACCTCCACTATTGAGCACATAGGCTCGAAGCATGTCCTCTAGAGTTTGAATTGTTCTCTCCATCTAACCGTCCGTCTGGGGGTGATAAGCGGTGCTCACATAAACCTTAGTTCCCAGCGCCAGGTTCAATGCTCTCCAAAATCGTGAAGTGAACTTGGGATCACGATCGGAGATGGTACTAGTTGGAATTCCATAAAACTTCACTATATTCTTGAGATATTCATCTGCTAGCTTGGAAACTGCACAGTTAGAACGAACTGGAATGAAGTGAGCCGACTTGGTCAAACGATCTACAACCACCCATATAGAATCATTACCGGCTTGGGACTGTGGGAGTCCCATTACAAAATCCATAGAAATACTTTCCCATTTCCATTCGTGTATATTCAAAGGTTGCAACAGGCCTGAAGGCTTTTGCTGCTCATTCTTAACCCTTTGACAAGTTAAGCATCAAGACACGAATTCTGCAATCTCCGTTTTCATTCTTGGCCACCAATACAACTACTTCAAATCCCGATACATCTTGGCAGACACAGGTTGTATGGAATATTGACTTTTATGATCTTCTTCTAACACTTGTTTCATAATGTCTTCATTATTGGGCACACAAATCCTACCATTGAAGCAAATCACACCGTCACTATCCTCAGTGAAACCAGGTAACCCCCTATGAGCTTGAAGTTCTACATCTATCTCTTGGGCTGAGCGGGTTGAATTTCTCAAAGAACCCGAAATTTGAATATGACTCAACACTAAACACTTTCCTTCTAGATCTCACCTTCAAATTGAGACCTTAAAAGATTCTAAAAGAGCCATCTAATGCATCATTAACTCGGTGGTGTGAAGAGACGTCCTACTTAATGCATCTGCTACTACATTGGCCTTTCCAGGATGATATTTCAACTCAAAGTCATAGTCTTTAAGAAATTCTACCCATCTCCTTTGTCTGTTATTCAGCTCCTTCTAATCAAACAGGTACTTCAAACTCTTGTGATCACTAAAAACTTCCAAAACGAGAACCATAAAGGTAATGTCTTCAAATTTTTAGTACATGCACAATCGCTGCTAATTCCAAATCATGAGTAGGGTAGTTTTCCTCGTGAGTCTTCAACTGTCTAGATGACCAGGCCACAACTTGTTGATTCTGCATAAGACATATCCTAAACCCATGCCAGAGGCGTCACTGTATATTTGAAATCCCAGGGGCGGATCTGGAAGAATTAGGATCGGTGCAGAAGTCAACGAGCTTTTAACTCTAAGAAACATTCTTCCCAATCAGCGTCCCACACAAACGGTTGACCCTTACGAGTTAATTGAGTGAGTGGAAGAACCAATTGGGAGAATCCTTGGATAAATCTTCGGTAGTATCCTGCATGTCTCAAGGACTACGATTTTGACTTCAAGTATCACATTGGAAAAGCCAATGTGGTTGCAGATGCATTAAGCAGGAAGTCTCTTCACACCACTGAGTTAATGATGCATGAGATGGATCTCTTAGAGTCTTTTAGGGATCTCAATTTGAAGGTGAGATGTAGAAGAAACTATTTAGTGTTGAGTTGTATTCAAATTTCAAGTTCGTTGAGAAATTTGATTAGATCAGCCGAAGAAGTTGATGTGGAGCTTCAAGCTCAGAAAGGGTTACCTGGTTTCACTGAGGATAGTGATGGTGTGATTCGCTTCAATGGTAGAATTTGTGTACCCAATGATGAAAACATTAAGAAGTAAGTGTTAGAAGAAGCTCATAAAGGTCAATATTCCATACACCCTGGGTCTACCAAGATGTATCGGGATTTGAAGCAGTTGTATTGGTGGCTAGGAATGAAAACGGAGATTGCAGATGAGTACCTCAAGCATATACTAAAACTTCATGGGATTCCAACTAGTATTGTTTCCGACCGTGATCCAGAGTTCACTTCACGATTTTGGAGAGCATTGAACATGGCACTGGGAACTAAGGTTTATGCCAGCACAACTTATCATCCACAGACAGATGCCAGACAAAAAGGACTATTCAAATCGGAGAATCATCTTCCATTGGTGAAGTTCTCCTACAATAACAGTTATCATTCCAGCATTGGAATGGCTCTGTATGAGGCATTGTATGGGAGCAAGTGTTTGACACCGCTTTGTTGGTGGGTTGTAGGTGAAAGAAGGCTATTGGGACCAAATTTGGTTCAGGAAACTACTGAAAAGATCCACCAAATCAAGGAGAGAATGAAGGCAGCTCAGAGTCGTCAAAAGAGTTATGCCGACAAATAGAGGAGACCATTAGAATTTGAGGAAGGAGATCATGTTTTACTCAAAGTTATTCCTACAAATGGTATTGGTCAGGCACTACGAACCAAGAAACTTAGTCCTCGATACATTGGGCCTTTTCAAATCATAGAAAGAATTGGGCCAGTTGCGTATCGTATTGCTTTGCCACCATCATTGTCAAATCTTCATGATGTATTTCATGTGTCCAAGCTGCGAAAGTATGTACCGGACCTAATCAACCGCTAAGTTTTGAGGAGGTTGAACTTCGACCCGATATTACTTTCCAACCTTATCCAAGTCAAATCATAGAACGTGGTGAAAGGACACTCCGAACCAAGATGATTCTGATTGTCAAAGTTGTTTGGAATGGATTCTCACCCGAGAAAGCAACATGGGAGTTGGAAGACGACATGAAGACAACATGGGATTCCCAAAATAATTAATTTAATTATTTTGATGCTTGAACCATTTAAGTATTTTATGGTGCTTGATTAATAATTTTATTAACTGATTGCTAAATTAAATATTCATTGATGTGGGGTTTGTTTAGAAATTTAGAAGAGAAAAAGGGTATAAGGGTCATTTCACCCCACACTCACATTTTATTGGTTTTAAAAAGAAAAAGAAAAAGTGAGAAGAGAGAAAAGAGAGAAAAGAGAGAGAGTTCGAAGAAGAGAAGAAAAGAAAGAAAAGAGAGGAAGAAAGAAGCCAAAATCTTCCATTCTAATTTCTTCTCCTCCCTCTCTAGTTCAACCATCAACTTCCTACTTCTTCATCCAAGTCATTGATTTCGAAAATACCATGGATGCAGTAGATTGAGTTGAGATTTTTGGATGAATGTTAGTTTAGAAAGCTCCTAGAGGTTAAACATCAAACATATGGTAGATTGATGAAGGTTTGAAGCTTGATTTGGAGTTTGGGAGGTTGTTGGTGTGTAGGGTTCGATTTGGGTATTTGGGGGATTTTTCATCTTTCGCTTCCTTCGTGTTGATCACGACTTTGAGGTGAGTTCTTCACGAACTTGTGTATTATGTGATGTCCTAGTTGTTTGTATGTTGAATTCGAGTCATTAAAACCGTTATTTTTAGATTGTGCTGTGTTTGGATGTGATTCTTATACATTGAGGTTTTACGGTTTTAATTGAAGATTGATGGCTTGAAATTGATTGTTTGAAGTGGTTATTGTGACTGTTATGGACTGTGTTTGAATTACGAATGGAGCGGAACGACTAACAGAATCGAACGCAAGAGCAAATTTTGCGAAAACGCAACATTTTGGGAAGCTGGTGCATAGACCCAACCCGTGCAACTCAAAGCCTGGGTCATGCGCCTGGGTCTGATACCGTCTTCCTAAAATGAAATTTTTGCGCCCGGGTCGTTCGCCTGTAAGCACGGTCCGTGCCCCCCAGCTGATAGCTTTTTCAAAAGTCGGTTTTCCGCTCCTGTTTTGATGCGATCTCACCTGCAATCTATTTCTTAACCCTTCCCATTGATGATTGAATATGTTTTCCCTCCGAATTATTATTTTTATGAAGCTAAAAGAGTGATATATGATTATAGTGTCGAAATTGTTTGACTAGTTATGTACCGAGAGAGAAAATAACATGACTAACGAATAAAAAGGACTTGGTGTCCATATAAGGATTTGATATGCACCCCTTCCCAAAGGATTTTGGTAATCCAGATGAGGCATTTGGTATGCCAATAAGCGGATTTTGGGATCCGAATATCTATGCTCCCCAAAGGATTTTGGTAATCCACATGAAGCATTTGGTATGCCAATAAGTGGATTTTGGGATCCGAATATCTATGTGATAGCCCCGCAAGTGCACGGGTCGTATCGCGTAATAAAAGAGTATCGGTCCACAGGGAGAGCCTAAGTGAATACCAATTTAATTTTTCAAAGTTGATTAACTGAAAAGAAAGTGTTTTTGGAAAGAAGGAATATTTTAGCAAAGTCTACTCACTCATGATCATTGTAGACAAAAGAAGAGAAAAGAAAATAGAAGAAGACATAAAGTTAAATAGCGAGAAATAAAAGAAAGCGGTAAAGTGCAGAAATCATAAATAGCGGAATTGTAAATGACAGGAAAGTAAATTGCTTGAAAAGTAAATTGCCAGTAATTTACTTGACTTGCCAGTAATTTACTTGACTTGCCAGTAGTTTACTTGACTTGGAAATTTAAAGGGCAAAAAAGTAAATAACAAGAAAAATAAAGAGCGAGAAAGTAAAGAGCGAGAAATTAAAGGGCAATGAAAGTAAATGACTTGGAAAATAAATAGCAAGAATTTAAAGGGCAAGAAAGTAAATAAACAAGAATCATAAAAAGCATGAAGAGTAAATTGAAGTCATGAATAATTAGAGAGCCTTTGTCATTGATTTTCTAACAAAATTCAAGCTTCGGTACAAGTGAGGATCAAGCCTCTATTTATAGGAAAATATGAGGGGCAAAATGGTCCTAAAGAGGAAAAAGTGGCAAATCAAGTTGGCCAAGGTAGCCATCAAAAATATCCATCAACAAGTGGGCAACAAGTGGGCAAAATATCCATCAGCAAGTGGGCAATTCGAATTCTGACTGTTCAGTCGAATTCTGGATAGCAGAGTTGAGGCACAGTCGAAATCTGGTGGCAGAAGCAGGTACAGTCGAAATCTTGCCAGCAGAAGTAGGCACAGTCGAAATCTTGCCAGCAGAAGTAGGCACAGTCGAAATCTGGGAAGCAGAAGCAGTCGAAGTCGAAATCTGGAAGATGCAGTCGAATTCTGGGAGATCCAGTCGAAATCTGGCCTGCTGAGACAGATGCTGTCGAATTCTGAGAGATCTTGGTCGAATTCTGAGAGATCTTGGTCGAATTCTGAGAGATCCAGTCGAATTCTGACCTGCTGAGACTTTAAGCAGCCCAAATTGCTTCAAAATAAGACCTGAAGATAAAAAGTAAACATTTGCAGTAAAATAGAACAAAAATATAATTAAAATACTAAAAAGACTTAATAAAATAACTATTAAAAAGACTCTAAAAATAAACTTATCAAACTCCCCCACGCTTGAACCTTTGCTTGTCCTCAAGCAAAAACAGTGTAAATCTTTAGGCCGATTCTGAAGGAAAATTATTTTCATATCGAAACCTTAAGTGAACTGTGGGGCAATTCTAACACTTTGGTTTGAGAGCTACTATTTTGGGCTTCTTGTGGAATTGGGAGACAAATTTAAAGCATCAATATATTAGAGAGGATATTCATGTCATCATAGAACCGGTTCCCCAACATTCTTAAGCTTGGGTCTTCCATTTACTAAGACCGGGTCTCAAAGGAGGGTCTTTATACGTTGGGTATTCAAGCATTTTTCTTTTCTTTTTGATCTTATACGCTAACCATTTATTTTGACATTTAAAATGCACTAACTTCTGCATTTTTGAATTGGTTTTGCATATATACATAATTTTTTTTTTTTTTTTTTGAATACCCCAACTCAGACGTTTTTTCTCCAGTAACCGCGCATCCAGTGAATGTCACCAAGAGAACCAGGTTACTAGTTTCTTTTCAGTCCTTCTAATTGTATTAACAACTGAAAACAGTCTCAGTAGTGTGTGTGTGAAAAAGCCCTATAAGTAGAAATCGAACCATGATACAATTTTTGTTGTTCCCAACCAGTCCACCTAGATGATTGCTAATGAAAAATGGAAAAATTATTTTTGTCCAGAAAAGGCTTATTTAAAACATGCTTAAGGTTCACAAAGTTTCGCGATGGAGGGAGCAGATACTATCTCAAAGTAAAAAGATAAAAACTTGGCAAAACAATAAAGAAATTCCTAATAAAAGTAATAAATAAAATACCCCCCCCCCCATGCTTGGACTAGGCATTGTCCTCAATGATTTTTTAAATAAAATAAAAAGGGGTTAGGAGAGCTCACCTGGCTGTCTGGTTCAGGATACTCGGCCTTGGGGTAATTTATTTTTCAACAAATTGAAAAATACATTAAGCCGTGGGTTGCCTCCCACGCAGCGCTCTTTTAACGTCACTAGCTTGACGGTCAAAAAGAATTTTTCAATTGGGATCATGTAGAACTAAGCTAGTTCCTTTCTCAATTGGGTCACCAATTAAATAATTTTTCAACCTTTGACCATTGACTTTAAACGATCCAGTTTTCTCGCTCCAGATCTCTACAGATCCGAAGGGGTAAACCTTACGGATTTCAAAAGGACCGGTCCATCTTGACTTTAATTTTCCCGGAAAAATTTTTAGCCTGGAATTGAACAATAACACCAGGTCACCCTCCTTGAATTCTCTACGAATAATACGCTTATCATGCCAATTTTTTGTTCTTTCTTTATAAAGTTTGGCATTCTCATAAGCATCCATTCGCAGTTCTTCCAATTCGTTTAGTTGGAGTTTTCTTTTTTCTCCGGCTAATTCCATGTTCAGGTTAAGGCGTTTAATTGCCCAGTAAGCTTTGTGCTCTAGCTCTACCGGAAGGTGGCAAGACTTCCCATAAATTAATTTGAAAGGAGTCATTCCTATGGGAGTCTTGTACGCAGTCCGATAAGCCCAGAGAGCATCATCAAGCTTTACCGACCAGTCTTTCCTTGAAGTCGAAACAGTTTTTTCTAAAATACTTTTAATTTCTCTGTTCGATACCTCAACCTGACCGCTTGTTTGAGGGTGATAAGGCGTTGCAACTTTGTGCCTTACTCCAAACTTTTGTAGTAACATTTCAAAATGTTTTGAGATGAAATGGGATCCTCCGTCGCTTATGACAACACGAGGGACCCCGAATCTTGGAAAAATTATTTTTTTGAAAAGTTTTATGACTACCTTTGCATCGTTTGTAGGAGAAGCAATGGCTTCGATCCATTTTGACACATAGTCAACGGCTACCAGAATATATTGGTTTCCAAAAGAAGAAGGAAATGGTCCCATGAAATCGATACCCCAGACGTCGAAAATTTCAACCTCTAAGATATTATTTAAGGGCATTTCATTTCTTTTTGAAATATTTCCGGTGCGTTGACACTGGTCGCATTTAGAAATGAATTGATGCGTGTCTTTAAAAAGGGACGGCCAATAAAAACCAGATTGAAGAATTTTCGTAGCAGTTTTTGAAGAACTGGCATGGCCGCCATAGGAAGAAGAATGACAATGGTATAGAATGTTACTTACCTCTTCTTCCGGAATGCATCTTCTGAACACCCCATCAGCTCCCCTTTTAAAAAGCAGTGGCTCGTCCCAGTAATACTGTTTGAGATCATGGAAGAATTTCTTCTTCCGCTGATAATTTAAATATGGGGGGAGTACTCCTGCTGCAAGGTAGTTTACAAAATCTGCATACCATGGTGCTTCAGTTTTGATCAATGAGAAGAGTTGATCATCCAGAAATGTATCATTAAGCGGCAACTCTTCTTCTTTTGTTCCTTGTAGACGGGACAAATGATCAGCCACAACATTTTCAACGCCTTTTTTATCCCTTATTTCAAGATCAAATTCTTGTAGGAGTAAAACCCATCGGATCAATCTCGGCTTGGCATCTTTTTTGTTTAACAAATATTTTATGGCCGAGTGATCAGTAAAAATGATGATTTTTGAACCTACTAGATATGATCGAAACTTATCAACAGCAAAAACTACCGCCAATAATTCTTTTTCAGTTGTGGCGTAATTCATTTGTGCCTCGTCTAAGGTCCTGCTTGCATAGTATATGGCATGCAATTTTTTTTCTTTTCTTTGTCCCAGGACTGCCCCAACTGCATAGTCGCTTGCATCGCACATTATTTCAAACGGAAGATTCCAGTCTGGTGGCTGTATGATTGGGGCAGTAACTAAAGCCTTTTTCAACCTGTTAAAAGCTTCAAGACAAAGATCGTTAAAAATAAATGCTGCATCCTTAAGGAGCAGACTTGTCATAGGTTTTGAAATTTTTGAGAAGTCTTTTATGAACCGACGGTAGAAACCCGCATGGCCTAAAAAACTTCTCACCTCTTTTACTGTGGTGGGAGGTAGCATTTTTTCAATCACTTCAATTTTTGCACGGTCTACCTCAATACCTCTGTGAGAAATTAAGTGCCCTAGGACAATTCCTTCATTAACCATGAAATGACACTTTTCCCAGTTTAGAACTAGGTTCACCTTCTCACATCTCTCTAAGACTTTTTCCAGATTGGCTAAACAGTTTTCAAAATTTGACCCATGGACGGAAAAATCATCCATAAACACTTCCATTATGTTTTCAACAAAGTCTGAGAATATGGACATCATACACCTTTGAAAGGTAGCGGGAGCATTACATAGACCAAAGGGCATCCTTCTATAGGCATAAGTGCCAAAAGGACATGTGAAAGTTGTTTTTTCTTGGTCGCTAGGATGGATGGGAATTTGGAAAAATCCCGAATAACCATCCAAATAGCAGAAATGTGAGTGCCGCGCTAACCTTTCTAGCATTTGATCAATGAACGGGAGAGGGAAGTGATCTTTCCGGGTAGCTTTGTTAAGCTTTCTGTAATCAATACACATTCTCCATCCCGTGATTGTCCTTGTGGAAATGCATTCATCCTTTTCATTTTTAATAACTGTTAAGCCTCCCTTCTTAGGTACTACTTGAACAGGACTAACCCACTTACTATCGGAAATAGGGTATATTATCCCAGCATCAAGGAGTTTTAAAACTTCTTTTTTTACAACCTCTTTCATGTTTGGGTTTAATCTTCTTTGATGCTCGATAGAAGGTTTATAGTCCTCTTCCAGTAGTATTCTGTGTATGCATATTGACGGATTTATTCCCTTAATGTCCTCAATAGTATACCCTATGGCTTTGGGATACTTCTTGAGAACATTAAGTAATTTTTCAGTCTCACTTTCTTTCAAATTTGCATTTACAATTACTGGAAAAGTAGAATTAGGGCCAAGAAACTCATACCTGAGAGATGATGGTAAGGGCTTCAGTTCTATTTTTGGTGTTTCTTTTGGGAGAGGCTGAGGCTTTTCCTTACCCAAGGTTTCAGTACCCAATTCTTTTGATGGTGGATTTTCATCCAAAAGTTTTATGTAGAATTGGGTTTCCCCTGCTGCATTTGTATTTGTGTTGCCTAAAAGGCAATCTTCCAGACTATCTCGTGAAGATGATGCTAAAGAGCATTCTCGCACGCAATAGTCTACAATGTCAATCCTGCAGCATGAGTCTTTTACAGATGGACTTTTCATGAAGTTTGAAACTTCAAACTCAACCTTTTCATCCCCCACATTAAAAACCAACTTACCGTTTTTAACGTCAATTATTGCCCCTGCAGTAGCTAAAAAGGGCCTCCCCAGAAGAATAGGAATTTGGGAGTCTTCTTCAATTTCCATTACAACAAAGTCCACCGGTATAAAAGTTTGCCCTACCTTGATAGGGATATCCTCTAAGATTCCAGTGGGGTATTTAACGAAACGATCTGCCAACTGTATTGTCATTTTTGTGGGTTTAAGTTCGCCTATCCCTAGTCTATTGCAAAGAGAAAGGGGCATCAAACTTTCACTGGCTCCTAGATCGCACATTGCTCTGTTTATAGTTTCACTTCCAATCACACAAGGTATGGAAAAACTACCTGGATCTTTGAGTTTTTGTGGCAGCTTGTTCTGGATAATTGCACTACATTCCTCTGTTAATGCAATCGTCTCATAGTCGTCTATTTTTCTTTTCTTGGATAAAATTTCTTTCAAAAATTTAGAATAAGACGGCATTTGAGACAATGCATCAGTGAAAGGAACGTTGATGTAAAGCTTTTTAAGCAAGTCGACAAACCTTTTGAATTGCTCGTCAATTTTGCTTTTTGCAAATCTTTGGGGGAAAGGAATGGGTGGTTTGTATGGTGGAGGGGGGATGTGTGGTTCTTCTCTTTCTTTTTCTGGTTCTTTCCCTTTTTCTTTCTCTTCTAGCTCACCTGGTAAATTATGTTTTTCACTCACAGTTTTTTCTTGGTTTGCTCTTGGTTCCTCTAATTGTTTTCCGCTTCTAAGGGTGACGGCATTTATTTGGCCTTTTGGATTTTGTTCTGGTTGCCCAGGAAATACCCCTGAAGTTTTAGAGGATGAAGCTACCTGTGTTGCCACTTGAGTTATTTGATTTTCAAGCATTTTATTATGAGTGGAAATAGAGTCGACTTTTGATACTAATTTGATAAGTGTGTCATTCAAATAACCAGTTTGATTTTTGAATTCTTCATTTTGTTTTGTTTGAGATGACACAAATTTTTCCATTAAAAATTCCAAGTTCGACTTTTGCGGGTTGTTTTGTGGGTTGTTAAAAACCCTTTGATTTTGAAAGACAGGAGGTGGTCTAGGTGCTGGATTGGGTGGAGGATTTTTATAAGAAAAATTTGGATGATTCCTCCACCCAGGATTATAAGTATTTGAAAACGGATCTTCCTTTTGAGCATAATTAATATGCTCGTTTCCAGCACTAGATGCCTCAAGCTGGCATTCAGCTCCAATATGGCCAACAACCCCACATAATTCACATGGTGGAGTAATAGGAGAAGAAGTTTGTGAGACGACACTTACATTTAATTTTTCAAATTTTTGAAAAAGTGCGTCCACTTTTGAGGTAAGATGATCAACAACAAATATTTCATACTTACCCGGCTCTTTTGATGTGGCTGGCTTATTCGTTATGGCTCGCTCACTTGTCCACTGACAATGGTTTTGAGCCATATCTTCAACGAGTGCATAGGCTTCGGTAAAATTTTTGTTCATTAAAGCTCCACCTGCAGCTGCATCAACAGTCATTCTAGTTGCATATTGTAATCCATTATAAAAAGTGTGAACAACAAGCCATTTCTCTAGTCCATGATGGGGGCATAGCCTTAACATTTCTTTGAAACGTTCCCAAGCATCATAAAGAGATTCCCCGTCGTTTTGAGAAAATCGAGTAATTTGATTTCTCATTTGAGCTGTCTTACTCGGGGGAAAGAATTTAGTAAGAAAAGCTTGTTTCAGCTGGTTCCAGTTGGTAATGGATTCCGAAGGCAAAGAATGTAGCCATGCTCTAGCTCTATCCCTTAATGAAAAAGGGAAGAGTTTTAGTCTTATGGCATCCGGAGGTACCCCGTTTAATTTGAGAGTCCCACAGTATTCCAGAAAAATTGAAATATGAAGATTTGGGTCCTCCGTGGGAGAACCAGAAAATTGGTTTTGTTGTACCATCGAAAGCAGAGATGTTTTGAGTTCAAAATTATTTGCTTCCACATTTGGATGTACAATGGCAGCCGATGGCTCTGCTGAAGGTGTTGCGTACTCTTTGAGAGCACGATTTTCATTAGCCGCCATTTGGTTATCGGGAATTTCTCTCCTCCTTCTATGTAAGAACCTTTCGATTTCGGGAATTTGTTGAACAGTTTCACCGAAACTTCTGGTTCTTCGCATTCGAGGGACAAGAGAAGAAAGAAAAAGTAAAAATAAAGAAAATAAAATTTCGGTCTAACCGGTTTCGAAAAACTTAATCAATATCACTGCTTCCCCGGCAACGGCGCCAAAAACTTGATAGCCCCGCAAGTGCACGGGTCGTATCGCGTAATAAAAGAGTATCGGTCCACAGGGAGAGCCTAAGTGAATACCAATTTAATTTTTCAAAGTTGATTAACTGAAAAGAAAGTGTTTTTGGAAAGAAGGAATATTTTAGCAAAGTCTACTCACTCATGATCATTGTAGACAAAAGAAGAGAAAAGAAAATAGAAGAAGACATAAAGTTAAATAGCGAGAAATAAAAGAAAGCGGTAAAGTGCAGAAATCATAAATAGCGGAATTGTAAATGACAGGAAAGTAAATTGCTTGAAAAGTAAATTGCCAGTAATTTACTTGACTTGCCAGTAATTTACTTGACTTGCCAGTAGTTTACTTGGCTTGGAAATTTAAAGGGCAAAAAAGTAAATAACAAGGAAAATAAAAGAGCGGAAAAGTAAAGAGCGAGAATTTAAATAGCAAAGAAAGTAAATGACTTGGAAAGTAAAAGGGCGAAAAAGTAAATAACAAGGAAAATAAAAGAGCGGAAAAGTAAAGAGCGAAAAATAAAGAGCGAGAAAGTAAAGAGCGAGAAATTAAAGGGCAATGAAAGTAAATGACTTGGAAAATAAATAGCAAGAATTTAAAGGGCAAGAAAGTAAATAAACAAGAATCATAAAAAGCATGAAGAGTAAATTGAAGTCATGAATAATTAGAGAGCCTTTGTCATTGATTTTCTAACAAAATTCAAGCTTCGGTACAAGTGAGGATCAAGCCTCTATTTATAGGAAAATATGAGGGGCAAAATGGTCCTAAAGAGGAAAAAGTGGCAAATC
This sequence comes from Astragalus membranaceus, assembly GCA_039519185.1. NCBI lineage: Eukaryota > Viridiplantae > Streptophyta > Magnoliopsida > Fabales > Fabaceae > Astragalus > Astragalus membranaceus. The sequence goes on along the minus strand of CM076854.1, from coordinate 41,712,211 downwards.
AAGTTGGCCAAGGTAGCCATCAAAAATATCCATCAACAAGTGGGCAACAAGTGGGCAAAATATCCATCAGCAAGTGGGCAATTCGAATTCTGACTGTTCAGTCGAATTCTGGATAGCAGAGTTGAGGCACAGTCGAAATCTGGTGGCAGAAGCAGGTACAGTCGAAATCTTGCCAGCAGAAGTAGGCACAGTCGAAATCTTGCCAGCAGAAGTAGGCACAGTCGAAATCTGGGAAGCAGAAGCAGTCGAAGTCGAAATCTGGAAGATGCAGTCGAATTCTGGGAGATCCAGTCGAAATCTGGCCTGCTGAGACAGATGCTGTCGAATTCTGAGAGATCTTGGTCGAATTCTGAGAGATCTTGGTCGAATTCTGAGAGATCCAGTCGAATTCTGACCTGCTGAGACTTTAAGCAGCCCAAATTGCTTCAAAATAAGACCTGAAGATAAAAAGTAAACATTTGCAGTAAAATAGAACAAAAATATAATTAAAATACTAAAAAGACTTAATAAAATAACTATTAAAAAGACTCTAAAAATAGACTTATCACTATGCTCCCCAAAGGATTATGAGGCATTTGGTATGCCAGTAATCGGAAATGGGGGTACGAATGAAATGTTAAATAAAACATTGCGAGTAGAGTTGTGAGGGGTCACGAAAGACCTCACTGAGATTATTACTGCGCAGTAAATCAGCCAACATGTTCGATGGTATATGGATTTTCATACATAGGTCGAGACAACGGCCTTAGTTGTATGCCGAAGTGACTATGCATAACCTCAGCTATTATCAGGGGGTCAATTGGCTGAGGGACAATTGGCCTACTCTCATCCATCATCGGTTGGACATTTTTTGTAACAGAAGCTGGAGTTAGACCGTATTGTATTGTTGGCATTGCTGCATGTTGAAGTGACATTTGGTATGTCTGCTTCGGCATATTTGGAACCATTGTATGATTAGCGACAAGAGGTTGAGTTGGTCTCCATTGCTGCTCTGCTGCATAAACCTCCATGATTCATATATTGAGTCTCATGAACGACTGGGTGATTAGTCAAGAAAGGTGGAATGACATTTCATGGCTGCTCTCAATTATAATCACCAGGTTTTGTATACACAATTCCTCGAGGAGGAATTGAACCCATCTCGCAAGGCCTTTCTAAGACATACTGATGGAATGGTTGATTAAAGTAGGAAGGTGGAAAATTATGCCATGGCTGTTGCCTCATATAATCACCTGATAGCTGCATCTGTATTCTAGAGGCAAGAGCTTGATAATCAGTAAGTCCTTGATTAGGGACCTGCATAGTCGTACGATTAGGTTGAGCAAATGGCATAACTAGCGGCATTCCAATGTGTCTTGCTGCATTATAGAACCTTTCATTCACCATTATTTGCCCCCCTGGGCAAATAGTAGCAAACGTATTCGGCTGAGCTTGTGATAAAAGTTCTGCCTTAACAGTGTTCGGACGAACCAGTGGTAAAGGCTCTGCCTGAACATATGGTTGCTCTTACTGTGGTACTCCAAAGTTGAACGGTACGTTCACCTTCATTGTCCCACCGGGAGTGCCAATTTTGTTATCGTGCGAATATTTGGGGCTTGGCCGATTAGCCGTTTAATCAGCCGACTGGATATTTCATCGGCCGAATAGCTGTTACTTTGGCTGACTCGCAGTCCTAATAGTGATCCCTTTATTGATCAAGCGATTACACTGAGAAAGGGACTCTGTTTCTCATCTGCGGGTTCCTATACTACTTTAGAAAGTGTCTAATGTAGAAGGAGAACTATTAAACTAAGAAAGCATAAAGAAAAAGAAAAGTGATAAAGGAAAGGTAAAATAAAGTAAAGACTGGTGTATTGATTGATGTGTGTTTTTACAAATGTACAAGTCGCCTATATATATACATGAGCCTTCGTCAGCCATTACTCGAGCCTACAACTGCTCACTGTTGGATTAATCAAGACGTACTACATTACATCTAGGCCTTAAAATTAGGAAGCACGTTCCACTCTTCCACTAGCACGGGAAATGGGTCAAAATATCTTCCCTTCTACTTCCACGGGGCTTCTCCATGTTCTCTTCAACCGTTACAACGTCAAAACCTGTCCATGTGCATTGTATACTTGCTCCCAAAGCAAGCTCCTTTGACTCAGTCACCCCCTCATGCCCACTTTCTACAATTGTAGGAAGGTGGTCACCGTAGCTTGACTTGGTCTTTTCCATTATATTTCTTTCCATAAATCATATAATTATAAATTGGGAATTTAATAAGTAAGACCAAATAATAGCCTCCAAGCCTATATAGACTTAGAAGCCACGTCGAGCCAATTTACCTTAGTCGAATCTTGCCTCGGGTGATTTGGCGTCGACTGAGTAGGCACCTCAACCACTCCTCAGCTGTTTATCTTAACCGTTAAGCGGCTAATTTTATATTTTGCCAACGGGATTCAACCTTTGGCCCTCGGCTAACCGATTAAACGTCAGCCGAATAACCCTCGAAAAAATCGGGTGTCCACAAATAGATACTAAACTAATTTGAAGTTAATATATCATTACCAATATCAATTATCAAAATCCTATAATAAGACCAAAAAGTTTCTTCAACATTACAAGAATAGTTTTTATGTAATAAATTTTATATTGATATTTTACGCAGTTGTAGGTCAATTTGATCATATATTATATAAATTTTACATTTGTAAGACTTTTCTAAAAGTTTTGTTATCTAAAACAAAACTATATAGATAAGTAAACAACAGACACAATACTTAATTTATAACTAATATGAAAAGAGATTTATTTACCATACAGAAAATCTTTTGCTAGACTTATCACTATTTAACAATGAAAAAAAATCATAAAAATATACTTTTGAAACGATCACTAAGTTGAATATTTTAAATTAGAAATTCTTACACGTTGATAAGAATTTAATTTGAGTAACCTTGAGTTGGTTTTAAGGGTTTAATTTAATATCTATATCAGTCAATTAATAAACATATTCGTCTTTTACGTTATTAACTAAAACCCTTTAGATTATCAATTTTGTTTCTATAAATTGTGTTCCATATCATCTATTTTTGAACACACGACTTTGAACATAAAATTAAGGACTGTGGTATATTTTATGCGTAACTAACATGAGAAAACAATTATTTTATTTCATAAGTAATTGTTTATATTAGTTATAGTATCACCTTTAATTATAATCATATATATATGATTATATTTTTATCCAAAAAAAAGACATGAACCTTGAATTAGACAATGATGATGTGGTATCCGTGAGATATGAAGACACTAGTGCAAAAACAGGAAAAGAATTGGTGTTTTTAAGTCGGATTTCCAGATATCCGACTTAAAAAGTGGACGCGGTGGCAATTTTGTAATAAACATGCGAAAAAAATTTGTCGCTCACCTTTTTAAGTCGGATAACTATTGCGTCTGACTTGAAATGTGTAATCTATTTTTGCAAACAAAACATGAAATCCCTCGCGCGGGCGTTTCTAGCTTTTTTTTTTAACTTACGTTCCTATCTCTCTCGCCCAAAAACGAAACACACGCTAAAACTATTGAACCCTAAACTCCATCGTTCCACGCTTGATCGTACTTGATCAATACGATGGGTTGTTGTTGGAAACGTTGATCGGTCGCTGTGATGAGGGACCGAGTTGTAAGCCGCACGCGGGTGGTACCTGCAAAGGCACTCCAACGCTCAAGTCAGAGGTGCTTCAACGGGCATGGGTCACAAGGTGAATAAAACATACCTGAAGCCACATGCTGGTGTGGTATATATAAGACTGGCGTTCTAGCCGTTGCGCAATTTACGGGATCGGCCGCATCTTGCGGAGCAAGGTAGATGATGGGCCACGTTGGGCCGGCCTTGGTCGAGTGGGCCGCTGGCCCAGGTTGCACCTGGCTGCTGCGCGCAGCACCCCCTTGCTGTAGGCTGCGCTAGACTGTCTCGTTGGGCCTATTGGGCCACTCCAGAACAGTTGCCCCCCAAGCCTAGGTCGCTTGAGAGCGGGCTGAGGCTTGAATCGTTGCCCCCCTGCATTCGAGTTGTGGAAGGGAACTGACGGTCGCTGCCGCCTATTGATCGTTGAGTTTGGAGCCAGTCGCTTCTGACCTCCATTCGAGATGTGACGTTTGGCCGATGGGAAGGCGGTCGCTGCCACCCGTGTGGTTGCACGTAGCCTGGTCGATCGCTGATAATTTGATTGTGTGGTCGCTGCCACGCGGCCTGGCCATACGGGCCAGGTGCCGTCTCGGGGGTGATGCCTGACAATAAATCGTCATGAGTGCTGAGGCGACAGCTGCTTTAATGAGGTGACGTTTAGAGATTCGAGGAGTTTAAGTTATGATGGTACATGAAGAGTCGCGCCTCTTCACTTCCGGCCCATGATGACGGTTGGCCCATTATATAAGGGACTCATAGGGCACATCATTTGCACTTTTCTCCGAATTCTCCGCTGCTCTCGCTGATCGCTCGCTTCAAGCTCGCTCGCTTCTGCAAACGCTCGCACGCTACCGTTGAAGCTCGCTCGTAATCCTCTTGCTATAATTCCAGGTAACTGCGACCGCTCTTACTTTTTTTTTTTTTTTTTTTTTTTTTTTGTTTATTTGTTCCACCTGATGGAGGGGGTGTCAGGTCTGGGGACGACCACGTCGCCCCTTCCCACGCGCGAGTAAGACCCTGACCGTTATTCCCCTCCACAGGTTCATTCTGGCGCGGACTAAACAAACCCGCCGCATATTTGGAGTCCCGGCCGTTTCTCTAGCGCAAAACATGACACAACCAGTGGAACAGAGTCCTGCACACGCCCGGTCGTCCTCTTCTAGCGACGAATCTTCCTCTGGGTCGTCGTCCCAGAACAGCAGATCCGGAACGCGGCCGGACAGAAGTGGGGCCCCGTACTCCGAGGGGGTAGTTGCTGATATTGCAGAGAGCAACGCACGGGTTGCCTCTGAGGAAGGCGCTGACCGTACTGCGACCGACGTGGACGAGACGGCCGACAGAGATCAGCAGGGCAACCAAGGAGAAGATCCTGAGGTCGTTGCTACACAAGAGATGTCTTGGGTTTCTCTCAACCTGAGGGGCCAGCGTAGCAAAATTCAACGGGGAAGCCAAGACCTGGAGTTTCTTGCGACCGAATTGAATGAAGGTTGGAGGGTAGAAGGAATGGCCAAGGGCGAAGATATTGCGGCCTGTACTGATGTGTTAAAATTCACCATGTACCGCATCGTTTTCGAACGTATGGGTATAATTCCACCATTCTCCAGGTTCCAACGCATGGTTCTAAGGTATCTTCAGGTCGCCCCCTCTCAGCTGAACCCGAACGCTTGGGCGTTCTTGCAAGCATATGAAGACGTTCTTGTTGCTCTGAGGCGGCCGGTCTCTGTAAGGCTGTTCTTCTCTTTGTTTGAAATGAGCTATGTCTACGAGAAAGGCTCAAAGGGCGCCCGCAAAGAAGCGGTCTCATTCAAGAACCGGTCGACATGCAATTTGTTCAAGCCATATCTGGAATCATTGACGACCGGGTGGAAAAAAGAATACTTTTGGGTCGTTCCTGAGTCGGCCGAGGCTCAAAATGCGATCGCCCAAATGACCAACGATCAAGAAGGAACCCCCCTGTTTCCTACAGAGTGGAGTTTCAACCACTTCTCCAAAAAACCGGGCCAATATGCTTTTAAGGACGCTGATTTGGACGACCTGGACAGGGAAACGATCCGTAGACTGAGAAGGATTGCGTCCCTAGTCCCTGAGGGTCGCATCAAAGTTAAAAGCATTGTTGATGCTCGTACCAAGAAGAATGTCAAGGCCGCTCTTGGTCGGTGGTCGTTCACACCTTTTATTTTCTGTCACTTTATTTTGTTAAATGTTTCTAACCATCTGCTTTTGCCTTTGCAGTTAAGATGGCCAACATGGGTGACTTCGACCTGCTGGAGCAATGGGCGGCCGAGGATGGCGATACTTCGCCCGTCCGCGTCATACCGGCGGCTCAATCTGGGGGTACACCTCAAACTGCTGCGACCGGATCTCAGCCTGATCGTCAGGCTCCTCGGGCGGGCACACCAGCCCAAGCAATCGACCTGAGCAGCCCACCCAAACATCAAGGAAAATCCAAAAGACCCAGATCGGTTGATGATGGGGGCGAGAGGAAGAAGCACAAGAGTGGAAAAAGCCACGGGCCCAACATCGACCTGCTTGGGTTGGGTGATGAAGATTGTGCCCGCTTCAAGGAGGAACCTTTCGAGGTGATGGCCGAGGCGATGAAGGCCGCTGGCGTTCTGTTCAAGAAGTATCGAGACGAAGATGCAGATCGCTTGGAAGGTAGGCGTCTCGTCCATAGATATTCGTTGCTTGAAGACGACCTAGTAGATAAAACTTTTAAACTGAATTCTGCCTTATCATTGCTCGCAGAAATGAGGGGTGAGCGAGACGGCCTGCTCAAGAAAATGAAAGAGCTCGAACCAACAATCGAGGCGGCCGCTGACAATGAGAGGAAGCTTGTGGAAGCAGAACGCCAGCTTGTGGCTGCTGTCTCTGCTCAAACACTGGCTGAGTCTTCTTTGAACCAGGCGGTCGCTGACAAAGAAAAAGCTGAGAAAGAGGTCGAACGCCTGTCTTCCAAGAATAAAGAGCTGTCCAGCCAGGTCGCTGGGCTGAAAACTGAGATGGAGGCGGTGGAGGCGGAAAAGAACAGTTTAAGAGGTCGCTACAAAGCCGTTCTTGACAAGGCGAAGGGAGCTGCAGAGGGTCAGTTCGAAAATGCGGTCGGCCAGATTAAGATTCTCTATCCTGATTTGCAGGTCGATCGCGAGATCGTTCAAAGCATGCATCGTGCGTCCGAGCAGAAGATCATTCGCCCTGTGAAGATGTCAAAGGGGAAGGTTATTCAAGAAGAGATGGTCATCTTTCAAGCCCCCAGCGACTCTTAAATTGTAATTTCTTGGTGTAATCTTTGCCCGCCTGCGAGCGGTGTTTAAATGGGGCACCCGGGTTTCGACCGAGGCGTCCTTATTTGTAATCAATGACAATTTCTGACAATTTCTATCTGAATTCCAGCCCGTTTAATCGCTTTATACTTGGATTTGATTCTTTATTGATATGGTCGGTCGCGACCAAAGAATGTCGTATGGGCCATTCGATGGCACTCTTTTTAGGCCGCTCGGCGGCTTTCGCTTGGGCCATTCGATGGCACTCTTTTTAGGCCGCTCGGCGGCTTTCGCTTGGGCCATTCGATGGCACTCTTTTTAGGCCGCTCGGCGGCTTTCGCTTGGGCCATTCGATGGCACTCTTTTTAGGCCGCTCGGCGGCTTTCGCTTGGGCCATTCGATGGCACTCTTTTTAGGCCGCTCGGCGGCTTTCATTTGGGCCATTCGATGGCACTCTTCTGGTCGCTCGATTGCTACTCGCATGGTGAGCGACCGTGCATTCCATTTGCATGAAAATAAAACACAAGTGAAATTTTAAGGTCGGTCCTCAGTAAAAAACCCCAGTGGGGAAAAAGAGCGACCGCCTGTTCTTTATTGATCAAATGATGTTTACAACTTAGACATAATATTTTCTCAATTTGTCAGCGTTCCATGTTCTGGGGATGGTCGCCCCTTCCATGGTTTCTAGCTCGTAAGCTCCCTTTCCAGTCTTGCTGATGACACGGTATGGTCCTTCCCAATTGGCGGCGAGCTTTCCCTGGCGAGCGTTCTTATTCCCTACGTCGGCCCTCCTGAGGACTAGCTGCCCAATGGAGAATTCCCTCTTCTGGACGCGGGCGTTGTATCTTGCAGCGACCTTCTGTTTGATGAGTTGCTCCCTAAGTGACGCCTTAGTTCGCAGCTCATCAACCAGGTCGAGTTCTTCTCTTGTTGCTTGCTCATTTGCGGCCGGCGTTGGTGGGTTGGTCGTCCTCCAACTTAGCTCTCCCATCTCAATCGGGATGACCGCATCAGTACCATAGACCAGTCTAAATGGTGACTCCCCGGTCGATGAATGGGGGGTCGTTCTGTAGGCCCAAAGGACCGACTGTAGCTCTTCTGCCCAATTGCCTTTGGCTTCATCTAATCTTCTTTTCAGCCCGCGTAGTATTACCCTGTTGGCCGCTTCTGCCTGGCCATTGGTTTGCGGGTGCTCGACCGAGGTGAAACGCTGTTTCACGCCAAGGCCGGCCAGCATTTCTCTGAATTTTCTGTCAGCGAACTGAGTTCCATTGTCCGTCACCAGTTGCTGAGGCACTCCGAAGCGGGCGAGCACATTCTTCCCAAAGAACTTAGATACCTTCGCTGAGGTAATGGTGGCAAGTGGCTCTGCTTCTATCCACTTGGTGAAGTAGTCGACCGCAACGATCAGGAATTTCAGCTGACCTGGTGCAGGTGGAAAGGGGCCGAGCAAGTCCATGCCCCACCAAGCGAACGGCCAAGGTGGGCTTAGGCTGTGCAGTTCTGTTGAGGGCGCTATATGCACGTCTGCGTGGATCTGGCATTTCTTGCATTTCTGCACAAGTAACTTGGCATCCTCTTCCATGGTCGGCCAATAGTATCCGGCCCTGAGTGCCTTCTTAGCAACCGACCGACCACCTTGATGGCTACCACAATCGCCTTCATGGATATCCCTGAGTACATGGTCGGCTTCGACCGACGTAAGACATCTCAGCAATGGGGATGAAAAGCCCCTTCTGTACAGTCTTCCTTCAATCACTGAATATTTGGTCGCCCGCAACCTCAGGAGCTTTGCTGCCTTCGGGTCGCAAGGTTCTACCCCATTAAGAATATACTGCAAGATGGGAGTAATCCAGTCTCTGTCTAGGTCGACCGCTAGAATGGCTAATGGTTGAGCGGGCTTAGTAGACACGCTCGGTCGAGTTAATGTCTCCTGAATTAGACTTCTATGATTCCCAGGAGCCTTTGTACTGGCTAACTTTGATAGGATGTCAGCCCTCACGTTCTCTGTCCTGGGGACGTGCTTAACATCTGCTCGGTTGAATTGCCTGAGCAGGTCCCTTACCTTGGCCAAATAATTCTTCAGGACGTCGTCCTTTGCGTCGTATAGGTCCTGAATTTGGGATACTACCAGTAGAGAGTCGGAGTGAAGTTCGACACGGTCGACATTAAATTCTTTGGCTAACTGCAGCCCGGCAATGCACGCTTCATACTCGGCCTGATTATTTGAAGTGTGAAATGCAAAAGTTAAAGACACTTCAACAGTAAGTCCTTCTGAGTTCTCAAGTATCAAGCCGGCCCCACTTCCTTTGCTGTTGGAGGATCCGTCTACGTGCAAAGTCCAGGTAGTGACGGCCTGATCATCTGGTATTGGAGTCATCTCAGCGATGAAGTCGGCCAACACTTGTGCCTTAGCGGCCGATCTGGCCTCAAACTTGATTCCAAACTCACTGAGTTCCACAGCCCACTTGATCATACGCCCTGCAAGGTCAGGTCGGTGAAGGATTTGCCTAATAGGCTGGTCGGTCCTTACCACGACCTGATGAGCGACGAAGTAAGGACGTAATCTACGAGCGGCCACAAGTAATGCCAAGGCTAGTTTCTCAATCTTCTGGTACCTGATTTCTGGGCCTTGAAATACCTTGCTGATGAAATAGACCGGGTTTTGCTTTAGGTCGCATTCCCTGACCAGAACGGCGCTCATGGCTTCGTCCGTTATGGCCAAGTACAAGTAAAGTGTCTCCCCCGGTTGCGGCTTGGTCATGATGGGCGGGTTGGTCAGTGCCGCCTTCAGCTCGTCCAATGCTCGCTGGCATTGATCGGTCCATTCAAATTCGACTTCCTTCTTCAAAAGCTTGAACAGTGGAAGAGATTTGCACGCTGATTTAGGTATGAATCGCGATAGGGCAGCGACCATACCATTCAATTGCTGGATCTCTTTCTTCGTAGTGGGTGGCCTCATGTCGGCGACCGCCCTACACTTATCAGGGTTCGCTTCAATCCCTCGCTCTGTTAAGTGGAAGCCCAGGAACTTGCCCGCCCTTACTCCGAAGGTGCACTTCTCTGGATTCAGCCTTAAAGAATTCTTCCTTGCTTCCTCAAAGATTTCCCTTAGGTCGTTGATATGGTCCTGGTCGGTCTTGCTCTTAATTATCATGTCATCCAAGTAGACCTCTGATATGCGACCGATCTGACGCCTAAAAACCTTGCTCATCATTCTCTGATAGGTCGCTCCGGCGTTCTTGAGACCAAAAGGCATTACCTTGTACTGGAAGTTTCCCCGATCGGTCATGAACGCGGTCTTATGACGATCGGGTGGGTACATGGTGATCTGATTGTATCCTGAATAGGCGTCTAGAAAAGACAGAAGTTTATAGCCCGCTGCCCCGTCGACCAACTTGTCAATGCTTGGCAGTGGAAAGGCGTCCTTCGGGCATGCCTTGTTCAGGTCGGTATAATCGACGCACATGCGCCACTTACCATTTTTCTTCTTTACCAACACGACGTTGGAGAGCCATGTTGTATACTTGATCTCCTCAATGAAATTGGCCTTGATGAGGTCGTCAACTGCCTGGGCGGCCGCCAGTGCTTTCTCTTCACTCTGAGTTCGCCTCCTTTGTGCGACCGGCCTTGCTGTCTCATCAACGGACAGTTGGTGGCAGGCAATTTCAATTGGGATACCGGGCATGTCTGATGCCTGCCATGCAAAAAGGTCCGCGTAATCCCTGAGACAGGTGATGAGCTCTTGCTTGTCTTGTTCAGGTAGGTCGCTCCCCAACTTAACTGTTTTAGTTGGGTCGTCCATTAACTGAATATCGATCAATTCTCCGTGGGGCTCAGGCCTCTTGAGTCTATTCTTTAGCTCGCGGGCTAAATCATCGTCGTCGTCCTCAGGGTCGCTGTCAGGGTCGTATCGAGCATCCAGGTCGGCCACATTGACCTGATGCCCCTCTCCAAGATTCTGAGGTTTAGCATTCGTCACCTCCATGTCACAAATTTCTTGATAGAGGAAATGGCTCCTCATAGCCGCCTCCATGTCGGCCATCACTGTCACCACTTGGTCGTTTTTACTGTAAAACTTCATCTTCAGATGTACAGTTGAGGCTACGGCCTCCAATTTCCCCAGAGTTGGGCGGCCAATGATGCAGTGGTAACACGATCTGATTGGCAGCACTAAGAACGTCGTTCTGACCGTCCTGTACGACGTGCTGCCGCTCGTGTCATCTCCAAAAGTGACGAGTAATTCTATCGTCCCCAATGGGTAGGTGGTTGACCCATTGAACCCGGTCAGTGGAGTGGGTACTGCTTGGGGAATAATCTCGCTCCTATCCACATTCAACTTGTCAATCAATTCTTCGAACATGATGTCGGCCGAGCTCCCCTGGTCGACCAGTATTCTTCTAACCTCAGTGTTGGCCATTACGGCCGATACTACCAAGGGTACATAATTGTTAACTTTTCCATCAAGCAAGTCTTCGTCCCCAAAGGAAATGGGCGGCCTATTCGAGGCCGGCCGTGGGGTTGAAGTTGAACCGACCATCATGAGTTCGTTCCACTTCCTCTTCATCGCCTTGTTGGACTCTCTGATGTCCAACGGATTACCTCCATGGATGACCATGGCTACGTTGCGGCCCTTTGATTGTCTGGGGTCGCGCTCTTCCTCTGAACTGTTACGCGCTTGCTCGATCGTTGAGTTAACGATCGCCTTACCTTTGTCATTGGCGGGTTGGCCAACGGCTCTTTGATCAGGGCGATCGTTTCCATCATCTTTGACATACTGCCTCAACTTGCCCTTCTGTATGAGGTCTTCTATGTCATCTTTTAGGGCCATGCAGTCATTGGTGTCATGCCCCTTGCTCTTGTGATATCTGCAGTATTTCTTTGTAGGCCGACCTCCTTTCTTCAATACTAAAGGATCAGGTCGCCTCACACCAGTGAATTCATTGTTCTGGCACTCCGTAAAGATCTGCGCGATCGGAGTGTTTAATTTTGTACGCTGCTCGTACCTCTTGGGCCGGTATTCGGGCTTACTGTCACGGTCCTGCCCCTTGACCGACCTGCCAGCTTCTTCCTTGGGACGCGCGCGGGCGCCCTTGTCGGCCGCTAATTGCTCCTCATAGCCCATATGGTCGTTGGCCCTTCGGAGGAACAGGCCGAGGTCGTAGTAGCGGTTCAGAGAAAACTCTTCAGCGAATCTGTGGCTCTTTCTTATACCACGCTTGAGGTACTTCAGCTTGTCCGTATCTGACAGGTTGCGGACTGTATCGGCCTCTGTCATGAACCGGTCGATAAACTCCCTCAATGATTCATTTTCTCCTTGGACGACCGAATCCAAGTGCTCTTCGTAGCGATATTGACAACGGTTGGCTGTGTAATTGGCCAAGAACATTGCCACAAGACCTTCCCAAGAAGCGACTGAGTTGGGACGCAGAGATTCCCACCATTCTAGCGCCCGACCTTCGAGCGACTGAGGGAAGAGTCTGCACTTCATCGTTCGTCCCAGCTCCCTGTAGCTACAGTAATTGTTGAAGTACATCAGATGTTTGTCTGGATCCCCGCGACCGTTGAACTTGTTCAGGTTTGGGGGCTTCCTCAGGTCCCTTGGGATGCGATAGCGCCTAATCTCGCTGGTGAAAGGCCCCTGTCCGGTCGGGATGGGATTCTGCCCGTAAGGCTGCATGGCGGCATAAGCTTGGTCGACGGGCAAACCGTAAAGGCCGACCGGTTGACCAAGGAGTCTATCAGCAATTGGAGGGCGTCCATGGTATTGTGGAGCACGTGGCGACGACCGTCTTCTAGGCCGCTCCGAATTGTTCCTTCTCGGTCGGCTGATAGCATGGGAGACATCTCTAATCTCCCCGTTGCTGTAGTCGTCGAACTCCTCATACGAGTCCCACGACCTGCTTCTTGATCGGCGGGATCCTGAGGACTCGTTGGACGAGTATCTTGTTGGCGACCCTTCTGACTCTGGTCGGTAGCTTGAGTCAGCGTAGTCGTAATCTTCTCCGGGGGAGCGATGATGGCGACTTCTTCGACGAGGAGGCGACCTGTGAACGATCGCCCTTCTTGGAGGATTGCGTCGGGATACGCCACGACGAGGAGGAGCTTCTCTTCGTGGTGGTGAACGATGGGGCCGGGATGGTTGGCCTCGGTGACCGCTGTCCGCTCGCGGGCGGATTGAGATCGAACCTCTCTCATAACGTTCGATCAGTTCGTCTCGATCAGCGATCACTTGATTCTTTTGCTCCAGAATTTGTATGAGCGCTTGGGTTACGTGCTCTGGCAACGCTTCTGGAATTCCTGCTTCGGCCAGCTCGGCCGGTAGTTGCGGGGCTGGTTGGGTAACTGGCCCGCGACCGCCCTGTACTGAGGGTTCTTGGCGAGGCTCATCTTGTGATTCATGAACGGTCTCAGGCATGCCCTCTGGGGTCCGTTGAGGTCGGTTCTGCCCAGAGTTGTTGAGCCTGGAAGAAGTACGTATCTGACGCGGCGGCATGATTTGATGTGGAATAGCGCTCGGGCCTCCCACTGTGGTCGCCAATTGATCGTACTTGATCAATACGATGGGTTGTTGTTGGAAACGTTGATCGGTCGCTGTGATGAGGGACCGAGTTGTAAGCCGCACGCGGGTGGTACCTGCAAAGGCACTCCAACGCTCAAGTCAGAGGTGCTTCAACGGGCAGGGTCACAAGGTGAATAAAACATACCTGAAGCCACATGCTGGTGTGGTATATATAAGACTGGCGTTCTAGCCGTTGCGCAATTTACGGGATCGGCCGCATCTTGCGGAGCAAGGTAGATGATGGGCCGCGTTGGGCCGGCCTTGGTCGAGTGGGCCGCTGGCCCAGGTTGCACCTGGCTGCTGCGCGCAGCACCCCCTTGCTGTAGGCTGCGCTAGACTGTCTCGTTGGGCCTATTGGGCCACTCCAGAACAACGCTCTTCCAATCGCTCTCACCAAAACACCACCCTTCATTGCTCTCACCTAAACACCACCCTTCATTGATTTTGAGTTTTGAGAATTGATAGTTTTTGAGCCACAATTTTTGGTGATTTTAACGTATTGGGGCTAGTTTAAGCGAAATGTGTAGTGAAATTTTAAGCTATTAAGAATGTTCTGTTATGTTCTGTTCTAAATGTGCCTTGAAAGTTTAATCTAAATGTGCAGTGAAAGTTTAAGCTATTACTGGTAGCTGTTTAACTTTAACAGTTTTTTTTAAACTAGGCTGAACTATTGAACTGGTACTGAACTTCTTTTGACAGTATTAAACTACTCAAATTAGAACTACAAAATTAATTTGGCATCAATTTGTTTTACTGATTAGAACTACATGAGGGCGTTCCTGTTGTACCACAAGTGAATACATATCAATTCATGAAATGTAAATGGAAGAGAATATTCAAAAAATGGAAATAAAAGGTTTTGGTAATTAATAATAACAAGAGAGGTGTGCAGTGAGAGTTTGGAATTGGGTGCTTATGTTCTGTTAAGTTTTTAAATAAGAGGTTGGTTGGGAAATTGTGGTTTTTTGTGATGATGATTGAGTCATCACTGAACTATCACTTGTCGCACTCAATGCTATGCAGAAGTCATTTGGTTAGTTAAAATTTCATTAGTTAAATGATGAACTGAACCATTTTTGTAGATTGTCACCGAACTACAATTTACTGAATAAGTGACTTGAGTTAACAGTTCAGAGTGCACAATCAGTTCGGTAGTTTCTTTCGTTCACGGTTCAGTGAGTCTTCGTACTGCCTTGCCAGGTAACTTGGAGTATCTTTACTGCATATTTCGGTTTGTAGCAAGAGCTTTTTGGTAATAAACCATTTTCAATATATCAGTTACTGTAATTGGGGCCTGCACATCTTTATGGGTGATTGAAGCTTTGTTTTGAATGTCTCAATTTCTGTATTGTTACATTAAAGGTAATTGATTTTTTCAACTTCTAAGATGATTGCTAGATAATTCTTATTGATTAGATACTAGATTAACTCGTGGTTCTTATTTATCTTTTATTGTTTTAGGTATTCAATACAAGTGGTCTGTTCACATCGGAAGAATTGAAGAACACACTAGTAAAAAAACTAGAAAAGAATTAGAGGTTTTAAGTCGGATGCCAAAATATTCGACTTAAAATGTGGACGCGGTGGCATTTTTGTAATTTTGGGCTCAGGTAGCGTTATGCATCCGTGCAAGGATTTTGTTGTCTCAGCTCTAGAGCCAAGCTCTGTTGCAGTGGCCAAACCGTGGTGCTGCCATTCTCGCTTCACCACCACATCATCTTGCTCCTGGTTGGTAGATTGTGGTATATTTAACACATATATGGTTTATTTGATTTGATTTCAATTGCTATGCTATATTATTCATGAATATTTTTTTGGTTACAATTCATGAATACGGTGAAATAGAATGAATCAATGATTTAAAAAGGAAACTTAAAAGTAATTAATTAGATATTGAATGTAAGAAAGAGGAAAGATTTGTATACAGGTTTTGTTTTGTGGATGAGATTGTTAATTGTAGTTGTAGATCTAATCATCTTTTGTGGGTTGTTTTCTTTGCCTTTACAGTCTTGTTGGAGACCATAGTAAACAATGAACTTAACTTATTATAAGTTTGCTTATGTTGCAAATGGGTAACATAATTTGATTGAAGGCTTGTCACTAATGCGTGCATAGTCTCAGGGTTTGGACGGAAATGTGCTTTGGACAGAAATGTGCTCCACCCAGTCTGCTCCATCTTCATGATAACTCTACAATATCTTCAAGCTTATCCCACTTGGGTTAAACTGGTCACTCACCACATAAGCCTCTTGCCAAGTTCATGTGCATAAAAGGATTATCTTTTTATGCTTTTGCAGGTATTTGCATACTCCTTTACCTCTATCCTTTGTACCTTGACTGACCAATAGAGATGCTTTTGGTGGTTATTTTCAGACTTCTCTCATGGCTGCTGATTTCTGTGGTTATGTGGAGGTTGTGTTTGAGAATCTTTTTTGTTGTTTGCTTGAGATTCTTCTTTTGCTTTTGCTGCTCAACAAAATTGTTATTTTCTCTATGTTGGACAGTATATTGTTCTTGTTATATTTTTGTTGCTTGCAATTTTCACAAATTGGTTCTGATAAAGTTGAAAGAATATGATAATCATATCTAATTTCTAAAATCTATTTTTGGATAGCTATCATTCCTTTATCTGTAAGTTACCTTTGTCACTGCCTTTCCTTATTTTTGGTTATGATAATTAGTCAAGAAATATTAATGTGGTCAATATTAATAACCTAAACTTCAAACTTCCATTCCCGATTCATTGAGTTGGTTTTTTGATAGCCATGTTCTTTATTTCTTGTGTTTTTCTCCATTTGTGCCTCTTTGTCTCATATAGCATTTACCTTTTTGTAGAGATTTTCTCTCTCAGCAACTTAAGTTGGTTCTTTAGAAGAAGGTAACAAAATTTCTCAATAATGGAAAGACAAGTAGTCAGCTCATTCCTTTTTATCATTCATATCTAAAGTTTATAACATTCTGTAGACTGGTAGGGAAAGTGGCAGCAGATAGTAGTCATATTGGATATGAATATATGATGTCATGCTTAATTAGAATCTTCAAACTCTGCTGGCTGAAAGCAAATTAAAGATAAATAAGATAGGTCTTTATTGTTTTGAATATCCCAACAATCAAAACAAGATAGGTCTTTGTGATCAATATGAATATATGATGTCATATTCAGTACTCTTCCAGCAGGGTACTTCTGTTTCTTTTTATTGAAAATTTAAAATTTGTCGTTTATGTGATGGGTCTTGTTTTACTTGTTTGTGATCAGGTGGTGGGGCATGGAACTGTGGAATTGGAGCAGTAGTACCCATTAGTTGTTGAGGTTGTATTGAATGAAAATTTAAAATTGTTGTAGTTCCTGTTTTTGAGTTAAATAATGATGCAGTGACATTGTAACATCTATATGCAATCATATCAATTTTATTATTGACTTTGTATTGTATTGAAATTGCCAATTGTGTTATTATATATAAAATTGTGTTATTGAAATTGACATTGTACTTCCTCTTATACCACGTTGTATCCGACTTAAAACACGGCTTTTAAAGTCGAATATTACTCTTAATCCGACTTTAAAAGTGTTACAGAGAGGCTAAAACACAATATAATCAAACTTTTAAAGTCGGATGTATACATTTATCCGACTTGAAAACAGGCTTTTAAAGTCGGACGTCTATTCGACTTTAAAATTTCAGACTTTCAAAGTCGCCTCGATCGAAGTCGGATTAGGATCCTACTTTAAAAGCCCAAAATATCCGACTTTAAAGCCCTTTTTCCACTAGTGAGAACTCATTCAATAAAAAACTTACTTTTCAGTTGATTCATTTATTCACTTCCACGTGTTAGTGAAAGAGAACCTTAGATCAAGTAGAGTGTACTAAACTACAATGATTCCAAACCTTCAGTGCCCTATTCAAAATTACTGTCTTGTTTGTCTGGAAAATTGGCAATTTAACCGCATTGTTTGTGATGTCCATGTGACACGATCTTCCCACGTCATTCACAAGACCTAGACAACACTTGTTGCTAACTGTTTGATTTCCGAAAAAATACTCCAAAATATACTTGTTGACCACAATTTGGCGTCAATTTGGCTACGCATTTACTTAAATATTTCTCATACGATGACGATGGCCTTGGTGCATAATTCAACTCACTAGAAGAACCTTGAGATGGTGGCTGAAGAGTTTCAGAACCAACAGATGTTTTCACTAACAAAGTAAAGCTGATGAAAACGGTCACAGCTATATAAAAGTTGGTGAATGACGCCAGGATATTTTAAAAGATTGTTTTATATTCAAGGTCTTGTAGATGTTGTGTCTGAGTTAAATGGTGATCAAGAAAGTCGTATTTATAATTTGAAAGTATTAAAATGTAGTATCAATGTGAGTTAACCTTGGTCGTCTCACAAGGACCTCTAAGATTAAGATTACCAACAACAATCACAAAATTAACAATAAAAGGGGGAGTTTTTGTAGAAAATAAGTTATGTTTAAGGGGAAAAACAATTTAGAGAGACAATCAATTCACCGGTTTCCGGGTGCGCGTCTTGAATTTATCATCGATTCCAAATAATCGTGCAAGAGTGGTTCAAGGTTTAAGTTCTTGTTTGATAATAAACTAATTAAGCAAGCGTCAATTAGTTTATACAAATTCGCACCGTTTTAAAGCAAGCGTCAAAACAGTGTGTTCAATCAATTGTGATGGTGAACAAGCGCCACTAAACACAACCGATATCAATCAATTTGGCTACCATATGCTTGACAAGCTTCTAACATCCACACTTAAAAACACATGCACATAAGATCAAAAGGTCTTTATAAGGGTTGTAATGGGGCCAAGGTCAAGGTGGGATAATCCAAAGAGGGAACTAGGCTAAAAAGAACCAAAGAGGATAAAGTAGCAATGAAAATCAATTGTAAAGTGAGCATGAGAGTATCTAACTTCAACAAAAAATGACTAACTTCTCAATTTTGATATTTCTCCCCATCACTCTCTTCACACAACATTCACTCTTCTTGATACAAAAATAAAAAAATAAAAAGATACACTTCTTTTTTTCCTTTCTTTTTCTTTATTTTTTTTTTCATTTTTTCTTCTTTTTTTTTTCTTTTTGGGGAATATTTTTTCATACAAATGTACTTATCAAACTTTTCATTGAGAACCCAAGAACTAACCCAAGTGAGAACCACAATTTGAGCATCCCCACACTTATGAATTTGACAATTTTCAGATTAAAGCTCCTTCACCCTCTAAGATTGGGTAATAACATTGTTTTTCACTTTTGGGCTTGTAATGAGCTATAAAATAAAGAATGGGATAAAAAGGCTCAAATGGGCTTACACAAAGGGATAAATTTAGGGTAGGCTTATTTGGCTAGTAGCTAAAAAAACAGAATTGCCTAGATCATTTCAAACATGCATGTGAACAAGTGTTTCAACAAGAATCAAGCAAGTTCTAGAGTAACTAACAAACATGAGTGAGTCACACACAAGAAAGGAGAGAATGACAAAATGTAGTTCATCCAATAAAAGGCTTAATTCTCACTAGGGACACTGACTATCACAGATGATACAAAATCTAGTGCTCACATCCAACTTATTATACCAAGAGCAACAAGAAATGAATCAAGTCATGTGAAAACAGCTATGGTTCTAGAATAGTAAAATGACTCACAACTTGTACAAACCAAGAACTCGTGGAAAAACATGCAAAAATAACAGTTTTTTTGTTTTTTTTTCTTTTGAAGGAAAACTGAAAAACAAGCAAAAAAAAAAAAAAAAAGACAAACTACTAAGCTACTAAAAGACACCCCCCACACTTAAATCATACATTGTCCTCAATGAAAACAACAAGCATAAAAAAAGAGTAAAGGGGATGAACTCCCTGGTCAAACTTACAAGGATCTCTAAGATTATGATTACCAACAACAAGCATGAAATTAACAATAAAAATGGGGATTTTGATTGGAAAACAAATGGCGGCAGACAATCAATTCATCGGTTTTAGGGTGTGCTTCTCGGATTTAACATAGGTTCTAAAAAATAACGTCCCTAAGGATTTCCAATTCTAGAATGATATAAACTAACTAGAACAAGCGTTAATTAGTTTAGACGAATTCACACAGTTTTGGGCAAGCGCCAAAACAGTGGGTTCAATCAGTCACAAAAGAGGACAAGCGTCGTTCAAAGCATAACCAATATCATAACAGAATTCATGTCAATCCTCTATCAATTTCACTTCAAGTTAAATAAATTAAGCATCCAAATTACTCGAAATAATCAAATATTTCTAAACGAGATTGTATATAAGCAAGCGCGTACACAAACGAATCGCGTTTTGCAAAAACAGAACTTGAATGATTCAAGCGAAATAAGAAAGACTGAAATTGCAACCATTAAGAAAGAAAACGAAATTGATAGAGACAAATTAGAAGCTAAGACGAATAATCATAAACAATAAAGAACAGAACCTCAAATTCCGTACGGCGACACCCATTCTCCAATGAATTGACTTGAGTTTTAGGCTTCCCTTGAGGTTAGAGCTCAAAGACGTAAATCCAAAGTAGGAATGTGTAAGAGACCAAAGACGGCTCTGAAAAGTGTATGTAGTCTCAGAAAAAATGAAAAACCTAAATCCCTAAACAGGTTCTATGATAAAAGCCTGTTAACAAACTAATATTCGGCCCAAAACTCGTTTTACACTGTACTACTTCTGTATTTCGCCGTTTTGACCTTCCGGATAACCACAACCAAAGTTATGGCCTGGAGAGTAGACAATGGTCAATATGCAATAAAAACAAGAATTAATCAATAATTTACTATACTGCTCAAATAAGACCCAAAGTCTAGAAACGTGCTAAGACCCAAATATTAGACACTGGACACAATCAAAAACACCAAGTGAAAAGCTAAAGAATTCAAAACACACCAAACATAAACAAGACACAAAAACAACACATGAATTTCCAATGAATCCAAAGAATGCAAAGTCATAAGAAAGATGATTTTCCTAGGCTTCAAAGAAAATGACAATCAGAGTTAGCACTTAATTACTGTAACATCCCCAAATTAATTATTTTAATTACTTTGATGTTTGATTAATTTAGTTAATTACGATGGTTTGAGGATTGATGATTTTAGAAAATTGATTTAATTAATAATGAATTAATGATTTAAATAGGGTTTATTAGGGAATGGAGAAAAGGGTGGGGGCATTTTGGGAATTTAACCACCCACACACACATACACACATATACACACACATGTTATAAAAATAAAAGAAAAGAAAGAAAGTGGGAGAAAGAGAAACAGGAAGGTGAGTGAAGAAGGAGGAGAAGAGCTCCAACCCACCCAAACCCTAAGCTTCAAATCATCATCATCATCCCTTTCATTTTCGTTTCTCCATCACTGGTAAGTTCATCTCCCCTTTTTCCTCTCCTTTAAGCCATACGAATTTGTGAGCTAAATGGGGCGAGGTGAGTTGAAAAATTTTAGTTCAATTTTGATTTTGAAGGTTCCTTGGTGTTTAGGAGCAAACCCATGATAGATTGAGCAAGGATTGAAGTTTGATTTGGTGTTTGAAGCTTGATTTTGAGTTTTGGGACACTTTTAGGGTTGTGGGTGCCTAGGGTTCAATTTGGGAATTTGGAGCTAGAATCGATTTTTTCTTATTTCGTTTCCTTCGTGTTGATTGCGGCATAAAGGTGAGTTCTACATTTTATTGTGTTTTAATTCTGTAGAAACAAGTGTGTTTCTGTTCCTTGATGATAACATGCCTTGATTGATGGATTTGGTGCTTGTTTGGTGCTAATTGTGTTGTTAAGTTCACTGTTTTGAGACATTCTGGGGTAGGTTCGATATTTCAGTGACTGGGAACTTTTTACTAGATTTAATGCTTGTTATTTTGGCACTGGTTTAGTTGAATTTGGATATGTACAACTCGAGTTATAAGTGTTACAAGTTAGGGTAAAATTCTAGAAGCAATCTGGGAATAGGTTCAGTATTTCTGGCATGGTATTTCCATTTGAACAATTTTGAATAATTCTTGTTCCATTGAAAACTAGATTCAATTTTCTTTGGTTTAGGCTCAAGTCCCATGCCATTTGACTGAGTTTGAGCATTTTAGAGGTGTCATAATTTGGAAAACAGAATCTGTCCTGTTTAGGAACCAGTCAGTTTGTTTTGTGAAACTGTACTAAATAACCCATAATTTTGAAAAACCAAAATGTCATTCAGAAACTAGATATCCTAAGCTTTCCGTAGAGGGGTCATTTGTTGAAATTCGTCGTCGTTTGGTTGGTCAAATTATTTTCCGAAGTTTATGCATATTTGCTGAAGTTTTTATGTGGAATGATTGCAATTCAAGTATACTCGTTGGTATTAAACTGTATAGTTTACTAACGAGTGAGAAAACGACACTGTAACAGCCCAGGTCCAACGCATTGGCCACCCCAGCACTATTACATCACGGTCTTCTCTACCCCCCTTGTAGAATTTTTGCCTTCCGTGGGAATCGAACCTTGCACCTGAAGCATAAGTGCAAGTTAAACACACCTGAGGCAAAAATTCTACAAGAGGGGTAGAGAAGACCGTGATGTAACAGTGCTGGGGTGGCCAATGCGTTGGACCTGGGCTGTTACAGACACAAGTATCAAGTAATAGACCTAAGCGTCTAAGTTCAAGTAATAAGTTGAAAAAATACGGCCTTGTGTCGAGTAATGGACTTATTGTCCAAGATAGTAATAAAAGATATTGAGGGGGATGACGATCCCGAGTTTCAAGTAGCATACCTAGCTGAGGGGTGTCATGAACCCAAACCTAGGGACCTGGCATTTTCGGTATAGCTATACGAATTGGGGTTTCTGCTGAAATTGGGTATTCTAGAATACCTGGCATTATTTCTCGGATTATGCTAAGCCACGGACAAGATTAAAAGACAGACTTGAACAAAAATAGTTCATAAACAAGGAAAACACCGAGAGAGGAATTGTGAGGGGGTGTGAAAGAACTCACTGAGATTTGTAATCTCACTGTTTTTATGTGGTGTTTTCAGATGTGCAGGGTAAAACAATGCAAATTGAGGAGAAGTAGCAGAGGCCTTAGCTACTTAGTTAGAGGGAAGCTCCTTTGGTGATCTTTATGATGTATTTTGCTTTTTCCCTTCTCATGTATCATTAAGTTTTAAATCCTTGATTCATATCAAGGTTACGTAGTATTTTATATAACCTTGTTTTGTAGATGGACCATAGTCGTGTTTATCTTATCGAATATGTAGTTTTTGAGTACTTATTTCGGAAGCGTAGTTGAGAAATTTGTATCTCAAAGTTAAGTAAGTGGTTTTAGTCCGCTTTAGTTTTTATTTGGTCCATTATTATGAGCAGGTTAATAATTTTGGTTCACCTAGTTGTGAATTTAAGGGGTTACAATTACAATCAAGGCAAACAAGAGGATAGAGCACCAAAGAGTGAATCAATAGTGATGAGTCCTAACAGGATATGTATAAGTAATGCGCTCAATCACTCAAGTGTCTAGACTTGTGTTTACTCTCATATATATACTAAGCACATCAATGAGAGTAAGCACTACCATATGTTTGACAAGTTTATAATATCCACATAAGATCAAAAGGTCTGGGGCCAAGGTCAAGGTGGGATAATCCTAAAGGGGAACTAGGCTATAAAGAATCAAAGAGGGCAAAGAAGCAATGAAAATCAATTGTAAAGTGAGAATGAGAGGATCAAACTTCAACAAGGTATGATGAATTTCTCTATCTTAATATACTTCTCCACATAACTCTCTCCACACAACTTTCACTCTTCTTGAAACAACAATAAAAATATATATACACTTTCCATTTTTTTTCTTTTCTTTACTTTTTTTTTTTCATTTTTCTTTCATTTTTTTCTTTTTTTTTCTTTTTGGGGAATATTTTTCTAAACAAATGTACTTGCCAAACTTTCTATTGAGAACCCAAGAACTAACCCAAGTGAGAACCACAATTGCAACAATTTGGGCATCCCCACACTTATTGATTTAACAATTCTCAATTCAAAACTCCTCCACCCTCTAAGATTGGGTAATAACATTTTTTTTCACTTTTGGGCTTGTAATGCGCTATAAAACAAAGAATGGGATAAAAAGGCTCAAAGAGGCTTACACAAAGGGATAAATCCAGGGTAGGCTTATTTGGCTAGTAGCTAAAAAAGAACAAAATTGCCTAGATCATTTCAAACATGCATGTGAATAAGTGTTTCAACAAAAATCAAGTCAAGTTCTAGAGTAACTAACAAACATGAGTGAGTCACACACAAGAAAGGAGATAATGGCAAAATGTAGTACTCCATCCATTAAAAGCCTTAACTCTCTCCAGGGACAATGACTATCACAGATGATGCAGTATTTAGTGCTCATATCCAACTTATTATACCAAGAGCAACAAGAAATCAATCAAATCCTGTCAAAACACGTATGGTCCTAGAATAGTCAAAATCACTCACAACTAGTACAAACCAAGAACTCATGGAAAAACATGGTAAAATAACAAATTTTTTTATTTTTTAAAACAAGGAAAACTAAAAAACAAACCAAAAATTGAAAGAAAAAGAAAAACTACTGAGCTACTAATTGAAAGAAAAAGAAAAACTATTGAGCTACAAAAAGTCACCCCCACACTTAAATCATACATTGTCCTGAATGAAAACAACAAGCATAAAATAAGAGTAAGGAGGATGAACTCCCTGGTCAAACTTTAGTGTAGGTGAGATGTTCCAATGAGAGTTCTCTTATGGTTGCATCTTCAGTTGCAGAACTCTCATGGAATAACTTGAGACTCTTTCCATCGACTTTGAAAACTTTATTTGTCGCCTCACTTTTTATTTCCACTACACCATGAGGAAAAATGTTAGTAATAACAAAATGAGCAATCCACTTGGATCGATGTTTCTCAGCCATAATTTTTAGGCGGGGTCTGAACCATAGAACTCTATGCCCAATGGAGAACTCCATGTCCAATGGAGAACTCCTTTCTGGAAATCAACTTATCATGCTTAGCTTTCCACACTTTCTTGGCAGGAATGCCCGCCAAGGTTAAACCAATGCTACTTCTATGTTTCCTTAGGATTGGCGGCTTCTCTTCCTATTCAGATTTAAACCCTACTATGTTAGTCTAATGAAGCTTCCCACTCCCCTCTGAATATGCATAATTAAATTTTCTAGGGGGTGGTTCAAGCTCTAAAACAAGGGGCTGCTCAATGGCAGTGGCAGCTACATCAACAACACCAGCTATAGGAGGTGTGTCAACCTGCAAAGTATCAACCAAATCATCAAGCAATTCAATTTTACAAAGGGAATGCTCTTCCATAGGGTGTTTCTTAACATTAAAGATGCTAAACAATTTTGGTTTTGGCAGTCCTCAAGAATGGTCTACCTAAAATGATAGGCGACTTGTTCGACTTAGTTTCTTCCACCATGTCTAGAATGTAAAAATCTGCAGGAAAGATCAAATTATTAACTTTAACAAGAACATCCTCAACTATTCTAGCAGGTCGTGCATTGCTTCTATTTGCTAGTTGGATGGTAACACCTATTTCCTACAAAAGTCCAAGAGCAAGAGAGTTAAAAATAGATGTGGGCATTACATTGATTGAAGCTCCTAGATCTAGCATGGCATCATCAAACTGATTGTTGCCTATGGTGCATGGAATGGAGAAAGTTCCTATATCCTTTCACTTCTGGGGCATGGGCAACATGAGGGTAGAAACATTATACCCCACCTTGACTTTTTCAATTCCTTTCAGCCTTCTTCTTCTTTTGTATGTGCACAACTCTTTCAGAAATCTAGCATATTTTGGAATCTGCTTAATTGCCTCAATAAGGGGAATATTGACTTCCACCTTCCTAAAAGTATCTAAGATCTCACTGTCCCTATCTGCTTCATCTTGCTTTTTAGTCATCGCTGCTCTTTGAGGGAAAGGGAGTGGTGGTATGTATTCCCCATCATCAACAGGTTCAGGTGCTTTTCTATTTTTCAAAGTAGTAGTTTTAGGCACCTTTGGAGTGTCAACAGCCTTCCTAGATCTAAATGTGATAGCACTAACATTGGGGTTTGGTGCATTCGGATTAACCACTACTTGAGCAGGCAGTTGGTCTGCCCCCCGGGCTTGCATCTGATTAATTGTGGTAGCCATCTGTCCCATTTGTGTCTGCAAATTCTGAATTGAGGCATCTGTTCTCTGTTGGAACTGGAGAGTTTGGGCAGCCATCTGCTTAATTAGATTCTCTAATGAAGGTTCAGGCCTGGCAGCAACTTGTTGTGCAGCTGGATTTCCCCATCTCAGGTTTGGATAGTTCCTCCAGTTTGGGTGGTACCTGCTAGATGACAAATCAATATTGGCTTGAGGGTTAAATATGTTGGCTGCATATGCTTGAGGGGTATCAGCATTAGGATCCTCTTGCAGCGTAGGACAAGAATCTGTGGGGTGCTCGGTAGAGGTGCAACCCTTGTTGTCTGACCTGTTACCAATTTTTTTACCAAAACCGTGAGTTCATTCAACCTGCTCTCTAAGCTCTTTTGATTAGTAGCCTGTATCTCATTTACTCCCTTTGTTAGAAGTGCAAAGTTGCTTCTGGTTGTGAATTGTTGGGAGTTAGTGGACATATTTTCTATTAAAGCTTTTGCATCTACTGGGGTCTTGCCTACAAGTGCACATCCACTACCAGCATCCATGATATTACGGTCCATGGGTAGTAACCTTTCATAGAAATACTAGATGAGCAGATGCTTAGAGATCTGGTGGTGAGGGCAGCTTGTACACAGTTTCTTGAATCTCTCCCAGTAGTCATGTAGAGACTCAGTGGAGTTTTTCCTGATACCACATATCTCTTTTCTAATTGAAGCAGCTCTGGATGTAGGAAAGAACTTCTCTAGGAACCACTTTTTCAAGTCCTTCCAATTTTCAATAGAACCTGGTTGGAGCTAATACAACCAATCCTTGGCTGCATCTTGGAGTGAGAAGGGAAAGGCCCTGAGTTTAAGGTGCTCATTTGGAATTCCTTGGGGCTTCATGGTTGAGCACACAATGTGGAACTCCTTCAGATGTTTGTGTGGATCATCACCAGCAAGACCACTAAACTTTGGCAACAAGTGTATTAAATAAAATTTCTATTCAAAAGGAACAGCAACATCAGGATAATTATTACACAGAGCATTGTAAGTAACATCAAGAACTAAAGATGCTATCACTATCACTATCACTATCTTCTATATGATCCCTAAGTCTATGATGTAATGTTCTCTCAATTTCAGGGTCAAAAGGGTGCAAGTTAATAGTATTGGACCTGGTCATGCACTATATGCAGCAAGAATTAAGAAAATGCAACAATTCTAGAAATACCAACTATGTCCTACTGCTAAAACGAATGCAGAAAATAGAAAATGAATCAAATCTCATAAAAAAAATTAAAAACAGTACTAAAAATCTAAATAAATCAAAAGAAATATATGCAAATTTTTTGGATTTTTTCGGAGATATGAAAATTAAAAAAATTACTTAAAAATAGAAAACGAGCGAATTTGAGTTTTTTACGCTAGAGCTCCCATTTGTGGGAATCCCATTCCTTGATTTATTTCTGATTTTCTGAAAACCATTTTTTCACCTGATCAGAAACAAAACTGAATGGGGTTGAAACAAATAGAACCTGTAAGCAACAAAACTCAAAAATAAATGTTAGTGGTTAGTGAGTCCTGAAGCTCGCAATCCTTAATTAGAGCTCCCCGGCAACGGCGCCAATTTGATCAGCGGTCGTACGCGAGTCAAAATAATTAGAAAGTATTAAAATGTAGTAACAAGATGAGTTAACCTTGGTCGTCTCACAAGGACCTCTAAGATTAAGATTACCAACAACAATCACAAAATTAGCTATAAAAAGGGGGGTTTTGATTGGAAAACATATGGCGAGAGACAATCAATTCATCGGTTTTAGGGTGTGCATCTCGAATTTATCATAGGCTCTAAAAAATAACGTCTCGAAGAATTTCCAATTCTAGATTGATATAAACTAACTAGAACAAGCGTTAATTAGTTTACACGAATTCACACAGTTTCGGGAAAGCGCCAAAATAATGGGTTTAATCGCTCACGAAAGAGGACAAGCGTCGTTCAAAGCATACCCAATATCATAACAGAATTCATGTCAATCCTCTATCAATTTCTATTCGAATTAAATAAATTAAGTATCCAAATAATTCGGAATAATCAAATATTACGAAACGAGATTGTATACAAGCAAGCGCGTACACAAACGAATCGCGTTTTGCAAAAACAGAACTTGAATGGTTCAAGCGAAATAAAAAGAACTGAAATTGCAACCATTAAGAAAGAAAACGAAATTGATAGAGATGAATTAGAAACTAAGATGAAATATCATAAACAATAAAGAACCGAACCTCAAAATTCGTACGGCGACACCCTTTCAAAGACGTAAATTCAAAGTAGGAATGTGTAAGAGACCAAATACAGCTCTGAAAAGTATATTTAGTCTCAGAGAAAACGAAAAACCTAAATCCCTAAACGGGTTCTATGATAAAAGCCCGTTAACAAACTAATAGTCGGCTCAAAACCCGTTTTACACTGTATGGCTTCTGTATTTCGCGGTTTTGATCTTCAAGACCTCGGAATCGGATTTCTAGCTTAATATAAGAAATGTAGCTCTATTCCTTATCTTTCCAATGCATGCACTCACGCCTCAATCGGATAACCACAGCCAAAGTTATAGCCTGTAGAGTAGACAGGGGTCAATATGCAACAAAAACAAGAATTAATCAATAATTTGCTATGCTGCTCAAATAAGACCCAAAGTCTAGAAACGTGCTAAGACTCAAATATTAGACACAGGGCACAATCAAAAACACCAAGTGAAAACCTATAAAGAGTGCATTAAAATGCACTGATCAGTGAGTGCAAACAAAATTCACCAAATCCTGTCGAACAAAAAAATGATAAATTGATTGCAAAAACTTATACCTTTGATGTCACAAAATGTGACCAAATATCATAATTTTTTAGGCCATAACACATTTCGTTGTGTTCTTTTCAGGGATTTGGTCCAAAAAGCACTGAATGAAGGCAGGCTGAGTTTTGGTGAGAAGTCGAAGCCTCAGATGAAGATAGATACTGATCCACTCCCTGTGGTGGATGCCATGTACGCTGAGCCAGTCGACATAAATGTTGTCGAAGCTACTGAGGTCATTGCTGCAGATTTCGTGGCGAAAGGGGCGACGAAGAGCTCAGAGATCAACACTAAAATGGTCACTAAAGACCAGTACAATGAGAAGATACAAGTGGTTTATCCTAATGCTAAGGAAAAATTAATAGACTTCCTAAACCGTTGCAAAATCAACAACACGGAGGTTATGCTGTGCCCAAGGTGCAGTTTTGTGTTCGACAAGGAGGCCGCCAAAAGCCTTAAGGGTTTCAAACCTCAGTCAAAGAGGAAAAGCAAATGGGTCGACAACAGGCCTAAATTCAGCTTCAACCCAAGAGGTGTACCATACAAGGTCACACCTTCGACCTAGAAGGCTCAAATCAAAATATTTGTGCCATCATCTAGGTCACCTGTCGGAAAATGGGTATATTCTGGTGGAAAGGATGCGGGATATTACTCAACCATGGCGAAAGGAAGCACAAGTGCCATGAATCAAAATAAGGCTCCTGAATCAAAGAGGTATGCCTACAATAATAACTACAAAGGGAAGAACCCTATGACTGGGACTCAATGGCGTAGGTATCAACGCCAGATGAAGGCTGCTCCTGCAGAGAAGGGCAGAAACTCAAACCCAAACAAGGGTAAACAGTTAACCTCCCTTGTCGAAGTGCCCAGGAGGTCTGCCACTGAGAGGATATTCCCTCCACTCTCAACTATTAAAAAAGGCCTTGACTCAAAAGAAGGCCTCAATCTGGAGGATGACTCAAAAGAAGGCCTCAATCTGGAGGATGACGAAATGGACATGATATGCGTCGTCTCAATTCTCCCAATTGAGTACGATATTGTGTCGGAGGTAAATGAAGTCGAAGAAGACTTCAATGAAGATATGGCTATGCACAAGCCAAGATGTTACTATGTTTTAAATAATGGTTGCATTGAAGAACAAAGTGCCATGTTTGAGAGGCCTGATAGTGGGATGATGTACCACCTCAAACCCTTATTTATTCAGGCAAAAGCCAACAATGTTTGGGTAAACAAGGTCCTGGTCGATGGTGGTGCGGCAGTGAATCTAATGCCACAACACATGCTTACAAAAATTGGCAAATCAGATACTGATTTAAGGCCACATAACGTAGTGCCTACAAACTGCGAGGAAAAACTGGCCACTCACTTGGGGCCATTGAAGTCGAACTGGTAGTGGGCAGTGTTAATAGGTTAAGCTTGTTCATGGAAATCTCAACAGTTCCTTGCGTACACGTGGCGCAATATCTCTGGAAAGTAGCGCCAGAA
The DNA here is from genome assembly GCA_039519185.1 of Astragalus membranaceus. Taxonomy (NCBI): domain Eukaryota; kingdom Viridiplantae; phylum Streptophyta; class Magnoliopsida; order Fabales; family Fabaceae; genus Astragalus; species Astragalus membranaceus. The sequence continues at coordinate 41,682,232 of CM076854.1, read as the reverse complement.
AGGCACTTTTTCGAAAAAAAAACGTCTCTTCACTCCTGAACCAGGATATCAATGATGTCATAAGATTTGGTACGGAGTAGTCGAACGATGCTTCAAAAAACGTCATTTTCTACCTTCGTTTAAAAACTCAGCCGAAAAAGCCTTTTTTAGGGGGCAATTTGTTAGCCTGCATTTTCGACAGGCTAAATTAAATGCAGTCAACGAAGCTTAAAATTATGATTTTGAAAAAGAGGTATTTCGACAGGAGAAAGTGAGTTTGGTAGCCGATCAAAGATAAAGAGGCGCTGTCGAAGAAGCATAGCAACCACGCCACTGAGGAGTACGAAAGTAACGTGGTCGAAGCAGGTGGCAGTTACACTATCGAAGTCCTCAGCAGTTACCATTTTTTGAATTCATTAAGCAGTTATTCTTTTCCCTTCTATCATAAATACTAGTTGTCTGAAGGGAAAAAAGGGTCGCAATTCATTTACATAATTCTAAAACACTCAAACTTCCTCATACAGAGAAAACGAGTCAACAGAAACAATGTATGAATCTGCGTTCCACTCTTTATAAATTAATGCAATTTTACTTCTGTTTCTTTAAGATTTCTGCACATTTATTGCTTGTTCTCTTCACATTCATCTCTTCTTTATCCGCTTTCCCCGTCAATTCGACGGTTATTCTTAATGCGGTCAAATTAAACCATAAGAACACTAACAATTTCTGGAAAACTTTAAGCACAAATGTTCTGGGATTTTTTAGTTGATCCTGCAAGCAACACTTATGTGTAACTAGCGGTGTTTACCGAAAACCACAGTAAACACATAGCCCCAATAATTTCCGCATGAAGAGCATAGTTGTTGCCTACGGAGGCAAAAAAACAACCAAGGATAGTAGCACTTTTGTCTCTAAGAATACCACCACAAGCAGCTAGACAAGAACAACCTTTGGCAGCACCATCTGTAGTGCACTTTATCATGTAAGGAGCGGGGGATTCAAATAACCTCTTTGATGTTTGAAGAATTTCTATAATTACCAACGACATTGAAGGACTTTATAATCATAAACTCAGCAACAGATGAAGACATTGTAGATTAAGAGGCGTTTCCTGCTAAAGCCACATTGGAAATAATTAAATTGATAACAGAGTGTAAGGGGATCACATGATTATCAAATTTAGCTTGATTCCTGCAGTACCAAATTACCCAAAAAATGTTTACAATCGTAGTAGAAACAATATCACTCTGTTGGGGACTCCAACCATGAGAAGTTAAGGTTAAAATACTCTGAAAAGAAAAAGTGCCAATATATATGGATGCTTAGAATACCTCAAAGCCAATTCCAAATATGATTGGAAAATGGGAAAGAAAGAAAGAGGTATTGTGAAGTCCATAAATCACTACCACAAAGACTACAAATAGAAAAAACCGTGCAACCTCTTATTATGAAAAGCCCACCAAAGAATAAAGGACTTAGAAGGCGAAATAAAATTTTTCCAAATTATCTTGGTCCGAGGAACTAGCTGCCCAACAGGACTTTGGAAGAGAAAGGAATCCTTGAAAGTCAGGTCTCCGAAATTAGAGGTATCCCACATTAGTTGATCCTCCACCGAAACAGTAGGAATAACTTTTTTCTGAATTTCAGCATGAAGCTGAGGAAAATGGTTAATGAGATCTGCAGGAATGAACCATCTACCATTCATTATAAAATCACTTAAAGTAGCTTTAAGATTCCTGTGCAAATTAGAAGGTATACCAATGATATCCACAATAGGCCTAGTGAGGCAATTATGAATCCAAAAATTTATCTTAACACCATTCCCAAGCTTCCAAGTTGAATGCTCAAGAATCACAGTGATACAAGATTTAAATCCAAGCCAAATAGAAGAAGAGACATGATAATTCATCGATTTATTATTTTTATAAACTCTTGCTTTCAAAAGAAGAGCCCATTGTAAGTTGGTAGAGATGAAATTCCACCCAAACTTTAACATACCTTCCCTATTAATTTCCTTGATAGGCCTCAGGCCCAATTCCAAGGAACAATAACGATTTCCTGGTATTAATATCCCCTGACCACACAACATTTCTAATCCAAGTGTCAACAGTATTGATGAGATTAGTAGGCCAAACATAAATACGAAAGTTATAAACCAACATGCTCAAAATGACAGAATTTACCAGTTGAACTCTACCAAAGTAGATAAAAGGAGAAACTTTCTAGGAGGATAACTTAGCCCTAATTCTATCGGCAATAGGTAATAAATGAATTCTACGAGGCTTTCCTTTGAATAAAGGAACACCAAGATAATTAAAGAGGATAGAACCCTTAGAAAACCCATGCAAAGTTGAGATGGTAGTGATACAGGAGGGTGATAAGCTGCCAGTGAAGAACTTAGATTTCTCTTTACTAATAACCTGGCCTGAAACTTGCTCATAAGAAGAAAAGAGATCCAACAAACTAGAAAGACTCTTTTTAGTAGCTCTACAAAAAATCCTAATATCATCAGCATATAGAACATGACTTAGCATATGAAAAACTCTATGGCCAACCATAAGTTGAAGCTTTCCATCTTCAACAAGTGTTGAAATGCCTCTACTAAGAGCATCTTCAGCCAAATATAAGATAAGAGGGGACAAAGGATCACCTTGTCTAACTCTCCTCTTGAAGCCAAAGAAACCAACAGCAGAGCCATTTACAGAAAAAGAGAGCTTAGCCGAGTGAAGAATAATATTTATCCAAGAACAAAAATTTTCATTGAAACCAAAGGCAAAGATTTTTTGATGTCAAATTTCAAGCCACCAAAATCCTTAATTGATTCAGAGGCAGTGCAAATACAGTCAGAAATATTTCTACCTTTCACAAATCCCCTCTGATTATCAGAATTAATAGTAGGAGCTACTAGAGCAAGTCGGTCAGCTATAACTTTAGTAATAATTTTAAATTTTAAATTAGCTAGAGCTATAAGTCTATAATGCTCAATTCTATCAGCTCCGTCTACTTTTGGAATTAAAGCTACAATATTAGAATTGAAATTAGGGAGCATCCAACCTTGTTGAAAAAATTGCAGCACAACATTATAAACATCTTGAGCAACAATTTCCCAGTATAAACATCTTGCACCATCTCCATTAAGAGAAAAAACAAAAGTTTTAACATCATCCAAAGAAGGTAAATGAGTAAGCATAACATTGTCCGGATCCGAAACTAAAGAAGGAATAACTTCCCTAATAAGACTATTTTAGCGACAATCATTATTCACCGAAAATAGATTGTGATAATAATTCATAACAGAACTTCTTTTTGTAGCATTTTTAATCTATGTCTTTTATGAAAAAAGGAAGTATTTATGTCCCTAAAGTTATGCCAGTTAACTCTAGATTTCTCTTTCCAAAAGACTTCTTCTTAGTTTAAGGCAATCTGCAAATTAGTTTGAGATTCCTTCTCAAGAGATAATAAATTATCAGAGCCTCCTATATTATTAATCTACTCCTGGATATTATTAAGCTTAGCTAGGGTTTCTTTAACATTAGCAAAAACATTACTGAAAACTGTAGAATTCCATTCTTTAAACTTTCCCTTCAATTATTCCAGTTTCTGAGATAAGACATGCATGTGGCAGCCAGATATAGGGCTTTGCCAAGCCTTAGAGACAACCCTCTTACACTCAGGGTGTTGAGCCCATATTTTCATAATTATAAAAGAAGAGTGTTTCTGAAGAGTCTCCTTTTTCAAAAACAAGAGAAGTGGAAGATGGTCTGACATAGTTCTTGTAAGAATGCAACAATCAACAGTGTCCCAAAAATTGAGCCAAACCTCATTACAAATGGATCTATCTAGTCCCTTCTCTATATAATTATTTCAAAGTCTACCATTAGACCAAGCATATTGAGAGCCCCTCATAGGAAAATGTATCAATTGATTCAAGTCAGTCCTAGGAGAGAAGTCATCACTGGAGATAGCTAATAGAAGCCCCTTATCTCTGTGCTCATTAGCCCTCGTAACTGCATCAAAATCACCAATAAAACTCCAAGGAGCAGAGTGATCCTGCTGCAAGTTAGTCAAATCACTCCATAATTATCCACAAATATAGTGAAGGACACCAGAGATTGGAAGGCAAAGATCCTCTGTTATTCTCTGTAAAAAATTTTAAATTCAACTGAAAGAAGTGATTAAAGGGATCTGATGAATATTAACCCAAGGTTCAGATATAAAATAAAATCTGGCTTATGAGACTTACAAAGCTTTTATACACCGCTCTTGTGTCGGTGTTTCCAATACCCCTAGCATTCCAATAGAGAGTCTTTAACATTGAGAAGAGTGTTGGATACTACCCTTGGATCGTGTCATATAACTGACCATCTTTTGAGTCAGTAATTGCTTCTTTCTCATTTTTTTTCTGAGATTCAGATAAAACCTTTGTGAAATTATCATCATTATTATTGTTATCTAAGGCCAAATACTTAGAGGACACAATCTGAGAATCTCCTGCTTCTGAAATTCGATCCTCCTCGAAATCACTAACAGAATCAGCCCAGAACCGACTACCAATGTGCATATCACTAACTACCTTGATATTAGAGAGAAAAAAGGGGGTTTCAATATTACAACCACTAATTGTATCAGATGTGGGACAAATCTGAATAATGTTTTCTTAAGCTGTTTTTTTAGTCTGCTTTTGAATGGAGTTCAAAGATACCTTCTGCATCTGCTTAACCGGCGATGAGACTTCCTTATCCTTATCCAAAGTAAAAGAATCCTAGACAAATTTTACAGAGTCTAAAATTTCATTAGATTGCATGATAGCTTCTTTAATCACATTGGATGAAGTTTACTCTTGCTGCTTATTCAAAGTTGAATGTTGCTGCCCATTCATAAGTAAAGCTTCCTGGGCGAATCCCAATAAATGACTAGGATTCAAACCATCCCCAGCAACATTGTTGACGCCTTTAAAAGCTTCCTTATTCACTGGAACACTTGTAACTTGGGCATTCTGTTTAGTATCTTCCCTACTACTGTCCTTCAATTTTGGAACATATCTAGCAACCACTTTTGTTTGAACAAATTTTCATGCAATTCATACAAAAGTAAGGCAAATTTGTGGTCCACTTAACCTTGTTGGTCTTTAATTGGCTTCCATTGGGTCATGTGGTCCACTTTTGAACTCAGTAGGACTCTTGGAATGTGTGGAATAGGCCGACCTTGGCACTCCTTATTTCGGTTGAGGTTGTGTGTGCAGAAGAATATGAGCCGACCCTGGTAAACTCTGGATTTAGCCAAAATTAACTTATATGCCTTGCTTCAAGGAGTAACTACTTGGCCCACACTCATGTGCTTTTATACCTTGGGACATTATGTAGATCCTTAATTTAGAAGCAGTGTTAACTAAGGTGTTAACTGGCATCAACTTCCAACTGAATCTAATCATGACGTTCGACATCTGGGTTTAATTTTTCTTTTTCAGAATATGTGGCTTAGAATCATTGATATTGTGTTTGATTGTGAATCACTACATCAATTAGCAAAAAATTGTTGCTTAGCATCCTCACAGATGTTTTGACAAAAATTGTTGACAAATAGGAATTTTATACATGCCATAATTTGTCAATATGAAAAGCATCAAGGCATTAGCAAAGTTCAATGCACATATCTTTCTATGGCTGCTAAAATAAATGTTTGGTCAAAATACTGATTTAGGATCTTGCAAGATACGAGTTCTAGATTCCTAGCTTCTAAGTAATCAGCAATCATTCTAACCGCTTTTACTTCTAAAAACACAAAGGATAAGCGTGCACATTCACCTTATGATACTGCAATCATCATAATCATGCCCAAGCCCTCATTGTTTCGAACAACTGATATGATACATTGTGATTTGCTTTATTTCTTTACCGCTAATGCATGAAACGAGCACTATGTACACTCACGTTGTAATTCCTTTTTCGGCTAACCTGAGACAAATTACTCTGATAACGACATGTTTCCCTCGAGTTTGTGTTTGGTTTCTTCTGATAGGAATTACTGATGAGTGGGGGCTAAAAAAAGTCTGGACACAACATACCACATTTGTGAAAGTTTCCACTTCGCTCCAATACATGGCTAGTAGTTCCGGAATAACTGTCTATGTGGCAAACATGTACATGTGCACCATATACAAGGAAAGAAGATCAGCTCGAACAAAGGAGCGCAATCGAATCTTAAATAATTTGCTTAAAGGTCCCTTCCGATTAAAAACGATGGGTTGGAACCCCACCACCCTCATGCTTTGGCCACTCTCCATATATAGGAATCAAATTATCACATGTATTGGGGTGAATGCAACTGCAGGGACTAACTAGGCTGGATGAACTTGTACCGAGGTGCTACGCCTCATCATACTACCATGACTCACCTCCACGTAGGATATTATGCCTCAACCAATACTGTCCAGAACACTTGTACCTACCATTCCACTTCGGATGTACATGTCTCACTTGCAAATATTTTTCATGCTTGTGTCTCTTGTTTTGTTTTAGGTACGAGATAGACTACGACCCATACCAACTGCAACGACCTCAGCAGACTATTCAAAGTCCGAGACTCGGTCTTCAATTCGGCTACCTGCACAAATGTGCGAACCCTCATCAGTATCTCAGAGATTGAACCATACCTCTATCCCTTTCAGGCTTCACCAAGGCGAACACGACCTCTTTGGTCCGAGTTAGAGCCGCATACTCGGTGAACTGGATCAAAGGAGGGAGGACTCGCCTCTAGCCTTTTTAAGCTTCACCAAAGTCAACACGAACTCTTTGGTCTGAGTTAGTGCCCCATACTCGGTAAATTGGACCAAAGGAGGGAGGATTCTCCTCTAGCCTTTCCAGGCTTCAACAAGCCCAACATGGCCTCTTTGGTCCAAGTCTGAGCTGCCTAGTTGCTAAACTGAGCCAAGGGAGGGAGGACTTGCCTCTAGCCTTTTCAGACTCCAAAACGGATTAGCACACATGTCTTTATTAATTGGGCAATCATCACGACTACGTGGTAATAATCAACCCGACATGTAAGCCTTATCTTTTCTTCAGAAATCTTCACTCTCTAACTCATTAGTGGGGTTACACATTGGCATTTCCAGAAGAACACCCAACACTTCCCACTCTTCCTTTCTATCAATTCCAACTAACCCTTGGAAGTCAGATAATGTAGAAAAAACCCCTTCTCGGAAACCACTACTATGAGTAAGAATTTCCAAAACAAACCAAGATTGAGGATCCTCCACGTCACAGACAGGTTCAAAACCCCCCACTCCCGACGGAAGAGTTGGCTTCTTGACTCGAAGATGGGAAATCATCGGACGAAGTGGAGACGCAGTTCATTCGGGTTGCTGACCTCGTCCCAGCCATCTAATACCTATACAGAGGGAGCTCATGTCATGGGATCGAGATTATAAGAAACTAGCCACAAATAGGATAGGCATCACCCGCACATCCGACCTGATAACCCAAAGGACATGGTGAAACACTCAAAGAAATCGGATTGAGCACATAACAAAACCATGTCCCAAAAGAGCCTAAGAATCAAAAAGAAGGTATCGGGGAAAGTGAACATACCATGTCAATGAAGAATTGAATCTTGGCGAATAAAGAGTTTCAGTTTAACCTCGTCTGGTGTTAGGGCACGCCAAGCAGATATACGAACCTAGTGAAAGTACAAATAAGAAAAAACCTCCTCTATTTATAGAGAACCAACTGAAGTGACACCTGTTGTGTACTTTCGCTGCACATTAAAGACTATGAAGAAATGATCTAGGTGGCATTCACACCTCTCTAATTTACACCTGTCAAAAGTCAAAGCGCTAATCAAGCTTTACGGTCTCACTTACCAAAAACATTGACCGACCCTTTCAATCTCGGCTTCGACTGATCAAGTCAGAAATGAGATCTGGAGTAATCGTTACTCGCCGAGAGTCAGGTATTTCAAGTCGAGGTCCTCCTCAACAGACCACCTCGACTAAGGGGGCAACTGTACCGGATTGGACAAAGGCCCCTCAAGAGAATAACTACTTGGCAAGCGACGATTACTGAGCCTCCAAGATGGTTTCGTTGAAGCACTGGATGAATGTTGGAGATCTATCCACATCTATCCAATGGCCCAAATCATGCCTCGCTTTCTGGCTCTTCGGTCTATAAATATGTGCCTACATTAATGTTATAGGGACGCATTTATTACCACATACATCAATATTTCCTATATATGTTGACTTAAGAATCGGAGTGTGTGCACCTTTCGCGGGATCAACGTGAATTGGAGCGTCTCGGCCCGATACTTGGAGTAGTCTAACTTTTCAGCTTGTTGAGCATCTCGGCCTATAACCCAATCAAGACCTGCATCCATAACAGAACATGTTTTTTTAAAGAACACGCCACTAAGTTATAAAACAAAAAAAAAACTCTTCCTTTCCGTTCCTTCCAAAATTCTCAATCCAAACATCCTTTAAAGAAACACTTAAAATGACCCACAAACTTTGACATGATTCAAAGCCAAACCATAACCAACTTAATTAATGCAGATTACCCTTCTCATTAACACCACTCTTTATTAGCCTTAATATTATTATAATAAGTTAAATTGAATGACAAACAAAACTTGTTATACATTATTGAGACGGTTCATACATTCATCTATACATCGATATCGATCACACTTTGTTAACGACTTGAAACCCAAAGAGAGAAAGAAACAGCAAGTATCATCTACATATGACCAACCAAGTGTTAGCTTATAGCTTGGTATATTGATTAAGGTTTCTTGATGGATCTAGCAGCTTTTGCTGCTGTAGCAGCTTTGTACTTAGCGGCGTATCTATGAAACAAAGCCAATCCATTACTCGTAACCTCTGCAACATTTTGTACCTTACTCTTTACGGTAGCAGTTCTCTTACTCATTCTATGACCAGGGAACGATTGAACACAATAGCTAGCATCTGTTAAAGCAGTACTCACCCACGTTTCAACGTTGCTTATATGCCACAACATGTTGTCATCAATGATTGTGATTTTGTTCAACCTTCTTAGCTCTTTAATAGCTTGGCTAAGTTGGTCAATACCATCAGTCATTTGTTTCTCACAATCTTGCACTGTTAGATACACTACCTCAGTGCTGTTTAGCTCCTCAAGTTCCTTGACCACCTTCAACAAGTAACCCCTTGTTTGTAGTGCCCTTGTAAGGCTCACTGAAAGTGCTATGTGTGCTAAGTTTTGAGGACCATCTATGGTGGCATGTCTTCCAAACATTGATAGGGAACGGACGCAAAGGTCAGGGTACCTTGTGCTTTGGCAAGCGGATTCTATGTAGGCCATTGATGATAGGGTTTGGGACTTGTGTTTAGCCAAAGATTGGTCATGTGATGCAAGACTTGGAGAGAAAGAAAGGAAAATGATCATGATTGTGAGGTTAAGCGGTGCCATATTTTCTAGTTGTTAGTCCCAAGAGTGAGAGACTTTTCAAAGCTGAAAGGAAGAATTTTCATTTGGATGAGAGGAGTATGGTTCTTATAAATAGAGATTCCTTCAACTCATGGATATCTTTTTAATTTCTCATTTTTTTAATGCTAATTTACGTGCTAAGTTGCAATTAAAATGGGGAACATGATCATTAGGATACGGACTATAATAGAGTCTTCATATGGGTCGGTCATGAAAACTAATTCGGATTAGCATTAACGTTAAGTATTGTTGTCAAAAAAAATTAACGTTAAGTATGGACAAATTATTACAATTAATTAGATAAAGATAATAATGAATTTCATTAATCACAATTTCTTTCAATATTTTTCCTTTACGAAATGAATACACGTGGCAGTTATTATGATTCAGATCCATTGATCATACTTTTAGAACATTATTCAAATCAAATTACATATTTGTGATTAATTAAAAATCAATATCAAATAAATTTAAATCATATTTAAATTTTTTATAAAACATTTTTAATTAATTTAAAATTAATATTAAATAATTTGAAATTTCAGTATCATAAAAAATTTACTTTCCACATTGTTTTCATTAAATAATATTCATAGGCAAATTCAAAACATAATAAACCCAATTCCAAAAGCGTTAAAACTCTGGGTCAGCTGTCCTGCCCTTCGAGACACCTACAATGAGCGAGGGATTAGCCAATGCTGTCCGTGCAGTGGATACCCAGGTTTACCAAAAAACCCATTTCCAAATGCATCCGAAATGTTAAGTATATATCTCTTGTTTAAGAAGGAAGTATATAGATATTTGAGTTTAGTGGCACGTGTAGTAATTAATGCTCGTCAACTTTTTGTTCTCATATATACGTTTTTTGGGTATAATTCTTGTAAACATTTGGATTTCATAGGTTTTGACTTAATTATTAAGTTATAAAATGTCTGTCAATGTTGAATGATGAGGGAAAAAATAATTATTGGATGCTTAGGAGGGGGACACGTACAGAAGCTAGTAGTATGACATGAGAACCGTTTAATAAGAGATTATTAATTAATGATCATGTAGGATGAATTATGTTTCAACATGGGACTTATATCCGGCGTTGCCAACGTGCCTTTGTCCACCGGCAAAGTTGAAAGATAACCTGAAACACATGCATGCACGAAATATTTTGAACGTCTGGTTGGCAAAACACGTTTAAATCACACTACAACAATGTGCGGTATATAAAAGGGTTCATATATATATATATATATATATATATATATATATATATATATATATATATATATATATATATAAAACAGTAAAAGTAGAAAATTACAAAATATCATAATTAATGCCGGGTACACTTGGGGCCCCATCGACGCACTAAAAATGAAAGCAAAGCTAAAAACAAAATTACATAGTAGAAGCATTATTACTTAGTGGAAGAATTTCTCTCCACTTTCTCCAATTATGGAATTTACTATGTATGAATAGGATGTTTGCCGACACATATAATTCTTGCCGACACCAATTAATTAATTAATTAATTTTTGTCTTTTCCTTTATTCTTTTGTTGAATCATAGCTTCAATTAGAGAGTCCCAATAATCTTCTGGGGAAGGCTCTGGCTGAGATTCTCCAGCTAAAGATTCAAAAATCTTTGAATCCATGGATCCATGCGATGAACTTGTCTTCATAGAAGAACTGGTTTTTATAGAAACAATTTCTTCATTAACTTCAAAAGTTTTGAAGAATTGATTTTTTATATGGTCCAGAGTTCTAGCCATAATTTTCTCCTCAGATTCATTAGGATGAATCTTTTGGTAATAATTTTTTAAATGGCACTAGTGGAAAAAAGGCATTTTATATCGGTTAAAATTGACATTTCATATCGGTTCTTGAACCGATGCCGAAAAAGGAGATATAAAAAAATTGGACATTTCATATCGGTTCCTGAACCGTTATGAAAAGTTTTTTCATATCGGTTATATAGGCCAACCGATATGAAAAGTCATTTTCGCTTATTTTTTATATCGGTTATATATTTGAACCGATATGAAAAGTCAGTTTCCGCTTATATTTTATATCGGTTATAATTTTGAACCGATATGAAAAGTATTTTTAACATCGGTTTTCTTCCAGAACCGATATAAAATACGGATTTTTAACATCGGTTCAATATAGAACCGATATGAAAACTGAAGGTTTTTTTTTAAAAAAAAGTGTTTTCTGTTCAGCAACATAATGGAATAACAATTCATTATTAATTGGTAACCAATATTAGAATTATTGCATTCATAATATTCAGTATTTGATTGAACTGAAGTAATTCTTCATTGATTGAAATAAGCTAGATACAAAGGATTATATAGAGATCCTTTACATAGAGACTTGAGTAGCAACTATAACAGAATCTAACTGAATAACAAACTGAAGCTAACAGATTAACAAACCGAAACTGAAGCTAACAACATCAGTTATATTAAGACTTAGCTTATTATCTAATATGGTTGAACACAAACAAAAATGTACAACAATACAAATGGAGCCACTGAAAATCACAAATGGAGCCACCTCCAGCAAAGCCACCGACCACCTCCAGCAAAGTGAAACTCAATAATAAAAATGGAGCCACTGAAAATCACAAAGACAATAATTCAGTTTATTAGTGCAGACAAACCATCACCCAAATGGTAAAAGTTAAACAGCATTCCTACGGTTATGAATGCAGCAGACCTAAATAAGCAGTCTCACATGGCTGCAGCAGACAGTTTAAACTGAAATTAAACAGCATTCCTACGGTTATGAATGCAGCAGACATAAATAAGCAGACTCACATGGCTGCATCAGACCTACAGTTTTCAGATAATACACCAATTTTTATTTATAGACACTCAGCCCTTCTATGAACTAAACCAGTTGATATCAGCAAGACAAACATCAAATGTACAATGATTTCAGCATAGGTATAACTCTCCTCATCAACTACATACAAAGAAGGTGAGATCTTAAACTTAGAACTCAAAATCCATTTGACTTTCATTCTATATAAATTATGCTAAGCTAGTAAAAGTAGAAAGCAGCCAATTGCTGCATCTATATAAATCCAGTTGCTGCATCTAACTGGGATGTGACTTTATATTTTCAAAAACAGAAGAATGAGGTTGGAAATACTGTTTGGGTTTTTGCTTATGCTATACCTTGATGATGTTTCAGTTATCATCAAAACCCAATACAAACAGATTTCATCAACAAATCTCCTTCCTTTGTTTTCCATTGATTCCCAGTCTACATGATTTACACTGATTACAGTAATAGATCAATCCAGAATCAAAACTGTCCAGAAATCAAAATTCAATCCAGAAACAAAACTGTCCAGAAATCAAAATTCAATCCAGAATCAAAATCAAAATTCAAAACTGTCCAGAAATCAAAATTCAATCCAGAATCCAGAAATCAAAATTCAATCCAGCCAAAAGACAATACTACCCTTGGTTAATTAGTAAGTACCAAAAGACATAATGGATTTACCTTTCTAGCCTATTATCACCCAATAGAATGATTTCGGTAAAGTTCAAGAAATAGTTGTGCCCACCGACACCGAATATCGTATAGATCGTCATCATTGAATGGTTCGGTATTGTTGAATCTCTACAATATGATATGACACAAGACCAAACATTAATTAATCAACTAAAACACATTTTTAATATAACTTGTAAAAAATTCTATTACGTACCTCCAACCATAAATCAACAATACTTGCAGAGACAATGTTGAACATATGTCTCATAACATAAAATCCACACTCAGTGTTGCCAGCTTGCCTTCGGGACTACAAATTATATGTCATAGTAAATATTATATATAGTAATAAAATACATTATAAAAATTGTAATTAAATCTCAAGAGTTAAACTTACATCGGGGTTAATCCATATAGGTGCCTTCTTTCTAGTCCCCATCAACTTATGATATCCTTCCATAGCACTAATAAAAAAGAAAGACATCATACAAACTCTCTAACTTTGTTGTTACTTTTCTACACATGATGTATAATAAATAAGAGCTTACATATTAACTTTTTGCTTGAGGGATGCAGTCGGCTTCTTTCCAAGCGAGCAAAGGAAGACGATTTCATTACTCATAGGACAAATGATCAACAATTGCCAATGTGACCTACATTGGGAAACAATTAGTGACAAATCACATAAAATTTGAAGATAATTGATAAACATGTACTTACATATAAAGATAGGGCGCTAGGTAAAACTCCTTGGAATTAGCTGGAGTCAAAACGTGCTGAGGAATCACCGGAGACAAAAAATGTTGAGGGTCAATGAAACCATACAAATCACTATTGCCCTTCAAGATACAGTGACGTTGCATATACCTAAGATGTCATGCTAAATGTTAATTATACAGTTTGAAAGTTAATTGGTTAACTAAAGTATAAGTAAAACTAACTTACGTCAACCAAAATTGTACAACACTTAAGCTGAGCATTTGGTTACCACAACAAAGATCCATTATTTCTTTCTCTACTAGAAAAAATTCTTGAAGAATGGGATCATGTTCCAATCTTAGTTGTATAGGATTTTTAATAGGTACAATCAATATCATCAACTCTTGAATCGGACTAACTTGAGGTGCAGCACTTTTGGGTGGATTGTCGACCTTGCTAGATTTTCCAATTTCCTAGACAAGATAATATATTAGTAAGTCTTCTCTACCATTACCAAGTTATTTCCAGTGTAAATATAGAAAGAAATGAGTAATATTGAAAACCTTATTTGAAAAATGTTTAACAAGTCTTCTCGGCCACTGAATAAAATTTTTTAGGGCTTGTTCCACAGTTTGAACCTCATCAGTGGGCATAGGAACTTGAGCACCTCGATGTCGAACCTCTTCAACCACCACCCTCACCATATCATTCTCCAAACTCTTGTTATGAATGACTGAGCCCAAATTGAATATACGACCAATTGCCACCAAATGGTAAGGATTATCAACGTACAACTTACACCGATCTGGTATATCATCTGACTGATCTGGGTTATCATCAAATTGATCTTGGATATCATCAAATTGATTCTGGATATCATCAACAGAACAACTACCCTTATTACTGTTTGAGCATTGTTGGGAGTAGCCCATAGAAGCCAGCTCCTGCATTGAATTTCATAAAACATTAAAGGCATTCTTTTTACATTTTACTTTTTACCATAAGTGTTAATTTATATATACCTGCATCACATCCTGTCTAACTTTCTGTGTAAGTTTTTCGGTGAGGTTCTGAGTAATTTTTTCTGTGAGGATAGCTAAGTCTTCCTTGGTGACAACTTCTGAGGTGGGCCCACAACGTGAACGTCGTCCAAAGTAATTTATAATGCCCACACCTCGTCCAACACCACGAACACGACCGGGGTGCTCGGGACACCCAATCGCACTAGCCAATATATCTTTGCGTCCATGTGGAACAAAGGTTCCTTGCGAAGATTCTTCTTCTAGAGAATCCTAGAACATGTAATTCACAAACATGCTTAAAACATGAGCATTCTTGTTAAAATTAAAATTGAATATTTACTTACAATTTTCTCAGCAATAACGCGTGCTTTTTCAGATGTAAAAGCACCATTTCTCTTTTGCCTGGCTCTCTTCCATAATTCATGGCGTTTAGGTGGTGATGGTGGATTGACAACTAGCGAAGGATCAGATCGGGATGCTTCTTCATTCTCTTTCTCCCTTTCTTTCAATATCTTTTCACGAAGCAAACCATAACCCCCACGAGACAAAGTGTGAGGGTAGAGATTATTTGACTGAACTTCTTGTGCTTTTTTCCTTTTCTCCTATTATCAATAATAACATGCAAATAAATACAAAAAAATTAAATAAATATACTTGAGAACTTTTTTAAATGAAACAACATTTAGCAAGCTAATGTGCACAGCCACCTAAGGACTACAGAGGAATGAGGTTGGAAATACTGTTTTGGTTTTTGCTTATGCTATACCTTGATGATGTTTATGTTCTGATTATTAACCATATGTTCCTATTAACTTGCTAGCCTTAGTTACATTGTAAATACTTAGTCAATGCACAGGTTTAATTTCTGTTATTGTTAAAGAAATTAGGATAATTCTTTTAACATTTTTCTTAATTTAGAAGTACTCTTAATAACATGTTAATATCACAGTCTAGTTACATTGAATTTTTAATTAAACAACAAAAATTAAAAAATCATCAAAAAAATTAATCGAAACTGTTGCTCTCCGAAACGGTAAATACAAAGTGAACTGTGAAGTGAAATTTAACCTTTGCAGATTTTCTGTTCTATACTTTTTTATTTTCTGTTTGTTTCCCTTGCGAGCATGAAATAATGGTTAGTTGTTGTGGCTATAGATGCAGAAGCAATTTGTGCTTCTTCCTACTAGAAAGGGGATATAATGGTTAGTTGTTGTGGCTATAGATGCAGAAGCAATTTGTGCTTCTTCCTTACATGATCTCTGTGTGTTCAATGTTTTAATAAAATCTTTTTTTTCTTTTCCTAATTTTACATGCTGCATTTCCTTTTTTGTTGCATCTCCTTTTTTGTTGAATCCCCCCACTGGGTTAATGGTTTACTCTATGCTAATATTGTGTTTGTTGTTAAGCATAAGAATGTCTATTGTGAAACATAAGTTAGTAAAATGTTTATGATGGTTTAATAGTCAACGTTCCTAGTATTTTTTTTATGAAGTTGTGATTTATATCAAAAAATATGAAGATGAATCTTGGAACATAAATAAGAAAAACCCAAACGCTTCTTGGAACTCTGGTTTAGGTCCCTTTAGCTATAACTTTAGGTTTGATTTATTTACATGTGGCTTGCTCTTTTGCTATTAGGAGGCATTTATGCAGATAATCAAAACATGGCAGAGAAATGTGCAGTGAAGTTAGAAGAGCAGCAGTGTTTGTAACACCCGTTTCTACCCCTTTCATTTATATCAATTATCAGAGTGCACAAATTATTTTTTTCTTTGAAACGGAATGCTACAATTACTTCAAAAACACGTCATTTGTTTAACTTCAATTAAAAACATTACGTGGCATCATGGGCGGCCATTACTCAAAAATACAGTTACAATGTTAAAACAAAATCCAACAAAACGTACAAGACAAAATCACTATCTAATAAGACGCCCCCCAGGTGCTACGTATCAGAGCGACTCGAACTCAAAGAAAATGAAGGTCAAAGCCTTCAAGTACGGTTACCTGAAAAGTAAAAATCAACAAAAGGGGTGAGTCTCAAACCCCATAATAAAGTACATAAGGAGTAGTATATACAGATACAGGACTACATCAAAACACAGCAATAATCACTTTAATCACCAGTTCAGCACCAACTTAATATTCACCAAACGATCACCAAATAAATAATCACCAAGTAATCACCAAATAAAATAATCACCAAGTAATCACCAAATAAATATTCACCAAGTATCACCAAATAAATAATCACTAAAACATTCACCAAGTATATGTTTAATGTATGAGATGCAACCCAAAACTCCACTGGGCATATGCATGTGGATCCATTCACCAAAAATGAGCCTTGAGGGCATTCACCAAAATTTGTAATAAGGCCGAAGCCCGAGGCCGAAGCCTATTCACCAAAATCATGCATATGATTATGCGACACCATGACCATGCATCACACACCAGAATCACCAAATAAATAATGCCATAGCATATTCACCAACGCATCAAAAGAGGATTACAGACCCCATTCACCAATAATAATATACACCATATATATATATATATATATATATATATATATATATATATATTTGCATACCACACTATTACACAGCACATTATTTTCACCGTGACAACACCATTTAAAATTACAAGAAACAGCACCTTAGTCTCATGAAGAACACCAATATTTTATTAAAGAGGAACAGTAGCGATTTCCAAACCAAACAACAACTAGGACACAGTCACTTGGGACTTTCAGAAACGACTGGGAAAAATATTAATTTTTGGTTTTGGCCTGGACAAACAGATAGACAATTAAATAAGCGTCGTAACGCACTTTGAAACGCCTAAAACGGACACCCGAGTCAAAAGTTACGTTAAAAACAAATTTAGGAACAATTAGGCAACACTGCTGGGAACTGGCGCCTTAGGCGCCCAGCGCCCAGGCAACACACGCAGCGCCCAGCGCGCAACACAGGCGCCCAGCGCCCAGGCGCGCGCCACACACACACACGCACAGCAAGCAGGCGCCCAGCGCCCAGGCGCGCGCCACACTTGCCCAGCACACACACACAGCGCCTTGGCGCCCAGCACAGGCACCTGGCGCCCAGCACAGGCACCTGGCGCCCAGCACAGGCACCTGGCGCCCAGCACACTGTCAAAACCAGATTTTTATATAAATTCAGCCCAAACATCATTTCTTCTCAATTTTAAAACATCATTTCTTCTCAATTTTAAAACATCATTTCTTCTCAATTTTAAAACATCATTTCTTCTCAATTTTAAAACATCATTTCTTCTCAATTTTAAAACATCATTTCTTCTCAATTTTAAAACATCATTTCTTCTCAATTTTAAAACATCAAAATATCAAAGCACACAACATAACATAAAATGCACTTAGCACATGGCACACCAACACAACACAACATACACTTAGCCAAAACACAATAATTTGGCACGGGGCGCCTAGCACAAAGGCGCCTACTTCCATGACCAAAATTCCGACAACATCAATACTTGGCGCGGGGCACCCCCACTCAAGGGCGCCTAATTCCGTACCTAGACAACAATTTCCAGCAACACTAAAAATACCACAATGGCGCCTTATACGCCTATAACACCCAAAACATCAAATTCACCAACAACAACACATGAGTACCAAATGCTCAATCATCACCAACTATTTCAAACACCACAAAATTACTCCAAACTCAATTAATTAAGCCCAACATTATCATTTATACATTTATTCGAGCACTTAGTACGCAATTCGAAATTCATCTTACAGAGCAACAATTCGCATATCATCACAATGAGCAACAACAATAACAACAACATATTCATATATCATAAACAACATAAAAATCAATATAAACAGGACATAGGACCTAACCCCTACATACATCCCATTATGTTCCCTATTATAAGGCAAGACCCACCCTTACCTTAGTTTCACCGAAGATAGAGATCCCTCCACGAGCACACCGAGTAACCACAGCAACTGAGCTCCTCTCCTCCTCCTTGGGGTTTGCGCCTCTCTCTTCTCCTCTCCTCTCCCTTGCGCTATTTTTCTTCTCTTTTTCTTTCTCTCCTTTGCGTTTCTTTCTTTCTTTCTCACGCTCTCTCCTTTCTCTCCTCTCACTCACGCTTTCTTTTCTTTTTTCACAAATGAGGCACCACTTCACTAACCTAGCGCCTAGCAGCTCAAGTCTACGGGCTTGGGCTTGGCGCACTGGGCCAAATCATAACACCTCCGAAGTACCAACACCACCCCCTTCAGATAAATAAAATAATATAATAATAACTAAAACCACCCAATATTATTATTATTATTATGATCATCATTATTATTATTATTATTATTATTATTATTTCTATCGCCAGCTCCTATTTAATTTAATTAACTAAATACTAAATAACTATTTAATTAATTTCGGGGTGTTACAACTCTCCCCCACTTAGATTATTTTCGTCCTCGAAAATCCGCATCAACATCTCCTTAACTCACCGGCTGGCTACGACAATTGACATCCTCACGGTTATGCTCTAACTAGTCCGTACCCACGATTACAATTAATTCACCCAACAACAAACAACAAAACTCGCAACAAGGTCTTTGTCGAAGATCGACAAGGGACACAAAGAACACACCAAGCAACATAAGACCAATCAGAGAAAACAACACAAGACTTAAGCATTCACAACATTCAGCAGTATTAAAACAACGAGCGGCATTAGTATCGACAATAGGTTTAGCGGAAAACTTTAACGAAACACATACCTCCGAAATGATCCTCATTCTTCCGAAGACTCAGTGCCCACCAAGGCAAACACCCTCCCACTAGACTTCTCTTTCTTCGGCTTGGAACACTTAGTACTAATATGTCCCATCTCCCCACAGTTGTAGCAAACAACGTCTCTCTTCTCGCACTTAGCAGCTACGTGGCCTTCCTTGCCACACTTGAAACACTTGAAGGTCATGCAATCGGGACTCTTATGTCCCGGCTTTCCACACTTGTGACACACAATGCCCGCAGTAGCGTCTCCCCCACTTGGCTTCCTGCCCGAACTCTCCTCTCCCTTTCCTTTACCACCTGAAACATCATAGGGCTTCCCCCTAAACTGAGAATTTCTCTTCTCCTTCACAGCCTTGTAAGCAGCAGAACTGTCTTCCTCATAGATCCTACACTTATCAACCAATCTAGCGAAAACCCGAACCTCTTGATATCCAATTGCTTTCTTTATGTCAGGACGTAGACCACTCTCGAACTTGACACATTTTGAAAATTCAGAATTGGCATCGTTAGCATAATAAGGACAAAATTGAGCCAGCTCCTCAAACATGGCGGCATAATCAGCCACAGTCTTGTCTCCCTGCTTCAGCTCTAAAAACTCCACTTCTTTCTTGGCTCGCACGTCCTCAGGGTAATACTTCCTCTTGAACTCTCTTGTGAAAACCTCCCAAGTCACTTCCTCACCAGCATTTTCCAATCTTCGCAGCATTCCCAACCACCAGTCGTCAGCTTCCTCTGCTAGCATATGAGTCCCAAACTTCACTTTCTGAGCTGGAGTACACTCCATGACACGAAAGACCCGCTCTATCTCCTTCAGCCATGACAACGCTCCATCCGGGTTGTACCGACCCTTAAAGGTGGGTGGGTTCTCTCTCTGGAATGTAGCCAAATTGCGCGTCCCGTCATTAACAACACCGGGTATATTACCCATCGCCCCGGCTATAGCCTGCAAGGCAGCAGCAAGTGCAGCATCGTCCCGTCTGGCCATTCTAGCACTGCAACAGAAAACAGAATTCAGAAACGAGTAACAACTCAATGTTACTCAACACGACGACTCAACTACCGGCCGGACAGACCGAACTGCTCTGATACCAACTTGTAACACCCGTTTCTACCCCTTTCATTTATATCAATTATCAGAGTGCACAAATTATTTTTTTCTTTGAAACGGAATGCTACAATTACTTCAAAAACACGTCATTTGTTTAACTTCAATTAAAAACATTACGTGGCATCATGGGCGGCCATTACTCAAAAATACAGTTACAATGTTAAAACAAAATCCAACAAGTCGTACAAGACAAAATCACTATCTAATAAGACGCCCCCCAGGTGCTACGTATCAGAGCGACTCGAACTCAAAGAAAATGAAGGTCAAAGCCTTCAAGTACGGTTACCTGAAAAGTAAAAATCAACAAAAGGGGTGAGTCTCAAACCCCATAATAAAGTACATAAGGAGTAGTATATACAGATACAGGACTACATCAAAACA
Source organism: Astragalus membranaceus (assembly GCA_039519185.1). Lineage (NCBI taxonomy): Eukaryota > Viridiplantae > Streptophyta > Magnoliopsida > Fabales > Fabaceae > Astragalus > Astragalus membranaceus. Next base: position 41,661,283 of record CM076854.1, on the reverse strand, counting down.
CAGCAATAATCACTTTAATCACCAGTTCAGCACCAACTTAATATTCACCAAACGATCACCAAATAAATAATCACCAAGTAATCACCAAATAAAATAATCACCAAGTAATCACCAAATAAATATTCACCAAGTATCACCAAATAAATAATCACTAAAACATTCACCAAGTATATGTTTAATGTATGAGATGCAACCCAAAACTCCACTGGGCATATGCATGTGGATCCATTCACCAAAAATGAGCCTTGAGGGCATTCACCAAAATTTGTAATAAGGCCGAAGCCCGAGGCCGAAGCCTATTCACCAAAATCATGCATATGATTATGCGACACCATGACCATGCATCACACACCAGAATCACCAAATAAATAATGCCATAGCATATTCACCAACGCATCAAAAGAGGATTACAGACCCCATTCACCAATAATAATATACACCATATATATATATATATATATATTTGCATACCACACTATTACACAGCACATTATTTTCACCGTGACAACACCATTTAAAATTACAAGAAACAGCACCTTAGTCTCATGAAGAACACCAATATTTTATTAAAGAGGAACAGTAGCGATTTCCAAACCAAACAACAACTAGGACACAGTCACTTGGGACTTTCAGATACGACTGGGAAAAATATTAATTTTTGGTTTTGGCCTGGACAAACAGATAGACAATTAAATAAGCGTCGTAACGCACTTTGAAACGCCTAAAACGGACACCCGAGTCAAAAGTTACGTTAAAAACAAATTTAGGAACAATTAGGCAACACTGCTGGGAACTGGCGCCTTAGGCGCCCAGCGCCCAGGCAACACACGCAGCGCCCAGCGCGCAACACAGGCGCCCAGCGCCCAGGCGCGCGCCACACACACACACGCACAGCAAGCAGGCGCCCAGCGCCCAGGCGCGCGCCACACTTGCCCAGCACACACACACAGCGCCTTGGCGCCCAGCACAGGCACCTGGCGCCCAGCACAGGCACCTGGCGCCCAGCACAGGCACCTGGCGCCCAGCACACTGTCAAAACCAGATTTTTATATAAATTCAGCCCAAACATCATTTCTTCTCAATTTTAAAACATCATTTCTTCTCAATTTTAAAACATCATTTCTTCTCAATTTTAAAACATCATTTCTTCTCAATTTTAAAACATCATTTCTTCTCAATTTTAAAACATCATTTCTTCTCAATTTTAAAACATCATTTCTTCTCAATTTTAAAACATCAAAATATCAAAGCACACAACATAACATAAAATGCACTTAGCACATGGCACACCAACACAACACAACATACACTTAGCCAAAACACAATAATTTGGCACGGGGCGCCTAGCACAAAGGCGCCTACTTCCATGACCAAAATTCCGACAACATCAATACTTGGCGCGGGGCACCCCCACTCAAGGGCGCCTAATTCCGTACCTAGACAACAATTTCCAGCAACACTAAAAATACCACAATGGCGCCTTATACGCCTATAACACCCAAAACATCAAATTCACCAACAACAACACATGAGTACCAAATGCTCAATCATCACCAACTATTTCAAACACCACAAAATTACTCCAAACTCAATTAATTAAGCCCAACATTATCATTTATACATTTATTCGAGCACTTAGTACGCAATTCGAAATTCATCTTACAGAGCAACAATTCGCATATCATCACAATGAGCAACAACAATAACAACAACATATTCATATATCATAAACAACATAAAAATCAATATAAACAGGACATAGGACCTAACCCCTACATACATCCCATTATGTTCCCTATTATAAGGCAAGACCCACCCTTACCTTAGTTTCACCGAAGATAGAGATCCCTCCACGAGCACACCGAGTAACCACAGCAACTGAGCTCCTCTCCTCCTCCTTGGGGTTTGCGCCTCTCTCTTCTCCTCTCCTCTCCCTTGCGCTATTTTTCTTCTCTTTTTCTTTCTCTCCTTTGCGTTTCTTTCTTTCTTTCTCACGCTCTCTCCTTTCTCTCCTCTCACTCACGCTTTCTTTTCTTTTTTCACAAATGAGGCACCACTTCACTAACCTAGCGCCTAGCAGCTCAAGTCTACGGGCTTGGGCTTGGCGCACTGGGCCAAATCATAACACCTCCGAAGTACCAACACCACCCCCTTCAGATAAATAAAATAATATAATAATAACTAAAACCACCCAATATTATTATTATTATTATTATGATCATCATTATTATTATTATTTTTATTTCTATCGCCAGCTCCTATTTAATTTAATTAACTAAATACTAAATAACTATTTAATTAATTTCGGGGTGTTACAGTGTTTTTGTTGTGTCACTTTGAGGTGAGATGGCTTCGGCTTTGATTGTTTGGGAAGTGGAAGTAGCTTGTAGTTTTGAGGATATGAATTTGGTGGAAATATATGGAAGAGAAGTTGCTGTGAAGTGGCCTGATGCAAGTGTATTTAGCAGCAAGTGGAGGTAGCTATATTTAGCAGCAAGCGAATTTAGCAGGAAGTGAATTGGTTGGGGTAGCTATATTTAGCAGCAAGTGTATTCCCTATTAGCTGAAACATCATAATACTGAAGAAACTTAATGTACTTGAAAATCAATTAAAAAAACAAAGTTCTAAATTTGCACTCAGTATGTGATACAAACCTCCAATTGCATCGCTTCACTAGGGTCTAATATTTGACCAAGTATATTCAAACACTCTAAAAGCACATCATATCATAATTAAAACCTTGTTAACCTTTCTTTTTTTTTTTTATATATATTCTACACTTGGCTTGAATTAAGTAACAGAAGAAGTACTAATTATTTTGCTACAATACTCCCAGCTAAAGGACTCCAATTGTGTGTTTAAGTTGTTTATTGGTCTATTATTATTTGCTTATTTTAATTATTGTATGGATATGTCCTTAAATGATCTTAAGCTTGTATTTTTATTGTAAATTGCCTCAATTTAGTTCATTTCAAGCACCTTCTGATTCAACAACCAATGATGGGCATCGTTTTTCTGATGAACTCGAAGAACTCGTACGGTGAAAAGACAATATTGGGTGGACAAAGTGAGAAGTATGTCAATTAATTTTTGTGTTGATGAAGTAGTTTGCCATTTTATAAAAATTGAAGGCGAAAACAAAAAATAAAAGATGATTCTCATTCCTTGGTTGCAAACAGCAGAGTAACAATATCTTCTCGCAATTACAGTGACAGCACCGAGCAACAACAACCAGAAGAAAAAAGAAATAAACAAACAAAAAAAAAAACCCTAACATTTCTGTTCTGCAGTTTTTGCAAGATCCTGATGTATATTTACAGAGAAATTAAACCTATTAATCGAATTGAAAACTTCTTAATAAGCGCTAATCTATCATGCACAAAACGACTGAGAAAGATACAAACCTGTTATGGGCGGTGATTGTGCGTCCAAGCCGGTTCGTTCCTCTTCGTTGGTGATTTCAGTTCGCAGGAAGCATAGAGAAGTGAGATGAGGGCTCGCCGGAGCTCCTGGCTGCGGGGTGGTGGTGAGGCTTGAAGTTGGGCAACAATGGTTTGAGTAGGGTTTCTGCGAAGGTCCAGAAAGAGACAACAGGGCCGAGGAAGAAGACTAGCGTTTTCACTTTTCTGCGTACGTAGGGTTTTCTGCGAATGGTTTTCTGCGAGAGAGATGCGAATGAGAGGGGAGAGATGCGGGTTTCTGCGAATGAATGAGAGTGAGAGGGGAGAGAGATGCGGGTTTCTGCGAATGAATGAGAGTGAGAGGGAGCGAAGGGGAGCTAAAATTGCTTCGTTTCTATAACGGGTGGTCTCTGGACCCGTTATGGAATGCCAAATTTTTGGACTTTTCATATCGGTTATATACATGAACCGATATGAAAGATAATTTTTTCGCTTTCTATATCGGTTCCAATGCCAACCGATATAAAAAAAGAAATTTTAATTACAAAACTGCCACCGCGTCACTTTTAACATCAGGTTGTTTTTAACCGATATGAATTCCTGTTATAAAATGTGTTTTTTCCACTAGTGTGGGCCATATCAAGACCTTGACCAAATTTTTCTTTTGGAATCTTCTGGTCTTCATCAATAGCTTCTTTAATTTTTACTTCCATTTTATGGAGGTCTTCGTTGTCAATTTTATTCCACCATTTTGAGAAGAAATGTCTTCTAAGGATTGGATCATTGTAATTGTTTCTTGTGATGGTAATTGCCCATCTCCAAATCCAAGGAATTTGAAATTTAATAAAGAAAAAACAAGGACCTTGTCCTGTGATCATTTTTGAAGCATTTTTCAAAAATAAAGGATTATGATCACACCATGAATTATATAAATTCAATAAATTTTCTGGTAAAACTTCTATTGAAGGACCAATTTTCCTCCACCAATTAAAAAACCATTGTGGTATTGGTTTGGCCAGAATTTCTGAGCTAGCACTGAAAAACCATGAGTGCTTATTCTTCGGATTTTGATAATAAAATGCCAAAGTAAATGCTTGGATATAATCCCAATAATTGAAGTGAACATTTTTTACTTCAGCAATTTTAATTGCCTTATCTCCATTTGGATTTAAACCTCATTCTCTGGGTGTCAATATCTTATTGATATGACATTTACTGTAATTAATAAAATTATCAGGATTATTATTCTGATAATAATGAGTTATTGTTACTGATTCAGTAACTTGAAGTAAAACTTCTAAATGTGGTCTAGACTTACCATTAAGTCCAGGATATCCTCTAGATTCGAGGTATCTTGTTTTAATTGACCATCCATCATTAGGAGTCAATTCCATATCATCTTCTTCGAGATACATTATGTCCTCAGTGATTGGATTTTCACAATATTCTGTGACTTCATTAACAGGATTATAATTATTCACTGTATCTTTGTAAGAATTTGTCTTACTTGAAGAAGATATATCTTCTTTCTTTTGTGGCCCTGTTAATTGTAATAGGTTTCTGTTTCTATGAACAGTAGTCCAATCCCCTATTAGAGGAGTGTTTGATTCTTGATAGGGCAGCATATTGTTGCTCCTATTTCTTCCACCACCACGGCCACGGCCTCTACCCCTATTGGGGGATGTCATTTCCCTGCAAAAATTCACGGGTTAAATAATCAGCAAGAGAATTATTTTCTCCTTTAATATATTGGATATCAAATTCAAAAACTGATAACTGAGCTTGCCAATTAGCAAAGATTTGTTTTGCAACAAGATTTTTGACATCTTTTTCAATGATTGATTTAGCAGAGCTACAATCAATTCTTAACAAAAATTTTTGATTTAATAAATCATCTTGAAATTTTGAAATACATTTAATAATAGAAAGCATTTCTTTCTTAACAGTCGAGTAATTAGACTGAGTTGAATTCCACTTTCCAGAAGTGAATCTGACCAATACTTCTTTATTTGTATCAGGTATAACCTGCTTTAGGATACCTCCGTATCCTAAATTAGAAGCATCTGTTTCTACTATCTTAAAATATTTAGGATTGGCTAAAGATAAGCAAGGTAAACATTTTACTTTGCTCTTAATCCTTTGAACAGCCTGAGAATGTTTCTCAGTCCAAGGACCTGGGTTTTTCCTTAATCTATTATATAAAATAGATGTATCCTGAGCTAAATTCTCATAATAGCCTGAAATATAATTTAAACTTCCTAGAAACCTTTGTAATTGTTTTTTCTCTGAAATGATATCAGGAAATTTTGAAGCAAATTCAATACTTCTGTTGATAGGGATAATTGTCCCCTGGTCAATTTCATGTCCTAAAAATCTAACTTTTGTTTGAAAGAGTTTCATTTTTGGAGCTGAAATAACTAAACCATTATGTTTAACTAAATTTTTAAACGTTTTCAAATGTTTGATATGTTGATCAAAAGTTTTAGAAAATACTAAAACATCATCAATATAAACAATCGTAAAATCTGAATAAGGATTAAAAATATCATTCATAATATTTTGAAATTCTGATGGAGCATTCTTCAAACCAAAGGGAAGAACATTCCATTCATAATGTCCAAACGGGATAGTAAAAGCTGTTTTATATTTATCAGATTCATTAATCTGAATTTGCCAATAGCCTGATTTCATGTCAAATTTTGAAAAAATCAAGGCATCATTAAGCCTATCCAATAAATCTTTTTTATTGGGAATTGGATATCTAATCCATTTCAAAACCTTATTGAGAGGTTTATAATTAATAACTAATCTTGGAACACCTCGTTCCCTTTCAGCATTTTTATTTACATAAAATGCTGTGCAACTCCAAGAAGACTTGGATTTTCTAATTAACCTTTTTTCCAAAAGAGAATTACTTTTTTTTTTACAAAGATCAAGATATTCTTGATTCATTTGTGTTAGACTATAGTATAACCTTAGAGGGGGGGTGAATAAGGTTATATGCAATTCTTGGATTCTTTTCAAAATAAATGATAAGTTTGTTTAAATCAAATGCGGAAAAAGAGATTTGAACTTATCAGATATATGCAAGTAGGCAGATTAGGCACAATGAGATATTATTCTATATTCAATATTTACAATAAGGTTGTTTTATAAGTAATGTAATGATATTGAATATAGCAGATCTACAGTAGTGATAGAGAAGATGATAGATAAACAGATCTGTAGTACAACGAGTATAACTATAACCAGATTAACAGATTCAGATCAGAGTAGGGATATAGTTATACAACCAGATTAACAGATTCAGATCAGAGTAGTGATATTATAAACAGATATAAACAGTAAATAAAGTAAAGAGAGAGGGATAGAGATACACCAGGAATTTTACGAGGTTCGGGATAAAAGCCCTACGTCCTCGGCCTCCGGCTTTGCAACCTTTGGACTTTGCTGAAAACCACTATATGAAGAATGTTTTACAAACAGGCAACTTCAGATAGCAAATCCCAATTCCCCCGAACTGAGAACCCGAGCACCTAGCTAAGAATTTCAACACCGCTTCAATCTCCAGATTGAACGACCCAAGATCACCTCCCAGGATTTCAAACCAACTCAATCTCCTGATTGAGAGACCCAATAAAACTTCCCAGGATTTCAAACCAACTCAATCTCCTGATTGAGAGACCCAAGAAAACTTCCCAAAATTTCAAACCAATTCAATCTCCTGATTGAGAGACCCAAGAAAACTTCCCAGGATTTCAAACCAACTCAATCTCCTGATTGAGAGACCCAAGAACAATTCCCAGGATTTCAAAGTGACCCCCACAATAGTAGATTACAATATAGAAGCTATGATCTAATCACCTCAGATAATATGACAATATAATAGCTGAAAGAGATGAGTGACTAGATCTATAAAAATGATATGAAAGTGATAGCTCTATTTTTCTCTTTCTCAGATCTAGAAAATGTACGTGAGAAGTAGAGAATATGTGATTTGTGGTGTGGATGAGTGAATTGAAAAGTGTTTCACACCTGCCTATTTATAGGCTTAGGAAAGCGTAGGATTTTGAAAAAAACATTTAATGAAATGATGAATCGATTGTTTGATGAAGTTAAAATGTTGATGAATCGATTCTTATCATTTTAGAAGACATAAGAATCGATTATATGGCTAGTTAAAAAATTGAGGAATCGATTCTTTACATATGGAGAACATAGGAATCGATTGTTTGTTTATTTGGAAATAGGTGGGAATCGATTTTCAGGACATCCTGAATAAGGTAGGAATCGATTCTTACTTTGTTTAAAATGAGGAGGAATCGATTCATAGCCTATAGGATTGCTTGAAAATCGATTTCATAGTCTTTTGAAATAGAAGGAAATCGATTCTTACCTTTGGCTTATGTATATGCATGAGTCGATTACATACTTCAAACATAGGGCAAGGAAATCGATTCTTGGCCTATTGGTGAGCCTAAAATCGATTTCATAGCCTATATAAATTATATAAATCGATTTCATAGCCATTGGAACAAAATAGAAAATTATTTTTGATTTCCACAAAATCGATTTTAGGTTTAGGTGCCACCTTATGCATGCATGCAATTTTATAAAATATTTTTCAAAACTATTTTGATGCACCATGCATGTTTTGAAAAACTCATCTCTCAGCTACTAAAAGTCATAGACCTTTAGTGATAGGACCTTACATTGTGTCCTAAAGAAAGCGGATAAACAATTAGGTCTTCATCTTCAAAAGTGGCTTCTTCTCCAAGCTGCTCCACTTTAATGCTTCCTGCTTTTTGCTTTATGTCCTGTACTTTATTTTGTCCCTGCACTTTTATACACTGCAACCATTAGTAGACTAAATGTAATTTGTTATCATACAAAACAAAGAGTGTTTGTCCTTGGTTCAACAATTTGGGCTGGCCTAGCCTTTGTAGGAATTTGATTTTCGTTAAAATTATCAATATAGGGTAGAGAAACAATATGTTGTTTCCTACTCCAAAAAGCATTTGGTAAATCATTGCATACCTCAGAAACAAATTGTTGTTCAATTAACTTAATTTGTTTCTTAGTTTCATCTTTTTTAAGATGATCCTTAATATTGAAAATATTTATTTCTTCTTTAAGAAAACATATTTGTTTTTCTTTAATAGAAAGAATATCTTTAATCTCACTAAGAATCCTAGTATAAGGATTAGTAATAAAATTAAAAATAATTTCTTTATTGTCAATAATGATAGTGATACCATCTTGATCAATATTTCTAATAGGCATAATATTATGCAAGAAAGGAGTACCTAAAATAATTCTACTAGTTAAATTTTTAACTAATATAAAATGAGTTGGCAAACAAATATTTTGATTACAAATATAAGTATTAGAAAGTTTATAATTGACTTTCAAACGACTTCCACTGGCTTGCGTAAGAGCTTGAGTGGTTTTCTCAAAATATTTTGTAGGAATAATTCCTTCCTGAATGCAATTAAGATCAGCACCACTATCTACAAGTGCTGCTTCATTTTTTAAAATAAAATTCTTATTAATTACCAAAGTCACTTTCACAAACCATTTTTGTGAAGTTACTCTGTGTAATAAATATTTTTCACTAGCAATATTACTGCTAGAAGGAATAGTAGAAATAAAAGGGGTTTTCTTCAAATTACCAGGAATCCCTAAGGAAGATATGCCAATATTATCTTTCTTGACCTGAACCATTTCAGATTTTAAGAGATTTATTTCTCTTTTCAAATCATTAGTAGAAACATGAGTTTCTTTAATATTTGATTGTCTAAATCTAGACAAAACCTCACTTATCTGGTAGGGTGCATCTATGATTAGAGGCGTTTCTTTTTTGGAATTTTCCTTGATTAGGAATTTCATCATCTTTTTTCTCAGACTATTGTCTGTAATAAACTCCAAATTTTTTAGAGCTTCTTCTTGTTCCCCATTAAGAACATTTAATCCATTTGTTTCAACAATGGATTTCCAATAATTCGAATTATTGCATTGACAGCTATTGTTGTCAATATCAGAATCTGGAGAAGTACCATCATTGATACATTCTATGTCATTTGAAGAGTCCTGTTCTGATTCAGAACCGATTAATAGAACCTTTTCTAATTGGGTCCTTCATTGTTCATCCTCCAGAGCGTTCAAGGCTTTTTTAGTCCAGCATTGGTTGCTATAATGTTTTGTCTTGTCATAATTGTGGCAAGTAATGTCCAACTTATGGGCTTTCCTCTTTTCTTTATTTTGGAAAGTGTCTTGCTTGGGCTTATTTTTATAAAAATTTATTTTGAATTTTTTCTTATTAGGAGATTTATAAATATCCTTGTTTCTATTAAACTTTTTATAAGTTCTATTATTAAAGCTTTTTTGCTTTTTGTTTTTTAAACCAGGTGGTCTATCCATATCAAAAACAAATTGATTATAAAAATTATTTGTATCCTCCTCTAACTTAAAACCCTTTATAGGTAAGGAAGGTTGAATCTCAGCAACCATTGGTGCCTTAGACTTGTTCATATTATCCAGAATTAATTTCTGTTGAAAAATTTGTTTTTCAAACATTTCTTTTAAAGATAATAAATCTTTTTTAAGAGAAATTATTTGCTCTTCTAAATTATCCAAAAACACCTTCGTGTAATTTTGCGTTCTAATTAAAGAACTTAGTTCTTTAATAGTAACATGTTTACTTTCTAACCCTTTGAGAGAAATAAAAGATCCAGCTTCTATATCCTTTTGTTCTAAGGTAGTTTCCCAATTATCTGGTTGAAGGATTAAAACTTCATTTTTGACTTTATTAACAAAATAATTTGCAAACCATTTAGCAAAAGGAACATAATCCTGAGTTATAGTCAACTCTTCATAATAATCATCTTTGAACTTATTTAGTTCATAAGATGAAAATTTCTTAAAATACCATTGCCTAAATTCGACATATCTATTTAGTTGGAATTCTCCACTGATGAGTTCTCTCATCTTACTCCCAGGGGAGTAATCTATTTTAGAGTTCATCCTATATGGAAACTCATTTCTGGTTATGTAGGTGATTCCCTACTTTAAGAACTCTTTTTCTGATAAATTTCATTCTTTCACTGGTGGTAATATTTTCTATGGTCTCTGCCTCATCTATTTGTTGAGATGTAGAGGCTCTATCCAAACTACTAGGAGCTATATAAAACTCATTACTAGTATGGTTTTCTGATAAAAACAAACGAGTTTCGTTATTATTACGAAGCTCATCTAACTCATTTCTAATGGCTGAATTAATAGGCTGGGAACAAATTCTAGTTCCTAGCATAGCAGACTATTTTGCCAAGTCACTATAAACATCGTTATAGTAACCGTATCGTTCAGAATCACGAGGCCACTCGTCTCGCTTAGCTGCATACTCAGAGAGACGCAATTCAATTTTAAATATTTCTTTGTTAAGCATTCGATGCCTAACTTCTTCCCTAGACACGGGATGACTACTACCATCAATATTCATAACAAGGTAAAATTGTTGTGGATAAACGAGATACAGGACCAAACCCTTTCTGGGTAAAATAATTGAACTTATGAAAATAGTATACTCTAAATATCTTATTTGTCATCTTTGCAAACATTTCTGTTTAAATTTCGACCCGAAGGGAAATATGGATTTCTCCTAAATCAAAGATGCCACAGAGGTTTTTAGCAAAAAGTGTTCTTCGGGAAATCATCTTGTTCAAACGCCTCTTCTGGGCAAAAACGATGATGTTAAGAACACACACTAAAAACATTTTGTGTATCAATGTTTCAACTGAGTGAAACACCAAAAAATATACAAAATAAGATATTTCTAGCATAATCTCTTCATATGAATAATTACAAAATATCATAATTAATGTCGGGTACACTTGGGGCCCCATCGACGCACTAAAAATGACAGCAAAGCTAAAAACAAAATTACATAGTAGAAGCATTATTACTTAGTGGAAGAATTTCTCTCCACTTTCTCCAATTATGGAAAGTTACTATGTATGAATAGGATGTTTGCCGACACATATAATTCTAAAATATTTATTACACAGAGTAACTTCACAAAAATGGTTTGTGAAAGTGACTTTGGTAATTAATAAGAATTTTATTTTAAAAAATTAAGCAGCACTTGTAGATATATATATATATATATATATATATATATATATATATATATATATATATATATATATATATATATATATATCGATTGTTTAAGCCATGGTTAGATAAAAAAAAACTCAATTAAGTGCTTATAACAAAAGTTTTTTATCATATAATTGCTTATGTGTAAATTATTTCTATAATAAAATTTTGTTTATTGAGCTTATAAGCTTTATACATAAGCCATCATGGAGAATTTATAAAAACAAGTTGGAATCAAGTGTTATGACAACTTACGGAGGAATCAAGTGAGAATCCTATCCTTTTATCGTTTTATATAGGCTAAATAGCACTTTTGGTCCTTTATGTTTGCTCCAGATTTCACTTTGGTCCTTTATCTTTTTTTTTGGTCTGTTTTGGTCCCTTATGTTTCATTTTTGTTTCACTTTGGTCCCTGACGTTAGCTTTTACTAACGGACGCCACGCTGGCAGTTAACTGCTGACGTGGCGTCCACAATTCTTAAATGACGTGGCAGTTATGGGTGACATGTAAATTCCACCTCAACAAGTTCCTTTTTTAATTACTTAAAAACATTAAAACATTAATCTTCCTCCTTCCTCGTTCATCTTCATCAAACCCAAATTTCATCAAACCCACTCTTCTTCGTTCCTCTTCTCACAGCTCTTCCTTCTCTTCGTTTTCGTTTCCAGCAAACAATCTGGAAAAACAAAACATATTTTCTTCTTTCATTCTCTCCTCAGATCCAGTAACAGTTTCGCTAATGGGTTCTTCGCAAATGGGTTCTTCCATATCAGAAATCGAAACATTCAACATTCAACAATTCCTTTCGTTCTTCCATCTCAGAAATCGTTTTCGTTCTTTGATTGCGAAACTGAGGAGAGAGAGAGAGAGATCGAAGATGAGGGAGATAGTCAAACTGGGTTTCTGTGATTGTTACTGGATCTGGGTTTCGTTCTTCCATCTCAGAAATCGTTTTCGTTCTTCCAGCTCAAGAAGAAGAAGATCTGAAAAATGGGTTTCGAATTCGTTTTCGTTTGAAGAGGAACGAAGAGGAACGAAATCTGGGTGTCATGAAGAACAACAAAAAACCCAGTGAGGAACGAAATCTGGGTTTTCGTTTTTGATTTTTGAAGAGGAAAGAAATCTGGGTTTTTGATTTTTGAAGAGGAACGAATTCGTTTTCGTTTGAAGAGGAACGAAATCTGGGTTTTCGTTTTTGATTTTTGGTGATATTGATGTTGGTGTTGAAGAGATTGCTGGAAATTGATGAGAAATGGAAGAAGATGGAAAGCGATGAGAGTGATGGAAGAGGAACAGCGATGAGAGTGATGGAAGAAGAACAGCGATGAGAGTGATGAGAAATGGAAGAAGATGGAAGAACAGCGATGAGAGTGATGAGAATAGAAAAGGAATTGTTTTAATTGTTTTAATATTTTAATTGAAATTAAATAAATGGGGTTTGATTTAAATCGAAAAACGAATTGCTGATCTGGAAATGAATGGAGGGACGCCACATCAGCAGTTAACGGCCAGCGTGGCGTCCGTTAGTCAAAACTAATGTGAGGGACCAAAATGAAACAACAATGAAACATGAGGGACCAAAACGGACCAAAAAAAAGATAAATGACCAAAGTGAAATCTGGAGCAAATATAAAGGACCAAAAATGCTATTTAGCCTTTTATATATATATATATATATATATATATATATATATATATATATATATATATATATAGAGAGAGAGAGAGAGAGAGAGAGAGAGAGAGAGAGAGAGAGAGAAACAAAAACGTATTTTTGCATTATAAGCAAAATCTATTATACAGAGCACTAGAGGTATTTGAACTCAATCAAATGACATTGTCTTTTTGCATTTTACCTGGGGGCTTGCTCGTATATATGCCCACGCTCCATGACACAAACAATTACTTTGCATCCAACTATGAACCATTTACGCTCCTGAATAATAGACCAACATATTGTTAATATTTTAGTGAGCATAAACTCATACATTTGGTATGACTCTATTCATTAGAGAAGGAACTTTGTCTTCATTTTGTTAATAGTTAGTCCTTAAATCTCGTATTTATGAATGGAAAAATTTCAGCAACATTTCTCGTTGATCTCCAAAAACACATCTCGCACTTGTTGTCATCCACCACGACCAAGCATGCACCCTAAGACGTTATGAAATATAGTGAACCAAAATTTCCTCAACTACAAGATATAAGATTCAATGACTGACTATTAACCAAATTAAAGAAAAAGTTTCTTCCCAGAGTGTCCCACTTCGACAATTCAACATTTAATATAATGGACGATCCTATCCCGAGTACTACCACTTCATTATATTAAATCTCAAAGGGGAAACTAAGACTTAAAATAAACTACAAATATAAGAAACAAAAATACAAAAGCCTTCTCACGTAAGGTCACATATGTATAGCTAACGAAATAATTTTCTTTGTACAATCATCCAATATTCAGATAAAACTCCAAATACAAAAATAATATAAACTCATAAAACATTTATCCTCCTTTTTCCTAGAGGGCTCCCCAGGAGAAAAGCGAGTAGTCGGCTATACAAGATTGGAAAACCCTATTGTATGTCCGAATTCAGTGTAGTTGGCTTTTTGTCTCACATTTCTTGGGTTACCCTTTTTTCTGTTTGGGTCTTTTTCCCACGAGGTTTTGGCCCAAGAAGGTTTTAATGAGGCCCCTTGTACAGTGGCGGACCCAGGCCCCTGAGCAATAGGATGCAAAAAAATTTAAGGTTTTTTTTCATACACCCCCCCTCCTTTATAGACCTCATATCCTCATATTTCGAATTAACCCCAAAATACCCTTTTCATTTTCCCCAAAATTTTACTATTCCCGGAATTATCTCTCCAAAAGGTATTTTACACCCGAGAGCCGACATTCCCATGTCACTGAAATTGCCAAGGCAACCAACAGTGAGGGACATCCACAAAATACAGTATAACTTCAAATTAAATAGACTAACACCAAGTACCAATTAAATAGCATTAACAGAATCTAAATTAGAAAAATAAGGACAAAAACTGATTCAAGGAGAAGGAAAAACTTTTTTAAAATAAAATATGAGAAAGAGTGAGTGATTGAGTGTGTTGCACTAGAGTGGTTCAAAACTTTAGACTTCAGTGCAAAGAATATTTTTCAGGGTGTGCTAAAACATTTTTTTCTAGGATATTTGAGCTAATTTTATTTTTTAAGGGGGTTCGTTTGAACCCCCTCAAATGTATGTAGGTCCGCCTATGCCCTTGTATAATTAGGGGTTGGGGTACCCCTAGTACTCCATTATATATAATATTTTGCCTATAGAAAAAAAGACTACACAAGATGATGTCTATGGAGGGCTCTCTGAATAACCATTGGAAGTTGCTTATTTGTGCTCAGGTGTTTGCGGTGACTTTGTCATCTTCTCATCAGATACATATATGATGTCAAAGATCGAGTGAACCTCCCTAGAAGGTTGATATGGTGGCCTCCTCGTAATTATGTGTGCATGAAAGCCTTGAAGTGCATGCATATATAAAGTGGGGGGTTGGCCACGCAGGGCCTCAACAAGTCTCGGGCCTGCCGGTCATCTAGCTCCTATCTCAAAACGGGTGGCAGACGAGCTATTGCTGCTTCCCTCATGCCTCGATGGAACTCATCCCATGCCGAGTCGTAAGATGGCGTCCTCTCCATAGCACATCACGCCTGGGAGATGACATTGCTTATCGCAGTGCACCATGTCAAGTTAAACCACATTTAAATACAGTTAATCTATGTTTTTGTTGAAATTTCACTCATTAATGATTTGTTTACTTGCAGGTGGTATTATCAGATTGAGGGGGTGCAAATAGCAAGCTCAGATGTGGTAGGCCCAAAACAAACAACCAGCTACTGGTTTGCTGGATACAAAAAATTTCTGCGGAACCCAGTGGGTCTCCACTGTTCCTGCACGCGGATCTTTGAACTGGGTAATGGGTCAAAAACCGGATCTGTATAAAAGTTGTTTTCTGAAACCCTAATTCACTTTTTCAAAGAAACTCTCTCTCTCTCTTTCTTGGAACCGCTCTGGTTCCTCTCTTCTTCTCCACTGAGACGAACACTGGGTTCTTGATCCTTTCCTTGATTCTTGATGGAATCACGCTCCAGGTTCTCACCACGAAGCTCAGGTATGATGGCTTCTTCCTCTTCTAAAACTCTTCTCAGTTTCTTACGATTTGAAACCCTAAGTTTCAAACACTGATTTGCCTTTGCTTCTTTCTGTTTCTGGTGCTATCTTGATGGATCTTGATGCTACGCACAAGGATCTACTCACACGAAGGTAGAATCTTTACTTTTCACTTGCTATTTTCAGTTTTTGTTTCTAGGTTTTGTTACGAACACAAAACTTTAACTCTGAAACTGTTTTCTCGTTACAGATCTGTAAAGATCTGCTTGTAGAGATCCTCAAACAGGTAAAACACTACGCCTTAGTCTTTTACTTTTGATTGTTTGAAGATATGGTGATACTTGTAATGATTCTGACCTTGATTTGTTGTTTCTGGGTTTTTGGATCTTCACGCCTTGAAGATCGTTCAACAGTATCAGTTCTCACCTTGAGAACTCAGGTACTTTATTTCCCTCTCTCTCTGTTTTTCTTTTCTGCGCCTTTTCAGTCACTGAAAAACCTAATTTCTAACTCTGTTTTGTTTCTCTTTGTTTGTGAGGATTTGATTCAACCACTTGTTGAAGGTGCAACACAAAGTAACTCAGAAACTGGGCAAAGAAAGAATGATCACGCAAAGAAGAAAGCAGAAGAACACAGGGTATAAAGCTAAAAGACTTGTAGAGTTTTTTATTGAATTTGTAAAACTAAACTGTTGTATATGAATTGTACATAGTTGATGTATATATATACACTGTAATTGCAACGGGTAGTTTGGTTGTTAGGTTAGTTAAAGTTTTTTAGGAACAAAGTAGCTTGCAAATAACTAACTTAACTAACTTAACAACCTACAGCTGTTAATAAACAGACTTTGGACTTTAATACCCCCCAATGGCTAGTTTAGTGAAACTAAACTATGCTGTTACTATTTTTTGTAATAAGGGTAAGGTTTTGTTTTCTGATTACAAACCAATAGTTTTTACCATTAAATAATAGCTAACAGATATATAGTAATATATATATATATATATATATATATATATATATATATATATATAAACGTAACATAGGATATTCAATAAAAATAGTGTTTTCTCTCCTACTGAGTGAGAGCTAGGGTTTTCTCTCCTACTGAGTGAGAGCTTTTCTTCTACGGTGTGATAGATCATACCTTTTTCTCTGTTTCTAATCTGACTAGTTGTCTGTTCGTCTGAACAATGGAACGTTTGTCTATTCGTGAAAGTGAGGAATTCGAGTTGGGAGAGGAGGGTGGTGATACAACTGAAGCGAATCAATCGTTGTGCCTTATGGGGCGTTTCCTGGCAGATCACAGTATCAGGGTGCTGGTTATGAAGAATAGGATGGCTGAGGTGTGGAGGCCAGGTCAAGGGGTGACCATCAAGGAAATTGAACCAGGGCTTGTTGTTTTTCAATTGTTCCACCAACTAGACATTCAAAAGGTTCTAAAATAGGGGCCGTGGTCGTTTGACAAACACATGCTAGTGTTAGGAGTGGCGCGGGAAGGCATACCACTGCAGGAAGTACCGCTGATCCATATTCTTTTTTGAACAACTCATGATGCTTTTGGAGGTGTTATATGAGTCCTGGTGGATGTTACGCAACCTCTAGTGCGATGCAAGAAGGTTCGTAAGCAGGGAGGGGAGGCTCGTATGGTGATCTTCAAATATGAACAGTTGGAAAAGTTTTGTTATGTTTGTGGAAAAATAGGCCATGGAGAAGGATCATGTGATCTGTTGTTCGCAAAGGGCGTTGATGATGGAGTGAGAGGGTAGGGGCCTGAGCTGCGGGCAGAGGTTAGGAGGGGTGGCGACGCTGGTAGGTCAAAATGGTTACGTGACAAGAAATACGCCGAGTGGGTGAGTCCGACCCAAGCATTAAACTCTGTGCGAAGTTATGGGAATGATTGGCGCGGAACTTGTGGGAGTCAAAACCAATCAGAAGTTCAAAATCCAAAGGAGAGAGAAGGTGGGTTAGCGAAGCAAAGTAATGTCAGTAACAGTTTTTTTCCAAAATCAAAATCTCTTTTTTCCCACAAAACAAACTACCCGAAATGATGTGGAGATGGGGACCAGTGATGTGAACAAAACACAAGTGGAAGATGTTACGGTTATTGATGTAGAAAGGAAACGACAAAGAAGTGTGGAAGTGGAAGAAGTTACT
Organism: Astragalus membranaceus; assembly: GCA_039519185.1. NCBI lineage: Eukaryota > Viridiplantae > Streptophyta > Magnoliopsida > Fabales > Fabaceae > Astragalus > Astragalus membranaceus. Next base: position 41,643,406 of record CM076854.1, on the reverse strand, counting down.
GAAGTGGTGGGTCCGCAAGGTACTTATGTCAATATTCCAACTCCAATAGCTGTAAAATAAAACGTGACACAAACCGTACATATGGGTACTGTTCATTTTTTACCGGCAGGTCGTGGCAGTCTCCGGGAGAAATGAGTTTTATTAGTTGGAACTGTCAGGGCCTGAGTCACTCTAGTGCAGTTCCTTCAGTTCGTGACCTCGTCCGGGCGTACCAACCGGATGTCTTGTTCTTGTGTGAAACTTTGATACGCGCTAATAAAATTGAAGAGCTTTGTGTTCGTTTGGGTTATGATTTTGCTTTTGTTGTAGGCAGAACTGGTAGGAGTGGTGGTTTGGCTATTTTGTGGAGACAACCATTTGATTGTAAGGTGATCAGTTACTCTAGGAACTTTATTAATGTGGAGGTGTCGGTTATTGGCTTGCCAACTTGGAGGTTCACTGGTTTTTATGGGTATCCGGATAGTGGTAGAAGAAGAGAGTCGTAGGATTTGATTCGTAGCTTAGCAACTGATAATGATCTTCCGTGGTGTGAAATGGGAGACTTTAATGACATTGTTTCAAATGATGACAAAAAAGGAAGGGCAGTACGAGCTCTGTGGCTTATCAAAGGGTTTCAGGAAGCAGTTCATGATAGCAATCTCTATGATCTACCTATGGAGGGGTATCAATTCACTTGGACCAAGTCTTTGGGCACGCCAGATAGCAAGAAAGAGTGTCTTGATCGTGCACTAGTCACTCAAAGTTGGTTAGATATTTTTCCCTCTTATCGTTTTATTAATGGTGTTTCTAATAAATCTGATCATTCACGCATCTGGTTGAGATTGTATGAGCGTGATATAAGGAGAGGGAGGAGGGATTTTAAATTTGAGAATGCTTGGTTAGAGGAACTAGAGCTACCTATTGTGGTTGAGGAGAGTTGGAGGGGGGTGAGAGTAGTGATTTTATGGACAAAATTAGGCAGTGTACTAATGCCGTGGATGAGGGGCTAAGAAGTTGAGGAGCCGTTATCGTGAAGCCATTAATGAATGTAGAAGAGAAATAGAGGAGCTGAGGGGGCGTGCGAATGGTGAGGCCAAATCTTGCCTCAAGGCCAAGGAGAGGTTGGGTGTTTTACTTATGCAGGAAGAGACCTTTTGAAAACAAAGGTCAAAGGTGATTTGGTTACGAGATGGAGACACTAATTCTAAGGTTTTTCATGTTATGCTAGTGCAAGAAGAAGGAGAAATATGATAACAAAACTCACTAGGGAGGATGGTGAAATTGTTACAAATCAAACGGAGCTTGGAGAGGTGGCTTCTAATTATTATAAAGAATTATTTAGAAAAGGCAGTGGAGTTTATGATGGGGTGGTAAGACATGTGTCTCGTAGATTGAATGGGGAGGATAATGCGGAGTTACTTAAGCCTTTGGAGATAGGGGAGTTTAAAAATGCCCATTTTTCAATGCTTTCTGATAAAGCTCCTGACCCAGATGGTTTGAACCCTATTGTCTTTAAGCGGTTTTGGAATCTTTGTGGAGTGGAGTTGTTTTGCACGGGGAAGGCTTGGTTGGAGGAAGGAGAGTTTCCAACAACCCTTAATGATGCTAATATTGTGCTCATTCCATAGGTTGAGGATCCTATGTCTATGAAGGATCTTAGGCCTATCTCCTTATCTAATGTCATTTAAAAGATAATCTCAAAAGTGCTTGCTAACTGTATGAAACTGTTACTGTGATAGTGACTGGGCCAGTGACCCAGATGACAGGAGATCAACCTCTGGTGTATGTGTGTACTTTGGCCCTAATTTAATCTCTTGGAGTGCTAAGAAACAGTCTCTGGTGGCCAAGTCCAGTGCTGAGGCAGAGTACAGAGGTATGACACAGGCTACAGCAGAAATTTTGTGGATACAGTCCCTACTCACTGAACTTAAAGTTCCTTATCATTGTCCCACACTACTCTGTGACAATTTATCTGCGGTCATGCTTGCTCACAATCCTATTCTTTACTCAAGAACCAAACATGTGGAGCTGGACATTCACTTTGTCAGAGAAAAAGTGGTGGCCAAAACACTCTCAGTCACGCATGTTCCTGCTACTATGCAGATAGCAGACATACTTACTAAGCCCCTGGGTACTTCTGCCTTCACTTAGCTAAGAAGCAAGCTCAAAGTTAAAAATCTCCTTGAACTTGAAGGGGGAATATTAGAGAATAGGATAAGCACACACGTGTCTCCTTACGTGACTACTCAAAAGAGTAAAGGTAATTGATCAAGCTTAAGTTCAGAAGATGAAGTTTTGAATATCAAGCAGCAGCAAGCTTAGCTTAGGTCAAGTTAGTTAGAATCTGTAACAACCCTGTAACTGCATCCCTCTTAAAGCTAACTGTGTATATATATGATCAGCTGTAACAGATCTAAATCAATGAAAATATCAGTTTCAATGACTCACTCTCTTTCCCTGAAATCTTGAGTTTCATTAAGTAGCAACCATCTGAAAGCAAAGCTAAACATCGCAATCCAGAACTTAAGCACATCACCTACATAATCACTAGGTTGGAGAAGTAAATGAGAAAGCTTAAGGCACTACTTAAACAAGTGTTGTTTGGAGAAAGCATTCTCCAACAAGGTCAACAAATGCAGGCTGCAATAGATGATAAATATCAAACCTAGATGTTGAGGCAAAGAATGCATTCTGCTACTCTCACTCCACCTGAATTTGTACCTCTCCCAACAATTCTTGAAATTCCCAAGTCTTCTACATCTACATCTTCTAATGATTCAACTCCTTCTAAGTAGCACCTTAATTTCTATTTCCGCTTCACTATTAGACTATTGACAAAGGAGGGAGAAGCAGGGTCGGCCGAACACTATACAAGGCCTAAAGCGAGCTCCAAAATGAGGCCCTTTTATATTTTAATAGTGTTATTTTGTAAAAATATCACAATTTAATCTAAATTTTTTCAAGCTTTTCTTGATGAAAAATCATTTATCAAATTACAATGAAATTTGAATGTTGTATGAAAAGTTAAATAATAAACTATTTTTTAGCTTTTTTGTGATAAAAAAATCCAATGTTGTAAAAAAATTTTAATAATAAACAATTTGATATGCAGAACTTTAGTTGAATTTTATGCACATAAAAATATCTTAATATAATTATTTAAAACGAAGAAAAATTAGTAACTAAACTAACATATATTGAGAGTACCAATTCAGTCAAAAAATAATTAAAAACAGATACATGAGAGAATAAACATTTTTTTAGGAGGAGAGAACAAATATGGAACACGATAGTTAAGGGATGTTTAAAATATGTTTAGCCAATAAAAATGTTTATGTTAGAAAGGATTTTAATATCAATGGCATGTTTATTTTTCCAAGACAACGTAATTAATTTGTAAAAAAAAAGACAACGTAATTAATTGCATTTTTTTACAAACTAATCAATGGCATGTTATGTAACCAACAAATAAATGAATAAATCAAAAACATTTTCAAAAGTATCAAATCTGGGGATTGAACTCACAATATTGATAATGCTGAGGCCCTTTTCTACCAACAACTTTCTTGTTAATATTACCTAACAATAAATTTTGAGGCCCCTTTTCTTAAAAAAATTGAGTCCCAAAGACCTAGCTTTAGTTGCTTGGGCCTTGGGCCGGCCCTGGGGAGAAGAGTTTATTAAGTTTTAGTACTGTAGGTGAATTTTTTTCTACTATTTTTTTATAAGCAAATGTTAGTAGGGTTGGGGGAATGATAGTTTCCAGGGTTTGAACCCTGGACCTCTTTCTTACAACTCCTTCATGTCCCTTAGCTCGCCAACTGAGCTACCTTTTTGAGACGAATTTTTTTGTGCTTTCTCTTGATATATATGTTTAATAGGACACTTATTTTGAAAAGAAACTTGTTGCTTCTTTGTGTACTTGTCAAAGTTTTACTTTATCCCTATGTATCAAGAACAATAATATCAATCAACTTTTAATGATTGAAATGAATATGTTCTTGATATTTATTTTAGAAGTACCCGTTAATTTATATGCATTTCAAATTCTGCGGAAATTTTTTACGCATCTTCTTAGAGGGAGACACTTTAAAACCTTGAAAAAAAATTATATTAGAAAATTGAAAACCCTCTAAAAATTTTTGTCAAAAATAAAAAAAGGGAGATTGTCGAGGCAAAATATCTCAAGTTGGTTTGATGTTAACACTTGTTGAAATGCTTAAGAAGTTCTGTGTTTCATATGATTACTAATTTGTTTTCTTGAGTGCTCAAATAAAATAGGTAATTATAACAAAGCTCAAGAAGACTATATACTTATTTAAATATATTAAGATACATAAAGCCAAGGATTCAAGAAGTAAAATCACGGAAAACTAAATTATTCTACTCAGCAAAGTGTCTTCTCAATATTATGGTAGACTGATTCAATCCAAATGTGTTACTCCTTACATTGGCAAAGATTTTATGAGAAAATTAGAAACACTTTGGAATCCTCTTGAGTAGTGGAGTTTGATATCATTAGGGAGGGGATTTTATGAATTTTCATTTGCAACGTAAGAATATCTGCGAACGGTTTGGTCGATGGCTGCATGGAACTTGTCGTAAGGAGTTTTGAGGATGTCTCGAAGACTCAATAGTTCAACCCATGTACCTATAAGCAAACAAATATGCAAGCATGAATACGCCTTGTTGATCTTCCGCAAGAATATTGGTGCCCAAAATTATTGTGTCAAATTGCAGGTGGCATTGGTACTCTAGTCTCCCAAAAGAATATTGGTGCCCAGAATGTTCGAATAATCCGGTAACCCCGCAACAAAACAGTAATGTTGAGGGTTGGGGAAAATCGGACAATGTAATCCATGAGGGTGTTGATGCTCAAGAACATGTGGCTAGGGAGGATTTTGTTGGTTGCAATAACATTTCTAGGCTGGTTACGAATTAAGAATCAACCTCATCTTGATTTTTGACACCAACATTATGAAGTCAACGAGTGTCACAAGGAAGGGGTATTGGAATTGTGACCCTTTTAAAATTTAACCTGAAACAAGATAAACAACTTCACAAGTTTGATTAGACATTATGAGTGTGAGTGCTGAGTTGAGAAGGGTGAGTGAAAACAGTCTTCTCAACTGTGATAGTGAGTAGAGAAGGGTAAGATGAAACTGTCTTCTCAACTATGTTTCTGAGTTGAGAAGGGTCAGTTAGTTTAGTCTTCTCAAAACAGCTATCAATAGTGAGTGAGATGATTTTCCAAATAGCTTTTCTAAGGCAAGAGATAATGTTTAAAAAGATTAACTTAAGTGTAAATTACTTAAGAATAATGTTTGAATTCTACCATCTAGAAAACATTTGAGAAGGGTTGTAACAACATTGTTTTAAGAAAAACTGTACGTAGTATAGAAGGGTCAACAGAGGCTCTCTTCTTAGTTTTTCAAAACCTTCTCAAAATGGAGAGTTTTAAGCACAGTGTAAATCAACTTAGAAAAGCAGTAAATAACACAATCATGTATAGTGTATGTAACACCCCAGTATTTCTAACATGTAGAGACACTGAAAGTGCACAGATGCGGAATATTCAGAGGACACAGTTCCTGTTTAAGTTTTGGACATACAAACTTTTTCCGAGACAAAACATAATCGGAAATAACATTACTTCATAAAATAGAAGTTTATCGGTTTCATACCGAATGGATTACAATAACCAAGTCCAAATACCAAACAGAAACATAAAATGGTTCATATAACTCATAATCAATACAAGTTTATACAACCAATAAGGATAACAAAAGTACAAGGGATCAAATGACTAAGTCTTCAGCACCTCCAAGAGTAGACCAACTACTCGTGCACAATAGTCTTCCTTTTTCCCTGCTTTTCTGAAAAACAACAAATATGGATAGGGTGAGATAACATTATCTCAGTGAGTCCTACCGTGCCCCCTCACTGACACTCGGTTTGATTTAATAAACCGTTATAACAAGAACTGACATAACAATGTCTTATTCATTAATCGAATGCCGACCGCACAACGACTGCTAATCCCGGCTATTCGTGAATTACTTATTATTCGAATGCCGACCGCACAACGACTGCTAATCCCGGCAATTCGTGAATTACTTATTATTCGAATGCCGACCGCACAACGACTGCTAATCCCGGCAATTCGTGAATTACTTATTATTCGAATGCCGACCGCACAACGACTGCTAATCCCGGCAATTCGTGAATTACTTATTATTCGAATGCCGACCGCACAACGACTGCTAATCCCGGCAATTCGTGAATTACTTATTATTCGAATGCCGACCGCACAACGACTGCTAATCCCGGCAATTCGTGAATTACTTAGCACAAACCGGCCGCACAACGCCTGCTAATCCCGGTAACCCGTGAGTTGACCACGCCAAAACACATTCAGGGCCTAGGGTGAGGGCTCATGACTTCCCTTCCTAGTATGCTACTTGTCGGGTCGTCACCCAACGCAATACGTATGACAATACGCATCAAGTTCTCGAGAGTTAGATAATTTATATCTTTTCGATCACCAAATGGATCAATCACAATATCTTTTTAGATAATTTATATCTTATTGATCTATAACCCGTTTTGATGAATTTATAATCATCCGGCATCATAATCATATTGTAATGTATTGTTGACTTATAACCCGTTTTGATGAACCTATAGACATCCGGCATTATAATCATATACAGTTGATATATATATAAATATACATATACATTCTATCCATCAGACGGTGTACCCACACGTATACTAGGGTTTCGGTTTTCGATCAAATAGGCTTTCAAAGCTCTTTTTCAAAACCATGAGTTGAACAAGTTCAAAATAAGGTTTTTAGTGAGGCAATCCCTTTTTGAATGGTTGAGAAAGAAATTGGAAATGGTTCGGGATCAAACGGAGCAACAAAACGAGAAAGCGGAAGCCGGTAACAGAACTACACGCACGACCCGTGCCCAGGGGCGCACGACCCGTGCGTGGTGCACTACTCAGGACCCATCTACCAGAAGGAATCGCACGACCCGTGCCCAGGGGCGCACGACCCGTGCGTCCCGTTCTGTTTCCAATCCTTCCAACCCGAAGCAGGCGCACGACCCGTGCCCAGGGGCGCACGGTCCGTGCGACCTGTGTCTGTTACCAGAATTTCGCACTTTTCTCATTTTCGCTCTCCATTCTCGTCCGATTCGATTTCTAATTTCAATCACCTGAAACTCAGAAAATTCCCAGAATATATTTCCAGTAGTACACAATGCATTTCATTTCAACGATTTAAATCAAAATCTCATTTAAACCGTAAAACACCGTTTCGACTCAAAAACGCTTTTCAGTTCTAAGTCTTTCGTAAACAGAAAATGTGACCAAGGGATTCCATATCGAAAACAAGTTCAGAATATCAAAATGCCCTATCGTGAGTAGAACTCACCGTTACACCGAAGTTCGAGAGTTGGATCGAAAGCAAAGTCATCGAAACGAAAAGTACACGAACGATCCCCGCTAGAACTCGAACCGATCTCCAACCGGCAATCTCCACCACTAGAGCGACTGGGACAGCAACCTGGTCCTTCACAACTTCCTCCAAGTCGAAAATGCAAGCTTGACACTCCACCTCCCACAACTACAACATGACATGCAGCACCATTAAAGTTCAAAACTCCATTATTTCTCTTGGAGCTTCAAGGGGGCTGAACATGGTAGTGGATGATCTAGGGGGAGTTAGCTTCTGAAAGTGGTACCATTGAAAAGAGGATGAAAAATGAGAGAAAGAGGTGTGAAGAAAGCTTACATGCAATGACCAATTGAGAAGTTCTTCCCTCCTCTCCTTCCTCTTCCCTTCGCCCCACTCTCCTCTCCCTACCTTCTGTTTTCCTTTCTTTCTTTCAGCTGGAAATGATGAAATGAGTGAGTGAGGGTTTAGTTGAGAGTATATGGCTGAGGGTTTAAATGATGGTGGAAAGACCATTTTGCCCTTGGCCCAAAAATGGTAATTTAGGCGTTAATAATTCTCTTCGGTATAACTTTCTCGATTAATCCGGTTCCGATCCGAAATTCCTCAACTCTTTCGGTTCTTAATTAATTATAATCTTCAAGATTATATTTTAATAACTAGGGGTGTGAAAAGACAGATTTGCCCTTCTGCTCCAATTGCTAATTATTCTATGAATGGGCCACCCTTTAATGGAGAATAGGTTTTCTTGATAATTTTTCCGACGTATAAGTCCCCGAGACACGACTAATTATTCCCACAAATAATTAATCGGTCTTAGGTTTCATAATACGAGTCTTTAAAAATCCGGGATGTTACAATCTCCCCAACTTTTAAAAATTTTGTCCTCAAAATTGACGAAACGTACCTTACTGAAAGAGAGATGGATATCGAGCGCGCATGTCTTCTTCCAGTTCCCAGGTAGCCTCTTCGGCTGAAAAGCCATCCCAAACTACTTTGATAATCGGAATTGACCTTGAACGCAGAGTCTTCACACCACGCTCCAAGATATAACTAGGATAAGGTTGGAATGACAAATCCGGTCGCAGGTCAATTGTATCAACACTCAACGGTTGATGCAGATCGGGAATATATTTCCTTAACTGAGACACGTGGAACACATCATGGAGGTTTGATAGGGCCGGAGACAATGCGAGGCGATAGGCAACTGGTCCAATCCGCTCGATGATTTGGAAAGGTCCAACATATCGAGGACTGAGCTTCCTCGCTCGCAAGGCTCTCCCGGTGCCTATGGTTGGAGAAACTTTCAAGAACACATGATCACCAACCTCAAACTCCAACGGTCTCCTTCGGTTGTCAGCGTAGCTCTTTTGCCGACTCTGAGCAACCTCCATCCTTTCTCGAATTGACTTGATCTTCTCAGTGGTCTCGCGAACCATATCGGGTCCCAAAAACTTATCTTCGCCAATCTCCCACCAACACAACGGAGTCCTACACTTTCTACCATAAAGTGCCTCAAACGGTGCCATTCCAATGCTGGAGTGGTAACTGTTGTTGTAGGAGAATTCGACTAATGGAATATGGTCCTCCCATTTTCTCCCGCTATCGAGCACACAAGCCCGAAGCATGTCCTCAAGAGTCTGGATAGTCCTCTCCGTTTGACCATCAGTCTGAGGATGATAAGCAGTGCTAACCAGCACCCTTGTTCCCAAAGCTTCATTCAATGCTCTCCAGAATCTGGAAGTAAACTTGGGATCTCGGTCTGACACAATGCTCGTTGGAACTCCATGCAATCTGATAATGTTCTTCACATATTCATCTGCTAACTTGGAAACCTTATAAGTCGAGCGAACGGGAATAAAGTGAGCGGATTTAGTCAATCGGTCCACTATTACCCAAAGAGAATCATTGCCGGCCTGTGACTTCGGCAAACCCATAACGAAGTCCATTGAGATGTCTTCCCACTTCCAAACTGGTACATCTAGCGGTTGTAACTGACCGCCCGGTCTTCGGTGTTCCGCCTTAACCTTCTGACAAGTTAAGCACCGAGAAACAAATTCTGCAATCTCGACCTTCATCCCAGGCCACCAATACATCAACTTCAAGTCTCGGTACATCTTGGTGGATCCCGGATGTACGGAGTACTGACTCCTATGAGCTTCTTCCAATACTTGTCTTTTGATATCATCATTGTCGGGAACACAAATCTTCCCATTAAAGCAAATTATGCCATCACTATCCTCAGTGAAATCTGGCGATCCCTTCTGAGACTGCAACTTTATATCAGCTCCTTGAGCTACGCGGATTTGTTCCCTTAGCACACTGGCTATCCGTATATGCCGCAGCACTACGCGATCCCTTTTTCTTAGCACCTTGAGTTTCAAGTCTCTGAACGACTCCAACAAGGCCATCTCGTGAACCATTAACCTTGCCGTGTGGATAGACTTCCTGCTCAGAGCATCTGCTACCACATTGGCTTTCCCAGGGTGATATTTCAATTCGAAATCATAGTCCTTCAAAAATTCAGTCCACCTCCTCTGTCTGTTATTCAACTCCTTTTGGTCGAACAGATACTTCAAGCTCTTGTGATCACTAAAAACTTCGAAACGAGAACCATAAAGGTAATGTCTCCAAATTTTCAGTGCAAACACAATAGCCGCCAACTCTAAGTCATGAGTTGGGTAATTCCGTTCATGCGTCTTCAATTGCCTCGATGCATAGGCCACAACATGTTGATTCTGCATGAGAACGCATCCTAAACCCTTCCCAGATGCATCACTGTAAATTTGAAATCCCAATGACGGATCCGGAAGAATTAGGATCGGAGCAGAAGTTAACTTTTCCTTCAATCCCAGAAAACACTCCTCACAGTCGGCATCCCAAATAAACGGTTGACCCTTGCGAGTCAATCGAGTAAGCGGAAGTACCAATTGCGAAAAACCTTCAATGAATCTTCTATAGTAACCAGCTAAACCCAGAAAGCTTCTGATCTCAGTCACTGACGTTGGCCGTTCCCAATTCAACACAGCTTCCACCTTGCTAGGATCCACTGCAACCCCTTCTTGGGAAATTACATGACCCAAGAATTTTACTTCAGGCATCCAAAAGTCACACTTTGATGGTTTAGCGTAGAGTTTCTTCTCTCGGAGTACCCCTAGGACAAATCGGAGATGCTGAGCATGTTCCTCAACTGACTTGGAGTAAATCAAGATATCATCAATAAAGACGACCACAAACTGATCTAGGTAAGAATGAAATACTCTATTCATATAATCCATGAATACGGCTGGAGCGTTAGTTAATCCGAAAGGCATTACTACAAACTCGTAGTGTCCGTACCTCGTACGAAAGGCAGTCTTCGGAATGTCTAAGGTTCTTACCCTAATTTGATGGTACCCTGACCTCAGATCAATTTTGGAGAAAACTTTAGCACCTCGAAGTTGGTCAAGTAGATCATCTATCCTTGGCAATGGATACTTGTTCTTGATAGTGATTTTATTCAGCTGACGGTAGTCTATGCATAACCTCATGCTTCCGTCCTTCTTCTTGACTAGCAATACCGGAGCACCCCATGGAGAAGCACTCGGTCGAATAAACTTCTTGGAAATTAATTCCTCAAGTTGGGACTTCAATTCTTTCAGTTCGAGAGGAGACATCCTATAAGGTGCTATGGATATTGGCCCTGTGCCAGGCGCCAAATCTATAGAGAATTCCACCTCTCGTTCTGGAGGTAAAGAGGAAACTTCCTCGGGAAAAACATCTAAGAATTCATTAACAACTTGAGTAGATGATAAATCCAAATCAGCTTCAGTTGATGCAGACAAAATAATAACAAAAGCTTCCGCACCTTGGAATAGAGACTGGCTGGCTGAAGTGAACGAAATAACACCATTATCTGCAGGTAATGAAGGTTCCGCTACTTCAGAAGGAAAATTAATTGCACGATTGAAACAATCAATCGTAATGTGATTGGAAGTCATCCAATTCATTCCCAACACGATCTCCATTCCTCTCATAGGCAGACAGATAAAATCAACAACAAAGTCCCTGCCTCCTATGGTGAGCAGACAGTTAAGACATAATGATTGGGTTCGCACACGACCCTTTGCCGCAGTAAGGATAGATATTGGTTCGGATATAGGAGATACTATTAATCCTAGCCGTTCCGCACATGCTTCAGAGATAAAACAATGAGTAGCACCAGAGTCATACAGAATATTAACAGTTTGATGAAAGATAGAACCTGTACCCCTTATAAGATTATCAGCTGGCTTGATGGTCTTAGCATCCAGAGTGTTGACTCGAGCCTGTCTCGGAGCATCAGGAGACTCCAAGAAAGCTTTCCTTGACGGACAATTATTAGCATAATGGCCCACTTCTTTGCAAAGGTAGCATTGGTTCGGTCCCACCTGACATTTGCCTCTATGAAATCTCTTGCAGACGTCGCACCTGTTAGGCCTGGCAGAGTCACTTGATTGGATTTGTTTCCCTTTATCCCTATTCCCTCTATATCTCGGGTTTGAAGAAGTTGGCTCATTACCCTTCTTCTTATCCTTCCAGAATTCTTTCCTCTCAGCATACATTCTTTTAAGATCGCTCTCAGCTGAATGAGCTTGTTGAACCAAAGCAGGATAAGTGGTCATGGAGTAAGAACTGAGACCTTGATTCACATCTCCTCTGAGACCTTGTCTGAACATTACCATTTTCCACCTATCATCAGTAGCGGTGGTCCCCAATTCATAGAATTGTGACAACCTCTCAAATCTGGCAGCATATTCCCCAACTGTCATCTCTCCCTGTTTCAAACTCAGAAATTCCATCTGCTTGTCAAGTCTTTGGGAGTCGGGAAAATAATGACCCAAAAACAACTCCTTGAAGTTATCCCATTCAAGAGGAGTTCCTTGATTTTGAAGCATTCTACGAGCGTTAACCCACCAAGTGTGAGCATCCTCGTCCAGAGCGTTAGCAGCACAAATTACCTTTTCTCCTTCATTGCATTGCAAAGTATCAAAGATCCGTTCCATGGCATCTACCCAGAAATGGGCTTTCATTGCCTCAGATCCTCCTTTGAAGGTTGGGGGTTTCATCTTCAGAAACCGAAAATACATCCTGTTGGGATCCTCAGGTGTTGGCATATTGACTGGCTCAGCTGGTTGTGGTTGAGGCATCTGATGCATCTGCTGCATTTGAGCCATTTGAGCCATCTGTTGCTGTTGCATAAGCATCATGTCATTCATCATCTTCTGCTGAGTTTCGATGACATTCTGCATCCATTCTTGATGAGGATCAATAGGTGGGTTTCTCCTACCTCTTCCAGCCATGATTCTGCGAAGTATGCACAAAGTATTAAGTTGATCAGGCTCAATGTCTAATAGCATACTAAGAAAAATCAGACTTAGAAGACGCAAAAGACTCTTAACATCTAAGTCCGACTAGGTCGAACCGCTCTGATACCAAATGTAACACCCCAGTATTTCTAACATGTAGAGACACTGAAAGTGCACAGATGCGGAATATTCAGAGGACACAGTTCCTGTTTAAGTTTTGGACATACAAACTTTTTCCGAGACAAAACATAATCGGAAATAACATTACTTCATAAAATAGAAGTTTATCGGTTTCATACCGAATGGATTACAATAACCAAGTCCAAATACCAAACAGAAACATAAAATGGTTCATATAACTCATAATCAATACAAGTTTATACAACCAATAAGGATAACAAAAGTACAAGGGATCAAATGACTAAGTCTTCAGCACCTCCAAGAGTAGACCAACTACTCGTGCACAATAGTCTTCCTTTTTCCCTGCTTTTCTGAAAAACAACAAATATGGATAGGGTGAGATAACATTATCTCAGTGAGTCCTACCGTGCCCCCTCACTGACACTCGGTTTGATTTAATAAACCGTTATAACAAGAACTGACATAACAATGTCTTATTCATTAATCGAATGCCGACCGCACAACGACTGCTAATCCCGGCTATTCGTGAATTACTTATTATTCGAATGCCGACCGCACAACGACTGCTAATCCCGGCAATTCGTGAATTACTTATTATTCGAATGCCGACCGCACAACGACTGCTAATCCCGGCAATTCGTGAATTACTTATTATTCGAATGCCGACCGCACAACGACTGCTAATCCCGGCAATTCGTGAATTACTTATTATTCGAATGCCGACCGCACAACGACTGCTAATCCCGGCAATTCGTGAATTACTTATTATTCGAATGCCGACCGCACAACGACTGCTAATCCCGGCAATTCGTGAATTACTTAGCACAAACCGGCCGCACAACGCCTGCTAATCCCGGTAACCCGTGAGTTGACCACGCCAAAACACATTCAGGGCCTAGGGTGAGGGCTCATGACTTCCCTTCCTAGTATGCTACTTGTCGGGTCGTCACCCAACGCAATACGTATGACAATACGCATCAAGTTCTCGAGAGTTAGATAATTTATATCTTTTCGATCACCAAATGGATCAATCACAATATCTTTTTAGATAATTTATATCTTATTGATCTATAACCCGTTTTGATGAATTTATAATCATCCGGCATCATAATCATATTGTAATGTATTGTTGACTTATAACCCGTTTTGATGAACCTATAGACATCCGGCATTATAATCATATACAGTTGATATATATATAAATATACATATACATTCTATCCATCAGACGGTGTACCCACACGTATACTAGGGTTTCGGTTTTCGATCAAATAGGCTTTCAAAGCTCTTTTTCAAAACCATGAGTTGAACAAGTTCAAAATAAGGTTTTTAGTGAGGCAATCCCTTTTTGAATGGTTGAGAAAGAAATTGGAAATGGTTCGGGATCAAACGGAGCAACAAAACGAGAAAGCGGAAGCCGGTAACAGAACTACACGCACGACCCGTGCCCAGGGGCGCACGACCCGTGCGTGGTGCACTACTCAGGACCCATCTACCAGAAGGAATCGCACGACCCGTGCCCAGGGGCGCACGACCCGTGCGTCCCGTTCTGTTTCCAATCCTTCCAACCCGAAGCAGGCGCACGACCCGTGCCCAGGGGCGCACGGTCCGTGCGACCTGTGTCTGTTACCAGAATTTCGCACTTTTCTCATTTTCGCTCTCCATTCTCGTCCGATTCGATTTCTAATTTCAATCACCTGAAACTCAGAAAATTCCCAGAATATATTTCCAGTAGTACACAATGCATTTCATTTCAACGATTTAAATCAAAATCTCATTTAAACCGTAAAACACCGTTTCGACTCAAAAACGCTTTTCAGTTCTAAGTCTTTCGTAAACAGAAAATGTGACCAAGGGATTCCATATCGAAAACAAGTTCAGAATATCAAAATGCCCTATCGTGAGTAGAACTCACCGTTACACCGAAGTTCGAGAGTTGGATCGAAAGCAAAGTCACCGAAACGAAAAGTACACGAACGATCCCCGCTAGAACTCGAACCGATCTCCAACCGGCAATCTCCACCACTAGAGCGACTGGGACAGCAACCTGGTCCTTCACAACTTCCTCCAAGTCGAAAATGCAAGCTTGACACTCCACCTCCCACAACTACAACATGACATGCAGCACCATTAAAGTTCAAAACTCCATTATTTCTCTTGGAGCTTCAAGGGGGCTGAACATGGTAGTGGATGATCTAGGGGGAGTTAGCTTCTGAAAGTGGTACCATTGAAAAGAGGATGAAAAATGAGAGAAAGAGGTGTGAAGAAAGCTTACATGCAATGACCAATTGAGAAGTTCTTCCCTCCTCTCCTTCCTCTTCCCTTCGCCCCACTCTCCTCTCCCTACCTTCTGTTTTCCTTTCTTTCTTTCAGCTGGAAATGATGAAATGAGTGAGTGAGGGTTTAGTTGAGAGTATATGGCTGAGGGTTTAAATGATGGTGGAAAGACCATTTTGCCCTTGGCCCAAAAATGGTAATTTAGGCGTTAATAATTCTCTTCGGTATAACTTTCTCGATTAATCCGGTTCCGATCCGAAATTCCTCAACTCTTTCGGTTCTTAATTAATTATAATCTTCAAGATTATATTTTAATAACTAGGGGTGTGAAAAGACAGATTTGCCCTTCTGCTCCAATTGCTAATTATTCTATGAATGGGCCACCCTTTAATGGAGAATAGGTTTTCTTGATAATTTTTCCGACGTATAAGTCCCCGAGACACGACTAATTATTCCCACAAATAATTAATCGGTCTTAGGTTTCATAATACGAGTCTTTAAAAATCCGGGATGTTACAGTGTAACACCCCTTTTCTACCCGTTAATTTATTAGCGTAAAAATCAGAGTTTCAAAATTTTAATTACACCACAAGGGATGTCACACTTACTTCGTTAAACATCACACACCAAATTACTCGCTTTTTGAAAACAGTCTCATAATACTTCCAAAACGTCGTTGTCAATTAAGATGCAACTTCACAGCGGAAATCCAACAAGTTTAATCATAAAGGCATTGCAACTATGCAAGGCTTACATTACTAAAATCCAACCACCACAACAACCCTAAGTAACATAAACAACGTCATTTCCCCTCTAGTGTTACATGATCAGAGCAGACGACCCGACTCGAATTAGTGAAGGTACCTAATCCTTCACTCGCGATCACATGCACGTTACCACATAGGGGTAACATTCAAACAGAAGGGTGAGTCCAATTCAATTCATATAATAAATCATATGATAAATAATAAGTCAAGTCACAGCTCTACAATAAGCACATCACAATCATCAATCACATCACAATCATCAATCGCATCACTACAATAACTCATAAATAATCACATCATAATCATCAATCGCATCTCTACAATAACTCATCACTATGTCATGTAGGCATATGAAATGCAACCCACTCGCGGGCATATGCATGAGGTACCTTTTCACAAACGCCGCTTAGCCCTTAAGGCCTCATCGTCACTTAGCCACATGGGCCTCAAAAACGTCACTGGGTTTATGCATATGGGCATGAGACACTATGACATGCACCACTCACAAACACACAAATACACAAATACCCAAATCATAGTCAACTATGTGACCCGTCACTTACCGGTTTGCTCACAAGAAGCACAGCACCTGTCAAATTCACAATCAACACACAACGTCACTTGGCCCTTTAGACCTTAACATCACTTAGCCCTTCGGGCCTCAAACGTCGCTGGGTTTTGATCGTCACTTATACATAAATATCATCAGCTCAAACAATAGCCACTGAGGGCAAAAACGTCATTTACACGTCACTATAAATAATAATAGCCACTGAGGGCAAAAACGTCATTTACACGTCACTATAAATAATAATAGCCACTAAGGGCAAAACGGTCATTTACATGTCATTATAAATAATAATAGCCACTAAGGGCAAAACGGTCATTTACATGGCATTATAAATAATAATAGCCACTAAGGGCAAAACGGTCATTTAACTAGCCACTAGGGGCATCATCGTCAAAATCATCATTTTTGACACTACTTCGTTAAAAAAACCACTGGTCGTACGCGAAAGAGAATTTTTGAAGACACCCAGAACATCCTTTCATTGTCACAGCAACGGTTCACCGGGAACAGCCACTTGGGCGCCCCAGCAACCTTCAGAAATAAGAAGTTTTTATTTTTAAAAATGGGACACGCAGATGGACAACTGAAAATGCTTCACAACGCTTTTTGAATCGTTCAAAACGGATATCTGAGTCAAAAGATATGGCGAAAACAGTTTTCGAAAATATTTCGGAACATCATGAAAACTGGCGCCCTGGGCACCCAGCGCCCAGGCACCTGGCGCCCAGCGCCTAGCAAGAAACAACACACGCACGCACACACCCGGGCGCTCAGCGCCCAGCGCCTTGGCGCAGCACACAGCACAACGCACACGCACACGGGCGCTCAGCGCCCAGCGCTGGCACCCAGCGCCCACCCACGCACACTGCAACGCGCACAGGCGCCCTTGGCGCCCAGCACAGGGCGCCTGGCGCCCAGAACACTGCCAGCACCATATTTTTACACAAATTCAGCCCAAAACATCATTTTTCTCAAATTGTTTTCTTAACTCAATTTCAACACACACTATAACCATCATGGATACACATTTAAATCATCAAAATTATACACCACCCATTCGAATTCAACAACAATACCAAGCACCACATAGCATCACGCATATATCTAAAATCAAAACATGAATTCGCAAGCATCAACATATGGTCACGCATATGGCAACAATCATGACATGAAATTCGCAAGCACTATAACAATCATACTTCACATCTAGGCTATCACTAACTTAGGATCCATCATAGAAATTATTATAGAAATCGATAGAACTCCCCTTACCTCGAACTTGAAGGATAGATGCCCTAGAGACAGTCACGATCGAAACCACAGCAACACGATCACGTCCCTTCCTCCTCCTTGAACTCGCGCCCTTCCCCTTTCTCTTCTCCTCTCTACGGCGCCCTCCTTCTCTCTTTCTCTCTATTCTCCATTTCGCAATTGGCAACACAAACCCTAACCTCCTCTTGGCTTGCCCCCTTCGCATATGATCTTGGATCATGGGCTTGGGCTTTCCACTTAAGCCCAAGTCTAGCTAATTGGCGCCCTCCTCCCCTAATACCACCTACACCTTTTTAAATATAATTTTAATTAATTAAATTATACCCAATAAATTAAATACATTCCTAAATACTTAATTAAATAAATTAATTAAATATTTTAGGGTGTTACATATAGTGGTTCACCCAAAACCCTGGGCTACGTCCACTCCTCACACCCTATGAGTATTCCCACTATTTTCCAAATAGTTACAAATTTACAACCAGCCTAAGCTTAAAGTTCTTATGGTAGTTTTCTTAACACAGCTCTACCTACTGTTCTCACACCTAATACGATCCTTATGATCTACTAGGTAGCTTCTAACACAGAAGACGTTCACTTCTTAAGCCCTACAGCAACACATGCTACTTGAGACAGTTTCTAACAGGCTTCACTTTAAGCATAGCAACACCATGCTATTTGAGAAGGCTTCGTAATAGGTTTTATACTTTCTGGTTTGGGGGTGTTGTGGGATTTCTAGAGCTTCGTTGATACAAATGGTGTTGCAACAGAAACTAAATACAAGCTACAATACATACTCAGAAATAAAAGAATCCTTACGGTTTTGAAGTAGCTGAGTATGGATGAGAGAAAATTTGACAGTTGAGAAGATTGGAAGATTTAAGCTCAAAGTACTCTCACACCGTTCAGCGATGATCCATTGCATTTATTTATATCTGTTGCCAAAAGTTTATAGTCATTTATAACCGTTGGAGTGATTTTGGTTTGAAGACAGCACTTATACAGCTGTGATTCTGAACTTTTGCTGAAGACAACACTTATACAGCCGTCATCACTCTTCTCAGCTTTGACTCCTCTCTTCTATGAGTCTTCTGAAGATGATGCTTCTCAAGTTGATACTTCTCAAGTTGATGCTTCTTATGATGATGCTTTTCATCGTGACACTTCTCAACTTGACTGTTCTCATCATGACCCTTCTGATCTTGACTCTTCTTATCATGATGCTTCTAAACTTGACTCTTCTCATTATGATGCTTCACATCTTGGCTCTTCTCATGACTCTTCTCATGGTGACCTTTCTCATCATGACTATTCTCATGATGATCTTTCTCAAGTTAACCCATTTCGTCTTGACTCTTTGATCATTTCAAAGGAGGTCTTTCTTCTTTGTTTGCTTCTGGTCAACACATCTTTTTTTGTTTTTTTCAAGTCTTCTTATTTATGCTTCTCTTAAGAAGATATCTTCTTGAGATTTAACTAACTGTTCCTGTTCTTATATTTCACTCAAGAACAAACATTAGTAGCACATGAAATCAAATAACTTAAGCTTCACACATTTGATGTTTGTTAATCATCAAAACTTAACTGGGATTTTGCCTCAACAATCTCCCACTATTTGATGTTTGACAAACTTTTGAGAGATGGATTAATTTTTCTGATAGTTTAAAATTTTCTTAGGCATGAACAATATAACTCCCCCTAAGAATGTGCAAATAAGAACATGTATTTCATTTAGCTCATCAAAAAATCATTGTCATGATTACAAGAGTTATGTTCTTAGCATTTGCCTAGAAAATAAAGACAAGTGAGAAGAATACTTCTCAACAAAAAAGTGTCTAGCAAACACCGATACATCTAATTCAGATCATTCAAAAAACATCCTAAGACCCTAAACTTAATCTACTCTTCTCCCCCTTTTGGCACACATCATAAAGGGTGAGGAAGACAGAGACATTAAGCTGCTACTTCGATGGGGAAGACCCATCAGAAGAGGAAGAATAGCAGTTCTTGGAATATCTGGAAACTGAGGGAATGGACCAAATTTTGGAGTGGAAAGAGTGGGAGCAAGTGTGGTCATCCCTTGCTGCAGTATTTAGTTCTGATACTGCTCATCACGAGCAGCTTGAGCTCTCTGACCTTGTTGTAGAATAGTTTGACCTTCAGGCACACTCTTCAGCAAGGCCTTCATTCTTCTCATCATTTTCTCCTTCTTGGACATGCGGGACACAAGAGCTTCAGGTTCAGCTGGGCTTTTCTCTTTCGATTCCTCAGCAACTTTCTCATGAGCCACAGTAGAAGGTTGTCCAACATTGAAGAAAGAGGAATCCAGAGACCCAAATTTTGATTACATGTTAGAAGGGAGAGACTGGGTGTTGATTGAGGGCATTTTAGGCTGAGGGGAATCATAAATGGGAGACAGGTTGAGGTTTAGAAACTGGTTGATGTTTGAGGAGGTTATGGTGTTGTTGGTTTTGAGTGGAGAGGGAATATCGTGCTCTAAATTAATAGCAGCTAATAGTTGATCAAGATTATGGGAAGTGGTATGAGACAGTTATGATTGGTGAGGTTTGTTGAGGTGGAGCAGTGACTATAGTTTGGTTTTGAGCTGAGAAGGGTGGAGCTGAGAAGGTGTTAACACCCAAAACAAATTAAGTCGTGGGCCGAGGGCAGAAAGTCAGAGTTAAGAGAAGACCAGGGTGTAACACCCCTTTTCTACCCGGAAATTTTTTTGACAAAAATCAGAGTTTTCAAAACGTTTTCAATACACCCACAAGGGATGCTACACTTACACCGTTAAACATCACACGCCAATAATTAAGTTTCACCATTAAAAACAGCGCAACGCCTAGCACGTCATAATATCAACAAGCAGCGGAATAAAATCAAGGTTCCATTAAATAGTTATACATCACCATAAAACTTCAAAAATTAGAATAATGGAAACACTAATAAAGCCTAGCGTTCATCCCCCCGAGTGCTACGTATCAGAGCGACGACACCTGACTCGACTAGCGAAGGTAGATATGCCTTCACTCACAATCACCTGCACGTTACCAACACAGGGGTAACATTCAAACAGAAGGGGTGAGATATCTAACATTATAATAGCATATATGATAGGCAATATGCTAGAATACAACACTATATCAACCGCTTCACAACAACATCAATTACTAAATCACCAATAATCATCATTAACATCATGAGTAGTTATATGAGATGCAACCCACACCAACGGGCATATGCATGTGGTACCCATCATCACCAATAAAGTAGCCAATATGGGCACATCACCTATATGAGCATCACCATCATCACCTATAGCTCCAACGGCCGAAGCCACCATCACCGAAATAATGCATATGCAATATATGCGACACCATGGACAATGCACCAGACAATCAACACACAACAGACATTTAATTAACATAACCTCACGAATATCACCAAGTGGTCATAGACCCATCACCTTAGCCCATGGAATAGGCACATCACCTGTTACACTATCACCGATAACACCAGCAAACACCGACGCCAAATCACCAATAGATTTACAACAAAAGCAACGCTTATTTTACAGTGACGACAACACCATTTTTACAGCAACAACACTTATTTTACAGTGACAGCAACACCATTTTTTTTACAGCAACAACACACTTATTTTACAGTGACAGCAACACCAATTTTGGAAAAACAGCAACATTTAGTCACTGTGACAGCAACACCAATTTTCAGAAAAACAGCAAACATGGTTCACTGTGACAGCAACATGACAGAAACTGGCGCCCAGCAACAGGGCGCCAAGACAGGCAGCAGCACAACAGAAACTGGCGCCCAGCAATAGGGCGCCAAGACAGGCAGCAACACCGCAGAAACTGGCGCCCAGCAACAGGGCGCCACAGGCAACATTAGCAACACAGAGTGTGGCGCCCAGCAACAGGGTGCCACAGACAACAGCAACAGGACCGAAACTGGCGCCCAGCAACAGGGCGCCACAGACAACACCAGCAACACTGAAACTGACGCCCAGCAACCGGGCGCCACAGACAACACCAGCAACACTGAAACTGGCGCCCAGCATCAGGGCGCCTAGGACAACTGTGGCAACAACAGAGTTGGCGCCCAGCAGCAGGGCGCCTAACACCATGGCAACAGAACTAGACTTGGCGCCCATCAACAGGGCGCCTAGCAGCAACACAGAAAGTGGCGCCTAGCACCACAACATCAGGAACAGACTTGGCGCCCAGCAACAGGGCGCCTAGCACACTAGGCAACATAACAGACTTGGCTCCCAACAACAGGGCGCCTGAGACCACAACAGCAGCATCATACTTGGCGCCCAGCAACAGGGCGCCTGAGACAGCAACAACAACATCAGGCTTGGCGCCCAACAACAGGGCGCCTGAGACAGCAGAGGCAACACCAGACTTGGCGCCCAGGAGCAGGGCGCCTAGCAACACAGACAGCAACAACAACCATGCCGCCCAGGAGCAGGGCGCCTAAATCAGCAACAAGCGCAGGAGACACTGGGCGCCTAGGGCGCCAAAATTAGCAACACGGACACGCACCATTCACCACTGGGCGCCTAGGGCGCCATCCCCTACAACTCAGAAACACACTGGGCGCCTAGGGCGCCAACTCCAGCAACCAAGACAGCATCACTGGGCGCCTAAGGCGCCACATCCAGCAATAACAAAATAGGAACATCATGACTGGGCGCCTAGGGCGCCAAAATCAGCAGCATAGGCAACACTGGCTTGGCGCCCAGCAACAGGGCGCCTTCGGCAGGGAACAACCAGGACACAGCCACGGCGCCCAGGGGTAGGGCGCCGTTTCCAGCAACCCAACCACAACGCAATTCGCACCAAACAACATCCAACCACCAAATTTCACCATGATCAATCATCAAGCACCATTTTCAAACGTCATGAATATATTCTAACATCAATCAATCAACACAAACAAGATAAAAAAACCGACATGGGTCCTACCCCTACATAATCCCCATCATATACCCTATTATAAGGATAGAACCCACCCTTACCTTAGATTTTACCGAACACGATCTCTCTTTGCACGAAACTCCGAAGAACCACCGCAACAAAGCTCCTCTCCTTTCTCCTTGTGCGCGCCGTCCTTGTGCGCACCGAATCACTAAACCCTAGCCAACACTCCCTTCATGCGCCTAAGCCTTGGGCTCGTGGATCACGGGCCCCCGTCCACTAATCAGCTAGTTACTAAGCACCACTCCCTATTATACATAAAACACCGTATAATTATTTTAATATAACTATACTAATAAAATACCTAAATAATTTAATTAAATAAATACTTAAATTATTTGGGCGTTACAACCCTCCCCCACTTAGAATATTTCATCCTCGAAATTTACCTGATTCAAACAGCTCTGGATAGGATTCCTGCATCTTGCTCTCCAGCTCCCATGTCATGCTCTCTCCGGCAGCTCCTAGCCAGACTACTTTTACCAACCCAATCTCCTTGCCTCTTAAAACTTTCACTTCATGACCTTCGATCCGTACAGGCATCGTCTCCACCGTGAGATTATCCCGTACCTCCACATCATCCATGCTGATCACATGAGATGGATCTGAAATATACTTCCGAAGTTGCGACACATGAAACACGTCATGCAAATTCGAAAGGTTAGGCGGTAAATGTAACACCCCTTTTCTAATAACTTTGCTTTTAAATAAAATCAGAGTCTCTTTTTTTTTTTGAAAACAATTCAAGCGAGTGCTACATTTACTCCATAAATATCAAGATACATAACACCATGAGAAAAATGTTTAGTTCGCATCAACTAAATCCAATCACCATCAGCAGCGGAATAAATATGAGTTCTAAAATTTAAAACCAATACATCACCAATCAAATCTAACAGTTTAGGAAAAATATTGCATAATATAGGACACCCCCCCTGGTGCTACGTATCAGAGCGTGACACTTCCTACCAGACGAAGGCATAAAGAAATCCTTCACTCGTTATTACCTGCACGTTGCCGACATAAGAAGCAACATAAAAGCAGTAGGGTGAGTCTCTTTTCATAATTAATAGGCTAAATATATATTTTGGCCCTTTATCTTTGGGGTTGTGGTCACTTTGGCCCTTTATCTTTTTTTTTTCTCATTTTAGACCCTCATGTTTTTTGTGTGTGTCATTTTGGCCCCTACCGTTATCATTTTGGTCCCTTATGTTTTTAATTGATTTCATTTTAGTCCCTTATGTTTTTAATTGATTTCATTTTGGGCCCTTATGTTTTTAATTGATTTCATTTTCGTCCTTAAAAATTTGCCTAAAAAAACATAAACATAACGGTAGGGGCCAAAATGACACACACAAAAAACATGAGGGTCTAAAATGAGAAAAAAAAAAGATAAAGGGCCAAAGTGACCACAACCCCAAAGATAAAGGGCCAAATTATATATTTAGCCTAATTAATAACATATGGGAATTAAGCAATGCATAGGAAAAAGGAAACCAGGCACACCAATTCACAACAATGGAACAATCACATCAACATACTATTTCCAAACAGCACTACACAATATATGATTATGCATGTAATGCAACCCAAACTCCACGGGTACATGCATGTCGGATCCGTCACCAAATACAAATAGGCCGTAGCCTCTGCTCACCAAATTAAAATTAGGCCGTAGCCTCTGCTCACCAATAATGCATATGTCCATGAGATGCTATGGGAATGCATCACGACACACCAAGTCCAATTAATTTATCATTTAAAATTCATAATCTCACCATTGTATATTAATTGGCTCACCAAATTAAAATTAGGCCGTAGCCTCTGCTCACCAATCTCACCCCATCATACTCACCAATTCAGCTCACCACTCACACCAACACCAAATCAAATAGACCAACTTAGAACATTGACACGACATAGGGAAAGTGGGTAAAAATAGCCATTTGGACACTTGAACACCTCAGCCCAGAAACACCAGTGAAAATAATTTATTTTTGCATAAAATTGAGACCATTGAATAGACACTGAAATTAGCTTCGAAACACATTTTGAATCGTTAAATTTGGATAACCGAGTCAAAAGTTACATTAAAAACAAAACCGGAAAAATACTTAGACATCCTGGAACTGGCGCATGGGCGCTGGGCGCCCAGGGGCAACACAGCGCTTGGCGCATGGGCGCTTGGCGCCCAGGAGAGACAACACGCACAGGCGCATGGGCGCTTGGCGCCCAGGAACAACACGCGCACAGGCGCATGGGCGCTTGGCGCCCAGGAACAACACGCGCACAGGCGCATGGGCGCTTGGCGCCCAGGAACAACACGCGCACATAGGCGCTAGGCGCCCAGGAGGCAACACGCGCATAGGCGCTGGGCGCCCAGGAAGGCAACAAGCGCATAGGCGCGCCCAGGGAACAACAGCAACATGGCGCCCAAGCACTAGGCGCCTAAGACCAACATGCTACAAAATTTATTTTTCTTCGAAATTAATTTTACACGAGCCAAATGCTCAGAACATGAAAACCCAATAATATTTTCATCAAAAACTGAACATCATTTTTGGCGCCCATGCACTAGGCACCTAGTGAAAACACGCAACTCAACTCCTTTGTTGCCCAAAATCATTTTTCATGAGCCATTTTAACTGAATATGAAAACCTGAAAACAATTTTTACAAAACTATCACCAGGACTTTGGGGCCCTTGGCGCCCATGACTCAAGCAACAAGCGCCAAAACTGGCAGCACAGTGACCCAGAATGGCAACACAGGCAACAGACACAGCAACACAGGCAACAGACACAGCAACACAGGCAACAGACACAACAACACAGAATGGCAACACAGGCAACAGAATTTGGAAAACTGGCGCAGCACACTGCTGGGCACTTGGCGCCCATGACTAAGGCGTAACACAGAATTTTTCAGCAACATGCATATGGCGCCCAAGGCGCCTAGGGGCCCCCAAACAGAATTTTTTTCATGATCATTCACCAATTTACATTCACCAAAACACTCAATTACATGTATATTACTAAAGTGTCCCATGATTCTCAATTTCACCAAATAATCACCGAATAATCATATACTCAAACATATGGTCTCCAATTCGCATTTAGCAACAATTCAACATAAATCATGAGATTTTCAACATAGCAATTCAATCATCAAGCATCACCATATCATGAATTAATTATTCACATCACAAATCATTCATAGAACTAACCTAGAGCCCTAACCCTAGGCAATCACAATTCGCATAATTATTAAGAACAAAAAGAGGACCCCCTAACCTTATGGAAGTCGAATTTGCTAAGCAAGGCTCCAAAGAATTGCAAGACACCAACAAGCTCTTCCCCCTCCTTGAGTGATTCGCGAAGCTCCTCCCCCTTTCCTCTTGCAAGTTGCGACTTCTCTTCTCACTTCTCCTCTCTTTACGTTACTTTCTTTCTTTTTTCCCACTTGAGTCAAAATGAAAACTAGCTTCTAAGACCCCTTGAGAGTCGAATTACTTGACTAAGCAATGGGCCACGGGCCTAATTGTGGATCACGGGCCCTTGCTCGCACCACCTAAATAGTGACACCACCTCCTAATAAAATAAAATAAAATAATTAAACTTGAATTATTTAATTAAATTAAATAAATATTGCAAGCCTTAAATAACTTAATTAAATAAATAATTAAATTATTTTGGGGCGTTACAACTCTCCCCCACTTAGAATATTTCGTCCTCGAAATTACCTGAATCAAACAACTCCGGATATGCTTCCCGCATCTTACTCTCCAGCTCCCAAGTCATACTCTCACCAGCAGCTCCTAACCAAACCACCTTCACCAAAAGAATTTCTTTCCCTCTCAGAGTCTTCACTTCTCTATCTTCAATCCGCACAGGCATAGTCTCCACGGTGAGATTATCCCGCACCTCTATTTCATCCATCTGAATGACATGGGACGGGTCCGGAACATACTTTCGAAGTTGTGACACGTGAAACACGTCATGCAAGTTCGAAAGATTAGGCGGCAAAGCCACCCTATAGGCAACACTTCCCACCCTCTCCGTAATCTGATACGGACCAATGAAACGGGGAGTTAACTTCTTAGATTTCAAGGCACGGCCAACACCAGTCACTGGAGTGACTCTCAGGAACACATGATCACCGGCCTGAAACTCTAAATCCTTCCTTCTTTTATCATGATAGCTCTTTTGTCGACTCTGCGACGCTTTCATCTTCTCACGGATTAATTTTACCTTCTCAGTTGTTTCTCGCACAATCTCAGGCCCCAACACTGCACTCTCCCCAGATTCATACCAACACAACGGAGTCCTACATCTCCGACCATACAATGCCTCGAACGGTGCCATACCAATACTAGAATGAAAACTGTTGTTATAGGTGAATTCTATCAACGAAAGATGAGAATCCCATGAACCTCCCTGCTCAAGAACACATGCTCTCAACAAGTCCTCTAACGACTGAATAGTCCTCTCCGTCTGACCATCTGTCTGCGGATGATAAGCGGAGCTCAACCTCAACTTAGAACCCAAAGCTTCTTGCAAACTTTTCCAAAACTCAGATGTGAATCTTGGATCTCTATCAGATACAATACTAAGCGGAACGCCATGCAACTTCACAATAGTCTTGATGTAGATTTCTGCCAACTTTGGAACTGGATAAGTCATATTAACTGGCAAGAAATGAGCAGACTTAGACAACCTGTCCACAACCACCCATATAGCATCGAACCCTCTCACTGTATTTGGCAAACCAGTCACAAAATCCATGGAAATGCTATCCCATTTCCATTCCGGAATCTCCAATGGTTGCATCAACCCCGCAGGCTTCTGATGCTCAATCTTAGACTTCTGACAAGTCAGACACGAATACACAAACTGCGCCACATCCTTCTTCATACCAGGCCACCAGAACATTTTCTTCAAATCTTGGTACATTTTCGTAGCCCCTGGATGAATACTCAACTTGCTCCTATGGCTCTCCTCAAGAATCATTCTCTTCATCTCAGCATCGTCAGGAATGCAGATCCTATCTCTGAATCTCAATACACCTTGGGAATCTAACCTGAAATCTCCATCCACATCTTGATCATTCACAACTAACAGGTCTACCAACTTTACATCTGACTTTTGGGCTTCTCGAACACTAACCAAAAATTCATTGCCGATCTTCAACATCCCCAATCTGACACTCTGCGGTGTCACTTCACAAACCAGACTCATGTCCCGAAACTGCTCAATCAACTCTAACTCTTTCACCATCATAGCCGACATATGCAAACTCTTCCGACTTAAAGCATCAGCCACGACATTAGCTTTGCCGGGGTGATAGTTCAAGCCGAAATCATAATCCTTCAGCAATTCTAGCCAACGTCTCTGCCTCATATTTAGCTCCTTCTGATCAAACAAGTATTTTAGACTCTTATGGTCGCTAAACACTTCAAATCTGGTACCATACAGATAGTGCCTCCAAATTTTCAGCACAAACACAATTGCAGCTAGCTCCAAATCATGAGTAGGGTAGTTCTTCTCATGGGTCCTCAACTGTCTGGACGCATAAGCTACTACCTTACCCTCTTGCATCAATACACCTCCCAAACCCATCTTGGAAGCATCGCAATATACTACAAACGGTTGATCCGGAACAGGCAAGGTCAAAACGGGTGATGTAGTCAACCTCTTTTTCAACTCATTGAAGCTCTCCTCACAGCGAGCATCCCACACAAAAGCTCTTCCTTTACATGTCAATTGAGTCAACGGAAGTGCCAACCTCGAGAAACCTTCAATAAATCTCCTGTAATAACCAGCTAATCCCAAAAAGCTTCTAATCTCTGTAACTGACTTCGGGCTCTCCCATTGGGATACAGCATCAACCTTGGCTGGGTCCACAGCTATACCATTACCAGAGATAATATGACCAAGGAAACCTACTTCATTCAGCCAGAACTCACACTTAGACAATTTTGCATACAATTTCTTTTCTTTCAATACTTCCAGCACTAACCTCAAATGTTCTGCGTGCTCCTCTTCTGTCTTAGAATACACCAGAATGTCGTCAATAAACACAACTACAAACCGATCCAAGTAACTATGAAAAGTACGATTCATGTACTCCATAAACACACCCGGCGCATTGGTAACACCAAACGGCATAACAGAATACTCATAGTGCCCATATCTCGTTCTGAAAGCGGTTTTCTGAATGTCTTCATCCTTTACCTTGATCTGGTGATAACCCGACCTCAAATCGATTTTACTGAACACCTTAGCACCTACCAACTGGTCCATCAGATCATCAATTCTGGGAAGCGGATACCGGTTCTTTATTGTCACTTTGTTCAATTGCCTATAATCGACACAAAGTCTCATACTCCCGTCCTTCTTTTTCACTAACAATACCGGAGCACCCCACGGTGACACACTTGGTCTTACAAATTTCTTCTCAAGCAGATCTTCTAATTGATTTTTCAATTCAGACAACTCTGAGGCTGACATTCGGTACGGTGCCATAGACACAGGCCTAGTACCGGGGATAAGATCAATGGCAAACTCAACCTCCCTCTCTGGCGGGACACTTGGAATTTCATCCGGGAACACTTCAGGGAACCCACACACTACTTGAACCCTGTCAATGATCGCCTGATTCTCAGCAGACAATGACGCCATCAAGGCAAACAGATGAACTCCTTCTTTCATTATCTTATGCAAATGACCAGCAGGCAACAAAATAGATCCTTCTTCTTCGGGAGGAAGGAAACTCACAGATCTTCGGGAACAATTAATATGTACATGGTTATATACTAACCAGTCCATACCAAGAATGACATCCAACCCTCCCAACGGTAAGCAAACAAAATTTACAATAAAGTCCCTGCCGAAGATCGACACGGGACACTGAGAACACACCTGAGACATAATCACCGACCCCTTCGCAGGAGTATCGACTACCATCTCTCCATTCATAACAGGCAAAACAAGATTCAACTTCTTGCAACATTCAGCAGCAGCCCAACAACAGCAACAGCAGCATCGATCCTCCCAGCCATCTCAACTCACTTGCTACAACAACAACAGTTAGATATAACTGACAACACACCGTTGTCAGTTGACACTATGACTGGACAACTTGGCCGGACAGACCGAACTGCTCTGATACCACTAATGTAACACCCCTTTTCTAATAACTTTGCTTTTAAATAAAATCAGAGTCTCTTTTTTTTTTTTGAAAACAATTCAAGCGAGTGCTACATTTACTCCATAAATATCAAGATACATAACACCATGAGAAAAATGTTTAGTTCGCATCAACTAAATCCAATCACCATCAGCAGCGGAATAAATATGAGTTCTAAAATTTAAGACCAATACATCACCAATCAAATCTAACAGTTTAGGAAAAATATTGCATAATATAGGACACCCCCCCCCCCCTGGTGCTACGTATCAGAGCGTGACACTTCCTACCAGACGAAGGCATAAAGAAATCCTTCACTCGTTATTACCTGCACGTTGCCGACATAAGAAGCAACATAAAAGCAGTAGGGTGAGTCTCTTTTCATAATTAATAACATATGGGAATTAAGCAATGCACAGGAAAAAGGAAACCAGGCACACCAATTCACAACAATGGAACAATCACATCAACATACTATTTCCAAACAGCACTACACAATATATGATTATGCATGTAATGCAACCCAAACTCCACGGGTACATGCATGTCGGATCCGTCACCAAATACAAATAGGCCGTAGCCTCTGCTCACCAAATTAAAATTAGGCCGTAGCCTCTGCTCACCAATAATGCATATGTCCATGAGATGCTATGGGAATGCATCACGACACACCAAGTCCAATTAATTTATCATTTAAAATTCATAATCTCACCATTGTATATTAATTGGCTCACCAAATTAAAATTAGGCCGTAGCCTCTGCTCACCAATCTCACCCCATCATACTCACCAATTCAGCTCACCACTCACACCAACACCAAATCAAATAGACCAACTTAGAACATTGACACGACATAGGGAAAGTGGGTAAAAATAGCCATTTGGACACTTGAACACCTCAGCCCAGAAACACCAGTAAAAATAATTTATTTTTGCATAAAATTGAGACCATTGAATAGACACTGAAATTAGCTTCGAAACACATTTTGAATCGTTAAATTTGGATAACCGAGTCAAAAGTTACATTAAAAACAAAACCGGAAAAATACTTAGACATCCTGGAACTGGCGCATGGGCGCTGGGCGCCCAGGGGCAACACAGCGCTTGGCGCATGGGCGCTTGGCGCCCAGGAGAGACAACACGCACAGGCGCATGGGCGCTTGGCGCCCAGGAACAACACGCGCACAGGCGCATGGGCGCTTGGCGCCCAGGAACAACACGCGCACAGGCGCATGGGCGCTTGGCGCCCAGGAACAACACGCGCACATAGGCGCTAGGCGCCCAGGAGGCAACACGCGCATAGGCGCTGGGCGCCCAGGAAGGCAACAAGCGCATAGGCGCGCCCAGGGAACAACAGCAACATGGCGCCCAAGCACTAGGCGCCTAAGACCAACATGCTACAAAATTTATTTTTCTTCGAAATTAATTTTACACGAGCCAAATGCTCAGAACATGAAAACCCAATAATATTTTCATCAAAAACTGAACATCATTTTTGGCGCCCATGCACTAGGCACCTAGTGAAAACACGCAACTCAACTCCTTTGTTGCCCAAAATCATTTTTCATGAGCCATTTTAACTGAATATGAAAACCTGAAAACAATTTTTACAAAACTATCACCAGGACTTTGGGGCCCTTGGCGCCCATGACTCAAGCAACAAGCGCCAAAACTGGCAGCACAGTGACCCAGAATGGCAACACAGGCAACAGACACAGCAACACAGGCAACAGACACAGCAACACAGGCAACAGACACAACAACACAGAATGGCAACACAGGCAACAGAATTTGGAAAACTGGCGCAGCACACTGCTGGGCACTTGGCGCCCATGACTAAGGCGTAACACAGAATTTTTCAGCAACATGCATATGGCGCCCAAGGCGCCTAGGGGCCCCCAAACAGAATTTTTTTCATGATCATTCACCAATTTACATTCACCAAAACACTCAATTACATGTATATTACTAAAGTGTCCCATGATTCTCAATTTCACCAAATAATCACCGAATAATCATATACTCAAACATATGGTCTCCAATTCGCATTTAGCAACAATTCAACATAAATCATGAGATTTTCAACATAGCAATTCAATCATCAAGCATCACCATATCATGAATTAATTATTCACATCACAAATCATTCATAGAACTAACCTAGAGCCCTAACCCTAGGCAATCACAATTCGCATAATTATTAAGAACAAAAAGAGGACCCCCTAACCTTATGGAAGTCGAATTTGCTAAGCAAGGCTCCAAAGAATTGCAAGACACCAACAAGCTCTTCCCCCTCCTTGAGTGATTCGCGAAGCTCCTCCCCCTTTCCTCTTGCAAGTTGCGACTTCTCTTCTCACTTCTCCTCTCTTTACGTTACTTTCTTTCTTTTTTCCCACTTGAGTCAAAATGAAAACTAGCTTCTAAGACCCCTTGAGAGTCGAATTACTTGACTAAGCAATGGGCCACGGGCCTAATTGTGGATCACGGGCCCTTGCTCGCACCACCTAAATAGTGACACCACCTCCTAATAAAATAAAATAAAATAATTAAACTTGAATTATTTAATTAAATTAAATAAATATTGTAAGCCTTAAATAACTTAATTAAATAAATAATTAAATTATTTTGGGGCGTTACAGTAAAGCCACTCTATATGCAACATTCCCATCTCTTTCTAATATCTGATAAGGACCAATAAAACGACGAGTGAGCTTCTTCGACTTCAACGCACGTCCAACACCGGTCACTGGAGTGACTCTCAAAAATACATGCTCACCCGCTTGAAACTCTAAATCTTTCCTCCGCTTGTCGTGATAACTCTTCTGTCGACTCTGCGAAGCCTTCATCTTCTCACGGATCAACTTCACCTTTTCAGTTGTCTCTCGAACAATCTCCGGTCCAAGCACCACACTCTCTCCAGACTCATACCAACACAGCGGGGTTCTACACTTCCGACCATATAATGTTTCAAAAGGTGTCATCCCAATACTAGAATGGTAACTGTTATTATACGTGAACTCTATCAGTGGAAGGTAGGAATCCCACGACCCTCCTTGTTCCAAAACACAAGCCCTCAAAAAATCTTCTAATGACTGAATCGTCCTCTCTGACTGACCATCTGTCTGAGGATGATATGCTGAACTCAACCTCAACTTAGACCCCAACTTTTCTTGCAGACTCTTCCAGAAATCTGAAGTGAACCTCGGATCTCTATCCGAAACAATACTCTTAGGAACTCTATGAAGCTTCACAATCTCCCGGATATAAATCTCTGCCAACTTCGACACCGGATACGTGATGCTGATAGGAACAAAATGAGACGATTTCGTTAACTTGTCAACAATCACCCAAATTGCATCATACCCTTTCGCAGTATTAGGCAATCCCGTCACGAAGTCCATCGAGATGCTATCCCATTTCCACTCTGGAATTTCTAACGGTTGCATCAACCCAGCAGGCTTCTGATGCTCGACCTTTGATTTCTCGCAAGTCAAACATGCATAAACAAACTGCGCCACATCCCGCTTCATACCTGGCCACGAAAACAACTTCTTCAGATCTTGATACATCTTTGTAGCTCCCGGATGAATACTCAACTTACTTCTGTGACTCTCTTCAAGAGTGGCTCTCTTCATGTCTGTATCATCAGGAATACAAATCCTACCCCGGAACCTCAACACATCTTGGGAATCCAATCTGAAATCCTCATTCTTCGATTGATCATTCTCAACCATCAAGTCTACCAGCTTAACATCTGATTTCTGGGCTTCTCTGATGCTGTTCAGAAATTCATTGCCAATCTTCAACATCCCTAGCTTAACACTCTGAGGTGTCACTTCACAAACCAGACTCATATCTCTGAATTCCTCAATCAGCTCTAACTCCTTAACCATCATCGCCGACATATGCAAAGTCTTCCGGCTCAAAGCATCAGCCACGACATTAGCTTTGCCTGGGTGATAGTTCAAACCGAAATCATAGTCCTTCAACAACTCCAACCATCGTCGCTGCCTTATATTCAACTCCTTCTGGTCAAACAAATACTTCAAGCTCTTATGGTCACTAAACACCTCAAACCTAGAACCATAGAGATAGTGCCTCCAAACCTTCAGCACGAAGACCACTGCAGCCAATTCCAAATCATGAGTGGGATAATTCTTCTCATGAACCCTTAACTGCCTCGACGCATACGCGATAACCTTCCCATCTTGCATAAGCACACCACCTAAACCCATTTTTGACGCATCACAATACACCACAAACGACCCTTCCAGATTGGGCAACGTCAAGACAGGAGACGTTGTCAATCTCTTCTTCAATTCCACGAAACTTTCTTCATATCGGGCGTCCCAAACAAAAGCCTTCCCTTTGCAGGTTAACTGAGTTAACGGAAGTGCTAACTTAGAAAAACCTTCAATGAATCTTCTATAATAGCCGGCCAATCCCAAAAAGCTTTTAATTTCAGTTGCCGACTTCGGGGCCTTCCAATTCAACACTGCTTCTACTTTCCACAGATCCACCGCAATACCATTTCCAGAAATGACATGACCGAGAAAACACACTTCCTTCAACCAGAACTCACACTTCGACAACTTCGCATACAGCTTCTTTTCCTTCAATACCTCCAATACTAACCTCAGATGCTCTGCAAGTTCTTCCTCCGATTTAGAGTAAACCAGAATGTCGTCAATGAACACCTGCACAAATCGATCCAAGTAAGCATGAAATATACGATTCATATATTCCATAAATACTCCTGGTGCGTTGGTAACACCGAACGGCATCACCGAATACTCATAATGACCATAACGGGTTCTGAAAGCCGTCTTCTGAATATCTTCGTCCTTCACCTTGATCTGATGATAACCCGACCTCAAATCAATTTTACTGAACACTTGAGCGCCCACCAACCGATCCATCAAATCGTCTATCCTCGGAAGTGGGTACTTGTTCTTAATTGTCACCTTATTCAACTGCCGATAATCCACACAGAGTCTCATACTACCATCCTTCTTCTTCACCAACAACACAGGAGCTCCCCACGGCGATACACTCGGCCTCACGAACTTCTTCTCGAGCAGATCCTCAAGTTGTTTCTTCAACTCAGACAATTCGGATGCGGACATCCTGTACGGTGCCATAGAAACAGGTTTGTTACCAGGTACAAGATCAATGGAGAACTCAACTTCCCTCTCTGGCGGTACACTTGGAATCTCATCAGGGAAAACATCAGGGAATTCGCGCACCACCCGCAACTCTTCAATGATAGCTTGATTCTCAACAGACAATGATGCCATCATGGAGAACAACTGAACTCCTTCCTTCATCAACTTCCGCAACTGACTAGCGGATAACAGGCCAGGCTCCTCCTCTTCAAAACTCACCGACTTGCTACGACAATTAATATGAACATGGTTAAGCTCTAACCAGTTCATACCCAAGATTACATCCAATCCGCTCAACGGCAAACAAACAAAATCCACAACAAAGTCTCGGTCGAAGATCCACAAGGGACACTGAGAACACACTAGAGAGGTAGTTACCGACCCCTTAGCTGGAGTGTCGACAACCATCTCTCCATTCATGGCAGACAATGCAAGGTTCAACCTCTTACAACAATCAGCAGCAATAAAGCAATGCGTAGCCCCAGTATCAACAATAGATTTTAAAGGAGTACCATTAATGAAGCACGTACCTCTAATAAGTCCATCATCTTCAGTAGGCTCTTCACCTGCCAAAGCGAACACTTTTCCACTGGACCTTTCTTTCTTCGGCTTCGGACACTGAGTACTAATGTGCCCTCCTTCACCACAGTTGTAGCAGACCACTTCCTTACGCTCACACTCAGCCACCACATGACCCTCTTTGCAACAACGGTAACACTTCTTCCCTTCAGCCTTGCACACGTTACCCTTGTGACCAGCCTTGCCACATTTGTAACATACGATGCTAGCAGGAGCATCTCCCCCACTAGTCCTCTTGCCAGCAGCAGCTTTCTGTTTACCCTTACCAGCAGGAACCTCATACGGCTTACTACGACTTTGAAATTTGCTCCTCTTCTCAGTCATCATCTTGTAATGAGCATTGTTGTCTTCCTCATAAATCCTGCAGCTGTCAATCAAATCAGCAAAAACACGGATCTTCTGATAACCAATCGCCTTCTTAATCTAAGGACGCAGCCCATTCTCAAACTTAATGCACTTGGAAAACTCAGCAGTAGCCTCACTATAGTGCGGATAAAACTTTGCTAATTCCACAAACTTAGCAGCATACTCGGTCACAGACATATTCCCCTGTTTCAGCTCTAGGAACTCAATCTCCTTCTTACCTCGGACATCCTCTGGATAGTACTTTCTCATCAACTCTCTACGTAACACCGCCCAAGTGATCTCTTCGTTTGCAGTCTCCAACGTTTGCCAGCATATGCGTACCATAATAGACCTTCTGTGCCGGAGTGTAGTCCATCACACGAAAGATCCTCTCCATCTCTTTCAACCAAGCTAAAGCCCCATCGGGATCATACTTGCCCTTGAAGGTAGGCGGATTCTCTCTCTGAAAGGTAGCCAAACTCCGAGACCCAGCATTCTCACCAGCATTATGTTGACCCTCCACAGCCTGAGCCATAGCAGCCAACGCAGCGGTAATAGCAGCATCGTTCCTTCCAGCCATCTCAACTAATCACTACAATCATAGACAACAGTTAGAACTAATTGACAATACTTGGTGTCAATGACACAATGACTAGACAACTTGGCCGGACAGACCGAAACTGCTCTGATACCCCTAATGTAACACCCCTTTTCTACCCGGAAAAATTTTCGACAAAAATCAGAGTTTTCAAAACGTTTTCAATACACCCACAAGGGATTCTACACTTACACCGTTAAACATCACACGCCAATAATTAAGTTTCACCATTAAAAATAGCGCAACGCCTAGCACGTCATAATATCAACAAGCAGCGGAATAAAATCAAGGTTCCATTAAATAGTTATACATTACCATAAAACTTCAAAAATTAGAATAATGGAAACACTAATAAAGCCTAGCGTTCATCCCCCCGAGTGCTACGTATCAGAGCGACGACACCTGACTCGACTAACGAAGGTAGATATGCCTTCACTCACAATCACCTGCCCGTTACCAACATAGGGGTAACATTCAAACAGAAGGGGTGAGATATCTAACATTATAATAGCATATATAATAGGCAATATGCTAGAATACAACAATATATCAACCGCTTCACAACAACATCAATTACTAAATCACCAATAATCATCATTAACATCATGAGTAATTATATGAGATGCAACCCACACCAACGGGCATATGCATGTGGTACCAACCATCACCAATAAAGTAGCCAATATGGGCACATCACCTATATGAGCATCACCATCATCACCTATAGCTCCAACAGCCGAAGCCACCATCACCGAAATAATGCATATGCAATATATGCGACACCATGGACAATGCACCAGACAATCAACACACAACAGACATTTAATTAACATAACCTCACCAATATCACCAAGTGGTCATAGACCCATCACCTTAGCCCATGGAATAGGCACATCACCTGTTACACCATCACCGATAACACCAGCAAACACCGACGCCAAATCACCAATACATTTACAACAAAAGCAATGCTTATTTTACAGTGACAGCAACACCATTTTTACAGCAACAGCACTTATTTTACAGTGACAGCAACACCATTTTTTTACAGCAACAGCACACTTATTTTACAGTGATAGCAACACCATTTTTGGAAAAACAGCAACATTTAGTCACCGTGACAGCGACACCAATTTTAAGAAAAACAACAAACATGGTTCACTGTGACAGCAACATGACAGAAACTGGCGCCCAGCAACAGGGCGCCAAGACAGGCAGCAGCACAGCAGAAACTGGCGCCCAGCAACAGGGCGCCAAGACAGGCAGCAACACCGCAGAAACTGGTGCCCAGCAAGAAGGCGCTACAGGCAACAATAGCAACACAGAGTCTGGCGCCCAGCAACAGGGCGCCACAGACAACAGCAATAGCACCGAAACTGGCGCCCAGCAACAGGGCGCCACAGACAACACCAGCAACACTGAAACTGGCGCCCAGCAACAGGACGCCACAGACAACACCAGCAACACTGAAACTGGCGCCCAGCAACAGGGCGCCTAGGACAACAGTGGCAACAACAGAGTTGGCGCCCAGCAGCAGGGCGCCTAACACCATGGCAACAGAACTAGACTTGGCGCCCATCAACAGGGCGCCTAGCAGCAACACAGAAAGTGGCGCCCAGGAGCAAGGCGCCTAGCACCACAACATCAGGAACAGACTTGGCGCCCAGCAACAGGGCGCCTAGCACAACAGGCAACATAACAGACTTGGCGCCCAGCAACAGGGGGCCTGAGACCACAACAGCAGCATCATACTTGGCGCCCAGCA
Source organism: Astragalus membranaceus (assembly GCA_039519185.1). NCBI lineage: Eukaryota > Viridiplantae > Streptophyta > Magnoliopsida > Fabales > Fabaceae > Astragalus > Astragalus membranaceus. The sequence continues at coordinate 41,604,966 of CM076854.1, read as the reverse complement.
ACAGGGCGCCTGAGACAGCAACAACAACATCAGGCTTGGCGCCCAGCAACAGGGCGCCTGAGACAGCAGAGGCAACACCAGACTTGGCGCCCAGGAGCAGGGCGCCTAGCAACACAGACAGCAACAACAACCATGCCGCCCAGGAGCAGGGCGCCTAAATCAGCAACAAGCGCAGGAGACACTGGGCGCCTAGGGCGCCAAAATCAGCAACACAGACACGCACCATTCACCACTGGGCGCCTAGGGCGCCATCCCCTGCAACTCAGAAACACACTGGGCGCCTAGGGCGCCAACTCCAACAACCAAGACAGCATCACTGGGCGCCTAAGGCGCCACATCCAGCAACAACAAAACAGGAACATCATGACTGGGCGCCTAGGGCGCCAAAATCAGCAGCATAGGCAACACTGGCTTGGCGCCCAGCAACAGAGCGCCTCCAGCAGGGAACAACCAGGACACAGCCACGGCGCCCTGGGGCAGGGCGCCGTTTCCAGCAACCCAACCACAACCCAATTCGCACCAAGCAACATCCAACCACCAAATTTCACCATGATCAATCATCAAGCACCAATTTCAAACGTCATGAATATATTCTAACATCAATCAATCAACACCAACAAGATAAAAAAAAATGACATAGGTCCTACCCCTACATAATCCCCATCATATACCCTATTATAAGGATAGAACCCACCCTTACCTTAGATTTTGCCGAACACAATCTCTCCTTGCACGAAACTCCGAAGAACCACCGCAACAAAGCTCCTCTCCGTTCTCCTTGTGTGCGCCGTCCTCTTTCTCCTCTCCTCTCTTCGCAAATCCTTTCTTTCTTTCTCACAAAAAAATGCGAATGACTAAACCCTAGCCAACACTCCCTTCATGCGCCTAAGCCTTGGGCTCGTGGATCACGGGCACTAATCAGCTAGTTACTAAGCACCACTCCCTATTATACATAAAACACCGTATAATTATTTTAATATAACTATACTAATAAAATACCTAAATAATTTAATTAAATAAATAATTAAATTATTTGGGCGTTACACAGGGCACCGAGGCAAACAACCTGCAAATTTCTAAAAGATATCTGTTGAAGAGACTGCCTCTAAGGATGAGGCTCGAGGCAAAAAACAATCTGAACCCCCCGAGGGGGGGGGGGGGGTTGAGCTCGAGGAACAATGGATGAGGCCAAGGCAGAGCAAGTGTTAACCTATAAAGGGAGTGCCACGGCCATAATGGCTCAGTTGCCTAAGTACGATGGCTGGAGGCTGGGGATCGAGGATCAGCCGAGGAACTATATGGCCGAGGTAAGGAAGACTTGCTTGGGAGGCAAGGAAAAGAGGCACGTGGACAGAACGTGGGAGAAGTTGAAGGTCAGGCAAAGAGAAGAAGCCTTGAGGAGTGGAGCAAGGAGGTTTTCTCATCCCACTAACCGTGCAAGTGAGATCGTGGGTTATGGCCCCGATTTCTTAGGGCTTAGGGGCGAGACTAGGCGTTGATCTTCAATTGATCCAACGGTAGGAAAATGTAGCCTCACATAGTGGCCGATGAGGGCCTATGTATATATATATATATATATATATATAGAAGAATACTTGTAAAAAAGACACATCAATCAATACGCAAATCTATTTTTCTCGCAATTTATCTTACTTTATCGCATATATTTTACTCTCATGCAATAGGCCAGTAGATAATCCAATCCCCGCGTCCCCTCTACCGAACCTAACACTCTTTGGAGGAGTTAGGAAACCCACAGTTGAGGAAAAGAGTTCCTTCCTCATCGCAATTGCTTGAAGAACAGGGGAATAAAAGACTGTCCAAACCCCTGGTCGATCCCACGGCTAGGATATAAGAGTTTGACGACAACAAAAATTGACACGCCCTGTGGGACAGACACGGGTGAACAAACCTTCGGCATCAAAATTGGCAACTGCCTCTAAGACTAAGATCACGGAGCCAGTAAGTGCTTCGAGGACTACCACCCTAGCGGTTACTGCTGATTCGAATGAACGACCCCCTCAACATTATGAGGAGCCCGTGGTTATGACCACATCATTCATTCGGCAACAAATCGACATGGGGATACATGACATTATGTATCAAGTGTCGTAACAATTGGCTGACATAATGAAACCTATGGTGCACAATAAGGTGCAACAGGCCAAGGAAATGGAACAGAGGCAGGCTATGCAAGCTAGTAGCACAATGAACCTTGGTTTCCCCGGCCAATCACAGGGAGGACAACCTAACTCTCTAGGAGGCATGCATCAAACCATACCGTACACCAACCCGGTCGGACCTCAGCAAGCATCTTCTTATAACCAATTGGGAAGCATGCAACAGTGTCCAACAAGTGGGAGAGTGGTCGGGCCTCAGCAGGCGTTCTTTCATCAGGTAAATCCTACTCCGGTAATTTCCCAGCCCGGTACTTTTGTCGATCGAGACCACAGGCTCAATGGGTCTGCCGCAAGGATCATGGATTGGCAGGGGGCAAACCTTCACCCCGGAATCATGAATTGGCAGGACAGGCGGGTATTTCACGAGTCAGTAGCCATGGGTGCAGAACTCACCTGGCTCGACAAGCCCACCTCCCAGCCAGTCGTCCTCCATAGCACTCGGTACCTACCCGGCGGGTTCTTATTTATAGACACTGATGAATGGTGTTCCCGTCGAGCAGCCATCGAACCAGTTTCCACCTCACCGAGCAAAATCTCTCATTGGTTTCCTTGTCGAATTTGAGGTTCTTCTAGAGCAAATTGCAAGAGACTTTCAAAAGAGAAAGAATGTTGCTGCAAATAAAGAGCGTGAGGCTAAACTTCAACAGGAAGAATGGGCTGCAGTCGAAGCGTCAGATGCTAAAATTTCGTCACTGGAACTCCAAGCAGCAAATGATGCTAAAGAAATAGCTGAATGTGATGTTAACATTTCAAAGTACCAGGAACAAATCAAAACCTTGCAGTCGAAGATTAAGGTAGAAGAAAAGAAGAAAGCTTCCATTCGAAAGAGAACTCTCGATTCTTTGGAAGCTGCACTTCGATCTGAAGCAACTTTGGTTATTGAGCACCTAGAAAGGGCCAACAAACATGAGGCAGCAGTTCAGAGATTGGTCGAAGACGAAGCTCTCATTGCTGCCAGACTGGATCATGCCAAGATTGTCTTTGAGAAACTTAAAGCTAATCTTGTAATTTAAATTTCAGCTTTCCTTGTTTCTAATTTTTTTTTTGGCATTTGGCATTCAAACTTTCGCCATGCCATATTTAAATTTTTTCGACTCCTTAACCTTGCGTTATTCTAATATCCTGCAATATGGGCTCATATCTATTTAAATACTTGCCATTTATACGCAAAATTCGATTATCAGCGCCTAATTCTTTGACTTCGTAAGCACCGTTTGAAAATACTTGTAAAATTTGAAATGGTCCTTCCCAATTTGGTGACCAGTTACCTAAGACCCTATCTTTCTTGTCCATAGGTAAAATAACTTTCCAAACTAAGTCTCCCAAAGCGAAGGTTTTCGACTTAACCTTCTTATTATAGGCTTTGGCCACTCTTTCTTTTTGCCTTGTAAGAACATCTAACGCAGTTAATCTTTCTTCGTCTAAGTCCACCAATTCGTCTAACATCATATTCCAATAATGATCAGATGGAATTTCAAACTGTCTTTGAATTTTTGTTGACTGTAAACAAATTTCGACTGGCAACACTGCATCATGCCCAAATGTAAGTTTAAAAGGAGTAGTATTAATTGACTCTCTAGTATTCCTGTTGGATTTTCCAAGTATTCGACAATTTGCTTTCGCCAATTATCATTCAACATATTGTCAATGGAAAAAACTTCAAAATACTAAAAATTTTCAAGACAATTTTCATTTGCAGTAATTGGAGGTGATAATACTTCCTCTACCCCCCCCCCCCAAGTTTTGGCGTTGAAAATTCATTTAAAGGATAATCTGCCGAAATTAGTCTCTCTTTTATTTCTATTAGTTCTTCTAATTTTTCATTCGAGACTCTATAGCCTGAAGCAATCTGTGCCAAATCATTAGCCTCTTGATTGTCAATTCTAGGCACATGCTTTATGTTAACACTGTTAAAACGTTTTAACAAAGCATTGGCAGCAACAAAATACACTATTAGATTTTCCTTAATGCATTTATACTCTTTAGTTAACTGCTTCACAACAAATTCAGAATCGCCCTTAATTTCGACATATTTTGCCCCCAAGTCGAGCAAAATCTCAAGTCCTGCTATCAAGGCTTCATATTTAGTCTCATTATTGGTGCAAAAACCTTCGATCTTATACTTATACTTCGTTGGTATTTTTGTTGGCGAAACAATGAGAATTCCAATTCCAGAACCATTTTTATGGCTAGAACCGTCGAAGTATAACTTCCAAGGCTGAATATCCACTAAATTTAATGGGACCTCGACCAATGACTGATCGACGATAAAATCAGCCACAATTTGGCCTTTAATAGGCTTTTAAAGGCTGATAAGTTAGTGAATACTCAGAAAGCGCTAAAGCCCGTTTACCAATTCTACTATGTAATATTGGTTTCGACAACATATGTTTAATAAAAATGCGAGTAACCATACACATCAACAGGCTTTATATATTGCTTTAAATTTGTACCAGAGAAATACAAGCATAGGCACAACTTTTCTATTGGATGATACCTAGTTTCAGCATCATTTAAAACTCTACTGAGGTAATAAATGGCTCTTTCGACACCATTTTCATCCTCTTGTGCTAACATGCTACCTATTGACAATTCTGATGCTGCTACATACAATTTCATTATTTTATTTCTAATAGGAGGTAACAAAATAGGAGGCTTCATCAAATAGCTCTTGATCTCATCGAAAGATTTCTGGTGTTCAGGATCCCACCTGAACACATCTTCTTTCTTCAGTCGAAGTAATGGCGAAAAAACTTGTGTCTTGCCACTTAGGTTTGAAATGAACCTTCTAAGGAAATTGATTTTTCCTAGTAACGACTGCAATTCTTTCTTTGTCGAAGGAGCTTTCGTCTCTAAAATTGCCTTTGTCTTGTTTTGATTTATTTCAATGCCTTTTTTGTGCACAACAAATCCTAAAAAGTCACCTGCACGTACACAGAAGGCACATTTAAGTGGATTCATTTTCAATCCATATTTTCTCATTCTTTCAAATGATTGTCGAAGATGGTCTAAATGACCACTTTCTGATGAAGACTTAACAACTATGTCATCTAAGTACACTTGCATAAAATTTTCTATAAAATCATGAAACATAGAATTCATAGCTCTTTGGTATGTAGCACCAGCATTTTTTTAGCCAAAAGGCATCACCACCCATTCATAAACACCTAATGCCCCTAGACATCGAAATGCTGTTTTTGATACATCTTCTTTAGCAATAAAAACTTGGTTATAACCAGAATAACCATCAAGCGTACTTAAATATTCAAAACCTTCTGCTGAATCCACAAGCATTTCTGGCACAGGCATAGGATATTGATCTTTGGGTGTAGCATTATTTAAATCCCTGAAATCTATGCAAACTCTAAGAGTTCCATTTTTCTTAATTACAGGAACTATATTTGCTTACCAATCTACAGACCTGGCAGTTCTGATGAACTTGCTCTTGAGTAGTCTTTCGATTTCTGCTTTGATCTTCGACAGGATTTGTGGTGCAAATCTTCTTGGTGTCTGCTTCACTGGCTTCTTCTCTGGTCGTATAGGCAGCTTCAATTCCACTACTTCTCGACTCAAACCTGGCATCTCATTGTAGTCCCATGCAAAACAGTCTTTAAATTCCTTCAAAAGTTCGACAGTTTGCACCCTGAAAGCCTTGTCAATCTTTGCACTAATATATGTTGGCCTTTTTACAGGGCCATCTCCCAAGTCAATTTCTTCTAAGGGATCTCGTGCTTGCATTTTCTTGGTCGAACCCATTGGGTCCTTTTAAAAACCTAAAGGCTCATCATCATATACACAATCAAGCCTTTGGTCTTGGACCAAATCTTCCTTATTATTACTGTCACTGGCTTCAGCAACCATTTGTTGACGTAACTCGGCTTCCAAAGTCGCTTTTTCTTGGTCGTAATTCTATCCCATGCATTGGGCTTAGACATAAATAAACTATTTGTGGTCCATCCCACCCAGTAGGCTTGCAAAAGCCTCTTGGGTGATTATCCTCATCCATAACCTCCCTCTCCCAAATAAATCCATAGTTTGGGTGAAGAGTAACTGAGGAAAACATATTATCTTGGTGTACATAACCAAGATCAGAAGAAGAACATGGGATTCTTCCCCTTGTAATTGTTGTTATAGGCGTACTTGTTAGATTCAAGTGCCTTGTTTTGGCCAGTAGTACTGGTGCTGCCCTTGACCATTTTTGTGGGTGTTGGTTGTTTTGGTTGATACCTAGAACTTTTCCCACCAGAATTCACCGGTAAGTATCCAGTATTCTTTCCACCAGAGTACACCCATTTCTCTACAGGAGACTTTGTTGATGGAACATAAGTCTTAAGTTGCTCTTTCTTAGTATGCTTTGTCGAAGTAACTTTGTATGGTATCCCTCTTTTGTGAAACAGAACTTTGGCCTTTTGTCGACCCAGTTTCCTTTCCGCTTCAATTGAGGTCGATAACCTTCAAGGCTCTTTGCAGCCTCTTTGTCAAAGACCGAACTGCATCTTGGACATAGCATCACTTCTGTGTTGCTTATCTTGCAACGATTAAGGAAATCAATTAATTCGTCTTCTTCTTTTTGGTAAGCAACTTTCATTTTCTCTTTATATTGGTCTTCAGTGACCATTTCGACATTAGCCTCAGAAATTTCAGTATCTTTTGTCAAATTATCGTTTCCAGCTACAATTGCAGTAGCTTCGACAACCATGATGTCGACTTCAGCATACATTGTCTCTGCTGTTGGAAGAGGATCAGTGTCGATTTGCATTGGAGGCTTTGATTTGTCACGAAATTTCAGCCTACCTTCATTGAGAGCTTTCTGGACCAAATCTCTGAAAATAACACAACAAGAGGTGTTTTGGCCTAAAAAGTTATGGCATTTACAAAAACCCCTTTTCTTTCTTTGTTCCAATGGTGGTATTTTTAGGCCTTTAGGCACCAAAATTTGACCATTAGTAACTAAAAGATCAAATATTTCATCACATTTAGAAACATCAAAGGTGTAAGTTTTTGTAACAAACTTAATATTTTTAGGCTCGACAAAATTTTTCCCATCTGATGGCTTTAACACTTTACATGTATCAGGAGGCCCAGGTTTTAATTCTGCAATATTAACCTCTTCTTCGACATCCTCATACGATATGTCAAATTCCTGGTCGGTGTCATTAGTGTCGACATATGCGACTTTTTCTTTTTTATTATTGAACCTACTAGTCCTAACCTTTTCAGCTTTAAGCCTTTCGGCCTGTTGAACTCTATCAGCCAATTGTGCCATATCTCTTAAGTGCAGAGTATCTAACTTCTTTCTTACAGAATAGTCTAGGCCACCAGCAGCCATTTCGACTAACTCGTGTTCAGGCACTTGAGTAAAGCACCTTGCCTTGAGAAGTCTAAATCTATTGAGATACTCATCAATAGACTCCGCTACTTTACGTCGAACGCTAGCCAATTCCTTAAGACTAATCTTCCATTGGCCCATATAGAATTGCTCATGGAAAGCCTTTTCTAACTGATTCCAATTAATAATGGAATGTGGAGGTAAAGTGGTGAACCAAGTAAAAACATTTTTTGTTAGAGAATTTGGAAAGTATTTCATTCTATGTCACCAGCCTCAGTTAAATAACGGGCAACGTGTTCGACAGTAGATTTTCTAGTTTCCCCAGCGAATTTTGTGAACCTAGGGATTTTCCATCCCCTGGGCAATTCTGTTTGCAATATATAATCCGACAAAGGTGACACAAAATTAGGCGTGTTAGTCAATAGGAACCAATATGCTGATGAAGTGGTTAGGCAAGTCCAACAAAATAATTTTGAAATCCAAAACAATTTGGCTAATCTTGTCGAAAATATTCTAGCCCAAAATGGTCTTAATTTAGGCCTAACACAACATCAGGAATAGGCTCTTCGACAATAAGTTGTTTCCCTTGATTGATGGGAACTACATTGTTGGGCCTCTCTATGGGGATTCAACAGGCCTAACATTCTGAATTTGAGGAATTTGCTGGTTATGCACTGGTGGAGTGCCAAAGAAATCAGCAATTCTTCCCATTTTTGTTGCTAACATTTGGTAACTATTATTTGTGTTTTGTATTAGAGGGTTAAACACTGTACCAATTTGTTGTGTAACATATTAACCATATCATGATTACTATCATCCATTTGTTTCCTTAATGCCAACAAAGATGATGTGGTCAATGAAGGTTGAACATTTCGACTAAAAATGTTCTCTGATGAACTATTTTGTAGGCGTAAATCCTGTAATTACATTGTCTACATACGTAGATGAATTTGTCTGAAGGCCTGCCATCAAGGCTGTTGGCATGCCATATGGATAACTCCTACTGTTCATAGGCAAATTAAATGGCATATTTCCAATCATTGGATTAGCCATTAAAGGACTTGTTGGTCCTAATATTGGTGGCACAGAAGCCATCGCGTTAGTCTGTATCAATGTTGCCGTTGTCATCATCGACACATGAGTAATTACAGGAGCAGTTACAGCGGTTACGCCCATAACTGTCGAAGAAGGCATGGAAGCGGGTACTCCCACGACATTCCTAACGTTAGCGTCACTAACTGACGCTTGTTCTTGTGAACTTTGTGCATTTGATTCAGAAGTATTATTTACATTAGAGCGCGCCATCTTTGAAAGATGTTTACCACTCCTCAAACGCATGCACAGATAATGTCACAAGTTTTAAGATTTCAACGAAATAACTTTAGAGATTAGCACAAATGTCCCACCGGGCGTGCCAATTTGTTTACCGTGTTTTTTGGTAAACACCGCTAGTTACAAATTAATGTTGCTTGCAGGATCAACTAGAAATTCCTAGAACATTTGTGTTAAAGTTTTTCCAGAAATTATGAGTGTTCTTGCGGTTTAAATTTGAAAATATGAAGATAACCGCCGAACTTATCTCCAGAAGGGAGGGAGGATTCTGAATAGAAGTCGAAAAGAAAAAAAATAAAATGCAGAAGGGAGAATTCTGAGTACAAGTCGAAGAGAAAACAAATAAAATGCAGAAAACTTAAGAAAATAAAAGTGGAATTGCATTAATTGTAAAGAGAATGGTGCACAAGTTCATACATTGTTCTCTGACTCGTTTTCTCTGTGATGTTGGAAGTTTGAGTTTTAGAATTCTGTATGTGAGTTTGTGATCCGTTTTTCCTACGAAAAACTACTATTTATACAAGGAGGGAAACACAATAACTAACTAACTGTACATAGAATTTAAAAAATGGTAACTACCATGCCTTCGACCATGATAACTGCAATGGTAACTGCTGTGTCTTCGACCACAATAACTGGAATGGTAATTGCCATGTCTTCGACCACAATAACTGCTATGTTGTTTCAACAAGGAGCACTTGACTTCTTTTGTTTCACTAACTTTCTTCTCGTCGAACCATTGGCTTCAATTCCTCAATTTCTCCAAAGTTAAGCATTGTGTCGAACATTCTTGGGAAAGCTTCTCACTATCGAAATCAACACCTCTCCTCTTGAAGTTAGTAAGTCAAACCTTCTTGACTGCATTTAATTGAGCGTGTCGAAAATGCAGGCTAACAGGACCCTAATGATCAATCGCAGCAGATTGAAGAAGAAGATAGAAATGGGGATCCTTGATTATGTACCAAGTCTCCGAAAACATAGATAAACCTATTGTGCAGAACGAAGTGCGACAGGCCAAAGAACAGGAGTAGAGACATGCTGCAAGCAAGTAGCGCGACGAGTCTTGGCGTCCCCGGCCAACCATAGGGAGGACAACTTAGCCCAATGGGGAGCGTGCAACAGGCTCCACTATATTCCGGTGTGGCAGGACCTCAACAGACACCTTCTCATGTTACCATGGGAAGCATGCAACAGGTTCAGCCATGCGGGAATATGGCCGAGTCTCACCAGAAGTTTTCTCATCAGGTAAATCCTACTTCTGCATTTCCTTAGCCTTGTAATTTTGCCAACGCCATCAGTGGGGGGCATTTTATGGCGATAGTTACTAATATGGCTAATCTTTAGCAGGGACAGACGCAAATGGCCAAAAGGCCGCCCGAGGCTACGGGGTTGACAGGTTTACCGTAGGGATCATCCTATGGGTTCCCCTCGACGGCTAACCATCCACCCTACGCAGGGGGACAAGCCTTCGAACTAAAGTTAGGACTCGGCAAGTCAGGAAGATACTACCCGAATCAGCAGCCATGGGTCCCGAACCACCTGGCTCGGTTAGTCTGCCACCTAGTCAGCCATATCCTGAAGCACTCATGCCGTTTCCAGTGGGTTCACAGCCATACGCACAGATGACTGGTACTTCTGTCGAGCAGCCATGGAATCAAGTTCCACCTTGCCAGAATAGCCAGACTTCTGCTCAAGGAATAGGCTTTGCTAACCTCGGTCAAGTGATGTCTGGGCAGCAACGGGCTACTAGCCGACCTCAGGCACTAGCGCAGCCTGGGATGCAAGGTCCCCCAAATACAGTACGACATCCAACTGTCCTGCCCGAGCCTAGGCGCTCGAGGTCCCTGATCTTGGATCCAAACTTGATAGCTGACATCAAGAAGTTTTTCGGTGTGCAGCTGAAACCACTCGACAGGCCGGTATACAAAAAGCCTTACCCTGAGTGGGTGGACAGATTGGTGCCTCTTCCCAGAGGATTTAAAACACAAGATATCGCCACATTTTCTGGAGATGATGGCCAGTCAACAATGGAACACATAGGCCGATTCACGGCCCAATGTGGGGAAGGTAACCAGAATGAGTACCATAAGCTGCAGCTCTTCCCTTTACTTGGTAGTCGTCCCTTCCACTTAACTCTATTTAGACCTGGGAAGACATGGAAAGGTGCTTATATGACAGTTTTGATTGGCCACAGCCCGAAGTCACGCTGCCGATCTCATGAGTCTACAGCAGTAGGTAGACGAGGTGGTGTCCAAGTTCATTGAAAGGTTCAGAAAAGTGGCCGGATCGGAAAATGCTCGGTTCAATTCGCCGAATCGCAACTCACTTCCATGGCTATCGCTGGAATGCACCCGTAATTGAAGGAAAGGCTTGTGGGGCAAGCCTCCAGGGTTGTTCGAATAGAATAGTTCATACAGAAAAAAGAGAAAAAGAGGAGTGCTAGGGGCCGAGGACCCCACTTAGTGGCAGTAGTTGATGCCGACGATGATTCTGGCAACGGTGGTGCAGCCGAACCCACGGCAAACATCATGGCGGCCGAGATAGTTAAAGGAAATACCTACTCGTGTCCAGTCCTGAAGCCTCCTAAGGGTAAAGAGTGTTGAGGCAAAATACCTTGTGTTAGTTTTGATGGAAACAAACCATTTTGACAAGTGTTTAAGTTATCTGATCCATTATGGATCTAATGGTTTTCTTGAATGATCTAAAGTGCAGGAACTAATCAATCAAATCTCAAAAAGACAGTGTGCTAAGAAAGCACCACATGAGAAGGCATAATTGATGCCTTAGAAGAAAAGCATAAAGGCTTTGAGGTCATAAGAATATAGAAGAATGAAGACAGCTATAATGGATTCTCAGATATGAAGACAATCTTCATAGAAGCCTCTCAAGAAGAGTAGAGTATAGCAAGATCCTTCCAAGATGAGAAGACATAAGCTAGAGTAACTTTAGAAGTTAAGAAGACTCTCATCAAGAAGCCTCATAAACAAATAAGCCTTACCAAAGCCTTAGAAGATAAGAATGATGGTCAAAGAGGTCGTAAGAAGATGGATAAAAGAAAGTAGCTATAGTGGTTTCTTAAGATGAGAAGTTGTCTTAATAAAGAGGCTCCTTATATAAAGAAGTCACAAGCTATATAGCTTCTCAAAGTGAGAAGATAATTCTTCAAGAAGCATAGCAACAATGAGATGGCAAGAATAAGAAGTTTCTCAAAGATGAGAAGACCCAATCCATATAGCCTCTCATGATAAAAAAAAGCAAAGTGGTTCAGAAGATTGCTCAGAAGCTTCTTAAGCATAAAAGTCACGTGGACATATCTTCTCAACGTTTAGAATAATTTATGAAGGTTAATATTAGCGTTAGAAGATATGGGATCAGATTCAGAAGCTTCAGAAAAGGTAAAAATCGAGTTCAGAAAGTCTTAGTGTGAAGCTGTCAAAAGTGCTGCAGAAAGGACAGAAAGTACTGCAGAAAGTACAGTGTGCAGTAAACTGCTGCGAAAAGCAGAAAAGTGCGGCAGATTTTTGGGAAAGTGTGCCTACGGCTATAAACGACTAGTTTGAGTATCAAGACCATATCCAATGACTCTTTTGGGCTAAAACCTCTATAAATACCTTATGGAAGACCTCATTCAAAGTGTGAGAGTTGGTGGTAAGCTTGGGTCAATATTTTCTACCATATGGCTTCCAACCATACTCAAGCTTCTCAAGCTTGTACAGAAGATTCTGAAGTTAGTTTCATCTCTCAACCATACTCAGTGCACCTCAAAGTATTTATGGGAACATTTATGAGTATGTAATAGCTATGGAGAGTGTATGTAGTGATATATCATGTAAACATCCAAGCTAATGTAATTCCCAAACCAAACCCAAACACTACCTTATCATTGTAACTTCTTAACATGGCATAGGTTTTCCGGAATGTTAATGAAGATGCCTAAGTAGGTCTTAGGGGTTAGATACCTTCAAAACAACAAGAATTGGTTGCTGTGTTCACTACAAAAAAAAAGCAAGATAGGCGACGGAAATTTCTGTCGCTAATCCTCCCAAATCCGCCGCTACTGTAACTTAGCGAGGGAATTAACGAGCTAATCCTCCCAAATCTGTCGCTACCAAAAAAACACTATTGTGCTAAAAACCTTAAGGTATCTAAAGAGTGAGTGAGAGGAACTCACTTGTTGGGACTAATTTTTGAATTTTTCACAATATGTGTGTACCCAGAAGAACCAAAAAAGCTCCTATGACCCCAATTCGAAATACGAAGCTCCAATACTCCTAACTTCAATGCTTAAGTCAATCCAGCAATCCAAAAATCCAGCAAAAAGATTCTGGTTTCAACAAAAATAAATTACAACAAAAATAAAAAGGATAACGAAAATGAAATCAACGAAAATGAAAATAATACGAAAACGAAATCATCGAAAATGAAAACAAAATCATAGAAAACGAAAACAAAATCAACGAAAATGAAAACACGAAAACGAAAACGTACAGCAACCAATTCTTGGTGGTGGTGAGTGAATGGTGAGAGGAGAGATGGAGACGGGTTCGTTAGTGAGAGAAAAAAGACGGGTTCGATGGTGAGTGAGGGAAAATGGAGAAGATTATGGTGGTGGTGTGGCGCGGTGGTGGCAGAGAGATGGTGATGAAAGAGAAAAGGGAGAAGAGAGAAGAGAGTGAGTGTGTGAGAGAGAGAAGAGTGAAGTTAGGTGAGGCAATGCAGATTAAGGGTTTAAAACATTAGCAACGGATTGCGTAGCGACAGATTCCAACCATAGCGACGGATTTTAATTTTCACGCACTCCCAAAAATTAGTGACGATACCAAAGCGACATAATGTAAAATTAGCGACGGATTTTTAATTTTCACGCATTCCCAGGTATTTGCAACGGAATCACAGCGACGGATATTAAGTTTAGCGACGGAATTGGGAATTTTACGAATTCCAAGCACTACCAACGGTCACGTCAGCGTTAGCGACGGACCGTTAGCAACGGAATTTACCGTTAGCGACGGATTTGAATTTTGTTTTAAAAAATAGTCGCGCCTTGTAGCGACGGAATTTGCTGTCGCTAAATCCCTCGCTAAGTTCAACTTAGCGACGGATTTTGGATCCTTCACTAATATTCGTCTCCTATTCCTACATTTTTTCGTAGTGGTTGTTAGGGAAGAGGGCTGAGAAGTTTTTCTTAGAGGTTTAAGTTGCTAGAACTTGGAAAAAACTAGTGTGACAATTGATAAAGCTGTGGAAGAAAACTATCAGTGTTGTAGCCTGTGATGGCTTGTAAACTATTGGAAAATAGTGAATTCTCACTGGGTGTGAGGAGTGGATGTAGCCCTTGCGATTTGGGTGAACCACTATATACTCTCATGCGTTCTTTACTGTTTTCCTTTAGAGTTTACCTTAAAACCATGTTTTAAAAGAAAAGCTTCCTTCCACTCCATTGTAGGAATCATCCTACAGTCTCCAAACAAATCATACTGAGCTATACTTTCAATACACTACAACACCTCTCTTCTTCCTAACCAAGCAATACAATAGCACATCATCATTAGTGTGAGAACTATGCAACGCATTTATACACCTACTAAATACCTTCTCACACTCATTGTCTTCCGTGTAAGAAAAGTAAGCCTTCACACTCCAAATTTCCTATCTTCTCTACACAACTCTATTTCTAAGAAGATGCTTACCTATATATCTATACTCTTTACATCTTCTTAGGATCTTGACCTACTTCACAAACCTTCATCCACATGCATTCTGTTGAATGATAAACTCAGAAGATATATTCTATCTTCTGACAGTGCTCATTAGTTGCTCTCAGGTAAACAAGAGTTATTATATTACTTAAGGGGATTGGTTAATCAGTGTCAAGCAAAAGAATTTTTTAAAAAGGGTCACAATTCAAACCCCCCCCCCCCCTCCTTTCTTGTGACTCTAGTTGACTTATATTCACTTCAAAGAGAAGGATGAGTCGGAAAGCAAAACTGAGTACTCCTTTAACATATCTAAGGCTGGCCAGATATTCGACTACTTGCTCAAAGATAGACAAATTAGGTTATTTGATGGCCACAAGATACCACCTCCTGAGGAGTTGATGGAACAAATTAGGTTATTTGATGGAACAAATTAGGTTATTTGATGGAACAACTCCTACAATCATGCCACTTCTAATTGCATCGTCTTTCGCCGAGCCATTCGGAGGGCTATTAAGGAGGGGAGGTTCAAGTTGGCTGACAAGGGCGCAGTGGAAATGACCGTTAATACCAACCCTTTTCCCACGGTAGACACTAACATGGTCTCCTTATCAGGAGCTGATAAGGGAAAAGGCAAGAAAAAGTATGTATGGGTACCCAAACGAAAAGGTCCCCCAGAAAGGACGCTATCGGTCTTTGACCGATTGGGAACTCCTGTGGGAGGATCGACTGTGGAAGATTTCATAGCTTACCTACCCCATAGGTTGGAGGTGGGAGAGCCAAGCGAGTTGGGGAAGTCTCATAAGAAACTATCCAAGCCTGGAAGACTCACCCAAGAACTAAGAGAGCTCCATTTGTCTAAGTTAAACCCTAGAAGGCAGCCGCCCCAATCAAAAGGGGAGAAGCCGAGACCTAAACACCTCCAACCTGGGGGCACGGTCGGTCCACCGATGAGGGTTGCTAGGGTTATGACAGAGCAAGGATTGGTATTTGTGGATATCACAGTGATGAACAACAGGGAGTTGAGGGCAACTAAAACGGTAAGGCTACCCTCGGAAGTCCCACAAGACCAGTGGATAGCTCAAAGGGTGTCCAAAGAATCGATGCCCAGAGCAACTCCTCCGACACGCTCGCAGAAGAGGAGGTTGCAAAGGGCGAAGTAGATTCAAAAGGTGAGGGGCATGTTGCAGATGCTAACCGCAACCAAGAAAAAGGATACACATGAGACTCATGTGGCCTCTATAGCCACTGCGTTGGAACAGTCTTTTCCCAGACCTATTGAGGCTAGTGCCAATCTGATACTCGCGACAACGACACCCCCACTTGGTACTTTTCCCGAAGGAGGAATCGAGTTCCACAACATGATCGGGGCTGTCGAGATGACTGGTAGTCCACTCACCGATGCTATTATGAATTGCCTATACAGCCCTCACAGTCCTAATGGTTCCCAAGCACTAGCGCCCAACGCCAAGGCTTCTTCTTCCAAGGGCGAGCCAGAGCTATTAGCCGAAGACACGTTGGATAGAGGTATGGGTGAGGAAGAAGAAGACTCGTTCGGGCCGCTCGTAATGGAAGACGAGCCGATAAACAACTCTATCTTGGACAATATATTGAACGAGGAAAGTGAAGGTTTCCTTGCAGAGATAGAGATGGTAGGACTGCTGCCATTGGAGTTATGTGGAACAGAGGGGCAACCTAGGGAGCTTGAAGGTGATGTTTCTGCCGACGAGGCCGAATGGGCTACCTTGAGAGAATCGAACAACTAAGTAACAGAGGGTATGCTTTTTGAGAATCCTACGGTGGACTCGGTGAAGCACTTTAAGCCATTGTATATTAAGGCCCATATGACCAGGAAGCTCTTTAATAGAGTTTTCGTAGATGGTGGGGCTGTGTTGAATATCATGTCCTTGGCTACCATGAAGAAGCTCGGCAAGAATGCATAGGACCTTATTCCAACCACAATGACCATGACTAGTTTCATGGGTCACCCCTCTCATGCCTTGGGTGTGTTGGTGGCTGATGTAACTGTTGGGTTAAAGATAATGCGATCGGCTTTCTTCGTTATAGAAGGGAAGTCGTCGTATGTCGTGATCCTCGGTAGGGACTAGATCCATACCAGTGAATGCGTTCCCTCTACTTTACCCCAGAAATTGATGATATGGATTGGTGATACGGTGGAAATAGTGGAGGCCGATCTGAACCCCTTCCCTGCTGAAGTTAATATGTTCGAGTCCATCTTCTACTCTCCTCAAATGTGCCCCATCTCCATACCAAGGGGCTACGAGGAAAGAGGAGTGGAATCATGTGAATGGACTAGAGATGGTTTCAGACTTAAAATGTTGGCTGATCCACGGCCTGAAAACGAGCCTGATGATTGATATTCCACCTGAACTGTAGAGCCTAGTGGACAGGCTACACCTTTTTCAGGTAGATTCCAGCATTGAGGAAGCTATGTTTTGTGCAGTACAACAAGAGGATGAGCTCTAACAAGATTTGTGTAACACCCCTTTTCTACCCGTTAATTTGTTTATAAAAATCAGAGTTCAAAATCGCTTTCATCGCAAGGAGTGTTACACATACTTCGAATAAAACATCGTACTTTAATAAAACAGTTCAACAACAATAATTGTGCAATACGTAGCACGCCCCCAATGGGGAAAACCTCAAGCATCAGTCATCGTCGCCACAACCTTAATATCAATAAAACCAACTACACAGCGGAAAATAGAATAAAGAGAAACCATCAAATAACATATAACAACCAAAATGGTCTTAAAACATCGAGTTCGTTTCCCCCCCTGAGTGCTACGTATCAGAGCATGACGACCCGACTCAAATTAGTGAAGATACCTAGGTCTTCACTCGTGATCACCTGCATGTTACCGCATAGGGGTAACATTCAAACAGAAGGGTGTGTCCAATTCAATCCATATAATAAATCACATGATAAGCAATAAGTCAAGTCACAGCACTAGAGTAAATCACATCACAAATCATCAATTACGTCATTACAACAACTCATCACGATGTCATGTGACTATATGAAATGCAACCCACTCGCGGGCATATGCATGAGGTACCTTTCATCATCGTCGCTTAGCCTTTATGGCCTCATCGTCGCTGGGTTCATGCACATGGAATACATGAGACACTATGACATGCACCACACACAAACACACAATCACTGTCAACTATGTGACCCGTCACTTACCAATTTGCCAAATAAGAGGCACAGCACCTGTCAATTCATAATTACACACAACAACGTCGCTATATTTCATCGTCGCTTATTATCATCGTCGCTTAGCCCTCTGGGCCTCATCGTCACTTATCCATAAACGTCACCAAACAAACAATAGCCACTAAGGGCAAAACAGTCATTTACACATCATCATCAATAATATTAGCCACTAAGGGCAAAAACGTCATTTAACTAGCCACTAAGGGCATCATCGTCATAATCACCCATTTTGACACTAAAGCGTTAAAACTGTTGGTTATACACAAAAAGGATTTTTAAAGGACTCAATATGGCTTTACAACGTCACTGTAATGACCACCGGGGACAGCCACTTGGGCGCCCAGAAACCACCAGAAAATAACAAGTTTTTATTTTAAAAATAAGACACACAGGTAGACAACTGGAAAAGCTTCCCAACACTTTTTGAAACGTTCAAAACGGATGCCCGAGTCAAAAGATACGTCAAAAACAGAATAGGGGGAAAAATGAGACAAATTCGACACCTTCTGTCTCAACAAATTCGACAGCTTCTGTCTCAACAAATTCGACAACTTCTGTCTCAACAAATTCGACAGCTTCTGTCTCAGTAGCTTCGACAGCTTCTGTCTCAGTAACTTCGACAGCTTCTGTCTCAACAAATTCGACAGCTTTTGTCTCAGCACTTCGACAGCTTTTGTCTCAGCACTTCGACAGCTTCTGTCTCAGCACTTCGACAGCTTCTGTCTCAGCACTTCGACACAGGCAGCAACACAGATACTGGCGCAGGCAGCAACATTGGCGCACATAAGCAACACCCACCGAGACAACTCCAAAATGACACGTGCAAAAATAAAACCACTCGAGCCAAAATGTTTAAAATTGAATTTGAGCAAGCAAATACAAAAGATGGCACGGTAAAATATGCCCAGAATTCGAAGTTTCACCCAAAACACCCCCATATGCGCACACAAGCAACACCCACACACGCACACACTGGCGCCCTTGGCGCCTGGCGCCCAGCGCCCATCACACTTGCAGCAACAGAAAATCCAGCAACAATTCAGCAACACAAAATCAAACATATGGCGCCCTAGGCGCCCATGCCACAACCAAAAATGGATTTTCAGCCACAATTCATGAGGATCACATATATATCACTAACCAAACATGAAATTACACACAAATCAAGGACATGAATAGATCTAGGGTAACCCTAACTTACAACCTATCATGAACATCTATTATATAGAAAGATAGAACTCCCCTTTCCTTGGATTTGAAGAACGGAAGCCCTAGAGACAATCACGAACGAAACCACAGCAACAAAGTCACGTCCTTCCACCTCCTTGAGCTTGCGACTTCTTCTCCTCCTTCTCCTCTCCCTACGGCGCTCTCCCTCTCTCTTTTCTCTATTCTCAATTCGCAAATGCCTAGCCAAAACCCTAACCCCAAAAGACTTAGCACTTCGCCTATTACATTGGATCATGGGCTTGGGCTTTTTCACTTAAGCCCAAGTTCCTTCAAGTGGCGCCTCCTTTTCCTAATACCACCAACATAAAATTAATATAATTTTAATTAATTAAATTATATCCAACTAATTAAAATAAATTCCTAAATACTTAATTAAATAAATTAATTAAATATTTAGGGTGTTACAATTTGCACATGGGAGGATCGGATGACGCTGAAGCAGGAAAGTCGGCCGATCACCCTCATATTGAACCTATCCAGCAAAGGATCCCTACATTTGAAGCTCGGGATCCCCTAATAGATGTTAACCTTGGGATCCAAGTGGCACCGAGGATGACCAAGATTAGTAGCATGCTTAGCACGCAACAAAGGGACTGGGTGGTAAAATTGATAAAGGAGTACCGCGACTGCTTTGCATGGGATTACCATGAGATGTCGGGTTTAGACAGAACTCTAGTAAAACATCGGTTGCTTATCAAAGATGGATGCAGGCCCCACAAACAGTCACCGAGGAGGTGATAGCCTCGCAAGTGCACGAGTCGTACCACGTAATAAAAGAGTTATCGATCCACAGGGAGAGCCTAGGTGAATACCAATTTAATTTTTCCAAGTTGATTAACTGAAAAGAAAGTGTTTTTAGGAGTTGTAAAATTTAGAAATAAAAACAAAAGAAAGCGAGAAATAAAAGAAAGCGGTAAATTGCATGAAATTAAATAGTAGAAGAAGAAGAAAAAGAAGAAGAAAAGACATGAAATTAAATAGCGAGAAATAAAAGAAAGTGGTAAATTGCAAAATCATAAATAGCGGAATTGTAAATGACAAGAAAATAAAAGTGCAAGAAAGTAAATAGCAAGGAAAGTAAATGACTTGGAAAATAAAAGGGCAAGAAAGTAAATAGCAAGGAAAATAAATGACTTGGAAAATAAAAGGGCAAGAAAGTAAATAGCAAGGTAAGTAAATGACTTGGAAAATAAAAGGGCGAGAAAGTAAATAGCGAGAAAAATAAAAGAGCGAGAAAATAAAAGAGGGAGAAAGTAAAAGAGCGAGAAAGTAAAAGGGCAAGCAAGTAAATAGCAAGGAAAGTAAATGACTTGGAAAATAAAAGGGCAAGAAAGTAAATAGCAAGGAAAGTAAATGACTTGGAAAATAAAAGGGCGAGAAAGTAAATAGCGAGAAAATAAAAGAGCGAGAAAATAAAAGAGCGAGAAAGTAAAAGGGCAAGAAAGTAAATAGCAAGGAAAGTAAATGACTTGGAAAATAAAAGGGCAAGAAAGTAAATAGCAAGGAAAGTAAATGACTTGGAAAGTAAAAAGCGAGAAAGTAAAAAGCGAGAAAGTAAAAAGCGAGAAATTAAAGTGAAGTCATGAATCTTAGAGGAAACCTTGTCATGGATTTTTCTCACAAAATTTAAGCTTAGTTACAAGTGAGGATCAAGCCTCTATTTATAGGAAAATATTAGGTCTAAGGCACTTGAGAGGAGGGGCAAAATGGTCATAAAAAAAGTGGCAAATCAAGTGGCAAGGGAAAGCCATCAGCAAGAGGGTGCAGCCAAAATTGACTTGTCTGGCGCCAGGGTCGTGCGCCCATGTGCCCACTACAAGAATTATTGGTTTTTCCGGCCAGGAGTTTCCGGCGGAAACAGATCCGCCGCAAAGTTACCGGCGGAATCTACGAATTTCCGGCGGAATTAGTCTGCCTCAAAGTTACCGGCGGAAAAATTGACATTTGCGGCGGATTCAAATTCGTCTTGGATTTTGCGGCGGATTTAACGGTTCTTGCGGCGGATTTTGCTTCACAGTTTTTTTTTTTACGAGCTTTTAATTAATCCCCGCAAATGCACCTCCGTCCGCCGCAAATCCCTTATGTCCGTCGCAAATCCCCTAAATCCGCCGGTAACTTCCTTTTCCGGCGGATCTTGCCTTTTGACCGTTTGACTTCGTTTCACCTATATAAACCCCTTCTCCCCTTCTTCTTTTTTCACACCTCTACCAATACTCTCATTCTCTTGATACGGCACTCGATCTCTTAATACGGCACTCTCTTGAGCATTGTCGGCAGCGGGGTTCCAATAGAGTGGCGTACGTCTCCATTTTTTTGTAAAAAAATTTTCACATTGTCATGAAGACCCCTTCATCTTTTTCGTTAAAAGTAACCCCTTTATCAGCATAAAGTTCATCCTCATTATTTTCACCACAAGAGACATATACGCTCATCAAACGCTCGGTATCATCCTCCAACTTAACAACCCGTCCTTGCAGTTCCTCAAACTTTCTATTTAGAGATTCAATCATCTTTTCAAAAGATGGTTTCTTGTGAAACTTTCTATTTTGAAAATATGGTTGAATCTCTAAATAGAAAGTTTGAGGAACTGCAAGGACGGGCTGTTAAGTTGAAGGATGATACCGAGCATTTGATTAACGTATATGTCACTTGTGGTGAAATAATGAGGAGGAGCTTTTTGCTGATAAATGGGTTACTTTTAACGAAAAAGATGAAGGGGTGTTCACGACAATGTGGAAATTTCTTTACAAAGAAATGGAGACATACGCCACTGTAATGGAGCTGCTGCCGACAATGCTCAAGAGAGTGTCATATCAAGATAACGGCGTAGGTCTCCGTTTAGGGGTAGCAGACATTAAATATATATTTTACTGTTTTTCCCAATTTTTATCGCTTTTAATTATTTTATTTTTTTGTTTAAAATATTTTATTAATTGTATGTATATTTTTTTGGTGATAATATTTTACTGCTTTTCCCAATTTTTATTTTTTTAAATTAAAAATTAATTAGTTATTGGATTTTATTTTTTTATCAATAATTAAAAAAATTAATAAAATAATATATATTTTTAATTAAAACGATTTTTTTAAAAAAATAAAATTTATTTTTTAAAAATAATAATAATTTTTTAAAAAAAATATTAGTTTTTTAAAAAAAATAATAATTTTTTTTTAAAAATAATAATAATTTTTTAAAAAAAAGAATAATTTTTTTTAAAAAAAAAATTGGTACTTTGCGGCGGATTAGTGTTTTTTGCGGCGGATATTGAGAGTTTGCGGCGGATCTTTGCGGCGGATTATAGCTTTTGCGGCGGATTATTTGGTATTTTTAAAAAAAAAGGCGCGATATTTTAATTTGAATATCCGCCGCAAAGTACCACGAATCCGCCGCAAACCTCCGTAAATAAAAAACCCGCGGATTTTAAATTTCAAAATCCGCCGCAACCGTCCAGAATCCGCCGCAAAGCACCGGAAAAAAAAAACCCGCGGATATTGAATTTCAAAATCCGCCGCAACCGTCCAAATCCGCCGCAAATCCCTTTTGACCGTTGGGCTGCGTTTTTCTATATATATCCATTCCCCACTTCTCATTCTTCACACTTCTAACAATCCTCCCATTCTCTTCTTAAAATTTCTCTTTTACTCTCTCCCAAATTCTCTCCATCTCTACTAAATCTGTTTTTGAAGTGTAGCGCTTCCTCCCTACGAATTGTCTTCTGCTCTTATTGGGAAATTTCTTCAAGGTATGTTTTTGATATTAGTTAATAGTTTTAGTTTTTAATTTTTTTTTTTAATATTCGTTTTTAAATTATTTTATAATAATATGAATTTGTTACTAATTGTGTTGTTTTTTTTGTTTAGGTATTGTTTGGGTTCCTCCTTTTTCCTCTCTGCTTTTTATTGAGTATGTTCCTCAACATTAACAATCGATCTTAATTAGTTAATACTAGTAGACAAGTGTAACAATTAAATTATTTCTTTTTAGGGAGTTCTTGTCATCAGAGGCAGTACGTGAAGACCAATCTTCTGCTCATATTCATGCGCATTTTCCAATGTGGTTTAGTCAATATGTGTATTCCCTCCCGCCACATCCTACCAACCAACACTTGAGGAACATATCAGACGGTCCTCGAAGATGTGTTAAAGAATGGCACACATACTTTGTCAATGGATACAAATTTCACACCAATGAATGGACACAGGGCAGAGAGACAGTCAATAGTGGAGTGTGCATGATGGGGGTCACTGGAGGAGGTGAAGATGATTTTTATGGTGTGGTTCAACACATATATGAACTTCAGTACCCCCATCTAGATTTTAGTCCAAAGGTAGTTGTTTTTTATTGTAATTGGTTTGATCCGTCTGCTCGAGGAACAAAGGTGAATCCAAAGTCAAATACAGTGGACATTAAAATGAATGGTAGATATCGACCGTATGATCCGTTCGTCATTGCACAAAATGTGAGACAAGTCTATTATGTCCCTTATCCATCAATGCGGACTGATAGGCGTGGTTGGTGTGTCGCAATTAAAACAATACCAAGTCGTCGCATTGATCAGACAAATGATGACACGGTGGAAGATATTATGCCATATCAAATGGAAGAGATGTCTAATGTAAATGAAGTGATTCAAGTTGAACCCATTGTTCGTTTATGTGATGAGCCAAACACCGGCGATGAAGTTGTTGATGACGAAGATGCTGATGGTGATGATGCAACAGACCACATTGGTGTATCAAGAATTCACTCCTCCGATGATGATGATTTTGAGAATGAATGGGATTCAAATTAGAATGAATGTAATTTATGTTTCAACAATTCTATTTTTAATGAAGATGTTATTTTTAATGAAGGATGTTATTTGTTTGAGAATGAATGGGATTCAAATTATTTATTTTAATGCATGAGTTTTGTATATGTTTATATATGTTAACCTTGTTTAGTATATGTTTGTTTTGTTTAAATGTATATGTTTAGCTAGATCTATACAGATATGGCATCTCATGATGACTCGGGATCCGATCATGACGGCGCATATGTTCCTCCTCCACCTCCCGATGCCGCCAGCACTAGCAGGCGGAAGACATCTACTCGCCTAGGGCGCCGTACTCAGCCTGCGCGTGTTGTTGTTACTACTGGCGGATATTTGCCACCACCTGTGTCTGAGGATGGTGCTAGTACTAGTACTGCAGGGGGGCCATCGATTCCTGTTGGTACTGAGGGCTTATCCCCGACACATGTTGATGCGGATGGGGTACGCACATTCATTGATGGGACTGAGGTGATTAGGGTTACACCTGATGGGCGTATCATATTGCAGATTGTTGGCGATTCGTAAGTCTATATATATATATATCTATATTATTATTTATTAATTTATTTTTGTTGCCATTTTTATATATATATATATAACTTATATTTGGTGTAACAAAATTCATCTTTTTTTAATGCAGTTTTATTCCTTCGAAGGCTTCAGCTACCGCCATCACAAAAACAATCAAGGAGAATTTTACCAAGAGCTGGAAGAACTGGACGGAAGTTAGAAAAGATAAGGATGCAAATAAGAAGATGTTAAGATCATTTTTGGTAAGTTATTCGATTCTACGAAATAATTAATTTGGTACTGTATTATCTTTTATATATTGACTTGATTAATTAATTAATTATTGCCTTATAATTAACAACATTATTGTAAATTTCTTAAATAGGAAAAATGTACATGGTATCCAGGGGAGCAAGCCGCAGTTGAGAGAGTGTTCCATAAGAGATGTTCTCATCGCTATTCTGAATTGATGCGGAGGGCGCGCAATACGCGTACGAAGCCATCTTATATGGGAGACTCAACTTGGGCTGAGTTTAATGAGTATTGGGAGAAAGATGAAGGATTTAAGAATTATTGTGAGAAAGCCAAGAAGAACCGTGCTTCTGAAAAAGGTGGCTGCACACACACGGGGGGGAGTGTTAATACTGCAACGCATTACATACGTTTGGTAAATTTATTACTTAATTTATTACTTGATTAATTAATTAATTATTTATAATAATTAACTAGTCATTTTCAATATGTGTATTTAATTAATAATATATATATTTATGTATATATATATATATATATATATATATATATATATATATATATATATATATAGGTGGAGAGGGAACAAAGGCAAATCACTTTGCCTGAGTTGCATTGCCACATGCATATGGTGGAGGAGACTGGTGAGTACGTTACAGATCGGGCGAGGCGTATTCAGGTAAAACTACTTTTACAATTATATATATTAATTAATGTTTATTATTTATATTAATAATTAGTTATTTATTTGTTGGGATATTTTTTCAGGAGAGCTTCGAGGGTGGGATGGCTGAGTACCATCAGTCACAACAGGGCAGTGGGGCAGCTGTCGATCCAGTGGAGGAGGCTAGAGTAGCTCGTGATGTTTGGGAGAGAGCAGTTGGTCCCCAAAAGACTAATCGTCTGGTAGGATCAGGTGGTATTGGACCGGCTGCTTTTCGAACAAGCATTATTCCGAGTCTATCAGAGTCACATTCTGGATCCTCGACTGGTCACAATTATGTTCCCAATGCTGGTGAGTTGAATGAGGTTAGGCAATTGACGCAGCAACTGAGCGAGGCTCAGCGTCAGATTGCCGAGCGGCAGCAGCAAAGCGATCGGGAAATTCAGGCGATTCGGGATCGAAGTGAGCGGGAAATTCAGGCGATTCGGGAGCAGGCTAGGGTAGCTGAGGAGCGCATGGAGGAGCGCTTTAAGTTCTTGCAGGATCAGATGGTGTCTAGCTCGAGGCCATCCTCATCAGCATCCTACCCGCCGCCGCCACAACAGCAGTACTACCAGCAGCAGTATGCACCCCAGTATCCCCCGCCGTATGCATCCCAATATCCCCCGCAGTATACACCGCAGTATGCGCCGCCATTCCAGCCATACCAGCAGCAACATCAGTCACCCCGCCAGCCATACCAGCAGCCCCAACATCAGTCACCTCTGATCCAGCCAAACCAGCAGTACCCCCAGCAGCGGTCACCCCCGCTGGACATTGATCTTAATGTCCAAATGTCATCGCTCAGTGCTTTACTTCAAGATGATACATATTATAATAATGTCGATGACATTGACCGGCAGGCACACCAGTAGCTTTAGATTATTTTATTTATTTGTCTGGATATTTTATTAATTGTCTGGATATTTTATTAATTGTATGGATATTTTTACTGCTTTTCCCAATTTTTATTTTTTTAAATTAAAAATTAATTAGTTATTGGATTTTATTTTTTTATCAATAATTAAAAAAATTAATAAAATAATATATATTTTTAATTAAAACGATTTTTTTAAAAAAATAAAATTTATTTTTTAAAAATAATAATAATTTTTTTAATTAAAATAATAATAATTAAATTTTTTTTTTAAAAAATGTTTTTTTAAAAAAATTATATTCATTTTTTTTTTAAATAAAACGGGTGTTTTGCGGCGGATAAGGGGTACTTTGCGGCGGATAATTTGCGGCGGATAATTTGCGGCGGATATTGGGTACTTTCCGGCGGATATATTGCGTCAAAAAATTGTCCCCTTTTCCGGCGGATTATCCGCCGCAAATTTGCGTTGGATTTTGCGGCGCCACTAAATCCGCCGCAAACTTGCGGCGGATAATCCGCCGCAACGCGTTTGCTTCGAGCTGGCTACCGGCGAAAAACTTCCGCCGCAAAGTCCAAATATCCGCCGCAAATTTGGCTTTTACGGCGGATTTCGCCCGCCACAAAGTCCAGCTTTTTTTGTAGTGGCCTGGGTCGTGCGCCCTGGCCAGTCAATTTTGGCTGCTCTGCGCCAGTTTTGCACCAGGGTCGTGCTCCTATGTGCCAAGGGTCGTGCGCCTTGTGCTGGAAACAGCTGTTCTGCGTTGCTGGCAAGCATGGGTCGTGCGCCTATGTGCCAGGGTCGTGCGCCTTGTTCTGCCAAAATGGGCCATTTTCAGTTGAAAACACGCACGGGTCGTGCGTGGTGCACCCAGGGTCGTGCGCAGGCTCTGCGCCAGTTTTTACCAGGGTCGTGCGCCTATCTGCCAGGGTCGTGCGCCAGTTTTGCACTAGGGTCGTGCGCCTATGTGCCAGGGTCGTGCGCAGGCTCTGCGCCAGTTTTTGCTGCTTGGCGCCCTTGGCGCCCTGTGCTGCGCTAGTTTTGCTACTTGACGCCCTTGGCCAGTTTTGGGTTTTTGGGGCCCTTGGCGCCCATGAGGGTGTCTAGTGCCTTAAAAATTGCTCCTCCTCAAATATTTCCTTTTTTCTTCATTTTAGCTCATATTTTCTCTTTTGCTCCAAAATAAAACCTGAAAATAAAAAGCAAACATTTGTAGTAAAATAGTTCAAAGATATAAAATATAATTAAAATACCTAAAAAAACTTAATGAAAATAACTATTAAAAAGACTCTAAAAATAGACTTATCAAACTCCCCCACGCTTGAACCTTTGCTTGTCCTCAAGCAAAAACAGTGTAAATCCTTAAGCGAACTGTGGGGCAATTCTAACACTTCGGTTTGAGAACTACTATCCGGGCTTCTTGTGGAATTGGGAGACAAATTTAAAGTATCAATACATTAGAGAGGATATCCATGTCATCATAGAACCGGTTCCCCAGCATTCTTAAGTTTGGGTCCTCCATTCACTAAGACCGGGTCTCAAAGGAGGGTCCTTATACGTTGGGTATTCAAGAATTTTTCTTTTCTTTTTGATTTTATATGCTAACCATTCATTTTGACATTTAAAATGCACCAATTTTTGCATTTTGAATTGGTTTTGCAATTTTTTTTTTTTTTTGAATACCCCAACTCAGACGTTTTTCTCCAGTAACCGCGCATCCAGTGAATGTCACCAAGAGAACCAGGTTACTAGTTTCTTTTTAGTCCTTCTAATTGTTTTAACAACTGAAAACAGTCTCAGTAGTGTGTGTGTGGAAAAAAAACCCTAGAAGTAGAAATCGAACCATGATACAATTTTTGTTGCTCCCAAACAGCCCACCTAGATTATTACTAATAAAAAATTGAAAAATTATTTTTTTCATGAAAGGCTTATCTAAAACATGCTTCAAAAACTCACAAGGATTTTCAGCAATGGGAGACGAACTTTATTTATTGAAATAAACTAGAAATTAAAAACAAGAAAATAGTAAAACAGGGCAAGATACCCCCCCATGCTTGGACCAGACATTGTCCTCAATGTTTTAACAATTTAAACATGAAAGGGTAAAGGAAAGTTCACCTGATTTACTGCTGACTTGCAAAACAAACACACAGTTACTTCGTGGGTTGCCTCCCACGCAGCGCTCTTTTAACGTCACTAGCTTGACGATTGGTTTTTTTTTTTTGTAACGTTATTCCTGGGTCCCATTGCTTGAAGCATAGAGACCAAGCGACATATGAAGAGTGAAAGCATATTCCTGGATCCCATGGCTTGTAAAATGGAAGTTGTGTAAGCAATAAGATCTTTTTTACAATTCCCCCCAGATCAAATGTTATTTTTTTCACAAAGGAAGGTGAAAAGTAAGATAAAGGAGATGGTTTGTATGGTGGTGGGGAGATGTATGGTTCTTCTCTTTCTTTTTCTGGTTCCTGGTCTTTTTCTTTCTCTTCTTGCTCACATGGTGAATTATGTTTTTCACTCACAATTTTTTCTTGGTTTGCTCTTGGTTCCTCTAATTGTTTTTCGCTTCTAAGGGTGACAGCATATATTTGGCCATTTAGATTTTGTTCAGGTTGTCCAGGAAATACCCCCGAAGATTTAGAGGATGAAGCCACCTGTGTTGCCACTTGAGTTATTTGATTTTCAAGCATCTCACTATGAGCGGCAATAGTGTCGATTTTTGATTCTAATTTGATAAGTGTGTCATTCAAATAACCAGTTTGATTTTTGAATTCTTCATTTTGTTTTGTTTGAGATGACACAAATTTTTCCATCCAAAATTCCAAGTTCGACTTTTGTGGGTTGTTTTGTGGGTTGTTAAAAACGCTTTGATTTTGAAAGACAGGAGGTGGTCTAGGTGCTGGATTGGGTGGAGGATTTTTATAAGAAAAATTTGGATGATTTCTCCACCCAGAATTATAAGTATTTGAAAACGGATCTTCTTTTTGAGCATAGTTTATATGCTCATTTCCAGTACTAGATGTCTCAAGGTGGCATTTAGCTCCAATATGGCCAACAACCCCACATAATTCACATGGTGGAGTAGTAGGAGAAAAAGTTTGTGAAACGGCACTTACATTTAATTTTTCAAATTTTTGAAAAAGTGCGTCCACTTTTGAGGCAAGATGATCAACAGCGGATATTTCATACTTACCTGGCTCTTTTGATGATGCTGGTTTATCTGCTATGGCTCACTCACTTGCCCATTGACAATGGTTTTGAGCCATATCTTCAATGAGTGCATAAGCTTCAGTAAAAATTTTGTTCATCAAAGCTCCACCTGCAGCTGCATCAACAATCATTCTAGTTGCATATTGTAATCCATTATAAAATGTGTGAACAACGAGCCATTTCTCTAGTCCATGATGGGGGCATAGCCTTAACATTTCTTTGAAACGTTCCCAAGCATCATAAAGAGATTCCCCGTCGTTTTGAGAAAATCGAGTAATTTGACTTCTCATTTGAGCTGTTTTACTTGGGGGAAAGAACCTAGTAAGAAAGGTTTGTTTTAATTGGCCCCAGCTGGTAATGGATTCCGAAGGCAAAGAATGTAGCTATGCTCTAGCTCTATCCCTTAATGAAAAAGGGAAGAGTTTTAGTCTTATGGCATCTTGAGGTACCCCGTTTAATTTGAGAGTCCCACAGTATTCTAGAAAAATTGAAATATAAAGATTTGGGTCCTCCGTGGGAGAACCAGAAAATTGGTTTTGTTGAACCATTGAAAGCAGAGATGATTTGAGTTCAAAATTATTTGCTTCCACATTTGGATGTACAATGGCAGCCAATGGTTCTGCTGAAGG
The DNA here is from genome assembly GCA_039519185.1 of Astragalus membranaceus. Taxonomy (NCBI): domain Eukaryota; kingdom Viridiplantae; phylum Streptophyta; class Magnoliopsida; order Fabales; family Fabaceae; genus Astragalus; species Astragalus membranaceus. The sequence goes on along the minus strand of CM076854.1, from coordinate 41,574,965 downwards.
TGTTGCGTACTCTTTGAGAGCACGATTTTCATTAGTCGCCATTTGGTTATCGGGAATTTCTCTCCTCCTTCTATGTAAGAACCTTTTAATTTCGGGAATTTGTTGAACAGTTTCACCGAAACTTCTGGTTCTTCGCATTCGAGGGACAAGAGAAGAAAAAGTCAAAATAAAGAAAATAAAACTTCAGTCTAACCGGTTTCGAAAAATTTAATTAATATCACTGCCTCCCCGGCAACGGCGCCAAAAACTTGATAGCCTCGCAAGTGCACGAGTCGTACCGCGTAATAAAAGAGTTATCGATCCACAGGGAGAGCCTAGGTGAATACCAATTTAATTTTTCCAAGTTGATTAACTGAAAAGAAAGTGTTTTTAGGAGTTGTAAAATTTATAAATAAAAACAAAAGAAAGCGAGAAATAAAAGAAAGCGGTAAATTGCATGAAATTAAATAGTAGAAGAAGAAGAAAAAGAAGAAGAAAAGACATGAAATTAAATAGCGAGAAATAAAAGAAAGCGGTAAATTGCAAAATCATAAATAGCGGAATTGTAAATGACAAGAAAATAAAAGTGCAAGAAAGTAAATAGCAAGGAAAGTAAATGACTTGGAAAATAAAAGGGCAAGAAAGTAAATAGCAAGGAAAATAAATGACTTGGAAAATAAAAGGGCAAGAAAGTAAATAGCAAGGTAAGTAAATGACTTGGAAAATAAAAGGGCGAGAAAGTAAATAGCGAGAAAAATAAAAGAGCGAGAAAATAAAAGAGCGAGAAAGTAAAAGAGCGAGAAAGTAAAAGGGCAAGAAAGTAAATAGCAAGGAAAGTAAATGACTTAGAAAATAAAAGGGCAAGAAAGTAAATAGCAAGGAAAGTAAATGACTTGGAAAATAAAAGGGCGAGAAAGTAAATAGCGAGAAAATAAAAGAGCGAGAAAATAAAAGAGCGAGAAAGTAAAAGGGCAAGAAAGTAAATAGCAAGGAAAGTAAATGACTTGGAAAATAAAAGGGCAAGAAAGTAAATAGCAAGGAAGGTAAATGACTTGGAAAGTAAAAAGCGAGAAAGTAAAAAGTGAGAAATTAAAGTGAAGTCATGAATCTTAGAGGAAACCTTGTCATGGATTTTTCTCACAAAATTTAAGCTTAGTTACAAGTGAGGATCAAGCCTCTATTTATAGGAAAATATTAGGTCTAAGGCACTTGAGAGGAGGGGCAAAATGGTCATAAAAAAAGTGGCAAATCAAGTGGCAAGGGAAAGCCATCAGCAAGTGGGTGCAGCCAAAATTGACTTGTCTGGCGCCAGGGTCGTGCGCCCATGTGCCTGGGTCGTGCACCCTGGCCAGTCAATTTTGGCTGCTCTGCGCCAGTTTTGCACCAGGGTCGTGCTCCTATGTGCCAGGGTCGTGCGCCTTGTGCTGGAAACAGCTGTTCTGCGTTGCTGGCAAGCATGGGTCGTGCGCCTATGTGCCAGGGTCGTGCGCCTTGTTCTGCCAAAATGGGCCATTTTCAGTTGAAAACACGCACGGGTCGTGCGTGGTGCACCCAGGGTCGTGCGCAGGCTCTGCGCCAGTTTTTACCAGGGTCGTGCGCCTATCTGCCAGGGTCGTGCGCCAGTTTTGCACTAGGGTCGTGCGCCTATGTGCCAGGGTCGTGCGCAGGCTCTGCGCAAGTTTTTGCTGCTTGGCGCCCTTGGCGCCCTGTGCTGCGCCAGTTTTGCTACTTGGCGCCCTTGGCCAGTTTTGGGTTTTTGGGGCCCTTGGCGCCCATGAGGGTGTCTAGTGCCTTAAAAATTGCTCCTCCTCAAATATTTCCTTTTTTCTTCATTTTAGCTCATATTTTCTCTTTTGCTCCAAAATAAAACCTGAAAATAAAAAGCAAACATTTGTAGTAAAATAGTTCAAAGATATAAAATATAATTAAAATACCTAAAAAAACTTAATGAAATAACTATTAAAAAGACTCTAAAAATAGACTTATCAGGAGGTTCAACCCTCAGCTGATGCCGCAGATGAAAGCTGAGATTGAGAGGCTATTGAAGGATGGATTTATAAGAACCGCCATGTATGTGGAAACGTTATCCAATATAGTACCAGTAATCAAAAAGAATGGTCATGTGAGGGTCTATATTGATTACAGAAACCTGAACTTGGCCAAACCAAAAGATGAGTATGGTATGCCAGTGGCCGATATGCTAGTCGATGCGAAGGCAAATAATGCCATCTTAACTTTTATAGGCGGTTACTTCGTTTTTAACCAGATCTACGTGGACGAGGTGGACACCCATAAGATTTCCTTTCGGTGCCCGGTGCCTTAGGCATCTGATAGGCCGCAAACCTGGAACCATACAAATAGTGCCTCCAAACCTTCAACACGAAGACTACTGCAGCCAACTCCAAATCATGGGCTTGGGCTTTTCACTTAAGCCCAAGTTCATTCAAGTGGCGGCTCCTTTTCCTAATACCACCAACATAAAATTAATATAATTTTAATTAATTAAATTATATCCAACTAATTAAAATAAATTCCTAAATACTTAATTAAATAAATTAATTAAATATTTAGGGTGTTACAACTCTCCCCCACTTAGAATATTTCGTCCTCAAAATTTACCTGATCGAACAACTCTGGGTAGGACTCCCGCATCTTGCTCTCTAGCTCCCAAGTCATACTCTCACCGGCAGCTCCTAGCCAAACCACTTTCACCAGCGCAATCTCTTTGCCTCTAAGCACTTTCACTTCACGATCCTCAATCCGTATGGGCATCGTCTCCACAGTGAGATTATCCCGCACCTCTATATCATCCATATGGATCACATGAGATGGATCCGAAACATACTTCCGAAGTTGCGACACATGAAACACGTCGTGCAAATTCGAAAGATTTGGCGGTAAAGCCATCTGTAACACCCCCTTTCTACCCTTTTATTTTAATTAAGAAAATCAGAGTTCAAAAATCATTTTCGATTCCACCACGAGGGTGTCACACATACTTCAAAATAAAACCTCAAGTCTCAAATAAAATAGTACGTCGTCAAAGGTGCAATACATAGCACTCCACAATAGGGAGACCACAAAACATCGAAACTACGTCGTAAAATCCAACATCAACGCAGCGGAAAAGTTAATCAACACATCAACAATATAAAAAAATCTAAGCACATCAGCAAAGCATCAAATACATCCCCCCAGGTGCTACGTATCAGAGCATGACGACTCGACTCAAGAAGTGAAGCTAAGGCCTTCACTGGGAATCACCTGCACGTTACCAACACGGGGGTAACATTCAAACAGGAAAGGGTGAGCATCATTTCAATCCATATAATAGAAAATATGATAAGTACATAAGTCAAGTCACAGCTCTAAATTATTCACATCACAATCGTCATTCACATCACTTACAATAACTCATCTCATGTCATGTAGGCATATGAAATGCAACCCACTCGCGGGCATATGCATGAGGTACCTTTTCACAAACGCCGCTTAGCCCTTAAGGCCTCATCGTCACTTAGCCACATGGGCCTCAAAACGTCACTGGGTTTATGCATATGGGGCATGAGACACTATGACATGCACCACTCACAAACACACAAATACACAAATACCCAAAATCAGAGTCAACTATGTGACCCGTCACTTACCAGTTTGCTCACAAGAAGCACATCACCTGTCAATTCACAATCAACACACAACGTCACTTGGCCTTTTAGACCTTAACATCACTTAGCCTTTCGGGCCTTAAACGTCACTGGGTTTCATCGTCGCTTATACATCAATATCATCAACTCAAACAATAGCCACTGAGGGTAAAAACGTCATTTACTAGCCTCCAAGGGCATCATCGTCATATACACGTCATTTTTGACATGACTTCGTTAAAAACCACAGGGACAGCCACTTGGGCACCCAGCAAGCTTCTGAAATTATAAGTTTTTATTTTTTTTAAAACTGGAACCCACAGATAGACAACTGAAAATGCTTCACAACGCTTTTTGAATCGTTCAAAACGGATATTCGAGTCAAAAGATATAGCGAAAACAGTTTTCGAAAATATTTTGGAACATCCTGAAAACTGGCGCCCTGAGCGCAAAAATGCAAAACTGGCGCTCAGCAACAGGGCACCTTCGACAGGCAACATTTCGACCGAAACCTTTCAATAGGCAACAATTTTCGACAGCAACATGCCAACAGGCAGAAATTTCGACAGCAACATTTTGACAGGCAAAAATTTCGACAGCAACATTTTGACAGGCAAAAATTTCGACAGCAACATTTTGACAGGCAATAATTTCGACAGCAACATGCCAACAGGCAACAATTTCGACAGCAACATGCCAACAGGCAACAATTTTCGACAGCAACATGCCAACAGGCAACAATTTTCGACAGCAACATGCCAACAGGCAGAAATTTCGACAGCAACATTTTGACAGGCAACACAGCGCACAGCGCCCATGGGCGCCCAGCGCCCAGACACTTTCAGCAACACAGATTCAACACAATTTCAGCACAAACTATTTTTTTCTTCAAATTTTTCAAATGACCAACCACAACACCAATTTACCACAACTCATGAGCACATATAAGATCATCAAAATCATCTATCAAACATCAAAATTTCAACAACATCCCAAGCACCACATAGCATTACGCATATATTTAAAATCAAGGCATGAATTCGCAAGCATCAACACGTAATCACGCATATGGCAACGATCAAGACATGAATTTCGTAAACATCATGACAATCATAGTAACATCTAGGCTATCACTACTTAGGATCTATCATAGGATCTATTAGATGGAAGGATAGAGCTCCCCTAACCTTTTTAAGAAGAAGAACTCGAGCCTTAGGATGCAGTCACCAACAGAGCCTCAGCAACAATGGAGATCTCCTTCCTTCTTGATCTTCGAACTCTCTCCTCTCTTGGCCGCCCTTGCTCTCTCTTTCTCACGCTCCTGTCTTTCTCTCTTGCTAATTCGAAGAACACAGTGAAACCCTAGGCAAGACTCCTCACCAAAATGCGCCTAGGTCAAGCCAATGGGCCATGGGCTTCACTTAAGCCCAATCCATTCGAATGCACCTCCTCCTCCTAGCATCACACCACCCCTCAATTAAAACAATTCCAATAAATAATTAAAACCCAATTAAATAAAAGAAATACCTAAATACTTAATTAAATAAATTAATTAAATATTCAGGGTGTTACACCATCCTATAAGCCACATTTCCGATTCTCTCGGAAATCTGATAAGGACCAACAAAGCGAGGAGTGAGCTTCTTCGATTTCAACGCTCGACCAACACCGGTAATAGGAGAAACCCTCAAGAACACATGCTCACCCTCCTGAAACTCTAAATCTTTCCTCCGCTTGTCATGATAACTCTTTTGATGACTCTGCGAAGCCTTCATCTTTTCACGGATCATCTTGATTTTCTCTGTAGTCTCCCGGACAATCTCTGGTCCCAACACTACACTCTCCCCCGACTCATACCAACACAACAGCGTTCTACACTTTCGACCATACAATGCTTCAAACGGTGCCATCCCGATACTGGAATGGTAACTGTTGTTATAGGTAAATTCAATCAACGCAAGGTAGGAATCCCATGAACCCCTTTGTTCCAAGACACAAGCCCTCAACAAATCTTCTAACGACTGAATTGTTCTCTCTGACTGACCATCTGTCTGAGGATGATATGCCGAACTCATTTTCAACTTTGACCCCAATTCCTTCTGCAAACCCGTCCAAAACTCAAGTGAACCTCGGATCCCTATCTGACACAATACTCTTCGGAACACCGTGCAACTTCACAATTTCTTTAACATAGACCTCTGCCAACCTCGACACCGGATAAGTGACATTAATAGGAATAACGTGAGCAGACTTCGTTAACCTATCAACGATCACCCAAATAGCATCATGACCCCTAACGGTATTCGGCAATCCTGTCACAAAGTCCATCACAATGCTATCCCACTTCCACTCTGGAACTTCCAACGGTTGCATCAACCCTGCAGGCTTCTGATGTTCAACCTTCGACTTTTGACAGGTCAAACAGGCATACACAAACTGTGCCACATCTCTCTTCATACCATACCACCAAAACATCTTTTTCAGGTCTTGATACATTTTTGTTGCTCCAGGATGGATACTCAACTTGCTACGGTGACCCTCCTCCAAAATTGCCTTTTTCATCTCCGCATCATCCGGAACACAGATCCTACCCCGGAACCTCAACACACCACGAGAATCCAATTTGAAATCTCCATCTTCAGATTGACCACCCCCATTCATTAAATCTATCAACTTGACATCTGACTTCTGAGCCTCCCTGATGCTGCCCAGAAAGTCATTATCGATCTTTAACATTCCCAGCTTGACACTACGAGGTGTCATTCTACAAACCAAACTCAAATCTCGGAATTCCTCAATCAACTCTAATTCCTTCACCATCATTGCCGACATATGCAAAGACTTCTGGCTTAAAGCATCAGCCACGACATATTCAAACCGAAGTCATAATCCTTCAAGAGCTCCAACCACCGACGCTGTCTCATATTCAACTCCTTCTGGGCGAACAGATACTTCAGACTCTTATGATCACTGAACACCTCAAACCTCGAACCATAAAGGTAGTGCCTCCAAATCTTAAGCACAAATACCACAGCAGCCAATTCCATATCATGCGTAGGGTAATTTTTCTCATGAGCCCGCAACTGCCTCGACGCATACGCAACGACTTTCCCATCTTGCATCAGCACACCACTGTCATACCCCAATTTTGTCCGGCTTAGGTCCAAACCCTAATTTTCCACACAAAAATAAATTATGCATTTGGATCCTAGAAACCATCCCAAAGTTTTTGAAATCATTTTTAGGGTTAGAATGCACGTTCTGGGAAGTTAGGGTCAAAAAGGGCATTTTTGGTCATTTCTCACAAAAGGTTCTATAAAAATAATTTTTGCAATAAGTCTCATGCATCAAATTAGGGTTTTTGAAAATGTGTTATGCATGCATGGAAAGTTTTGAAAAATGTTATGCATGCATGGCAAGCTTTGGAAAATATTTCATGCATGCATGGCAAAGACCTAAAAACATTTTTGTGGAAAGCAAAAAGACAATTTCTATTTTGTTCCAAATGACCAAAAATCGATTTATACAATTTATATAGGCTATGAAATCGATTTTAGGCTCACCTATAGGCCAAGAATCGATTTCCTTATCCTATGTTGGAAACAAAGAATCGATTCACACCTATACATAAGCCAAAGCCATGAATCGATTCTTACTATTTTGCAAAGGCATTAAAATCGATTTTTAAGCTCTCCTAAAAGCCATGAATCGATTCTTACTATCTTGCAAAGGCATTGAAATCGATTTTAAGCTCTCCTAAAGGCCAAGAATCGATTCCCACATACTTTATCTAAACATGAAATCGATTCCCACCTATTTAGGATGTCTCAAGAATCGATTTCCTTCTTGTTTAAAACACAATGAAATCGATTCCTATCATTTCAGGAAGTCCAAGAATCGATTCCCACTAATTTCTAAAGCCCAAGGAATCGATTCCTATGTTTTCTAAAAGCAAAGAATCGATTATACTATATTTTGCCTTCATCAAACAATCGATTCATCCTTGCAATAAATGTTTTTAAAATTCCTACGCTTTCCTGAGCCTATAAATAGGCAGCCTCAAGTCACATTTTGGGGGGACTTCACGAGATCAGAAGAGGGAGACAGAGCTACAGAGACTTCACACAAGATCAGAGAGAAGAATTGCTACACATTTTTCACGAGATCTGACACACATTTTTCACGAGATCTGAGAGACATTTTCACGAGATCTGAGAGACATTTCACGAGATCTGGGAAGACAACTCTCGCAAATCTCATTTTCCAGTTCTCCGCTTCATTTTCGCTCGTTCTTCAGATCTGTAATATCTGTCTTCATCAGAGGTATTTCAGTCTTTTCATTTGTTAATATTTAGTTATTGTGATCCATGTGATTTAAATTAGCCATAGCATTCATCTGCTCGTTCTTGTATGTTATCGTCCATTGCTGAGGACGAACCATAGGATTCCCACTTATGCCTAGTGCATCATATTCTAAGTGGTGAAGATGGTCTCGGGTGATTCAGCTCGCCCCTTTTAAACCCTTTCAAAAACATTTTTTGTTAGAACTACGTCGCTTTGATTCCCGTTTGGGATACGTAGGAGCGAGCCACGTTCTCGTCAAGCGCAACAAATAAAAATTCTTTTCATCCCCATAAACAAATTATTTTCATAAAAACAAACAAAAAGAATCATTTTCAAACCCATTGTTGCTAATAGCTCATCAGAGCCTCTGTTCGTTTAGCTATTAGTGGCAATGTCTTTTTCTCATAAAAATAATAAACGACGATCCATCATAACTTTTGTTAGTTTGATCATCGTACAAATCAATCTCTTTCGAAAATCATTTTCAAAAACATAATAAAAACAAGTTGTTATCAATAGTCCATCAGAACCTTTGTTCGTTTGACTAGCGGTACAACTCTTTTTGAGCATTTAGCAGTGATTCATCATAGCCTCTGCTAGTTTAATCATTTGCTAATGCTCGTCCTATTTCAAAAACTCACTAAAAAGGATAAAAAAACAAAAACTTTTCAAAAAGAACCAAGAACTACGTAGCTTTGAATTCTCCATCGCACCGGGAGATACGTAGGAGCGGGCCATGTCCCGTCAAGCATTTTTTTTTTCTAAAAATCCTTTTTTCCCCCTTTCTCACCTAAAATAAAATTTTCATTAAAGATTTCCTATTCATCCCCAAATGAGAAATAAATAGGCAAATCTAGGTATTTTTCAAATCAAACGTTAAAACCACACATTTAATTAGAGGTTCCCTTTCGGTAGAAAGGACGTGCGCGGTGCTAACACCTTCCTCGCGCGTAATCGACCCCCGAACCTATATCTCTAGTTTTCAAAGACCATCTGCCTTGTTCAAAAGACCTTTTTTCAATGTTTTGGTCTTAAAATTAAAATATTGGTGGCGGCTCCAAAATCATTCCACGTTGTACATTGAGAAACCCAAAGCCGGGGATTTTTCGGGGTGCAACAGCTGGCGACTCCACTGGGGAAACTTTTTTTAAAAAGACGAGGGTCAAGCCTAACTAATTTAAATGTGTGGTTTAATGTATTGTTGATTTGATTAAAACCCTGTTTGCCTTTCTTTCTTATCTTTTATTCCCTTTCTTTTATCGTTTATGCCCATGCATTCTTCCAATCCCCATGTTCCCTTCTTCTTTGCTCCTTTTCTCCAAAGGTAAGTTCATGCATCTCTTCCCCATTCTATCCTGTTCCCTCTTCTTCGCTCCCTTTCTTGAGGTAAGTAGTGCATTGTTGTTGGCACCCTAGATTAGTTGTATTTAATTGGTATTAAACCCTAGGGTAGACGACATGTTATTGCTTTCTATTGTCTATTGTCTGGATTTTCATTTGCAGGTGGGGTAGTTTTTAAGGAAATGCCCTTCGCACACACCACTTGTACCCCGAGATTATATGATTAGAGGAAGAGACCATAACCCAGGTCTATTAGGATACCATAGGATGAGTGGATTCGAGTAGTGGGAGCCCATCAGGACCTTTGTCCGTTTGGCTACTCGTGAAAGTTTCAATCAGAGTTGTGCTCTTCCATGATACCTTGTACCTAGCAGTTTGCTGCATTTACAAGGAATTTCGTGAAAGAGACAGTGGCTTTGATGACCTCTGTGAGGGTGTGAATAGAGCCACATGAGAAGATTACCCCTAAAATGCCTTAGATCATAGGTTTCTTCCCTTTTAGGTCACAAGGGCTTTCCAAAAATTGTGTGTGCATTATTGCATCTAGTTTAGTTCATTTCCGCCAACGTTTTTTGAAAAAACAACGAAATCAAAAAAAAAAAAATAAATATAGGTTTTTTCCTTCTCTTTCATAAATACCTATATGGGGTGGCATATAGGGTATACCGCTCTAATTTTTCAAAACCCCACCTGTAAATATCTGTCTTTATAACAAGCATCCTCATCATCCGCATTTTACATCATAACAGCATGCATTACATAAGCAAAATTCTGAAAAAATTCATACATCATTCCTCATGCATCTAAATACAAAATAACATAAAGCCATATGCATTGCATTCATTTACGCATTCATACTTGTACTCATAAAAAAATGTTCTATCATCAGAGAGAAAAATAAAAGGCAAGCTGGTTCGCCAACACCGATACTCCACCCGTCTACAAGCAAGATTAATGGCTAGCAATCAACATCTCGAGAATAAGGACCCCCCGGGTCAAGATGAGTCGGTTGTGGAGATTCTTAATCCTGAGCAGCTGGCTCAAGAGAATCAAGCTTTGAAGACGAAAATGGAGGCTATGGAAGCACAGATGGTCGAAGTAATGAGTATGCTACAGAATCTGAGGGGTGGGGCCGCCGCTGGGGCCACCGCTGTTGTAAATTCCGAAGGGGTTTCTCCTCCGGTGTCCGCTGAAGTTACAACTACTCACACTTCTTATGAACAGGGGGTCAGTCACTTTGCCCATCCTCCAGGGGCGAGCGGACAGAGTCATCTGAATGCACCGATATATCCTTGGGGGATGCCAATGGGTTATACGCCGCCTGCTGCTGAAGCTATTCCTGTGGGGCCGAGTCAACCTGTCACGACTATGCCTGGTGGAGCTGCTATGGGACCACAAATTCATACTCCTAGTCCTGATACTGCACTGGCAAGAGGTTCACCTAGTCCTACTCTGGGAGTTACTGTGAACCCTCAGAATGCTGTCCATCATATGGGAAACCCTGCTCAGCATGGGGGTTATCATCATGGTCCGGGGAACTATCCACAAGGTCATTTGTTTGGGAACACTCAGCATGGGGATCGGTATCACTCGCTTGAAGAGCGCTTAAGAGCTGTGGAAGGATCAGGAACTAGAGCCAGGGATGCCCGAGATTTGTGCCTTGTCCCAGATATTGTTATACCCCCTAAATTCAAAGCACCTGACTTTGATAAATATTGCGGCACCGGGTGTCCATCTAGCCATCTGACAACGTATGTTAGAAAAATGGCCGCTCATGCTCATGATGACCAGGTGCTCATTCATTATTTCCAGGACAGTCTGGCTGGGGCATCACTAGATTGGTACAGCGGAAAGATTGCTGGAGGTTTTGGCAATTCTAGTGGACAAAAGAAACCCTTTCCCAACTTCCCCAAGAAGAAAGAAGGGGAAACCAATGTTATTTCCGCAGGGGGAGGATCATCTTTCAGCTCTCCTCAGCAGGCGGTACCATTATCTTTCAACTCTCCGCAGCAAACTAATTCAGGCTACAGAGCCCAGAACTATCAAGAGAAGAGGCGTGCTAATTTTGATCCGATTCCGATGACCTATACTGAATTGTTCAATCATCTTGTCTCAAAGAATCTGGTCAATACTCGCCCCATGAAGCCTATACAACCTCCCTTTCCTAGGGGGTACATTGCTGATGCTACTTGTAGTTTTCATAGTGGAGGAGTCGGCCACACGGTGGAAGACTGCAAGGCTTTCAAATATGTAGTCCAGGATTTGATTGACGCCAGCTGGATCTCTTTCAAGCCGAACAGTCCCAGTACAACTACAAACCCCCTACCGGGACATGGGACACCATCCGCTAATGCAGTAGAGGATTCTGTGGGGCAGACAATGATAAAAAATGTTAAGTGTATCCAGACTCCTCTGGAAAATATACATGCTGAGTTGTGTCGTCGTGGTGTTATCAAGAAGGGCTGTGTATGCGCCGATCCTTTATGTGTGGGTGCCTGTGAAGTTTTCAAGTCAGTCCTGCAAGACCTGATAGATCGGTGCGTGGTTCAGATAGTGACCCATGATATTGAAGATGAAAAAGAAATCAATGAGGAAGTAATAGCGGTGCCTATGAAAGAGAGATGTTGGGATACCCTAGGGGAGTCCAGTGGAAAGTTCGACTACTTGGTCAGGTATGACGTTCCCAAGAGTGCTCAAATCCGAATGGAAGACATCCAGCCCACAGGATGGGATGAGGAAGAGGAACAATACAACCAAATTGCTGTCATCGGTAATGGATCCGAAGCTGAAGAAAGTGAGACTGGTCTGGTTCGTCGCTACCTTGCCAGAGAAAGTTGAAGAATGGGGGAAGCTGCTGCCTTTCCTGTGACTTTTAATTCAATATGATCATTGTAATGCAACTCTGTGGCTCTGCCCAAGGTCATCGAGCAACTTGTTAGGGGTAATCATGTTTTTATTTTCAGAATCATCATCATTAATAAAAACGTTGTTTTTGAATTCCAATCAATAAAAATCAATTCCTTTTCATTTCGTGTGTCTTTTCCTTGCATTATTATTGCTTGTTTGTTTGTTTCGCCTTTCATTCTGCTTTTTCGCCTCAGTAAAAAGCGGATCCACAACAATTGTCTCTCAAAATAACAGTGCCAACAGTCCATATTTTGACTTTGATCACCTTATCAATCAAGCAGAGGGAGATGTTGAGGAAGACCGGGAAAATCCTCCAGAAGGTTAATTCAGCATCACGGGAAATCCACTGAAGTGATCAACTTGGGGACCGTTGAGAACAAGAAAGAGGCCAAGATGGGTACTTCAATAAAGGAAAATTAGAGCTCAAAAGGGAAATAAAGAAGAAGGGCAAGTACGTGAAAATAAGTGAATTATTATCCCAGAGTTAATTTTTGAGGAAATAAGCAATCATGAGTTGAAATGAAGTCGGACTACCATTCCATATCCAAAAACAAAATCCTCTCCTAACCACCTCAAGCCAAGAAAATCCCAAAGAGAAAAACATAATCCTTTCCGACCCATCTTAAGCCAAGAAAAAGCCAAAAATCCAAAAGTCACCTTAGACAAGGATCACCTCGAATTAAAAAACAGTGCATCGTTCTTTATCAGCTCACCCAAGCTCAAGAAAAAGAAGAAGTCAAAGAAGGAAAAATCATTCAAAAAGGAAAATCCCAAAACCAAAAGAAAAATACAAAAGAAATAGTGAGTTGATACATGTTACCACAAAACCCAAGAGATCCTCGTCTCAATAAACCTTCAAACACTTTCTCATTTCCATGCACCCCTCCTCTCATAAACCGCAAACACTCTCCTTTGACCTCGACAGCCCGCCCTCCATAAACCCTTAGCCAGGAATAAAACCTCCTAATACCTCATCAAGCCAGTAAACCGTCATCGATCAACAGCCAACACCAAATAAACACCATCCTGCCGTTAGCCCCAAATACTTCATTAAGCTTACTCATCTCTCCTCCACAAAACACCACAATCCCGAAAGGTCCATCCCGATCAATGATTGATTGCTGTTGTTTTCTCAAGGTTTTAGCTCAAGGACAAGTAAATTCATTTGTTTACCATGTGCCAAGTGGGGCAATTCTGTCGCTCTTCACCCCTCCTACAACTGGGGAAATTGACCCTACACCTATCTCATCCCTTGTCGCACTCACATTCATTGAAATCATACAGGGGCAACCCCCTTTCTTCTCTAGTGAATGGGTCAGAAGCAGTTCTTCTCATCAAGGTTGAAACACCCTCTCTACAAGTAGTCATGGAGGCCAGGTTAGAAGAAGCAAAATGGATCCAAGCTCGTCTAGATCAACTGAAAAGAATTGCTGCCCTGCGCCATGGCCAGTTGTACCAACAAAAGATGAAGGCAGCTTTCGGCAGGAAAGTCCGTCTTCGAGAATTCGGCGAAGGAGACCTTGTACTCAAAAAGATCCTACCTATCCGGACTGACTCCGTGGGAAGTTGAGGCCCACTTATGACGGTCCATGTGAAGTCAAGAAAGCTTTTTCCAGAGGAGCGCCGATACTCATAAACATAGACGGCGAAGATCTCAGGAATCCAGTCAATTCAGATCAAGTGAAGAAGTATTATGCCTAAAAGAAATAGATGAAAAAAGAGAAAGACAAGCCAAGTAAGAATTAGCTCGCTAGGTTGAAAACCCGCAAAGGGCGACCTAGGCAAAATCAGAGCGACCCGGTGGATTGAAAACCCGCAAAGGGCGATCCAGGCAAAAATTAGGGTCTGAAAACTTAGGCATGAAAAGTAAAGAAAGGCATACAACTCTCCTACAAGCTTGGATGAGGGAGTGATCAAGGTCAAGGACATAGATGTTTGGCACTGTTCCACAGAGACGGACAGTCAGAATTCAGCTTCTCTCCTTTTTCGTGTCTTTTTACAGTTTAAACTTTCAAGTGTAATAAATAATCGGCGTAACTTCTTGTGCGACCGGTTTCCACATTAATAAAGTTCAAATTTCTCGTATCTGTTCATTCTTTTATTTTCTGCTTTTTCTGCTCAAAATAAACGTTTTATGATGATGATGGTCCTGAACTGTAAAACATGTGCATACATCATAGAGCATTGCAAATCATTACGAGATTCTTAAGAGTCCCGGGAGAAGGCAATTCCCCAAAGCCAGTCACTCATGCAAGAGAGCAACTACATCCACGATTGCTTCAAACCAGCAAAGTCAAGACCAACATGCACTCGGCCCATGAGCCCCGCAAATCCAACAGCTTCCTCAGTCTCATGTCATGAGTGTCGCGGGTTGGCTGAACCAGCAAAAATAAAAATAAGCAAAAAAAAAAAAAAAAAAAAAAAAAGGGGGGGCAATAAACAAACACAGTCATGCATTACATTCATCATGCATAAAATCATGCATTTATCAGACATAAAAATAATGATAAAGAAAAAGAGATTCAGGCATTTGCATTCATCATAAGAGAAAGAAAAAGAAAATAGCAATCATGGCATTTGCATCATGCATCGCATAGAGAAAAAACAAAACGAAGTCTTCCATTGCATACGCTGGCATTCCATGCGGTCAAACCAGACCTTTGTGTCCTTAAGCCAGATCATTGTGGTCCATAAACCAGACCTTCGTGTCCTTAAACCATACCTTTAGGGTCCATAAATCAGACCAGTATGCAGACACAAATCGCTCCATAAACCAGGCTTGTCGGCCCATAAACCAGACTCGTTGTGATCCTTAAATCAGACTAATGTCAAGTCCATAACTTAGCATTCCAAGGCATTTCACAACTCTCAAGCATTGCATTTGCATACACACACTTCATAAAAAAGGGAAAAGAACAAAATCATCGTATGTCATTCATCATTAGAGCATTACATTTGGCATCAGATATTTCATAGAAAAAGCAAAGAAAGCAAACAAAGATAAGAAACCACAAAAGCAACACAAAAACATTCCCTGTCGTCCAGCATTCCATATCATTCAACATTCCTTTGTCATTCAATCATCAAACATTAAAGCATTGCATATGCATCATATTAACAAGAATCATTGCATCAAACATCAAAGCATTGCATCATAGAAGAAGCAAAAAGAAACAAATAGAAGTTAGAACAAGAGCATTTCATTCATCAAAGCATCAATCACCGCATACATTTGCATTCAAACATCAAAGCAATACAGTTGCATCACATCAATACAGCATCTCATAAAATAAAAAATAAAAAAATAAAAAAAGAAAGAAACCAGCAATCATGGCATTTGCATTGCATGCATTTATTCATTTTCAGCTACAGGTACAAAGAGAGGATGAGCACTTCGGTGTTAGCCCTCGCCCCCAGATTCCAGAAAACGTTCCCCCAAGTTGGGAGTTCAGAAAGAAAAAAAAAGAAAAAAGAGAAATAGAAAGGAAAGAGAGAAAAGAAAAGAGAGCGCTCAAGCGTGCATTGCGGATTGGAGCACAGAGATCATCGCTCCCTTCTGCCCAGGTCTCACATCGTGTACGAGCAACGGAATAGTTGTATCAGCCTAAGATACAGTGGACGCCGTGCATTGATCGGTATATCAGTTCCGGAGCTGATAACGATCCCCCCCGGTCGCTCGAAAAGGCCAACAGGAAGAGCGTGCTCCTCAAAGCTACGTGCAAACTCGGATTCGTCAAAGAGTTCGTTTAAGGATTACAGGTTTTAGGCAGCCTGGGCAATTTACCGTTTTCTGCACGCAAGTGCCCATTTTACTTTTCTGTCTGCACGCAAGTGCCCATTTTACTTTTCTGTCTGCACGCAAGTGCCCATTTTACTTTTCTGTCTGCACGCAAGTGCCCATTTTACTTTTCTGTCTGCACGCAAGTGCCCATTTTACTTTTCTGTCTGCACGCAAGTGCCCATTTTACTTTTCTGTCTGCACGCAAGTGCCCATTTTACTTTTCTGTCTGCACGCAAGTGCCCATTTTACTTTTCTGTTTGCACGCCAAGTGCCCATTTTACCTTTCAGTCTACACGCCAAGTGCCCATTTACTGCTTTCTGCACGCCAAGTGCCCACTTTACCGCTTTCTGCACGAAAGTGCCCATCTTTTCAAAAATATAGAAAAAGAAAAATGGAAAATTCGGGTTTTCCCCAAATAAACAAAATCGGTATAATTTCTGAATTCTTTATCTTCATTTTGCCTTGGAATATGTTTCGGCCAATTCATATTCCTCGTTAAAATTCAGATAAAGAGGGGCAGCTGTCATACCCCAATTTTGTCCGGCTTAGGTCCAAACCCTAATTTTCCACACAAAAATAAATTATGCATTTGGATCCTAGAAACCATCCCAAAGTTTTTGAAATCATTTTTAGGGTTAGAATGCACGTTCTGGGAAGTTAGGGTCAAAAAGGGCATTTTTGGTCATTTCTCACAAAAGGTTCTATAAAAATAATTTTTGCAATAAGTCTCATGCATCAAATTAGGGTTTTTGAAAATGTGTTATGCATGCATGGAAAGTTTTGAAAAATGTTATGCATGCATGGCAAGCTTTGGAAAATATTTCATGCATGCATGGCAAAGACCTAAAAACATTTTTGTGGAAAGCAAAAAGACAATTTCTATTTTGTTCCAAATGACCAAAAATCGATTTATACAATTTATATAGGCTATGAAATCGATTTTAGGCTCACCTATAGGCCAAGAATCGATTTCCTTATCCTATGTTGGAAACAAAGAATCGATTCACACCTATACATAAGCCAAAGCCATGAATCGATTCTTACTATTTTGCAAAGGCATTAAAATCGATTTTTAAGCTCTCCTAAAAGCCATGAATCGATTCTTACTATCTTGCAAAGGCATTGAAATCGATTTTAAGCTCTCCTAAAGGCCAAGAATCGATTCCCACATACTTTATCTAAACATGAAATCGATTCCCACCTATTTAGGATGTCTCAAGAATCGATTTCCTTCTTGTTTAAAACACAATGAAATCGATTCCTATCATTTCAGGAAGTCCAAGAATCGATTCCCACTAATTTCTAAAGCCCAAGGAATCGATTCCTATGTTTTCTAAAAGCAAAGAATCGATTATACTATATTTTGCCTTCATCAAACAATCGATTCATCCTTGCAATAAATGTTTTTAAAATTCCTACGCTTTCCTGAGCCTATAAATAGGCAGCCTCAAGTCACATTTTGGGGGGACTTCACGAGATCAGAAGAGGGAGACAGAGCTACAGAGACTTCACACAAGATCAGAGAGAAGAATTGCTACACATTTTTCACGAGATCTGACACACATTTTTCACGAGATCTGAGAGACATTTTCACGAGATCTGAGAGACATTTCACGAGATCTGGGAAGACAACTCTCGCAAATCTCATTTTCCAGTTCTCCGCTTCATTTTCGCTCGTTCTTCAGATCTGTAATATCTGTCTTCATCAGAGGTATTTCAGTCTTTTCATTTGTTAATATTTAGTTATTGTGATCCATGTGATTTAAATTAGCCATAGCATTCATCTGCTCGTTCTTGTATGTTATCGTCCATTGCTGAGGACGAACCATAGGATTCCCACTTATGCCTAGTGCATCATATTCTAAGTGGTGAAGATGGTCTCGGGTGATTCAGCTCGCCCCTTTTAAACCCTTTCAAAAACATTTTTTGTTAGAACTACGTCGCTTTGATTCCCGTTTGGGATACGTAGGAGCGAGCCACGTTCTCGTCAAGCGCAACAAATAAAAATTCTTTTCATCCCCATAGACAAATTATTTTCATAAAAACAAACAAAAAGAATCATTTTCAAACCCATTGTTGCTAATAGCTCATCAGAGCCTCTGTTCGTTTAGCTATTAGTGGCAATGTCTTTTTCTCATAAAAATAATAAACGACGATCCATCATAACTTTTGTTAGTTTGATCATCGTACAAATCAATCTCTTTCGAAAATCATTTTCAAAAACATAATAAAAACAAGTTGTTATCAATAGTCCATCAGAACCTTTGTTCGTTTGACTAGCGGTACAACTCTTTTTGAGCATTTAGCAGTGATTCATCATAGCCTCTGCTAGTTTAATCATTTGCTAATGCTCGTCCTATTTCAAAAACTCACTAAAAAGGATAAAAAAACAAAAACTTTTCAAAAAGAACCAAGAACTACGTAGCTTTGAATTCTCCATCGCACCGGGAGATACGTAGGAGCGGGCCATGTCCCGTCAAGCATTTTTTTTTTCTAAAAATCCTTTTTCCCCCTTTCTCACCTAAAATAAAATTTTCATTAAAGATTTCCTATTCATCCCCAAATGAGAAATAAATAGGCAAATCTAGGTATTTTTCAAATCAAACGTTAAAACCACACATTTAATTAGAGGTTCCCTTTCGGTAGAAAGGACGTGCGCGGTGCTAACACCTTCCTCGCGCGTAATCGACCCCCGAACCTATATCTCTAGTTTTCAAAGACCATCCGCCTTGTTCAAAAGACCTTTTTTCAATGTTTTGGTCTTAAAATTAAAATATTGGTGGCGGCTCCAAAATCATTCCACGTTGTACATTGAGAAACCCAAAGCCGGGGATTTTTCGGGGTGCAACAACCACCAAGACCCATCTTCGAAGCGTCACAATATACAACAAATGGTTCCTCCGGATTAGGCAACGTCAAAACAGGCGACGTTGTCAATCTCTTTTTCAGTTCCATAAAACTTTCCTCGCACCGAGCATCCCAAACGAAAACTTTACCCTTGCAAGTCAACTGAGTCAACGGAAGGGCCAACTTGGAAAAACCCTCGATGAACCTCCTGTAGTACCCAGCCAAACCCAAAAAGCTTCTGATCTCTGTTGCGGATTTCGGAGCCTCCCACTCCAACACTGCTTCTATTTTTGCCGGATCAACCGCAATACCATTACCAGAAATCACGTGCCCAAGAAAACTCACCTCTTTCAACCAGAACTCACACTTTGATAACTTAGCATACAACTTTTTCTCTTTCAGAACTTCCAATACTGACTTCAGGTGCTCAGCATGCTCTTCCTCCGACTTAGAATAAACTAGAATGTCATGTATGAAGATCACCACAAACTGATCTAGGTAATTATGGAAAATACGATTCATATATTCCATAAATACACCAGGTGCATTGGTCACACCGAACGGCATCACTGAATACTCATAATGCTCATACCTTGTCCTGAACGCTGTCTTCTGAACATCTTCATCCTTCACTTTAATCTGATGATATCCGGACCTCAAATCAATTTTGCTGAAAACACGGGCACCCACTAACTGATCCATCAAATCGTCGATCCTCAGAAGCGGATACTTGTTCTTGATAGTTACCTTATTCAACTGACGATAGTCCACACATAACCTCATACTCCCATCTTTCTTCTTTACTAACAATACCGGAGCTCCCCACGGTGATACACTTGGTCTCACAAACTTTTTCTCAAGCAATTCTTCGAGTTGCGTCTTCAACTCAGACAATTCCGACGCCGACATCCTGTACGGTGCCATAGACACAGGCCTCGTACCAGGTACAAGATCAATCGAAAACTCAACTTCCCTCTCCGGCGGCACACCCGGAATTTCGTCAGGAAAAACCTCAGGAAACTCGCGTACCACTTGCAGTTCTTCAATAACAGCTTGACTCTCAGCAGACAACGATGCCATCAACGAAAATAGCTGAACTCCTTCTTTCCTCAACTTCTTCAACTGACTAGCGGATATCAAAACAGAATCTTCTTCCCCGAAACTAACCGACTTGCTACGACAGTTGATATGGACGTGGTTATTCTCTAACCAGTCCATGCCCAAGATTACATCCAGACCTCTCAACGGCAAGCAAACAAAATTCACAACAAAGTCCCTGCCGAAGATCGACACGGGACACTGAGAACACACCTGAGAAGTAATCACCGACCCCTTCGCAGGAGTATCAACAACCATATCCCCATACATAACAGATAAAACAAGACCCAATCTTTGACAACAATCAACAGATATAAAGCAATGGGTAGCACCAGTATCAATAAGAGATTTCAGAGAAGTACCGTTAATGAAACATGTAACATCCCGATTTTCGTTCGTTGTGGTTTTTAGTATGTTCTAGTTTTATGAACTATGTTGATGGATAAGATTAAATTATTTTAATCTATTTTGTGTTTGAGCTATTAAAATATAGTGAAATATTATTAAACCATATTTTTATACTATGTGGTACTATATTCTTGTTAGTATTTATTTATGTGGTTTATTGAATATTTATATTTGAAATATGATTGTTTTAGTTAATTATTTTATTTTATAAAATATTAGTATTTGGAGTATTATTTATTTTTAAAGTCATTTTGAGTCATAGAACTGTTAAAATAGCATGGGCATTTAAAACAGGCTTTAAAGGGCTTTAGAATTGTATTTGGGCCTTATTATTATTATCCACCTTGTGCGATCCTTTTTGCTAAAAACCTAGTTCCACTCATTCCCATCAATCACAGCCGCGTACTGATTAAGAAAAAAAATACGAGCAAATGCATCAACCTTGTCCATTGGCTCCTCCTTGTATCTATCTCTCGGCAAAACTAATAGCTTCATATTCCAATCACACTCCCTACTGGACATGTGTTTAGTGCAAGGCTATGTCACTCATGCCTTTTAGTGAGTTAGGATTTCACGGCATTAGAATCCTCCCGTAGATGCATTTCAATTCTTGAGTTGGAATCTTGACTTGTACACTGTACAGCACAAGTCGTTGGATCTCAAAGCTATTTGGTGCATGCTTGGTGGAATTTCAAAATTCATTCCCATACCCATTTGTTGGTTTCTGAAGCCTCTCGCCATCCATATCATGGCTTCATTTGTTGCAAACGTTTATTCCTTCTGGCTAATATTTTTTTGGTACGTGAGATGACCTACACTTTCCAACAACCGTGGCTCTGGAATGGTTGCGCCTTGATACAAGGTAAGGGTGGGTCTCATCTTCTCTATAATAGGGTCTTATGATGGGGACTAAGTAGGGGTAGGCTCTATGTATGCCATTTTATGTATTTCTAGTGATTATTGATGAACCGTAGGCATATGACAACTTGTTGTTGAGAAATTGTGGTTTGCGTGCTAAGTGCTTGGATACTCCTTGATGGTATTGTGATTGATAATGATTCGGTGGATGATTTTTGATGACTCTTTATGTGTTCATGATTGATTTGTGATGTGATATTATTTTTACGGTTTGATATGCGATTTGAAGTTGTTTGTATGAGTTGTATGTGATTTGATGAAGTTGTGTTGCTCGAATTCGTTGTTGTTGGTGTCATAGGCGCATAGGGCGCCATTTTTGTGTTTATGATGTTGCTGGATTTTGTTGTCTAGGTGCAGAATTAGGCGCCCTGAGTGGGGCGCCCTGTGCCAAGCATTGTTGTTGCTGGAATTTTGGCCACGGAATTAGGCGTCCTCGTGATTGGCCGCCCCGTGCCAAGTTGTTGCGTTTTTGGTTGAATTTTCCATTGCAGGAATTGGCGCACTTGTGCTGGGCGCATGAGCCAAAGTTTGTGTTGCTGAATTGTGCTTGCCGTTGTGCTGAATTGTGCTTGCTGTGTGTGCGTGCGTCGTGTTGCTTCCGGATGTCTAAGTTGTGTCTTAGGCGCCCAGTGCCTGGGCGCCATTTTCAGGGCGTTCCCGATTTTTAATAAAAAACTGTTTTCGCTATAACTTTTGACTCGGGTGTCCGTTTTAAATGTTTCAAAAAGTGTTGTGAAGCCCATTTCGTTGTCTATCTGTGTGTCCCATTTTTAAAAGTGAAAACTTATTATTTTCTGATGGTTCTGGGCGCCCAAGTGGCTGCCCCGATGGTAGTTGTTGTTGCGTTGCAAAACTGTTTTCGGTGTCTAAAACCTTTTTGGTGTCAATGACGATGTTCTAAAGAACGTTTCTGCCTTAGTGGCCAACTTTAATGATAATGATGTGTAAATGACGATGATGCCCCTGGTGGCTAGTTTATTGACGATGATGCCCTTAGTGGCTAGTTTATAGATGATAGTGCCCTTAGTGGCTAATGTTTGATTGACGATGATGCCCTCGGTGGCTAGTACCTTGATAAGTTGATGATTTTGACGGTAATGCCCTAGTGGATATGCTTGTGATTGACGGTGGATGTTATATTGATGATGATGATTCTAAATGATGATGATGCCATAACGGCTAATAGCGACGATGAATAATAAGCGACGATGAATATAAGCGACGATGAGGCCCAAAAGGCTAAGTGACGTTTTTATGTGTAATTATGAATTAAAATAAGTGACGATGAGGCCTAAAGGGCTAAGTGACGTTGTTATGTGTGATCATGAATTGACAGGTGCTGTGCCTCTTATTTGGCAAATTGGTAAGTGACGTTGACTGTGATTGTGTGTTTGTGCGTAGTGCATGTCATAGTGTCTCATGCCTCCCATATGCGTAAACCCAGTGACGTTTGAGGCCCAAAAGGCTAAGTGACGATGAGGCCCAAAAGGCTAAGCGACGTTTGTGAAAAGGTACCTCATGCATATGCCCGCGAGTGGGTTGCATTTCATACTCCTGCATGACATTGTGACAACTCGTTGTGCCGAGTAACTTGATGATGAGATTGACTGTTTACCCTTGCTGATGGAATTGACTGTTTTATCCTTGATGATTGACTTGATGTTTCGTGGTGTGGTCTATATAGTGTCATAACTCTAGCATAGTGCTCATCATAAGCTTTATTATATGGTTAGATGAACTCACCCCTTCTGTTTGAATGTTACCCCTATGCGGTAACGTGCAGGTGAGCACAAGTGAAGGCTTAGGAACCTTCGCTAGCTGAGTCGGGTCGTCTGCTCTGATATGTAACACTTGGGGGAAATAGAACGTTGTTTTAGTTTATTCAAGACTGTGTGTATTTGTTGGACTTTCCGCTGTGAAGTTGTAATTTATTTGACAATGACGTTTTGAAAGTATTATAAGACTGTTTTCAAAAAGTGAGTAATTTGCGTGTGATGTTTAACGAAGTAAGTGTGACATCCCTTGTGGTGTAATTAAAATTTTGAAACTCTGATTTTTACGCTAATAAATTAACGGGTAGAAAAGGGGTGTTACAAAACACGTACCTCTAATAAGACCATCCTTCTCATCAGGCTCCTCTCCTGCCAATGCGAACACTTTCCCACTAGACCTTTCTTTCTTCGGCTTTGTACATTTTGCACTGATATGCCCAGACTCACCACAGTTGAAACACACCACATCCTTGACCTTACACTCGGCCGCCATATGACCCTTTTTACCACAACGGTAGCAAACTCTCTCATCAGACCCGCACGTAGTACTCTTGTGGCCAGGTTTGCCACACTTAAAACAGACAATGCTAGCAGGAGCATCTCCCCCACTAGTCTTCTTACCTCCAGCAGCCCTCTGAAAACTCTTACCCGCAGGAACCTCTTACGGCTTGCTTCGACTCAGAAACTTACCCTTTTTCTCAGACATAGCTTTGTAATGTGCAGTACTGTCCTCCTCAAAGATTCTACAACTATCAACCAGATCAGCGAACACACGGATCTTTTGGTAACCAATGGCCTTTTTGATGTCAGGCCTCAAACCATTCTCGAACTTGATGCATTTTGAGAACTCAGCTGTAACCTCACTATAGTGCGGATAGAATTTTGCCAATTCCACAAACTTCGCCGCATACGCCGTCACAGACATACCACCCTGCTTCAGTTCCAGGAACTTTATTTCTTTCTTTCGTCGGACATCTTCAGGAAAATATTTTCTCAGAAATTCTCTGCTGAATACCTCCCAGGTAATCTCTTCCTGCACAGTCTCCAACCTCTGCCTAGTAGCCAATCACCAGTCGTCAGCCTCCTCGGCTAACATGTGAGTACCAAAACGGACCTTCTGCTCAACAGTGCAGTCCATCACCCTGAAAATCCTCTCGATCTCTTTCAACCAAGCCATAGCACCATCTGGATCATATTTGCCTTTAAAAGTGGGCGGATTCTCTCTCTGGAAAGTAGTCAGACTCCGAAAACCAGCGTTCTCCCCAGCATTCTGCTGATTCTGCACAGCCTGAGCCATAGCTTGCAGCGCAGCAGCAAGAGCAGCATCGTTTCTCCCAGCCATTTCAAATTATCACTGCAGCACAAACCAAAAAATTCAGAACTAATCTAACAATTTCTTAATTGTCATAAAACACTATGATAGGACAACATTGGCCGGACAGACCGAACTGCTCTGATACCACTAATGCAACACCCCTTTTCTACCCGTTAATTTAATTGTAAAATCAGAGTTTCAAAATTTCTTTTCATCGCAAGGAATGTTACACACACTTCAAACAAAACACCGTACTTCAATAAAACAGTTCAACGTCAATAAATGTGCAATACGTAACACGCCCCCAATGGGGAAGAACTCAAGAATCAGTCATCATCACCACAACCGTGACATCAATAAAACCAACTACGCAGCGGAAAGTATAAATAAGAGAAAACCATCAAATAACATATAACAACCAAAATAGTCTTAAAACATCGAGTTCGTTTCCCCCCTGAGTGCTACGTATCAGAGCGTGACGACCCGACTCATAATTAGTGAAGATACCTAGGTCTTCACTCGTGATCACCTGCACGTTACCGCATACGGGTAACATTCAAACAGAAGGGTGAGTCCAATTCAATCCATATAATAAATCATATGATAAGCAATAAGTCAAAGTCACAGCATTAGAGTAACCACATCATATTCAGCAATTACGTCATTACAACAACTCATCACGATGTCATGTGACTATATGAAATGCAACCCACTCGCGGGCATATGCATGAGGTACCTTTCATCATCGTCGCTTAGCCTTTATGGCCTCATCGTCACTTAGCCTTTATGGCCTCATCGTCGCTGGGTTCATGTACATGGAATACATGAGACACTATGATATGCACCACACACATACACACAACCACCGTCAACTATGTGACCCGTCACTTACCAATTTGCCAATTAAGAGGCACAGCACCTGTCAATTCATAATTACACACAACAACATCGCTATATTTCATCGTCGCTTATTATCATCGTCGCTTAGCCTTTTTGGGCCTCATCGTCACTTATACATAAACGTCATCAATCAAACAATAGCCACTAAGGGCAAAACCATCATTTAACTAGCAACTAAGGGAATCATCGTCATTTACACATCATCATCAATAATATTGGCCACTAAGGGCAAAAACGTCATTTAACTAGCCACTAAGGGCATCATCGTCATTTACAATCATCATCAATAATATTGGCCACTAAGGGCAAAAACGTCATTTAACTAGCCACTAAGGGCATCATCGTCATAATCACCCATTTTGACACTAAAACGTTAAAACTGTTGGTTATACGCAAGAAGGATTTTTAAACAACTCAATACGGCTTTACAAAGTCACTGGGATGACCACCGGGGACAGCCACTTGGGCGCCCAGAAAACCACCAGAAAATAATGAGTTTTTATTTTAAAAATAAGACACACAGGTAGACAACCGAAAAAGCTTCCCAACACTTTTTGAAACGTTTAAAACGGATGCCCGAGTCAAAAGATATAGCAAAAACAGTTTTTATAAAAAAATTGGGAACATCCTGAAAATGGCGCCCAGGCACTGGGCGCCTAAGACACAAACTTAGACATCGCAGGCAACACAGGCAACACGCACACACACAAGCACAGCGCCCTTGGCGCCCAGCGCCTGGCAACACGCACACACACACGGCGCCCTTGGCGCCCAGAGCCTGGCGCCCAGCCCCCAGCACACAACACACACGCACACACACACACTGGCGCCCTTGGCGCCCAGCGCCCAGCACACAACACACACGCACACACAATGGAACATGCGCCCAGCCTTGGGGCGCCAAATCCTGACAAAATCCAGCAACACAAAATCAAGCATATGGCGCCCTAGGCGCCCATAACATCAACCAAAGGGATTTTCAGCCACCAATCATGAAGATCACGCATAAATCATCAACAAAAACATGATATCACATACACATTCATGATCATGGATAGATCTAGGCTAACCCTACCCTAAAACCTATCATAAACATCTATTATATAGAAAGATAGAACTCCCATTACCTCGGATTCTGAAGAACGGAAGCCCTAGAGACAGTCACGAACGGAACCACGGCAACAAAATCACGATCCTCTTCCTCCTGGAGCTCGCGACCTTCCTCTCTTCCTTCTCCTCTCTACGGCGCTCTCACTCTCTCTATTCCCTTCTCCCAAATTCGCAAATGACAACCAAAACCCCAACTCCACTTGAGCTAGCCACTTCGCATATTGCATTGGATCATGGGCTTGGGCTTTTCACTTAAGCCCAAGTTCATTCAAGTGGCGCCTCCTTTTCCTAATACCACCAACATAAAATTAATATAATTTTAATTAATTAAATTATATCCAACTAATTAAAATAAAGTCCTAAATACTTAATTAAATAAATTAATTAAATATTTAGGGTGTTACACTTAGCATTCCCAGCTTGACACTATGAGGTGTCGTCCTACAAACCAGACTTAGATCTCTGAATTCCTCAATCAACTCTAACTCTTTGACCATCATCGCCGACATATGCAAAGACTTCCGGCTCAAAGCATCAGCCACGACATTAGCATTACCCGGATGATAGTTCAAACCGAAATCATAGTCCTTCAACAATTCCAACCACCTTCGCTGCCTCATATTCAACTCCTTCTGGTCAAACAGATATTTCAAGCTCTTATGATCGAACACCTCAAACCTGGAACCATACAAATAGTGCCTCCAAACCTTCAACACGAAGACTACTGCAGCCAACTCCAAATCATGCGTTGGATAATTCTTCTCATGAACCCTCAATTGCCTCGACGCATAAGCAATCACCTTCCCATCTTGCATAAGCACGCCACCTAGACCCATCTTCGAAGCATCACAATACACCACGAACGGTTCTTCCGGTTTTGGCAACGTTAAAACAGGAGACGTCGTCAACCTCTTCTTCAACTCAAGGAAACTTTCCTCACAATGAGCATCCCACACAAAAGCCTTACCCTTACAAGTCAACTGCGTCAACGGAAGGGCCAACTTAGAAAAACCTTCGATGAACCTTCTGTAGTAACCAGCCAACCCTAAGAAGCTTCTAATCTCCGTAACCGACTTCGGACTCTCCCATTGCATCACAACATCAACCTTAGAAGGATCCACAGCAATACCATTACCAGAAATGATGTGACCCAGAAAACTCACTTCCGACAACCAGAATTCACACTTAGACAACTTGGCATACAGCCTCTTCTCTCTCAGGACCTCCAATACTAATTTCAAATGCTCCGCATGCTCTTCCTCCAACTTCGAATAAATCAGGATATCGTCAATGAACAAAACCACGAACCGATCCAAGTAAGTATGGAATATACGATTCATGTATTCCATAAATACACCCGGCGCGTTAGTGACACCGAACGGCATCACCGAATACTCATAATGCCCATACTTCGTTCTGAAAGCAGTCTTCTGAACATCTTCATCCTTCACCTTGATCTGATGATAACCTGACCTCAAATCAATCTTGCTGAACACTCGAGCACCCACCAACTGATCCATCAAGTCGTCCATTCTTGGCAGTGGATACTTGTTCTTAATGGTCACCTTATTCAGCTGCCTATAATCAACACACAACCTCATGCTTCCATCCTTCTTCTTCACCAACAACACAGGAGCTCCCCACGGCGATACACTTGGCCTAACAAACTTCTTCTCAAGCAGATCTTCAAGTTGCTTCTTTAACTCAGACTTTTCTGACGCCGACATCCTGTACGGTGCCATAGCTGAACTCCTTCCTTCATCAACTTCTTCAACTGACTAGCAGATAACAAATAAGAATCTTCCTCTCCGAAACTAACTGATTTGCTACGATAGTTGATATGGACATGGTTATGCTCTAACCAGTCCATGCCCAAGATCACGTCCAATCCTCTCAACGGCAAGCAAACAAAATCCACGACAAAGTCCCTGCCGAAGATCGACAAGAGACACAGAGAACACACCAAAGAAGTGGTCCCCGACCCCTTAGCAGGAGTGTCGACAACCATGTCTCCACACATAGCAGACAAAACAAGACCCAATCTTTTACAACAATCAACAGAGATAAAACAATGGGTAGCACCAGTTTCAATAAGAGATTTCAGAGGAGTACCCTGAATGTAGCACGTACCTTTAATGAGACCATCATTCTCAGCAGGGTCCTCTCCTGCCAATGCGAACGCTTTCCCACTGGACCTTTCTTTCTTCGGCTTTGAACACTTCGCGCTGATATGCCCAGACTCACCACAGTTGAAGCACACCATGTCCTTGCGCCCACACTCAGCCGCTAAATGACCCGCCTTACCACAACGGTAATAAACCCTCTCATCAGACTTGCACATGAAACTCTTGTGACCAGCCTTGCCACACTTGAAACATACAATACCAGCAGGAGCATCTCCCCCACTAGCCTTTTTGCCTCCAGCAGCTCTATGATGACTCTTACCCGCAGGAACCTCATACGGCTGGCTTCGACTCGGAAATTTGCCCTTTTTCTCAGTCACAGCTTTGTAGTGCGCAGTACTGTCCTCCTCAAAAATTCTGCAGCTATCTATCAGGTCAGCGAACACACGGATCTTCTGGTAGCCAATTGCCTTTTTAATTTCAGGCCTTAAACCATTCTCAAACTTAATACATTTTGAAAATTCAGCTGTAGCCTCACTATAGTGCGGATAGAACTTCGCCAACTCCACAAACTTCGCCGCATACTCAGTCACAGACATGCCACCTTGCTTCAGCTCTAAAAACTCTATCTCCCTTTTCCCTCGGACATCTTCCGGAAAATATTTCCTCAGAAACTCTCTACTGAACACCTCACAAGTGACCTCTTCCTGCACAGACTCTAACCTCTGCCTAGAAGCCAACCACCAATCGTCGGCCTCCTCTCCTAACATGTGAGTACCAAAACGGACCTTCTGCTCCACAGTGCAGTCCATCACCCTAAAAATTCTCTCGATCTCCTTTAACCAAGCCATAGCACCGTCTGGATCATACTTGCCGTTGAAAGTGGGCGGATTCTCTCTCTGGAAGGTAGTCAGACTCCGAAACCCAGCGTTCTCTCCAGCATTTTGCTGATTCTGCACGGCCTGAGCCATGGCAGCTATAGCAGCAGCAATCGCAGTGTTGTTCCTCCCAGCCATATCAACTCAAGCTGAAACCAAAAACAACAGTTAGAATAAGTCGACAATACTAGATTGTCAATGACTGGACAACTTGGCCGGACAGACCGAACTTTTGCTTTGATACCACTAATGTAACACCCCTTTTTTCTACCCGGTAAAATATTAATAAAATCAGAGTTCTCTTTTTTTTTCAACTAAAGGAATGTCACATTTCAACTTAAAACAATCACAACTAGTAAATAACAGTGTCAATCATAAAATTCACTGTATAAAGGAAATGCGATACACAACACCCTACTAATGGGACGAACCCAAAACACCTGTTCAGTCAACACAGTAATATACTCCATTACCACGCAGCGGAATAAAGTTTAAGGATTCAAATGAAACAACCATAACATCTTAGCAAAATAAAACAGTTATGCAATAATTAAAGACAAGTGTTCATCCCCCCTGAGTGCTACGTATCAGAGCAGACGACCCGACTCAGCTAACGAAGGTACCTAAGCCTTCACTCGAGATTACCTGCACGTTACCGCATAGGGGTAACAATCAAACAGAAGGGGTGAGTTCATCTAACAATATAATAGTGCATATGATAAGTATTATGCTAGAGCTACAACGCTATATAAACCACATCACACATCAAACCAGCCATCACAGCAAATCATCACAATGTCATGAACATGTATGAGATGCAACCCATCGCAACGGGTGTATGCATGAGGTACCTGTCATCATCGTCAATAAATAGCCTTTATGGCATCATCCTCGCTAAATAGCCTTTATGGCATCATCGTCACTTGTTTATGCACATGAGATGTATGAGACACCATGACATGCACCAGAGACAGTCCCATACAAACACAGTCAACTTAACAACCCATCACTTACCAATTTGCCAATGAAAGGCACATCAACTGTCAAGTTATTGTCACACATATATTTGCCACTAACATTCATCGTCATTAACATCATCGTCGCTAATAGCCTTTATGGCATCCTCGTCACTTATAAAACCACAGCTTTTATTCATCATCAATACCATCGTAATCAAAGTAATAGCCACTAGGGGCATTATCGTCAAAAACATCAACACGTCATTATTGACACCGGGACACTAATATTACTGATTACATTAAAAGGTCTTACTTCAGCTCACGACACCAAATAGGACACCAAAAGGGGTTTTAAACACCGAAATAGTTTTACAACGCCAACAACAACGACCAACGGGGACAGCCACCTGAGGCGCCCAGAAACTGTCAGAAAAATAACAATTTTTTTTACCTTAAAATAGGACACACAGGTAGAAAACTGAATAAGCTTTGCAACACACTTTGAAACACTTAAAACGGACACCCGAGTCAAAAGATATGTCAAAAACAAAGCCGGGAAAAATATGAGGAACATCCTGAAACCTGGGCGCCGAACAGGCAACATGCTGGGAACTGGCCAGCAATAAAAACTGGTGCCCTTGGCGCCCAGGCAATACAGAAAACTGGCGCAGCTACTGAAAACTGGCGCAGCAACACAAACTGGCGACCTTGGCGCCCCTGCGCCAAGACACAGCGCGCAACACAGACAGAGGCACCCAGGCACAGGGCGCCAAGGCGCCCCTGCGCCAAGACACAAACTCACGCACACAACAACACTCACACACACCTTGGCACACGGCGCCCATGCACTGGGCGCCAAAAACAGAATGGCAACAACTTGGCACACGGCGCCCACACCCAGGGCGCCAAACACAGAAACACAGGCACAATGCACTGACACACAGGAACACTCCCAGGAACACCAGGCAACACGGACAGGCACGCAACACAGAAACACTGGCGCGGGCAGCAACATTGGCGCCCTTGGCGCCTCTCTGCGCCAGAACACAGGGCGCAACACCAAAACTGGCGCGAGCAGCCACATTGGCGCCCTTGGCGCCCCAGGAACACACACGCACACGCGAGCGCAATACAGGCCCGGCGCCCATGCGCCCATGGAGCCCTTGCGCCAGGCAGCAACACACACACACGCACAGCAACATGAACGCACACCCTGGTCATGGCGCCCATGCACAGGGCGCCAAATACAGCACATACAAAAATCACCAATTAACATCCATACAATCATATCACCATCATCAATTCAATTCACCAATCAACAACCAAATCATCAATCAATCAAATTCGTGGCAACACAGATCTAAGCCCCTACCCTAATACCCATCGTAAGACCCAATTATAGAGGAAGATGAGACCCACCCTTACCTTAGATATCGGAACTAGAAGACTCTGGAGAGAAGTCACCAACAGAACACAGCAACAAAGCACGATCCGCTTCTCCTTCCTCTTACCTCTCAGCGCCGCGCCCTTGCTCTTCTCACTCTCCCTCAATTCGCAATGTTCTTTCTTTTGCACAAAATGAACCAAACCCTAAATTTTTAGCTTAAATATGCGCCTAGGTTAGCGGGCCTGGATCACGGGCTTTTCCATCAGCTTAGCCCAGCTTAATTCG
Source organism: Astragalus membranaceus (assembly GCA_039519185.1). NCBI lineage: Eukaryota > Viridiplantae > Streptophyta > Magnoliopsida > Fabales > Fabaceae > Astragalus > Astragalus membranaceus. The sequence continues at coordinate 41,542,965 of CM076854.1, read as the reverse complement.
CAACACCACCTCCTGCTTCAACACCACACCTCAATATATTTTATTTTTCTAATTTCAATTATATCTATTAAATAAAACAAATCCCCCAAATACTTAATTAAATAATCAATTAAATATTTGGGGTGTTACACGTCCTGTTGGTGCTGCGTTTTGTTCTAGGCTGTCTGGGCGCCAACGGCGCCAATTCCTGTGGCGTTGCTTGTTGTGTTGCTCCCTGCTGCTAGGCGCCCTGCCCCTGGGCGCCAAAGCCATTTGTGTTGCGTTGGTTGCCAGGCGCCCTGCTCCAGGGCGCCAAGTTCAGTGTTGTTGCCTGTTACTGGGTGCCCTGCTCCTGGGCGCCAGTTTCCTGTGTTGCGTGTTCCTGCTAGGCGCCCAGTGCCTGGGCGCCATTTTCAGGATGTTGCTCAAATGTTCCCCGGTTTTGTTTTTGACATAACTTTTGACTCGGGTGTCCGATTTAGACGTTTCAAAATGTTTTGGAAAGCTTATTCAGAGGCCTAATTGAATATTCTAATTTGAGGCAAAGTGGTCCATGTTTCTGGAAAAGTTGTTTACCGTTGATGTAGTCGTTAAATGGTGATGTTTTAAAAAAAAAATTGTCGTGTCTCAAATACTTTGAAAATTTGTCGTTTGCCTCCAGTGTTGTGAAAAAATCTCGTGTCTCAGATGTTTTAGAAAATTGTCGTTATCTTGGTGTATTGGTGTTGTTTTGGAAAATTGTCGTCTTCTTGGTGTCTTAGTGTTGTTTTGGAAGGTTGTTGTCCTCTAGGTGTCTTGGTGCGGTTTGATGCTAGGCGTGAAGGCTCAAACCTTGGTGTTGTTGGAACTAGGTGTGAAGGTTCCAAGTCTTGGTGTTCCGTTGTGTCGGGTGGTTGGTGTTTTTTTGGTGTCGTTGTGGCTAGGTGTGAAAGCCCAACTTTTGGTGATATTTGGTGATTGTTGTGGTGTGTCACATTCTGACTAACTTGGTGATTGTCTGTGTGCATTCATGGTGTCGCATACAGCATATGCATTATTTTGGTGAAGACCTTTGGTCTTGGAGCTAGGTGTGAAAGCTCAAATTTTTATAAAACTGGCGAGCCTGGTGTGAAAGCTCGATTTTTGGTGAACTGGTGAGCCTGGTGTGAAAGCTCTCAATTTTGGTGACGCCCCTATTTACGGGCAAGACTTTTGGTGATTTTGGTACCACATGCATATGCCCGTTGGTGTGGGTTGCATTCATGCATCGTCATGACATCTGGTGACTGATTGGAATGTTTATAATTTGACGTAATGTTTATAATTGGATGTATGTTTATGATTTGGTGTGTGTAGTGAAATGGTAGATATAGTATCATATTCTAGCATATTTCCTCTCATTTTATGCTATTATATTGAATGTTACCCCTATGCGGTAACGTGCAGGTGATTGCGAGTGAAGGCTTAGGTACCTTCGCTATTCTGAGTCGGTGTCGTCGGTGTCCTTGCTTTGATGTGTAACACTCACGGGGGGAATAAACGCTGAACTTAGTCGTTATATTTTATTGTTTGGAGTCCATTCAGGACATCACGATTTGATTGTTTTTAAACTTATTTTTATTTCCGCTGCGTGGTGATGTAATTTTTGGTGATGTGGTTAATTAAACAGGTGTTATGGGCTTAGTCCCTTTTTGACAAGTTATTTATATCGCTTGAGACATTTTATTTAGTGATGAATGTGTGACATCCTTTTTCGAATTATGAATCAAAATTTTTTGTAAACTCTGATTTTGTTAAATAATTACCGGGTAGAAAAGGGGTGTTACACAAAGCAGCAGGAGGCCTTTGATCAGATCAAGGCTGCCTTGACTAATCCTCCAGTCCTTGTCCCTCCTTTGCCCGGACGACCACTAAAGCTTTACATTGCGGCGGAAGACCAAGCGATCGGCTGCCTCCTAGCTCTGAATGACGACAATGGCGCCAAGTGCGCTATCTATTATCTTAGTAGGATTCTCAACGATGCAAAAACTATATATTCTCTAATTGACAAACTTTGTTTATCATTATTTACTGCCTGTACTAAAGTAGAATACTATTTATTGCCTAAAGAGGTTGCAGTTTTATTCAAAGTTGACATTGTAAGGTACCTTCTTAATCGGCCTGTCTTGCAAGGTAAGCTTGTAAAGTGGGCCATTAAACTGAATGCATTTGCTTTATCTTATGTACCTTTAAAGGCCGTCAAGGGACAGGCCCTTGCCGATTTTCTTTCCCAACACTCATGTGTGGAAATCCATGATCCCCCACCGAGCTTATTAATTACATTGGTTTAAAACATGCTTGATGGCTCGAGCACTCAAACGAAGGCAGGTGTCGGGATAGTTATATCTAGCCCATATGGCAAGACTTGGAGGTTCATGTCCAGGATAGATGATCAAGCATCTAATAATCAGGCCGCCATGAAGGTCCATTATGTAGAAATAAAAGGGGATTCTCAGCTAGTCAGTAAGAAAATCACCGGCGAATACAGATGTTATAATGCCAAGATGAGAGAATTGCGCGCCTCGGCTTATAGCCTATTGAAGTTGTTTGCCGATGCTGTCATTATGTATGTCCCTAGGGATGAGAATCAGGAATTAAATGACCTCGCTCAGCAGGATGCTGTCATAATGGCGATTGAGCAAGACCAAGTCGATGCCTGGATAAGGATGCTATCGGATTATTTGTGGAACCCTTCTACTGGGGCTGGTTTCAAGGTTAAGTAGAGAGCCCTTAAATATGTCCTAGTAGGCGATGATCTGTATAAAAAGAGCAAGAATGGGGTACTTTTGTGATGCCTCAAAGAGAAAATAATCTGACGTGGTCATGGCTCAGGTTCACGAGGGGATTTGTGGTTCTCACAGGTCTAGTCCCATCATGAAGTGGTTGATTTACAGACACGGATACTAATGACCGACTATGACGGCCGATTGTTTCCAATATGCCAAGGGATGCAAAGCTTGCCAATTGCACACCCCCATTCAGGGGATGGGCCAGGAATTTTATTGGCAAGATATACCTTCCCAGCTACAAGCGGCATAATTACATTATTGTAGCCACAGACTATTTCACCAAATGGGTGGAAGCTATGCCAATGGGTAATGTCAAGCAGACCGCAGTGATTCGGTTCATTGAGAACCAGATGATATACAAGTTCAGAATCCCCGAGACCATCACTGTCGACCAAGGTACCATGTTTACGGGGAAACGAGTGGTGGCCTTCGCCCAAGAATACAGCATCAAGATAAGGCATTCGACGCCTTACTATGCCCAAGCTAACGGGTAGGCCGAGGCTACCAACAAGATCATCATTGACCTTAACAAGAAGAACACCGAAGATAAGCCCCGAAGGTGGCATGAAACCTTAAACGAAGTCTTGTGGGCTATGAGAAACTCAAAGTCTACAGCCACTGGAATAAGTCTTTATCGACTGGTGTACGGGCAAGATGTGGTGTTGCCGCTCGAGATCAGCATCACATCACTGAGGGTGGCTCGGCAGCACTCACTTAGCTTGGACGAATATGAGCAAACTATGCTAATGGAGTTGGACTCGGTGGATGATGACAGATTGGCTGCCCCCTCAGCAGGCTAGAGCTCAACAAGATTAAAATGGCCCGCGCCTACAACAAACACGTCAAACCCAAGAAGTTTGTTGCAGGCGACCTAGTTTGGAAGACCATCCTACCAATTGGGATCAAGGATCATAAGTTTGGCAAGTGGTCACTAAATTGGGATGGACCTTGTAATAGTCCAAAAATATTAGGTTGTTTATTTAATTAATTAAATGAGGTTTAGGTGGTAGAATTTAATTAATAAAATAGGATTTGGGTGATATGAATAATAATGGGTGGTTTAATTAGTAGAAGATAAAATTGAGGAGGTATTTATTCAGTGGAGGGGTTCACTTAGTTAATTAGGAGGTGCTACCATTAAACTATCCAATTGGGTTAAGTGATGAGGGAAAACCCATGGATCATGGATCCATGACATAGGCAAGTTACATGAAGCCAACCTAGGGTTTTAGAGTAGGCATTCACGTAGCTTAGGAGAAATTAGAAAGAGGGAGGCAAGCTTGAGAGAGGGAGGCGAAACTTCAAGAAGAGGGAAGAGAGAGGGTTCGTGTGGCTCAAGGAGAAGAGAAGAGGAACTTGTTGGTGTCTAAGAAGGAGGAGAGCTACGAATTTCATTGGTGCTTGGTCAAAGAGGTTTAGTGCTCATCTAACTAAGAGGTAAGGGGGGATTCTCTAACCTAATGGGATTATATGATGGGTAGTATGTAGGAGGGTAGAATCTATGATGCCTAGGAGATGTTTGATAATATGCTTGAATGAATTATGAGAATATAAGTGTTGTTGGTTTTGTTTTGATGTCAATGACTTAAGATTGAATTGATGATAAGATGATGCTTATAAGGTGTTTGATGAAAGTATTATGGTGTGTGCAATTGGTGATTGAATGCACATTAGGTGTTTGATGAATGTATTGATAGTGTTTGAATTGGTGGCTGAAGTGTGATGGTTGTTTGTGTTGTTGAATTCACTGTTTTGAGATGTTCTGACATAGGTTTAGTATTTCAGTGACTGAGAACGTTTTACTAATTGACAAATTATGTGGTTTGTCATTTCGAAAACTTGATTGAATGCTTGTTAATTTGACGCTGGTTTGGTTGCGTTTAGAGCTGTGAAGATCGAGTTATGAATTCCACAAGTTAGGGTAATATTCTGGAAGCATTCTGGACATAGGTTCGGTATTTTTAAAACTTGGAACTTTCCGTTCGTCAAAAAATTATGCGACTTTTTTTTTTAGAAAACAGACTTAATTTTGGTCACTTTGGCACTGGTTTGGTTAAATTTGGAGTAGTGTAGCTCGAGTTATGAGCGTCCCAAGTCAGGTCAAATTTCTGGACCTAAACTAGGTAAAGGTTCAGTGTTTCAGGTCTTGTGTCTTCAATTGAACTCTGATTTGAACGATTCTTTTTCCATTAAAAACTATACTCAAATTGATTTTGTTAAGGCTAAGGTTTTGTTCCATTTGGTCAAGTGTAAGTCAGTTTAGAGTGATTTGAAGTGGAAGGACAGAATCTGTCCAGTCTGGGAACCATTCGGGTCGTTTCTAAAAACTGTACTAATTGGCTCATTGTTTCGAAAAAATAAAACCATAGTCAGAAACTAGACCTTCTCAGGTTTCTGTAGAGGGGTCGTTTGTTGGAATCCGATGTCGTTTACTATTTTAACTAATTCGCCGAATTCTGGCTGCCGTGTTCGCGTAGCCCAGTGTGTCGCTGTTGTTCCCAAATTTGTTTTCTAAATATCTTTTGACTCGGGAGTCCGATCGGGACGTTCCGAGATGTTTTGAAAAGCTTATTCAGAGGCCCATCCGAATATTCTATTTTTGGGCAGAAGGTATTATTTTTCTGGAAAATTACTGAGGTTTGAGTGAACTAGTGTGTGTTGTCGTTTTGGGAAACGTTGTCGTGTCTCCGGCATTTTGGTGAAATTGCCCTTTTGAAAAAGTGATGTCCTTGGTACTGTCTTGATGTTTTGACGCCCCTGGTGTCGTCGGGTGTCTCTGGTGGTTTTCGGTACTCCCGGTATGTAGTGATTGATGTTCCGGTGTTCGGGTGTCGGGGTTGTTTTTGAAGTCATTAAAGGTGGTTGTTTTTGGTGTCGTTAAAGGAGGTGGTCCTCCCGAATCATAAATGGGTGGTTGTCTTAGGTTTTGCATTTAAAGGAGGTTGTCGAGTGATAGGAGGTTGTATTTAGAATTTAAAGGAGGTTGAGGCTTCGGCCTAGAGTAATGGGAGGTTGTGCTCGTACGATGTTGGTAGTATTATTTGATGTCGATATGATGTTTAAGGCGGTTGTTGCTGGTTGTGTTTTGGTGCATTAGCATGGTGTTGCATACACTTCATTTGCATGATTGTTTTAAGGAGGTTGGGGCTTCGGCCCATGTTTAAGGAGGTTGGGGCTTCGGCCCGTGTTTAAGGAGGTTGGGGCTTCGACCCATGTTTAAAGGAGGTTGTATTGGTACCACATGCATTATGCCCACTGTTGGGGCTGCATCCATGCATTGCATAATGTGTGATGATCTCGGCGACTGTGCCTTGGTGATGTTTGTGATGATGAAATGACTGTTTTGCCCCTGATGTTGTAATGATGTCTGTGATTAACGTGGTAGTCATAGGGCTATATCCTAATATATTCTCTATCATTTATTCCTATTATGTGTGAGATATCTCACCCCCTTTCTGTGGTATGTTTACAGGTGAGTTCGAGTGAAGGCATATTACCTTCACGTAGTCGGGTCGGTGTCTGCTCTGATTTGTAGCACTCGGGGTTGGACAATAGAGTCATTGTGGCCATTTGATTAGTTTGCTAGGATGTTATGGTTGTTAAATGTTTTTATTTATTTATTTATTGTTATTGGTTTTTGGATGAAATGTGACACTCCTTTTGGTGTAATAAAAGAAAAAGATTTTTTTTGCGTACTCTGATTTTTCGTCAAATAAACAAAGGGGTAGAAAAAGGGGTGTTACAGACCTTATATTGTGAGCGAAGTCTACGATGGCGGCGCGAACAAATTAATATCTGTGGATGGAGAAGAATTTGAACACGGCAAGTACTTAAAGGCGTATTATCCTACAATTTGGGAAAGTATGCAAGAAACTTAACAATATAGTGGCCAAATCATTAAGATGGCTGGCAACACACCGGCGACCTAGTGTCCATCATGTGAATTAAAGAAGACCATTTATAGCTATAGGGAGCAATGAATGTCACCTAGGGAGTCGTCGCTTCGCCGCTTCGATTCACGGAAAACGAGTCGTCACACGTCTAATCAATGATGTAATGGCTAGTCACCGCAACAGTCACAACGTGTCGTTTCAGTTTTCACGCCGTGAGTCCCATCCACTTGGCTGGACAACAACGCAAAAATGGGGGCATTTGTTAACACTTAAAATAAATTAAGTTGTTGGTCGAGGGAAAAAAGAAGAAATCAAGGCTAAGACAAGGCCGAAGTAACCATAGAAGCACTAGGGCAGAAATACCTCAATACTTGTCGTGACACGGGGAAAGATCAACCTAAAACCATAAGAACAAATATTTGGAGAGATTGAAGCCCCAAGGGAATGAGAAGTATCGCAGAGGTGCAGCGAGACTTCGTTGGAGGGTACCTCGACCACGGGGTGATTCGGCTAAGGCACCAACGACCGAAGGCCGAAAGTGAGGCATGGCCGAGGAGGGCTGTGACCGAGGCGAGGAATACTTGCTTGGAGCGCAAGTATTCAATGCACGTGGACACACAACTTTGGAGCGGCTAAGGTCAAGGAACAGAAGACTCCGTGGAACTAGGAGTGACTAGGGTTTTACCCTACTAACCCGTGCTAGTGAGGTCGTGGAAAGTGGACTCCGAGTTTCTAGGGGTTATGCTTAATTTTAACTGTTGATCTTAGTTAATCTAACGATGAGCAGATATAGGCCCGCAAAGTGGCCAATGAAGGCTCGTGTATATATATAGTAGCATTTGTACATTCTTGGACACACATCAATTAATCAAACTACTATTTTCTTCGCATTTACTTTATCTTTACCGCTTTTCTTTATGTTTTCTTAGTTCGTAGATAATCCAAGCCACACGTCCCTCTCACACCTAACCTAACACTCTTTGGAGGAGTTAGGGGACCCATAGTCGAGGAACAGAGTTCCTTCTTCGACAAAATTGCTTGAAGAACATAGAAACAAAAATTGGCCAAACCTCTGGCCGATCCCACGGCTAGGAATAAAGTGTTTGACGACAACACAAGCTATGCAGACACGCGAGGTCAAGTACCGGGTCGGGGTAATGTTAGGTTTAGATTACTCCGATCAATTTCCGATAGGGAACGACTTATAACATCCGGACTCCGTGGTGACAGTCGGGTGGCGTCGCCGAAGCATAGTAGGGAAGTTAGTTGCATCAGGATATGATCAGAGTCAGCATATAGTATTGACACATACTCATAGATAGAGCGTTGCGTGAAAGACACACTTAGAGCAAGTGTACTCTATCGCAGAAGTAGTATAAAAAATATCGTCTCCACCGGGATTAATTAATAAGTACCAAACTAATCAAAATTTGTTATTGTTTAGACGAAAAAATATTTGAAAGTTATAACGGAAACAAATAAAACAATAAATAAACAAAATTAAAATGAAAGGTTGAATCAATGGAGAGAGGCCTAGGGTCACGGTTTCACTTGCAAGCTTCGATTCCCCTATGTCTAATTCTACCTGAATTCCTTTATTTTATTCAGTCACCAATCCCTTTACTAAAGTTATTAATCTGTTTGGTCATTCGCGATTAATATTCTTTTTCCTAACTTAACCCTTGTTTGGTCATGCAAGAATTTAAATTCAAGAAAAACATAAAGTGCAAAAAGTTTGAATGATTGGAAGACTAAATTAAAGTTTGGTCATGCATTATTTTAGTCTCTATTATCCTATATGTCCACCAACTAATTGCAGTACGGTCGCTGATCAACTAATTGATTATGAACATGCAAAGGGGTGTCAATCCTAATTATGTGATAAAAGCAATAAGATAATATTAATTGAAATAAAAGTCGGGAATTCAAAGCATAAATTAAAACATAAAAAGGTCTCTAGTCGAGCTTTGCTCCTTTTGTTGTCCTCCCCAAGAGAAATTAGGGTGATTTCTCCAACCCGGATTGTAAATTTTTGAATAAGGGTCATTTTGGGTCTGGTTGGAATTCTGAACATAATTGGCCTCTTCAGTTGAAGTTATTAGTCGGTCGTGTGCTTTTATCAGTTCTTCAATGGATTGCAACCTCTCATCAGTCATGTCCATGTAATTGGCTAAAACACCCATGCACGGGTGTCCAACTTTTTCCATGTATCTAACTAAAGAATCTTGCATACCAGGCCTTAACTCTCTTTTCTTCTGACCAAGGTAGTCGACTTCTTCAGTTAGGCCTACCCAGAGATTATTTTTGATGTCACTAGCTAGTGGAGGTAACTATTGGAGTAGATTGAGCTTGTACCTTCATCAAAGATTGCACCCGTTTAGAGAGAGCATCCAGCTTTATGTTAACTCTAGTGTCATCTTCAACCTTGTACATCCCAGCTGATTTCTTGATGTGTCTGTCACTTGTCTCCCATTGGGCATTATCGGCTGCTATCTCTGCAATTAAGTCATATACTGTCGTAGGTTCTCCATTCATTAGAGAGCCTCCACGAGCCATAGTAACAATTCCCCTATTTTGAGAAGATAATCTGTTGCAAAAATATTCAAGCAATTTCCATTTCTCAAATCCATGATGTGGACAACTTCGGAGTAAGTCTTGAAATCTTTCCCAAGCTTCATGTAAAGATTCTTGCTCGAGTTGAGCAAAGCTGAATATTGCACCTCGGATCTTAGAAGTCTTACCTAGAGGAAAATATTTGGTCAAGAATTTTTGCTACAGTTGATCCCAAGTGGTAATGGACTCAGCAGGTAGAGAATCTAGCCAAGCAGATGCCTTGTCAGCCAAAGACCATGGAAACAATCTCACTCTAATGGCATCAGGAGTGACACCGTTAAAAATTACTGAGTCTGCCACCCTCAAGAAGTTTCTAAGATGGGTGTGCGGGTCTTCTATTGGTGCACCTCTGAACATAGTCAAATTCCGAACCATTTGAATTAAGCTGGGTTTGAGGTCAAAGTTAGTAGCTTGCACAGGTGGATTGACTATGCTTGTAGTGATATTCGCTGTGGGAGTAAAGGTGTCCCGAAGAGTTCTTCTCGGATTGGCAGCCATCACTCTTGTCTCTTTTCTTATCCTTCGAGCAGTTGTTTCAATTTCTCGATCAAAAACCAAAATAGGCTCCTGGGAGCGGGTGAGCATGCACGAGTAATAGTAATAAAAATAAAACTAACTGTCGTGACCGGGGTCCCGACGCAGACGGCTCAAGAATTAATTGTTTCAGGGAGTCGCCACCCAATTTATTAAATAGGGAAAATTGAGAAAAATCTATCTAAGAGTTATTGGTCTGCGTAAACTAGGTTGGATTCGGGAGTCGGTTATGCATAGGGAAGGGCGAAAACTTAATTCCACTACACCCCTAGTACATCTGTCCTAAGACAGTTGCCCTAAATTTGGTCATGCAAAAATATTACGAATTTATTTGTTTTACCCAAAAATAAAATAGTAGAAAATAATAAGGATTAATTTAGAAAAGTTTAATTTTGACTTGACGGGGAAGCCCCGCTCCTGCGTATCCTCGGGTACAATGAGGAACTCAAAAGTCACGTAGTTCTTTCTTGAAATTTTTTGTTGGTTGGTTGATTTTATTTTTGAAGGGGTTTAAGATCAAAGGCGTACAGCTAAAGTCTCTTAAACCGGGATTGACAAGATGTACATCTCAGTCAAACCCACTTGTATTTTTTTATGAAAAAAGAAAAGAGAAAAATGCTATTTTATGTGAACTAGGTTTATTTACATTTTTAGAAATAATAATGTAAAAAGGGATGATAAAAAGAAATAAATAAATAATTAAATAAGTATACACATAAAAACAAATAAATAAATATATACATAAATAAATAAACAATAAATAAGTAATAAATAAATATGTACGTAAATAAATAAATAAACAAACACAAAACTAACCTTAAGTTGATAAACACGATGAAGGCCGAACTAGACCAAGCTGTCTGACCAGGTCAACCGCGAACCAGAATCCTATCTGGTCCTTTTTTGCACCAAAATCGCCTTATGAAAAAACCGCTTTGAGAACCGGAAAATCGACCCAAAAACGTACAAAATAGTTAAAGACGAACTCATAGTGTAATGGACCGCAAAGGCTAGCCCAAAAGATCACTTAATCCGCCAATGACTTCCCCCTCCAATCTGCTAGTTTTGCTCTGCTTTTATAGGTGAAAGTTTAGGTGTGGAGACTTGCTAGACAAGTCGACTTGTTGGGCAAGTCGACTTGTTAGGCAAGCAGACTTGTTGGGCAACTCAACTTGTTGGGCAAGCAAGGCAAATAGGCTTATTGGGCTGGTAGACTTGTTAGCCTGAAGGTTGATACTACTAACACCCCCCCTTTTTTATTTTCTTTTGTAATTTGTATTATTTCTTATCTATTTTATTTTTTATTTTCGTTTTTTAATTAAAGATATTGTAACAAGAAAAATAAATTAAATCTACTTTGTAATTTTTTGAATTAGCATATTTTTTTAATTTTTGTTTAACCACTAAAAAAAAGTAATAATAACGCAAAATTAGTAAATTAGTGCAAAATGACCTATTCGAGGGATTAGGAATCAAATATATATATATATATATATATATATATATATATATATATATATGCGAAAAACATATTTTTGTGATTTTTTTTTTGAAAAAGTAAAAATGTACCGGTTAAAATTGGGTGATCACACTAACTAATAAAATAAATCTAAATATCATTTTTTTTTCTTTTTATTAAATTAAAACAAGAAATAAAATAAATGTCTAAAGCAATAAAAAATCTTTTTCGTTTAATATTATTAAATTAATCCCCAGCAAAGACGCCAAAAACTTGTTGCGTCAAAGACACACTTAGAGCAAGTGTACTCTATCGCAGAAGTAGTGTAAAAAATATCGTCTCCACAGGGATTAATTAATAAGTACCAAACTAATCAAAATTTGTTATTGTTTAGACGAAAAAATATTTGAAAGTTGTAACGTAAACATATAAAACAATAAAAAACCAGAATTAAAATGAAAGGTTGAATCAATGGAGAGAGCCCTAGGGTCACAGTTTCACTTGCAAGCTTCGATTCCCCTATGTCTAATTCTACCTGAATTCCTTTATTTTATTCAATCACCAATCTCTTTACTAAAGCTATTAATCCGTTTGGTCATTCGCGATTAATATTCTTTTTCCTAACTTAACCCTTGTTTGGTCATGCAAGAATTTAAATTCAAGAAAAACATAAAGAGCAAAAAGGTTGAATGATTGGAAGACTAAATTAAAGTTTGGTCATGCAATAATTTTAGTCTCAATTATCCTATAGGTCCACCAACTAATTGCAGTACGGTCTCTGATCAACTAATTGATTATGAACATGCAAAGGAGTGTCAATCCTAATTATGTGATAAAAGCAATAAAATAATATTAATTGAAATAAAAGTCGGGAATTCAAAGCATAAATTAAAACATAAAAAGGTCTCTAATCAAGCAAGATCCACCTAAGACCCTAGAAGAGGGTTTAGCTATTCATAGTGTTCAAGAACAATGAAGTAAAATTAGGAGTCATAAATTGCAGAGATAAAAATAACCCGGAATAGAGAAATTTCTGATCTTGAGAATTTAGTCTCCCTTTTCTGCTCCAAAGCTCTCTCACGGTGTCAAGAACGGGTATCGAAAACTCTTCTTTCTCCTTGCCGGCACTACTGTTTGCGTACTGTAACACCCCATTTCTACCCGGTAAAATAATACGAAAATATCAGAGTTCATAAAAATCTTTTTCAACGCACAATGGAGTGCCACATTTGCTTCGTGAAAACAACAAACAATATTAATTCGCTTTTGAAAACTGTTATATAACACTTTTGGATGAACCGGTAAAACAACGTTTTAGTCCTCCAATTAATTCATCTTCGTAATTACGCAGCGGATTCACAACAAGTCAATTAAAGTCATCGTGTGCCTTAACAACTCAAGACAGCTCAGAAAACATCAAAATAGCAACAAACAGCTTAAAGCTCCAACAACGAAATAACAAAGCAAATAACATTAAAATGTGTGTTCGTTCCCCCCGAGTGTTACATATCAGAGCGACGACACCGACTCGATCAAACGAAGGTGAACTGCCTTCATTCGGGATTACCTGCACGTTACCAACATTGGGGTAACATTCAAACAGAAGGGGTGAGATATCGCACTATATAATCAGACATATGAAAGACAATATGTAATTCAGGTCATAGCATCAATTCATCATTTAATCGACAGTCAACATCGTCTCAATCACATAAGTATGCACATAATGCGAAATGTGACTCAACTCAGGGCCACCGCCATATAATGCATGTGGTACCATAATCCAAACCCGTAAATAGGGCCATCAACATCGCAACATCGTCGTCGTGGTTTGAGCATAGCTCCATCGTAAAAATATGCTATGCATGCGACGCTATGTACACTAGTACAAAAATTGGAAAAGAATTGGAGATTTTAAGTCGGATGTCAAAATATCCGACTTAAAACATGGACACGGTGGCAATTTTGTAATAAATGTAGTGAAAATTTTATGGCTCTCAACCTTTTTAGTCGGATACTTCAAAGGTCCGACTTGAAATGTGTAACATATTTTTGCGGTGGAACCAAAAACAAAAACCCTTGCGCACGAGTTCCCTAGGTTTTTTTTACCAAGTTCTGGCTCTCTCCTTCAAAAACAAAACACTAAAACACCCTAAAGTCGCTCTCTCCACCAAAACTCCAGGACTCCACCGTTCCATTGCTCTTCCCATCCCTCTTGATCTCCGCCAAAGCTCCCTCTCTCCGCCAACTCGTCGCCTTCCTTCGTCGCTCTCTCCTCTCTGCTGTCGTCTCCATCTATCTCGTCGTCACCGTCTCTCTCCCTGTCACTGTCTCATTCTTTGATTCGCTTTCTTCTAGTTTTTCCAAAAGGTAAACCACCACTCCTAGTGCTCTGTTCTATTGAATTACAAGAATTTCATATCTCTTTTTACATTCTTAGGGTTTTGTTATTGCGTTGTTGTTTTTTGAAATTTGCTAGGGTTTGCTGTGTATTTGATATTTCTCTCACTTTGTTGATTTGAGAATTGAGAGTGTGTCCAAATCGAACCCATTGAGAACCCTGTTGTCTATTTATCATCTGTTTGCATTTACCCACCAACGTTGATTCTGGTTAAAATAAGTCTTATATCCTTAAACATGATTTCTGTTTCAATTCCCACGACTAGTGCTATTACATTCTTTTAGTGTTTTTGATTTTGTGGATGCTATTGAATTTTATAGTATAAATCTTAAGTTATCTAGCATCATCCTATATCCAAGGACACTTTGTGACTGTTTACTTGAAATGAAGACACGTTTTAGGACAATTCTTAAATTATCCTGTCTTATCATTTGAAGATGGGATGCCTTCTTTTCAATAAATAATCAAAGATAAGCATAGGAAGTGAGATCAGTTGATTTCAAGACTCCAGTTTTTATACATACTTCAATTATTCATATTTGTCTATTATTATGCAAGCGATTATTTCACTTTGTTGAAAATTTATAACTAGCAAAACTATAGATCTCACTTATCAGCATCTTATTCTAATTTACTCTTTTTTCCCTGCACGGTTGGTATGGTATATTTACTTTCCTATTCATATATATTCATCTGTATAAATGAATATTCGGTGTTTGTATGTCAAATTCTGTCACAGTTACACTACGATCGTTGACATTACGTAGAATCGCGGCCAATTTCCTCAGATGTGACCTTAGTTATGGTTGAATCTCCCTTACAAGACATAAAAAAAGTCACAGCCAAGATCACGATCACATGTATTCTTTTTTTAAACCTTGGGTAGGCGTTGCAGAGAAAGGTTGAGATGATTTTCTAGATTAACGTAGCATAATCTTATATAGTGACTAAACTTTTCATGTTTATATTCTGATTTCTGAGTGAATTGACAATAGTAAACATGTGTTATAGACTTGAAAATAGTAGAACTTACTATGATAATCCATGCCTGATGATGCCACTTGTTTTGGTTGATTCAATCTCGATCTGATATATCCCTTTCATCCAATATGTGATGGCAGTGAGCAGACACGGGTGTTGCTGACAAGTGTTGCCTATGTCCATTTAAAGCATGTAGAGGTTTCTAGATATACACGGAATCTTGCTCCTGCAAGCCGGACTATTATGCTTTCAAGGCCAGCCGGTTAGTTGGAATTTGCTGTTTCCTGAGGATATATTGATAGGCTTCAACGTTTCTAATGTCACCTTCAAGCTAATTCAAAATTTCTCCCCTTCATGTCTCACAGAATTATACCAACAGGTGCTTGCTAAGGCTTTATAGCTCACTATTTTGAGGCCAAGTTGCTTCTGTTAGATGTAACCGACTTCTCATTGAAGGTGAGTGGGAAAAGTTATGGTGTCATTTTAAACCTTTTCTTTCTAATTATGTACATTGTGGTTGGTCTATCATCTCTGCAGATTCATAGTAGATATGGTTCTTCCAATAGTGAATCTGTAAGCTTTTCCTTTTCATTCTGTTATTACCTTTACTTTAAAACATCAAAGATGAACAAGTTGTTCTTCCTTGACCGAACATTTTGGACTTTGGGGTTCTTTTTCCATTGTTTCTGATTGCAGTCTTTCAAAAGGTCTACTTAAGGAGCGGTTATCTGACCTATTTTGCTTATTTTCAATCTTCCCACAGAAGGAAGGTACAAATGCTTTACTAAACTTGTAATACTTTGTGAGGAGAAAATTTTTAGATGATGGTATTTATACTCGATAAAGTCATGATGCAAAAGTTTTCAGTATCTACTATCTAGATGGTGTATCAGATAGTGTATGTGGTTGCAAGTTGCTTTAGCATTGTCTGTTCTCGTTTGTCAAAGTCTAACAACTGCTGGTTATTTCTCTCTTTACTAGAATATGGGCATTCTACCTGATGCACGTTTTCTTAAACAGCTTATAAAACCATATACCTGACCAGAAGCTTTTAGTTGCATGCAAAATTTACAGCTAAAGTAGTGGAGTAGACCTCCGATCGATGTAAGAAGAGCATATCTTTTAACTAGGAGAATAAAATATTTCCTTCTAGCTTATTTATATTATTTCTGAAATTTTGACCTTCATTTTGTAGGGAGGCTGAAAGATCTTGTAATCCTCCATTCCTCCTAGGATTCGCAGGAATGCATCTTCCTCTTCAAGTATTAGTAGCCTTGGTTTGCAAAGCATTGCTACACATTCAGGTTGCTTCCTGAAATCGTTTAACATAAGCGATTAGGACTATGGTTTTACTTTATGTTCGATATGTATTGTTCAGTACGGAGAATCTCATTCAGGAATGTTGTGAATGACATCAGCATAAAGTTGAGAAGAAAATGATACAATTTCATCATCTTTCCTTGAATACATTTCTAACTGAATGAAAATTTCTAATGTGGTGTTAAACTTTGTATGTTTATAGCATCTATTTAGTACATAACAAGTTGATGAATGGAAAACTAGTATAAAACAACAATGTAGAGTTAAGTCTTTATCCATATCTATCTTGGAGGTTAAACCGTCACTAGTACCATGCTTATTTTTGCACAATGTTCCTTTATCCTTCAATCTTCCTTCAGCTCCCATGAAAAACATAACAAGTTGGTCTTTTGATGAACGGCTTCTTATACAGACTCTTTACAAGGTAATGTCTCTTTCGTTAATATCACTAATTTCAACTTCCAGGAAGGCTATACATCTCGCAAAGAGATTGATTTGATGAATGGAAAATTCACTTGCAGGTTCTAACTTTTGTGTCAAAAACCTACCCTGTTGTGCTATATCTGCGGGATGTTGATAAGCTGTTGCATAGATCGCAAAGGATATATAATCATTTGGTGTGTATGATGTTGCTGCAACAGATCAATTGCTTCATTCTGAGCTTCTTATGGCTATTTTGTGTGCTATGCTTGTAGCAGGTATCTTTGCTTACAAATTGTCTTCTTTTGGTTTAAGACGAAAAGTCTCATGAAGTTAGACGAAAAATCACGATTCTTCGCAGTGCTTACACCATTTTTCCATATTTTTGCAGATCCCGAACATCAAAGGTTACAATCGCTTACGTCTCTTGTTCTTGTCTTGTTCTTGAAGTATGGACTTTAATTTTATTCCTTTATTTGGAGTTGGAACCTGTTAGGTCATAAAGTTCATCCATTGTTCATTGAGCTTATGCTCTCTTCATTTAGCAGTAAAGTTCCCATCTCATGCACAAGTTTCGGATACTTTTTGTACCTTGAGCAAAAGTTTTTTAAACTTTTAGTGATTATAAGTTGTAACAATTTTTTTGATGTTGAACAAATTTCTCACTCATTGCAGGCACTCTACAGATCGTGGGGTTGCTCTTATGATGCTAATGGCATACCTTTCCTACATTCTGGCTGAAGTAAGTTTTAAAGAACTTATTCAGAATTGTTTTGTGGAGGATGTCTTCTTTTTTTTAGCTTTGCATATTCTATCCATTCTAGTGTCTGACATTAATCATTAGCCCGTGCTTATGTTACACAATTTAATGGAAATATGTTTCAATATCAACATGCTGTTATAAAAAGTACTTTGTTGTCCCAAATTGAAGAAACCATTCAGGTTCTTGCATTTTGTAAAAGTGAAACTATAGTGTTTGGAAAGGAAAACATGGTTCCACCGATGAAGAAGTATGTTGTTGGTGATGTGTGGCACACACGTGGACGTTGAAGTGGCAAGTGAGTTGATGACGTGGCACCTCCCTCGGTCAACGCGGGTCAAAGCTCCTTGGAAGCCTCTATTCTCGGTTTCTCAGTTTGTTACAACTGAACCATTCTGTTTGTTAATTCCTTTTTTCCCAGTAACTGAATCTTGTAACTCTTGGTGCTGAACTGGGTCACCAAATCCTGTGTTTCTCTTCTTCTATTTTCTGTTAAAATTACTTCTGATTCATCGTGTTTTCAGTTGCTGAGAATTGGGGAAAATCGTTGATTCTTCCTCATTCTTGCAATCGGTTGACATCTCTGCTGTTGCATCAGTGACTTCGTTTTTCTGGCCAGATTCATCTGCAATCGTTTTCTGTTCTGTTCGTGTTTCTGCTGCTGCGTTATTCCTTTTGTTTACAGGTGCTGCTGTTTTTGCTTGTTCTGTTGCTGTTAGTTTTCTGCAGGTGCTGTGTTGCTGCTGTCTTTGTTTGCAGGTGCTGCTGTTCCTGTAATTTTGTTGCTGCTGTACTGGTTCTGTTTTGTGCTGTTGTGTTGCTGTTGGTTTTCTTTCTTAGGTATATAATCTAGGATTAGTTTTTAACCCAAGATTTACAGTTTAGTTGCTTTATTGGATCTTTGTTATTAGGTATATAATCTAGGATTAATTTTTAAAAAAAATAATAGAAAAGAAATGGGATGAATAGCATGACAGGAAGATTTTACTTTGTTTGTGATAAAGTTTTCTAATCTACATTTTTATGTACAATTTGCTTCCTAGTGGGATCAGAAATTAAGAAAAGAATGACGTTTATTGAGAAATTCTTGATTCTCAGTCTGCACCAATGTGGTGGCGGACTTGCAGGGTTAGGATAGGTAGAATGTGATCCAAGCAAATATAATTTTTTTTAAATAAATAAACACTTTTAAAGTCGGATGTTTCTGCATCTGACTTTAAAATAACACTTTTAAAGTCAAACTTCAGAAAAACCCGACGTTAAAGGTTTTCCACAGAAGTTGTAACACCCCATTTTCTACCCGGTATTTTAAATAAAAATTATCAGAGTTCAAAAATTATTTTTTATTTTTTATTTTAACACATCAAAAGGGATGCTACATTTCTTCAAACAAACATCAACAACATAATAACATTTCTTTTATAAATCAAAGAAAATACGCAACACGTAGCAATGGAATGGGGTTCCCAAAAACATATTATTTAAGTCCACATGACAAGAACTACAACGTCTCGCAGCGGAGTAAAATAAATCTCATCACACATAACGCAGCCTCAACAATAACATAAAAATCTCAATAAAATTGTTCAACAACTCAAATAAACAAACAAAAGAAAAACTAGCGCCCATCCCCTGAGTGTTACGTATCAGAGCACTAGACCGACTCAGGGATGAAAAATAACAGCCTTCACTCATGGTTACCTGTAGTAATAAACAACGAAGGGGTGAGTCTAAACCGCATAACAAAGCTTATAGTAAGCAATATGCTAGAATATAGAATTACACCCATCACAGCAACATTTTTATATTTTTAATTATATATATTTATATATATGTATAGCAACTTCCATAGTATATATATTTACCAACATCCACAATATAAATATAAAATTACTCACAGTGTATATACATGTATTGTCACGAAGTCATATCACACACCAGTAAATAATGAGCATGCATGTATGAGGTGCAGAATGCATGTGGTACCATTATCACTTCTCATTAGCCAATTGGGAACGTCGCGACCGCAGCCGAAAAATAACGTCAAGACCGCAGCCTAAAAATGCATCGTCAAGACCGCAGACTAATGTATGCATGTGACTCCATGAACAATCAATAAGCATAAATTTTCACAACCCCAAGTCACACACATCATCATCATAAATCACAACGTCAAGACCGCAGCCTAAAATCATCACCAACATTTTTGGTCCGTAGACCCAGTACCGTCACTTTACCACATCACTAGCAACATACAAGTATTCAGAAACTTTCAGCCAAATTAATTATTTTCCACATTACAGTAGCATATACAGATAGAGGACTGAACGAGCTTCGAAACGCACTTTGAAGCACTTAAAACGGACACCCGAGTCAAAAGATACGTCAAAAACAAATTTGGGACAAGACTGAGACACGTGCTGAAAATGGCTCCCAGGCGCTGGGCGCCTCGCGGGGAACAGCAGCACACAAAAACTGGCGCAGGGTGTAACACCCATTTTCTACCCGTTAATTTAATTGGAAAAAAATATCAGAGTTTTCAAAATTTCTTTTCATCACAAAGGATGTTACACACACTTCAATAAAATTACGCTTCTCAATAAAACAGCTCAAACACAATAGTCCTGCATCACGTAGCACGTCACTAAGAGGAGAGCCTCAAAAACATAGTCATCATCGCAATTAAACTTAACGTCAATAAAACCAACTACGCAGCGGAATAACAAAATAAAACAGAATCGTCAACAAACATAACAGCTGAAATCGTTCATAAACATCAAGTTTGTCCCCCCCACTGAGTGCTACGTATCAGAGCGTGACGACTCGACTCGAAGTAGTGAAGGTACCTAGTCCTTCACTCGTGATCACCTGCACGTTACCGCATAGGGGTAACATTCAAACAGAAGGGTGAGTCCAATTCAATCCATATAATAAATCACATGATAAGCAATAAGTCAAGTCACAGCTCTAAAATAATCACATCACAATCATCAAATACGTCACTACAATAACTCATCACTATGTCATGTAGGCATATGAAATGCAAACCCACTCACGGGCATATGCATGAGGTACCTTTTCACAAACGTCGCTTAGCCATTATGGCCTCATCGTCACTTAGCCTTTTTGGCCTCAAAACGTCACTGGGTTTATGCATATGGGAGGCATGAGACACTATGACATGCACCACGCACAAACACACAAATCACAGTCAACTATGTGACCCGTCACTTACCAATTTGCCAAGTAAGAGGCACAGCACCTGTCAATTCACAATTTACACAACAACATCACTTAGCCTTTTTGGCCTTAACATCACTTAGCCTTTTTGGCCTTAACATCACTTAGCCTTTTGGGCCTCAAAACGTCACTGGGTTTTCATCGTCACTTACACATCAATATCAACAATATTGGCCACTAAAGGCAAAACGGTCATTAACTAGCCACTAAGGGCATCATCGTCAAAATCATCACTTTTGACACTAAAACATTAAAGACCACTGGTTATACACAAAAGGGGATTTTTAAAGACACCAAAACGACTCTTCAAGGTCACAGCAACGACCACTGAGAACAGCCACTTGGGCGCCCAGCAACCTTCAGAAATTATAAGTTTTTATTTTTAAAAAATTGGACCCACAGATAGACAACTGAGAAAGCTTCCCAGCACTTTTTGAAACGTTCAAAACGGATGTCCGAGTCAAAAGATATAGCGAAAACAGTTTTCATAAAAGTTTTGGGAACATCCTAAAAAACTGGCGCCCTGAGCGCAAAATGCAAAACTGGCGCCCAGCAACAGGGCGCCTTCGACAGGCAACATTTCGACAGCAACCTTTCAACAGGCAACAATTTTGACAACAACATTTCGACAGGCCACGAATTTTCGACAGCAACATTTCAATAGGCAGCAATTTCGACAGCAACATTTCAACAGGCAATAATTTCGACAGCAACATGCCAACAGGAAACAATTTCGACAGCAACATTTTGACAGGCAACAATTTCGACAGCAACATGCCAACAGGCAACAATTTCGACAGAAACATTTTGACAGGCAACAGTTTCGATAGCAACATTTTGACAGGCAACAAGCAACACGGCGCACAGCGCCCATGGGTGCCCAGCGCCTGCACACTTCCAGCAACACAATTTTTATCACAATTTTCAGCACAAGAAATCCAGCAACATCCATCAAACATATGGCGCCCTAGGCGCCCATGCGACACCAAAAAAAATGAATTCTCAGCCACAAACTATGAACATTACGCATACATCACCAACAAGAACACAATTTCACAAACATAATCATGATCATGGTTAAATCTAGGCTATCACTACCTAAAACCTATCATACCATCTATTATATAAATTGATAGAACTCCCCTTACCTCGAATTAGAAGAATAGGAACCCTAGAGATAGTCACGAACAGAACCCAGCAACAAGATCACGTTCCTCTTTTCTCCTTGGAGCTTGCGACTTCTCCTCCTCCTTCTCTTCTCCCTACGGCGCTCTACTTCTTTCTTTTCTCTCTATTCTCAATTTTTCGCAAATGCCAACACCAAAACCCTAGCCTCTCAAGGTCTCACTACTTCGCATGTCACTTGGATCATGGGGTTGGGCTTTTTCACTTAAGCCCAGCTCACCCAAGTGGGGCCTCCTTTTCCTAATACCATCACAAAATTAATAAAAATTTAATTAATTAAATTATACCCAATAAATTAAATAAATTCCTAAATACTTAATTAAATAAATTAATTAAATATTTAGGGCCTTACAACTCTCCCCCACTTAGAATATTTCGTCCTCGAAATCTACCTGATCAAACAACTCTGGGTAGGACTCTCGCATCTTGCTCTCCAGCTCCCAAGTCATACTCTCACCGGCAGCTCCTAGCCAAACCACTTTCACTAATGCAATCTCTCTACCTCTAAGTACTTTCACTTCACGATCCTCAATCTGTACGGGCGTCGTCTCCACAGTGAGATTATCCCGCACCTCTACATCATCCATATGGATCACATGAGATGGATCCGAAACATACTTCCGAAGTTGCGACACATGAAACACGTCGTGCAAATTCGAAAGATTCGGCGGTAAAGCCACTCTATAAGCCACATTTCCGATTCTCTCAGAAATCTGATAAGGACCAACAAAGCGAGGAGTGAGCTTCTTCGATTTCAACGCCCGACCAACACCGGTAATAGGAGAAACCCTCAAGAACACATGCTCACCCTCCTGAAACTCTAAATCTTTCCTCTGCTTGTCATGATAACTCTTCTGACGACTCTGCGAAGCCTTCATCTTTTCACGGATCATCTTGATTTTCTCTGTAGTCTCCCGGACAATCTCCGGTCCCAACAATACACTCTCTCCCGACTCATACCAACACAATGGCGTTCTACACTTTCGACCATACAATGTTTCAAACGGTGCCATCCCGATACTGAAATGGTAACTGTTGTTATAGGTGAACTCAATCAACGCAAGGTAGGAATCCCATGAACCCCGTTGTTCCAATACACAAGCCCTCAACAAATCTTCTAACGACTGAATTGTTCTCTCTGACTGACCATCTGTCTGAGGATGATATGCTGAACTCATTTTCAGCTTTGAACCCAATTCCTTCTGCAAACTCGTCCAAAACTCAGAAGTGAACCTCGGATCCCTATCTGACACAATACTCTTCGGAACACCGTGCAACTTCACAATTTCTTTGACATAGACCTCTGCCAACCTCGACACCGGATAAGTGACATTAATAGGAATAAAGTGAGCAGACTTCGTTAACCTATCAACGATCACCCAAATAGCGTCATGACCCTTAACTGTATTCGGCAATCCCGTCACAAAATCCATCGCAATGCTATCCCACTTCCACTCTGGAACTTCTAACGGTTGCATTAACCCTACAGGCTTCTGGTGTTCAACCTTCGACTTTTGACAGGTCAAACAGGCATACACAAACTGTGCCACATCTCTCTTCATACCATACCACCAAAACATCTTTTTCAGATCTTGATACATTTTCGTCGCTCCAGGATGGATACTCAACTTGCTACGGTGACCCTCCTCTAAAATTGCCTTTCTCATCTCCGCATCATCCGGAACACAGATCCTACCTCGGAACCTCAACACACCACGAGAATCTAACTTGAAATCTTCATCTTCAGATTGACCAACCCCATTAATTAAATCTACTAACTTGACATCTGACTTCTGAGCTTCTCTGATGCTGCCCAGGAAATCATTATCGATCTTTAACATTCCCAGCTTGACACTGCGAGGTGTCATTTTACAAACCAAACTCAAATCTCTGAATTCCTCAATCAACTCTAATTCTTTCACCATCATTGCCGACATATGCAAAGACTTTCTGCTTAAAGCATCAGCCACGACATTAGCTTTGCCGGGATGATAATTCAAACCAAAGTCATAATCCTTCAAAAGCTCCAACCACCGACGCTGTCTCATATTCAACTCTTTCTGATCGAACAGATACTTCAGACTCTTGTGATCACTGAACACTTCAAACCTCGAACCATAAAGGTAGTGCCTCCAAATCTTAAGCACAAATACCACAGCAGCCGATTCCAAATCATGCGTAGGGTAATTTTTCTCATGAACCCGCAACTGCCTCGACGCATACGCAACGACTTTCCCATCTTGCATCAGCACACCCCCAAGACCCATCTTCGAAGCGTCACAATATACAACAAACGGTTCCTCCGGATTAGGCAACGTCAAAACAGGCGACGTTGTCAATCTCTTTTTCAGTTCCATAAAACTTTCCTCACACCGAGCATCCCAAACAAAAACTTTACCCTTACAAGTCAACTGAGTCAACGGAAGGGCCAACTTGGAAAAACCCTCGATGAACCTCCTGTAGTACCCAGCCAAACCCAAAAAGCTTCTAATCTCTGTTGCGGACTTCGGAGCCTCCCACTCCAACACTGCTTCCACTTTTGCCGGATCAACCGCAATACCATTACCAGAAATCACGTTCCCAAGGAAACTCACCTCTTTCAGCCAGAACTCACACTTTCATAACTTAGCATACAACTTTTTCTCTTTCAAAACTTCCAATACTGTCTTCAGGTGCTCAGCATGCTCTTCCTCCGACTTAGAATAAACTAGAATGTCATCTATGAAGATCACCACAAACCAATCTAGGTAATTATGGAAAATACGATTCATATATTCCATAAATACACCAGGAGCATTGGTCACACCGAACGTCATTTTTGAATATTCATAATGCCCATACCTCGTCCTGAATGCTGTCTTCTGAACATCCTCATCCTTCACTTTAATCTGATGATATCCGGACCTCAAATCAATTTTGCTGAAAACACGGGCACCCACTAACTGATCCATCAGATCGTCGATCCTCGGAAGCGGATACTTATTCTTGATAGTTACCTTATTCAACTGACGATAGTCCACACATAACCTCATGCTCCCATCTTTCTTCTTCACTAACAATACCGGAGCTCCCCACGGTGACACACTCGCTCTCACAAACTTTTTCTCAAGCAATTCTTCAAGTTGCGTCTTCAACTCAGACAATTCAGACGCCGACATCCTGTACGGTGCCATAGACACAAGCCTCGTACAAGGTACCAGATCAATCGAAAACTCAACTTCCCTCTCCGGCGGCACACCCGGAATTTCTTCGGGAAAAACCTCAGGAAACTCGCGTACCACTTGCAGTTCCTCAATAACAGCCTGACTCTCAGCAGACAACGATGCCATCAACGAAAATAGCTGAACTCCTTCCTTCCTCAACTTCTTCAACTGACCGGCAGATACCAACACAGAATCTTCTTCCCCGAAACTAACCAACTTGCTACGATAGTTGATATGAACGTGGTTATTCTCTAACCAGTCCATGCCCAAGATTACATCTAGACCTCTCAACGGCAAGCAAACAAAATTCACAACAAAGTCCCTGCCGAAGATCGACACGGGACACTGAGAACACACCTGGGAAGTAATCACCGACCCCTTCGCAGGAGTATCGACAACCATATCCCCACACATAGCTGATAAAACAAGACCCAATCTTTTACAACAATCAACAGATATAAAGCAATGGGTAGCACCAGTATCAATAAGAGATTTCAGAGAAGTACCATTAATAAAACACGTACCTCTAATCAGACCATCCTTCTCATCAGGCTCCTCTCCTGCCAATGCGAACACCTTCCCAGTAGACCTTTCCTTCTTCGGCTTTGTACACTTTGTACTGATATGCCCAGACTCACCACAGTTGAAGCACACCACATCCTTGACCTTACACTCGGCCGCCATATGACCCTTTTTACCACAACGATAGCAAACTCTCTCGTCAGATCTGCATGTAGTACTCTTGTGGCCAGGTTTGCCACACTTATAACAGACAATGCTAGCGGGAGCATCTCCCCCACTAGAATTCTTACCCCCAGCAGACCTCTGATAACTCTTACCCGCAGGAACCTCATACGGCTTGCTTCGACTCTGAAACTTACCCTTTTTCTCAGACGTAGCTTTGTAATGAGCAGTACTGTCCTCCTCAAAGATTCTACAACTGTCAACCTGATCAGCGAACACACGAATTTTCTGATAACCAATGGCCTTTTTGATATCAGGCCTCAAACCATTCTCGAACTTGATACACTTCGAAAACTCAGCTGTAGCCTCACTGTAGTGTGGATAAAATTTTGCCAGTTCCACAAACTTCGCCGCATATGCAGCAGCAGCAAGAGCAGCGTCGTTTCTCCCAGCCATTTTGAACTATCACTGCAGCACAAACCAAAAATTCAGAACTAATATATTGTCAAAAGACACTATGACAGGACAACATTGGCCGGACAGACCGAACTGCTCTGATACCACTAATGTAACACCCCTTTTCTACCCGTTAATTTAATTGGAAAAAAATATCAGAGTTTTCAAAATTTCTTTTCATCACAAAGGATGTTACCCACACTTCAATAAAATTACGCTTCTCAATAAAACAGCTCAAACACAATAGTCCTGCATCACGTAGCACGTCACTAAGAGGAGAGCCTCAAAAACATAGTCATCATCGCAATTAAACTTAACGTCAATAAAACCAACTACGCAGCGGAATAACAAAATAAAACAGAATCGTCAACAAACATAACAGCTGAAATCATTCATAAACATCAAGTTCGTCCCCCCCACTGAGTGCTACGTATCAGAGCGTGACGACTCGACTCGAAGTAGTGAAGGTACCTAGTCCTTCACTCGTGATCACCTGCACGTTACCGCATAGGGGTAACATTCAAACAGAAGGGTGAGTCCAATTCAATCCATATAATAACTCACATGATAAGCAATAAGTCAAGTTACAGCTCTAAAATAATCACATCACAATCATCAAATACGTCACTACAATAACTCATCACTATGTCATGTAGGCATATGAAATGCAAACCCACTCACGGGCATATGCATGAGGTACCTTTTCACAAACGTCGCTTAGCCATTATGGCCTCATCGTCACTTAGCCTTTTGGGCCTCAAAACGTCACTGGGTTTATGCATATGGGAGGCATGAGACACTATGACATGCACCACGCACAAACACACAAATCACAGTCAACTATGTGACCCGTCACTTACCAATTTGCCAAATAAGAGGCACAGCACCTGTCAATTCACAATTTACACAACAACATCACTTAGCCTTTTTGGCCTTAACATCACTTAGCCTTTTGGGCCTCAAAACGTCACTGGGTTTTCATCGTCACTTACACATCAATATCAACAATATTGGCCACTAAGGGCAAAACGGTCATTAACTAGCCACTAAGGGCATCATCGTCAAAATCATCACTTTTGACACTAAAACGTTAAAGACCACTGGTTATACACAAAAGGGGATTTTTAAAGACACCAAAACGACTCTTCAAGGTCACAGCAACGACCACCGAGAACAGCCACTTGGGCGCCCAGCAACCTTCAGAATTTATAAGTTTTTATTTTTAAAAAATAGGACCCACAGATAGACAACTGAGAAAGCTTCCCAACACTTTTTGAAACGTTCAAAACGGATGTCCGAGTCAAAAGATATAGCGAAAACAGTTTTCATAAAAATTTTGGGAACATCCTGAAAAACTGGCGCCCTGAGCGCAAAATGCAAAACTGGCGCCCAGCAACAAGGCGCCTTCGACAGGAAACATTTCGACAGCAACCTTTCAACAGGCAACAATTTTGACAACAACATTTCGACAGGCCACGAATTTTCGACAGCAACATTTCAATAGGCAGCAATTTCGACAGCAACATTTCAACAGGCAATAATTTCGACAGCAACATGCCAACAGGCAACAATTTCGACAGCAACATTTTAACAGGAAACAATTTCGACAGCAACATGCCAACAGGCAACAATTTTGACAGAAACATTTTGACAGGCAACAGTTTCGACAGCAACATTTTGACAGGCAACAAGCAACACGGCGCACAGCGCCCATGGGCGCCCAGCGCCTGCACACTTCCAGCAACACAATTTTTATCACAATTTTCAGCACAAGAAATCCAGCAACATCCATCAAACATATGGCGACCTAGGCGCCCATGCGACACCAAAAAAAATGAATTCTCAGCCACAAACTATGAACATTACGCATACATCACCAACAAGAACACAATTTCACAAACATAATCATGATCATGGTTAAATCTAGGCTATCACTACCTAAAATCTATCATACCATCTATTATATAAATTGATAGAACTCCCCTTACCTCGAATTAGAAGAATAGCAACCCTAGAGATAGTCACGAACAGAACCCAGCAACAAGATCACGTTCCTCTTTTCTCCTTGGAGCTTGCGACTTTTTCTCCTCCTTCTCTTCTCCCTACGGCGCTCTACTTCTTTCTTTTCTCTCTATTCTCAATTTTTCGCAAATGCCAACACCAAAACCCTAGCCTCTCAAGGTCTCACTACTTCGCATGTCACTTGGATCATGGGCTTGGGCTTTTTCACTTAAGCCCAGCTCACCCAAGTGGCGCCTCCTTTTCCTAATACCATCACAAAATTAATAAAAGTTTAATTAATTAAATTATACCCAATAAATTAAATAAATTCCTAAATACTTAATTAAATAAATTAATTAAATATTTAGGGCGTTACACAGGGGGATCCTGGCGCCCACTGAAAACTGGCGCAGGGGGATCCTGGCGCCCACAGAAAACTGGCGCAGGGCGCCTAGCGCCCAGACACAGAATTGGCGCAGGAACACCAAAACCTAGCGCAGGGGGATCCTGGCGCCCACAGAAAACTGGCGCAGGGCGCCTAGGGTGCCTTCCCAAACAGCACTTGAACGACATGGAGCCTTGCTGGAACAACTTAGTATAATTAGGCAAGGTATTTCATACTAAGACAGCAGCTGAAACATTAAGCAAAACACAATTGGCTCGGCGCCTTGGCATAGGGACCCAAAAACTGCAACAGAAAACAAGGCAGGCAACATGGCTCCCGGGGGAGGGGATCCCAGTGACATTTCAGTACGCACAGCCTAGCAACCCAAATTCAACCCCAATGACATCCAAATAACATGACTACTCAGAAACACAACTCGGAAACACAACACGGGCAGCCAAAATTAGGCGCCCTTGGCGCCCAGGCACAGGGAACCAGCGCCCATGGCGCCCAGGACAGCAACACTGAACAGGCACAGGCGCCCATGGCGCCCAGACAGCAGTAACAACATGGGACAGTGGCAGCAACAATGGCGCCTAAGGCGCCTAGGGTCCTTCAAACTCAAATTTTTCCAAGCTTACCTATGTTCAATTATTCTACAATTATTTCTAACATCTCAAAGTTCACTTCACATCTTCAAACACTCAATTTATCCATCAATTGGCTTACACTATGATTTTCACATACATCTCATAACTCATACAATTTTCAATAAAACACATAGAGACAATCAATCTTCAAGAAATCAATCATGTATCAATTCAACAATAGAATTATGAAGTAAATGGTATAAACCCTAAACACTCACATATAACCCATTCTAAGCTCTATTATAAGGTAAGACCCACCCTTACCTTGATTACGCCGAAGACGAAGTCCTTCCTACGGAGTCACCAAAAAAACCACAGCAACACGAAGTTCTCCTTCTCCCTTTCTCCCTAGCGATCGCGCCCTTCTTTCTTTCTTTCTCTCCTTCGACTTCTCTCTTCGCCACTCTCTCTTTCTTTTTTACGTTTTCTTTCTTTTTCTTTTCTTGCACAAATGATGCGAATAGCATCATACCCCAAGCGCCTAGGGACCTTAGCTAACGGGCTTGGGCTTCTTGGGCCAATCTCATCGTCCCGGAATTATCAACACCACCCCCTTAAATTTAAAAAAATAAAATAACATATTAATAATATTAATATATTAATAAATATGCAACACTTGAATAATTTAATCAAATAATTAATTAAATTATTTTGGGTGTTACACTTAAACAATTTACAACTTAGCAATTTTCAACATTTTGGCAACATCGCAATATTTTAGCAACTTTCAACATTTTTGGCAACTTTGGGCCTAATCACATATTCAACATCGTTTTAATCAACAATCGTGAAATTCACATTTGGGCGGCCACACTTGGCGCCCTTGGCGCCCATTGCGCCAAGCAACACAATTGGCAGCCAAACTGGCGCCCATGGCGCCCATGGCGCCCAGCAGCACAACGGGTGTAGCACCCCCAAATTTAATTAATTATTTAATTGAATTGTTTGGAATTTAATTGGTAGAAAAATAATAAAATAAAAATAATGTTAGAATATAGGGACCTATGGATAGGGTTAGTAGTAGTTTATTTGAAGTGTCATGGAAAGGGCCCATGATTAAGTCGCATAGCAAAGAGAAAAGCCCATGATAATCAACTAATTATAAATAAGCCTTTTATAGGGTTTTGCTCACTTATTAGAAAAACAAAAATTTGAGAGTGAGAAAGGAGAGAGGAGGCGCGGCAAAGAGGAGGAGGAGGCTAGGGCAAGGTTGCGAATTCTTCAAGGCTAAGGTAAGGGTGGGGTTCTATCTCTATAATTGGGTGTATGAAGGGCTCTATGTAGAAAGGTTAATGGAACCCTAGGTGATTAAGTTAGAAAATCCTAGTTGTAGGAATTAAATTTGATTGATGATGAATGAATATGATTTGATGATGATTGAGCATGATTGATAATGATTGGACATGATTGATGATGACTGAGTTTGCTTGTTGATGATTTGAACCAAAAATTCTGTCTATAGGGCGCCATGGGCACCAATGTTACTGTTGCTGTGGCTGGGTGCCTTCCTAGGTGACAAATTCTGTGCGTGTTGCTGCCTGGGCGCCATGGGCGCCGTTCCTAAAACTGTGCTGGGCGCCATGGGCACCATCCTGTGTTGTGTGACTGGGCGCCTTCCTGGCCGCCATTCTGGGTGTGAAGTGTTCTGGCGCAGGGGCGCCAAGGGCGCCATGTTGGCTGCCCTGTCCTGTTGCTGGGCGCCAAGGGCGCTGTTCCTGTCCTGTTGCTGGGCGCCATGGGCGCCATCTTGCTGTTGTGTGTTGCTGTCTTGCAGATTCCTGGCGCATGGGCGCCAAGGGCGCCAAGATGGTGGCTGCCCAATTGTTGTTTTCTATGTTGTTCTGGCGCATGGGCGCCAAGGGCGCCAAGATGGTGACTTCCCAGTTGCTGTTGTCTACGTTGTTCTAGCGCATGGGCGCCAAGGGCGCCAAGATGGTGGCTGCCCAATTGTTGTTTTCTTTGTTGTTCTGGCACATGGGTGCCAAGGGCGCCAAGATGGTGGCTGCCCAATTGCTGTTTTCCATGTTGTTCTGGTGCATGGGCGCCAAGGGCGCCAAGGTTGTGGCTGCCCTGTTGCTGTGGCTTTGGTGTCCTGGCGCCAAGGGCGCCAAGATTGGCTGCCCGATTGCTGTTGTTGCGTGTTGTGTCTGGCGTAGGGGCGCCATGGGCGCCTAAATCAGGCTGCCTCGTGCTGTGTCGGGCGCAGGGGCGCCATGGGCGCCAGAATCTGGCTGCCTTGTGCTGTGTTGTGTTGCTGGGCACCATGGGCGCCAAGGGCGCCAGTTTGGCGGCCCGTTGTGCTGCTGGGGGCCATGGGCGCCAGTTTGGCTGCCAATTGTGTTGCTTGGCGCAGTGGGTGCCAAGTGTGGCTGCCCAATTGTGAATTTCGCGATTGTTGTCTAAATGATGTTGAATATGTGATTAGGCCCAAAGTTGCCAAAATGTTGAAAGTTGCTAAATATTGGGATGTTGCCAAAATGTTGAAAATTGCTAAGTTACAAATTGTTGACGACGAAGGTTGTACGAAGACAAATTTGCCTCTATTTATTGGCAGGTGATGTGTTGTAGGCCTACGGCCAATGTTGTTTTCCGATGTTGTGCGTTGCTATGTAATCGTTGTTGTTTGTTTGTGCATTTACATAGCGTCGGATGCATATCATATTTTTACGATGGAGCTATGCTCAAACCACCACCACGACGTTGCGATGTTGATGCCCCTCTTTATGGGTTTTGGATTATGGTACAACATGCATTATAGGGCGGTGGCCCTGAGTTGAGTCTCATTTCGCATTATGTGCATACTTATGTGATTGAGATGATGTTGACTGTTGTTAAATGATGAATTGATGCTATGACCTGAATTATATATTGTTTTTCATGTATTCGATTAAATAGTGTGATATCTCACCCCTTCTGTTTGAATGTTACCCCAATGTTGGTAACGTGCAGGTAATCCCGAATGAAGGCAGTTCACCTTCGTTTGATCGAGTCGGTGTCGTCGCTCTAATATGTAACACTCGGGGGGAATGAACACTCGTTTTAGTATTGATGCAATGTTATTTCTTTTTTGAAACCTTAAGATGCTATTTCGTTGTTTTTGAGCTGTTTTAAATTGTTAAGACGCTATGTCTATTTGAGTTGACTTATTATGAATCCGCTGCGAAGTAATAGAGAGGAATTATTTTGAAGACTAATTGGTTGTTTTATCGGTTCAACCGAAAGCGAATTAAAACGTCTATTGTTTTCACGAAGCAAATGTGGCACCCCGTTTATTTGTTGAAAAAGATTTTTATGAACTCTGATATTTTTGCATTAGTTTGCCGGGTAGAAATGGGGTGTTACATTAGTGGTATCAGAGCAGTTTCGGTCTGTCCGGCCAAGTTGTCAAGTTACTCTGTCATTGACGATCAAGTATTGTCGACTAGTTCTAACTGTTGCTTATGTTGTAGTGATTAGTTGAGATGGCTGGAAGGAACGATGCTGCTATTGCTGCTGCGTTGGCTGCTATGGCTCAGGCCGTGGAGGGTCCACAGAGTGCTGGTGAGAATGCTGGGTCTCGTAGTTTGGCGACCTTTCAAAGGGAGAATCCGCCTACTTTCAAAGGCAAGTATAATCCTGATGGAGCGTTGGCTTGGCTGAAGGAGATGGAGAGGATCTTCCGTGTGATGGACTGCACTCCAGCGCAAAAGGTTCGTTATGGTACTCATATGTTGGCAGAAGAAGCTGATGACTGGTGGTTAGAGACTAGTCAAAGGTTGGTAGCTGCAACTGAAGAGGTCACTTGGATTGTGTTCCGTAGGGAATTTACGAGGAAGTATTATCCGGAAGATGTTCGGGGTAGGAAGGAAATTGAGTTCCTTGAGCTGAAGTAAGGAAAATTGTCGGTCACTGAGTATGCTGCTAAGTTTGTGGAGTTGACTAAGTTTTATCCGCACTACAGTGAAGCAACTGCTGAATTTTCGAAGTGCATCAAGTTTGAGAACGGGTTGCGACCAGAGATCAAGAAGGCCATTGGATATCAGAAGATCCGTGTCTTTGCTGATTTGATCGATAGCTGCAGAATCTATGAAGAGGATAACAATGCGCATTATAAGATTATTAATGAGAAGAGGAGCAAGTCTTAGAGTCGTGGTAAGCCGTATGAAGCTCCTGCGGGTAGGGGTGAACCGAAAGCCACTGATGGTAAGAGAACTAGAGGAGTAGATGCTCCTGCAGGTATTGTGTGCTTCAAATGTGGCAAGGCTGGTCATAAGAGTAATGCGTGCGAGGCTGAGACGAAAAGGTGTTTCCGTTGCGGTAAGATCGGGCATGAGGCGTCCGGGTGTGGGCATAAGGGAGTGGTTTGTTTCAACTGTGGCGAAGGAGGACACATCAGTAGTCAGTGTCAGAAACCGAAGAAGGAACGAGCTAGTGGAAGAGTGTTCGTTTTGGCAGGGGCAGAGAATCCCGAGTCGTTCGAATCAGGTGAATTTTCAAGGACGAAAATATTCTAAGTGGGGGAGAGTTGTAACGCCCCAAAATTTAATTAATTATTTAATTGAATTGTTTGGAATTTAATTGGTAGAAAAATAATAAAATAAAAATAATGTTAGAATATAGGGACCGATGGTTAGGGTTAGTAGTAGTGAATTGGAAGTGTCATGGAAAAGGCCCATGATTAATTCGCATAGCCAAGAGAAAAGCCCATGATAATCAACTAAGTATAAATAAGCCTTTTTTAGGGTTTTGCTCACTTAATAGAAAAACAAAAATTTGGGAGTGAGAAAGGAGAGAGGAGGCGCGGCGAAGAGGAGGAGGAGGCTGGGGCAAGGTTGCGAATTCTTCAAGGCTAAGGTAACGGTGGGGTTCTATCTCTATAATTGGGTGTATGAAGGGCTCTATGTAGAAAGGTTAATGGAACCCTAGGTGATTAAGTTAGAAAACCCTAGTTGTAGGAATTAAATTTGATTGATGATCAATGAATATGATTTGATGATGATTGAGCATGATTGATAATGATTGGACATGATTGATGATGATTGAGTTTGCTTGATGATTTGAACCAAAAATTATGTCCAGAGGGCGCCATGGGCGCCAATGTTGCTGTTGCTGTGGCTGGGCGCCAAATTCTGTGCGTGTTGCTGCCTGGGCGCCAAGGGCGCCGTTCCTGAAATTGTGCTGGGCGCCATTTCCGCCATCCTGTGTTGTGTGACTGGGCACCTTCCTGGGCGCCATTCTGGGTGTGAAGCGTTCTGGCGCAGGGGCGCCAAGGGCGCCATGTTGGCTGCCCTGTCCTGTTGCTGGGCGCCAAGAGCGCTGTTCCTGTCCTGTTGCTGGGCGCCATGGGCGCCATCTTGCTGTTGTGTGTTGCTGTCTTGCAGATTCCTGGCGCATGGGCGCCAAGGGCGCCAAGATGGTGGCTGCCCAATTGTTGTTTTCTATGTTGTTCTGGCGCATGGGCGCCAAGGGCGCCAAGATGGTGGCTGCCCAATTGCTGTTGTCTACGTTGTTCTGGCGCATGGGCGCCAAGGGCGCCAAGATGGTGGCTGCCCAATTGTTGTTTTCTATGTTGTTCTGGCGCATGGGCGCCAAGGGCGCCAAGATGGTGGCTGCCCAATTGCGGTTTTCCATGTTGTTTGGGTGCATGGGCGCCAAGGTTGTGGCTGCCCTATTGCGGTGGCTGTGCTGTCCTGGCACATGGGCGCCAAGGGCGCCAAGATTGGCTGCCCGATTTCTGTTGTTGCGTGATGTGTCTGCCGCAGGGGCGCCATGGGCGCCTAAATCAGGCTGCCTCGTGCTGTGTCTGGCGTAGGGGCGCCATGGGCGCCAGAATCTGGCTCCCTTGTGCTGTGTTGTGTTGCTGGGCGCCAGTTTGGCTGCCCGTTGTGCTGCTGGGCGCCATGGGCGCCATGGGCGCCAGTTTAGCTGCCAATTGTGTTGCTTGGCGCAGTGGGCGCCATGGGCGCCAAGTGTGGCTGCCCAATTATGAATTTCACGATTGTTGTCTAAATGATGTTGAATATGTGATTAGGCCCAAAGTTGCCAAAATGTTGAAAGTTGCTAAATATTGCGATGTTGCCAAAATATTGAAAATTGCTAAGTTACAAATTGTTGACGACGAAGGTTGTACGAAGAGGAATTTGCCTCTATTTATTGGCAGGTGATGTGTTGTAGGCGTACGACCAATGTTGTTTTCCGATGTTGTGCGTTGCTATGTAATCGTTGTTGTTTGTTTGTGCATTTACATAGCGTCGCATGCATATCATATTTTTACGATGGAGCTATGCTCAAACCCTGACGACGTTGCGATGTTGATGCCCCTATTTACGGGTTTTTGATTATGGTACCACATGCATTATAGGGCGGTGGCCCTGAGTTGAGTCTCATTTCGCATTATGTGCATACTTATGTGATATAGATGATGTTGACAGTTGTTAAATGATGAATTGATGCTATGACCTGAATTATATATTGTTTTTCATGTACCCGATTATATAGTGCGATATCTCACCCCTTCTGTTTGAATGTTACCCCAATGTTGGTAACGTGCAGGTAATCCCTAATGAAGGCAGTTCACCTTCGTTTGATCGAGTCGGTATCGTCGCTCTGATATGTAACACTCGGGGGGAATGAACACTCGTTTTAGTATTGATGCTATGTTATTTCTTTGTTGAAACCTTAAGATGCTATTTCGTTGTTTTTGAGCTGTTTTAAATTGTTAAGACGCTACGTCTATTTGAGTTGACTTATTATGAATCCGCTGCGAAGTAATAGAGAGGAATTATTTTGAAGACTAATTGGTTGTTTTATCGGTTCAACCGAAAGCGAATTAAAACGTCTATTGTTTTCACGAAGCAAATGTGGCACCCCGTTTATTTGTTGAAAAAGATTTTTATGAACTCTGATATTTTTGCATTATTTTTCCGGGTAGAAATGGGGTGTTACAACGGGCAGCCAAACTGGCGCCCTTGGTGCCCATGGCGCCCATCAACGCAACACAGCACAAGGCAGCCTGATTTAGGCGCCCATGGCGCCCCTGCGCTAGACACAGCAACAGGCAGCCAGAACATTGGCGCCCATGGCGCCCCTGCGCCAGACACAGCAAGCAACAACAGAATTCGGGCAGCCAATCTAGGCGCCCATGGCGCCCTTGCGCCAAAATAACACAGCCATCGCAACAATGTAGCCACAACCTTGGCACCCTTGGCGCCCATGCGCCAGAACCACACACCAAATAGCAACTGGGCAGCCACAACATGGTATCCTTGGCGCCCATGCGCCAGAACAACACCTAAAACAGCAACTGGGTAGCCACCACGTTGGCGCCCTTGGCGCCCATTCGCCAGGATAACATAGGAAACAGCAACTGGGCAACCAGGTTTTTGGCGCCCTTGCGCTAGGAACCTGCAAGACAGCAACACACAACAGCAAGATGGCGCCCATGGCGCCCAGCAACATTTCAGGAACAGCGCCCATGGCGCCCAGCAACAGGACAAGGCAGCCAACATGGCGCCCTTGGCGCTCCTGCGCCAGAACACGACACACACAGAGTGGCGCCCAACAACATAGACAGGGACGGCGCCCATGGCGCCCAGACAGCAACATCAACACGCACAGAATTTGGCGCCCAGGAAGGCGCCCAGCCACAGCAACAGTAACATTGGCGCCCATGGCGCCCTATGGAGAGAATTTTTGATTCATATCATCAACGAGCAAGATCAATCATCAACAATCATGTCCAATCATTATCTATCATGTTCAATCATCATCAAATCACATTCATTCATCATCAATCAAATTCAATTCCTACAACTAGGGTTTTCTAACTTAATCACCTAGGGTTCCATTAACCTTCCTACATAGAGCCATTCATACACCCAATTATAGAGGTAGAACCCCACCCTTACCTTAGCCTTTGGAGAATTTGAAACTTTGGCTTGCCCTAGCTCTTTTCCTCTTCTTCGCCGCGCCTCTCTCTTCTCTCCTCTCTAATCCTTATTTTTTGTTCCTTCTAAATGAGCAAAACCATAAATAATGCCTTTTTATACTTAGTTAATTTTTATGGGCTTTTCTCTTGGCTAATTCGAATACATCATGGGCCTCACTAACACTTTTCATTTTACTACTCCCAACCCCAACAATAGGCCCACATGTGCTAGCATTATTTTTATTTTATTATTTTTCTACCAATTAAATTCCCAAACAATTCAACTAAATAATTAATTAAATTTTAGGGCGTTACAACTCTCCCCCACTTAGAATATTTTCGTCCTCAAAAATTTACCTGATTCAAACAACTCTGGATACGACTCCCGCATCCTGCTTTCCAGCTCCCATGTCATGCTTTCTCCGGCAGCTCCCAGCCAGACTACTTTCACCAAAGTGATCTCCTTGCCTCTAAGAGTCTTCACTTCATGATCTTCAATACGCACAGGCATCGTCTCCACAGTGAGATTATCCCGTACTTGCACATCATCCATATGAATTACATGAGATGGATCTGAAACATACTTCCGAAGTTGCGACACGTGAAACACATCGTGCAAGTTCGAAAGATTAGGCGGCAAGGCCACCCTATAAGCAACATTTCCCACTCTTTCCGAAATCTGATACGGACCGATAAAACAGGGCGTGAGCTTCTTAGACTTCAAAGCGCGTCCAACATCGGTCACCGGAGTGACTCTCAAAAACACGTGCTCTCCTGCTTGAAATTCTAAATCCTTCCTTCGCTTATCATGGTAACTCTTCTGTCTACTTTGCGAAGCTTTCATCTTCTCCCGAATCAATCTCACCTTCTCAGTAGTCTCTCGAACAATTTCAGGTCCAAGTACTACACTTTTTCCAGATTCATACCAACATAAAGGAGTCCTACATCTCCGACCATACAATGCTTCAAAAGGTGCCATCCCAATACTAGAATGGTAACTGTTATTATACGTGAACTCTATCAACGAAAGGTACGCATCCCACGAACCTCCTTGCTCCAGGACACAAGCTCTCAACAAATCCTCCAACGACTGAATAGTCCTCTCTGACTATCCATCCGTCTAAGGGTGATACGCCGAACTCAACCTCAACTTAGAACCCAACTCCGCTTGCAAACTCTTCCAAAACTCAGACGTAAACCTCGGATCCCTATCCGAAACGACACATAGCGGAACACCATGCAGCTTCACAATCTCTCGGATATAGATCTCTGCCAACTTCGGCAGTGGATATGTGATGTTAATAGGAACAAAATGAGCCGACTTCGTTAGCCTATCAACAATCACCCAAATAGCATCATAACCTCTCGCGGTATTTGGCAATCCCATCACAAAGTCCATTGAAATACTATCCCATTTCCATTCTGGAACCTCTAACGGTTGCATCAACCCTGCAGGCTTCTCATGATCAACTTTCGACTTCTGACAAGTTAAACATGCATACACAAGCTGCGCTACATCACGCCTCATCCCTTGCCACCAAAACAACTTCTTCTAGTCCTGATACATCTTAGTAGCTCCCGGATGAATACTCAACTTACTCCTATGACTCTCTTCAAGAATTACCTTCTTCATCTCCGCGTCATCAGGAATACAAATACTATTACGGAACCTCAACACACCTTGCGCATCCAGCTTGAAATCATTATTCTCAGACTGATCGATCCCTACCATCGAATCCACCAATTTAACATCCAATTTCTGAGCTTCTCTGATACTGTCCAAAAAGTCATTATTAATCTTCAACATACCCAACCTGACACTCTACGGTGTCACTTCACAGACCAAACTCATATCTCTGAACTGCTCAATTAATTCCAACTCCTTAACCATCATTGCTGACATGTGTAAGGTCTTTCGACTTAACGCATCAGCCACGACATTAGCCTTTCCTGGATGATAATTTAACCCGAAATCATAATCCTTCAATAACTCCTACCACCGTCGTTGCCTCATATTCAATTCATTCTTCTTTAATAGCAGCACAGGAGCTCCCCACGGCGACACACTTGGTCTCACAAACTTCTTTTCGAGCAAATCCTCAAGCTGTTTCTTCAATTCGGACAATTCAGTTGCAGACATCCTGTACGGTGCCATAGAAACAGGTCTGGTACCAGGTACAAGATCGATAGTGAATTCCACTTCTCTTTCTGGCGGCACACTTGGAATCTCATCAGGGAAAACTTCAGGAAATTCACACACTACCCGCAGCTCTTCAATCACGGCTCAGTTCTCGACAGACATTGATTCCATCAGCGAGAATAACTGGACTTCCTCCCGCATCAACTTCCGCAACTGACCGGCAGACAACAAACCAGCTTCCTCCTCTTCAGGGGTAGAAAAACTTACAGATTTACTACGGCAGTTAATATGCACATGGTTATGCTCTAACCAGTTCATACCTAAGATCACATCCAATCCAATTAACGGCAAACAAATCTGATCAACAACAAAGTCTCTGTCGAAAATTGACAAAGGACATTGAGATCACACTAGAGAAGTAGTCACCGACCCCTTAGCTGGAGTGTCGACGACCATCTCTCCATTCATAGAAGACAACGCAAGACCCAATCTTTCAACACAATCAGCAGCAATAAAACAATGAGTAGCACCGGTATCAACAATAGAAGATAGAGGAATATTTTTAATGAAGCATGTACCTCTAATAAGTCCATCTTCTTCGGAAGTCTCTGCCCCCGCCAATGCGAACACTTTTCCACTAGCCCGCACCTTCTTTGGTTTCTGACACTGACTACTGATGTGTCCTCCTTTGCCACAGTTGAAACAAACGACCACCTTATGCTCACACCCGGACGCCTCATGCCCGATCTTACCACAACGGAGACACCTCATCGGCTCAGCTTTGCCACATCTGAAACACACAATACCAGCCTGAGCATCTCCCCCACTAGTCCTCTTGCCATCAGCAACTTTCGACTTACCTTTACCGGCAGGAGCATCATACGGCTTACCACGATTCTGAGGCTTACCCCTCTTCTCATTAATAATCTTATAATGCGCATTGTTGTCCTCTTCATAGATTCTGCAGCTATCAATTAAATCAGCAAAAACACGGATCTTCTGATATCCACTGGCCTTCTTGATCTCTGGTCGCAGCCCCTTCTCAAACTTGATGCACTTCGAAAATTCAGCAGTTGCTTCACTGTAGTGCGGATAAAACTTAGCCAATTCCACAAACTTAGCAGCATACTCAGTAACCGACAGGTTTCCTTGCTTCAGCTCAAGGAACTCAATTTCCTTCTTACCCCGAACATCCTCCGGATAATACTTCCTCAGAAACTCCCTACGGAACACAACCCAAGTGACCTCTTCACCTGTAGCTTACCAACCTTTGACTAGTCTCTAGCCACCAGTCATCAGCCTCTTCTGCCAACATATGAGTACCATAACGAACCTTCTGCGCTGGAGTGCAGTCCATCACACGGAAGATCCTTTCCATCTCCTTCAGCCAACCCAACGCTCCATCAGGATTATACTTGCCGTTGAAAGTAGGCGGATTCTCCCTTTGAAAGGTCGCCAAACTACGAGACCCAGCATTCTCACCCGCATTTTGCTGACCCTCCACGGCCTGAGCCATAGCAGCCAACGCAGCAGCAATAGCAGCATTGTTGCTTCCAACCATCTCAACTAGTCACTACAACATAAACAACAGTTAGAACTAATTGACAATACTTGATCGTCAATGACACAATAACTTGACAACTTGGCCGGACAGACCGAAACTGCTCTGATATCACTAATGTAACACCCCATTTCTACCCGGTAAAATAATACGAAAATATCAGAGTTCATAAAAATCTTTTTCAACGCACAATGGAGTGCCACAGTTTCTTCGTGAAAACAACAAACAATATTAATTCGCTTTTGAAAATAGTTATATAACACTTTTGGATGAAGCGGTAAAACAACGTTTTAGTGCTCCAATTAATTCATCTTCGTAATTACGCAGCGGATTCACAACAAGTCAATTAAAATCATCGTGCGTCTTAACAACTCAAGACAGCTCAGAAAACATCAAAATAGCAACAAACAGCTTAAAGCTCCAACAACGAAATAACAAAGCAAATAACATTAAAACGTGTGTTCGTTCCCCCCGAGTGTTACATATCAGAGCGACGACACTGACTCGATCAAACGAAGGTGAACTGCCTTCATTCGGGATTACCTGCACGTTACCAACATTGGGGTAACATTCAAACAGAAGGGGTGAGATATCGCACTATATAATCAGACATATGAAAGACAATATGTAATTCAGGTCATAGCATCAATTCATCATTTAATCGGCAGTCAACATCATCTCAATCACATAAGTATGCACATAATGCGAAATGTGACTCAACTCAGGGCCACTGCCCTATAATGCATGTGGTACCATAATCCAAACTCGTAAATAGGGGCATCAACATCGCAACATCGTCGTCGTGGTTTGAGCATAGCTCCATCGTAATAATATGTGATGCATGCGACGCTATGTAAATGCACAAACAAATAACAACGGGTACATAGCAATCGCAACAACATCGGAAAACAACATTGGCCGTAGGCCTACAACACATCACCTGCCAATAAATAGAGGCAAATTCGTCTTCGTACAACCTTCGTCGTCAACAATTTACAACTTGGCAATTTTCAACATTTTGGTAACATCGCAATATTTTAGCAACTTTCAACATTTTTGGCAACTTTGGGCCTAATCACATATTCAACATCGTTTTAATCAACAATCGTGAAATTCACATTTGGGCGGCCACACTTGGTGCCCTTGGCGCCCACTGCGCCAAGCAACACAATTGGCAGCCAAACTGGCGCCCATGGCGCCCAGCAGCACAACGGGCAGCCAAACTGGCGCCCTTGGCGCCCATGGCGCCCAGCAACGCAACACAGCACAAGGCAGCCTGATTTAGGCGCCCATGGCGCCCCTGCGCCTGACACAGCAACAGGCAGCCAGAACATTGGCGCCCCTGCGCCAGACACAACATGCAACAACAGAATTCGGGCAGCCAATCTTGGCGCCCTTGGCGCCCATGCGCCAGAATAACACAGCCATCGCAACAGGGCAACCACAACCTTGGCGCCCTTGGCGCCCATGCGCCAGAACCACACACCAAACAGCAACTGGGCAGCCACAACATGGCGCCCTTGGCGCCCATGCGCCAGAACAACACGTAAAACAGCAACTAGGCAGCAACCACGTTGGCGCCCTTGGCGCCCATGCGCCAGGACAACATAGGAAACAGCAACTAGGCAACCAGGTTTTTGGCGCCCTTGGCGCCCATGCTCTAGGAACCTGCAAGACCGCAACACCCAACAGCAAGATGGCGCCCATGGCGCCCAGCAACATTTTAGGAACAGCGCCCATGGCGCCCAGCAACAGGACAAGGCAGCCAACATGGCGCCCTTGGCGCCCTTGCGCCAGAACACGACACACACAAAGTGGCGCCCAGGAAGGCGCCCGGCAAGATAGACAGGGACGGCGCCCATGGCACCCAGACATCAACATCAACACGCACAGAATTTGGCGCCCAGGAAGGCGCCCAGCCACAGCAACAGCAACCTTGGCGCCCATGGCGCCCTATGGAGAGAATTTTTGGTTCAAATCATCAACGAGCATGTCCAATCATTATCTATCATGTTCAATCATCATCAGATCACATTCATTCATCATCAATCAAATTCAATTCCTACAACTAGGGTTTTCTAACTTAATCACCTAGGGTTCCATTAACCTTCCTACATAGAGCCATTCATACACCCAATTATAGAGGTAGAACCCCACCCTTACCTTAGCCTTTGGAGAATTTGAAACTTTGGCTTGCCCTAGCTCTTCTCCTCTTCTTCGCCGCGCCTCTCTCTTCTCTCCTCTCTAATCCTTATTTTTTGTTCCTTCTAAATGAGCAAAACCCTAAATAATGCCTTTTTATACTTAGTTAATTTTTATGGGCTTTTCTCTTGGCTAATTCGAATACATCATGGGCCTCACTAACACTTTTCATTTTACTACTCCCAACCCCAACAATAGGCCCACATGTGCTAGCATTATTTTTATTTTATTATTTTTCTACCAATTAAATTCCCAAACAATTCAACTAAATAATTAATTAAATTTTAGGGCGTTACAACTCTCCCCCACTTAGAATATTTTCGTCCTCGAAAATTTACCTGATTCAAACAACCATGGACACGACTCCCGCATCCTGCTTTCCAGCTCCCACGTCATGCTTTCTCCGGCAGCTCCCAGCCAGACTACTTTCACCAAAGCGATCTCCTTGCCTCTAAAAGTCCTCACTTCATGATCTTCAATACGCACAGGCATCGTCTCCACAGTGAGATTATCCCGTACTTGCACATCATCCATATGAATTACATGAGATGGATCTGAAACATACTTCCGAAGTTGCGACACGTGAAACACATCGTGCAAGTTCGAAAGATTAGGCGGCAAGGCCACCCTATAAGCAACATTTCCCACTCTTTCCGAAATCTGATACGGACCGATAAAACGAGGCGTGAGCTTCTTAGACTTCAAAGCGCGTCCAACACCGGTCACCGGAGTGACTCTCAAAAACACGTGCTCACCTACTTGAAATTCTAAATCCTTCCTTCACTTATCATGGTAACTCTTCTGTCTACTTTGCGAAGCTTTCATCTTCTCCCGAATCAATCTCACCTTCTCAGTAGTCTCTCGAACAATTTCAAGTCCAAGTACTACACTTTCTCCAGATTCATACCAACATAAAGGAGTCCTACATCTCCGACCAAACAATGCTTCAAAAGGTGCCATCCCAATACTAGAATGGTAACTGTTATTATACGTGAACTCTATCAACGAAAGGTACGCATCCCACGAACCTCCTTGCTCCAGGACACAAGCTCTCAACAAATCCTCCAACGACTGAATAGTCC
This sequence comes from Astragalus membranaceus, assembly GCA_039519185.1. NCBI lineage: Eukaryota > Viridiplantae > Streptophyta > Magnoliopsida > Fabales > Fabaceae > Astragalus > Astragalus membranaceus. The sequence goes on along the minus strand of CM076854.1, from coordinate 41,499,103 downwards.
TCTCAGACTGACCATCCGTCTGAGGGTGATACGCCGAACTCAACCTGAACTTAGAACCCAACTCCGTTTGCAAACTCTTCCAAAACTCAGACGTAAACCTTGGATCCCTATCCGAAACGACACATAGCGGAACACCATACAGCTTCACAATCTCTCGGATATAGATCTCTGCCAACTTTGGCACTGGATATGTGATGTTAATAGGAACAAAATGAGCCGACTTCGTTAGCCTATCAACAATCACCCAAATAGCATCATAACCTCTCGCGGTATTTGGCAATCCCGTCACAAAGTCCAATGAAATACTATCCCATTTCCATTCTGGAACCTCTAATGGTTGCATCAACCTTGCAGGCTTCTGATGTTCAACTTTCGACTTCTGACAAGTTAAACATGCATACACAAACTGCGCTACATCACGCTTCATCCCTTTCCACCAAAACAACTTCTTCAAGTCCTGATACATCTTAGTAGCTCCCGGATGAATACTCAACTTACTCCTATGACTCTCTTCAAGAATTACCTTCTTCATCTCCGCGTCATCAGGAATACAAATTCTATTACGGAACTTCAACACACCTTGCGCATCCAGCTTGAAATCATTATTCTCAGATTGATCGATCCCTACCATCGAATCCACCAGTTTAACATCCAATTTCTGAGCTTCTCTGATACTGTCCCAAAAGTCATTATTAATCCTCAACAGACCCAACCTGACACTCTGCGATGTCACTTCACAAACCAAACTCATATCTCTGAACTGCTCAATTAATTCCAACTCCTTAACCATCATTGCTGACATGTGTAAGGTCTTTCGACTTAACGCATCAGCCACGACATTAGCCTTTCCTGGATGATAATTTAACTCGAAATCATAATCCTTCAATAACTCCAACCACCGTCCTTGCCTCATATTCAATTCCTTCTTCTTTACTAGCAACACATGAGCTCCCCACGGCGACACACTTGGTCTCACAAACTACTTTTCGAGCAAATCCTCAAGCTGCTTCTTCAATTCGGACAATTCAGTTGCAGACATCCTGTACGGTGCCATAGAAACAGGTCTGGTACCAGGTACAAGATCGATAGCGAATTCCACTTCTCTTTCTGGCGGCACACTTGGAATCTCATCAGGGAAAACTTCAGGAAATTCACACATTACCCGCAGCTCTTCAATCACGGCTCGGTTCTCGACAGACATTGATGCCATCAGCGAGAACAACTGGACTTCCTCCCGCATCAACTTCCGTAACTGACCGGCAGACAACAAACCAGCAGTTAATATGCACATGGTTATGCTCTAACCAGTTCATACCTAAGATCACATCCAATCCACTTAACGGCAAACAAATCAGATCAACAACAAAGACTCTGTCGAAAATCGACAAAGGACATTGAGAGCACACTAGAGAAGTAGTCACCGACCCCTTAGCTGGAGTGTCGACGACCATCTCTCCATTCATAGAAGACAACGCAAGACCTAATCTTTCAACACAATCAGCAGCAATAAAACAATGAATAGCACCGGTATCAACAATAGAAGATAGAGGAATATTATTAATGAAGCATGTGCCTCTAATAAGTCCATCTTTTTCGGAAGTCTCTGCCCCCGCCAATGCGAACACTTTTCCACTAGCCCGCTCCTTCTTTGGTTTCTGACACTGACTACTGATGTGTCCTCCTTCGCCACAGTTGAAACAAACCACCTCCTTATGCTCACACCCGGACGCCTCATGCCCGATCTTACCACAACGGAAACACCTCATCGGCTCAGTTCAACGCCCAAATATTTAATTAAATTATTTAATTAAATATTTAGGTATTCAATTATTTATTTATTTACTTAATTGGTATATTTAAATTTTAAGTTATATTAAGGTGTGGTATTTCATTAGGAAGTGGTGGCACTAATTAAATCAAGCTTGAGCTGAAGGAAAGCCCGCGATCCAGATCCACTAACCTAGGCGCATACTTAAGCCTAAAAATTAGAGTTTGGCTCATTTGTGCAAAAAAGAAAGAATTTGCGAAGACGAGAGAAAGAGAGAAGGAGGGGCGGCGATATCAAGAGAGGAGGAGAAGGGGGTTTCACAAATTCAAGGAGAAGAGAAGAGAAGCTGTGTTGCTGTGTTCTGTTGGTGACTTTCTCTCCAGGGTATTCTAATCCAAATAGTTAAGGTAAGGGTGAGACCTCTCTTTCACTATAATGGTGGGTATGATGGGTATTAGGGTGGGGGCTTAGACCTATGATGCCTAGATTCAATTTTTGATGTTAAATTGAGGATAGATATAACATGACTTTGTTAATTGAAATGTTGGCTTGATTTGGTGATTGTTGCAACCCTAGGAATTTAGTGTTCATAGGTGTTGATATGAATTGCATGCTAGGTGTTTGACAAATTGTATTTTTATGTTGTGAATGACAATTCATGGTGATTGGTATTGGTGGTTGGAAGATTGGTGATTTGAATTGGTGAGAAATCGAAAATAATGACCCAAGGGCGCCATGGGCGCCATTTGTCTTAGTGCTGTTTTTGGCGCCCTATGCCTGGGCGCCGTGCATGTCCATATTACCTGGTGTTTCAGTTGTTGTTTTTGGCGCCCAGTGCATGGGCGCCGTGTCTGGGTGTGTCTCGTGTGCCAATGTGCAATGTTGGGTGTTCCTGTGTTTGGCGCCCTGGGTGTGGGCGCCGTGTGCCAGGGTGTGTGGGTGTGTGGCTGTGCGTGGGTGTGTGTGTTGCTGTGTCTTGGCGTAGGGGCGCCTTGGCGCCTTGTGCCTGGGCGCCAGAATCCTGCTGTGTTGCCTGTTGCTGGCGCAGAGGGGCGCCAAGGGCGCCAATGTTGCTGCCCGCGCCAGTTTTGGTGTTGCGCCCTGTTGCTGGCGCAGAGGGGCGCCAAGGGCGCCAATGTTGCTGCCCGCGCCAGTTTTCTGTGTTGCTTGTTCCTGCTAGGCGCCTAGCGCCTGGGCGCCATTTTCAGGATGTTCCTCAAATTTTTCCCTGTTTTGTTTTTGACATATCTTTTGACTCGGGTGTCCGTTTTAAGTGTTTCAAAGTGCGTTGTGAAGCTTATTCAGGTTCCTACTGTTATATTCTACTTTGAGGTAAAAACTGTTATTTTTCAGATAGTTTCTGGGCGCCGCAAGTGGCTGTCCCCGGTGGTCGTTGTTGTTGGCGTTGTAAAACTCTTTCGGTGTTTAAAACCCCTTTTGGTGTCCTTTTTGGTGTCGTGAGCTGGAGTAAAACCCTTCGATGTAATCGGTAATATTAGTGTCCCGGTGTCAATAATGATGTGTTGATGTTTTTTTGACGATAATGCCCCTTGTGGCTATTACTTTGATTGACGATGGTATTGATGATGAATAAAAGCTGTGGTTCTATAAGTGACGATGATGCCATAAAGGCTATTTACGACGATGATGTTAATGACGATGAATGTTAGTGGCAAATATACGTGTAACGATAACTTGACAGGTGATGTGCCTTCCATTGGCAAATTGGTAAGTGATGGGTCGTTAAGTTGACTGTGCTTGTATGGGACTGTCTCTGGTGCATGTCATGGTGTCTCATACATCTCATGTGCATAAACAAGTGACGATGATGCCATAAAGGCTATTTAGTGACGATGATGCCATAAAGGCTGTTTAGTGACGATGATGACAGGTACCACATGCATAAGCCCGTTGCGATGGGTTGCATTTCATACATGTTCATGACATTGTGATGACTTGCAATGATGACTGATTTGATGTTGCGATGTGGTTTATATAGCGTTGTAGCTCCAGCATAATACTTATCATATGCACTATTATATTGTTAGATGAACTCACCCTTTCTGTTTGAATGTTACCCCTATGCGGTAACGTGCAGGTGATCTCGAGTGAAGGCTTAGGTACCTTCGCTAGCTGAGTCTGGTCGTCTGCTCTGATACGTAGCACTCAGTGGGGGGGTTGAACCTTAGTTTTTATGATTATTGAACTGTTGTAGTTGATGTTTTTTATGACATTCCGCTGCGTAGATGCTGAGTTTTTATCATGTTGATTGAATTGAGCGTTTTGAGCTCACCCCGGTTGTGATGTGCTATGTATCGCATTATTATCGACAATGAACTATTTTATATTGATGCATGATGTGGTGTGATTTATGTGTGACATCCCGTGTGGTGAAAGATTGGTTATTTTTAAAGAAAGAAAAAGAAACTCTGATTTTTTTAGTAAATAAATTACCGGGTAGAAAAGGGGTGTTACATTAGTGGTATCAGAGCAAAAGTTCGGTCTGTCCGGCCAAGTTGTCCAGTCAGTGACAATCTAGTATTGTCGACTTATTCTAACTGTTGTTTTTGGTTTCAGCTTGAGTTGATATGGTTGGGAGGAACGACACTGCGATTGCTGCTGCTTTAGCTGCCATGGCTCAGGTCGTGCAGAATCAGTAGAATGCTGGAGAGAACGCTGGGTTTCGGAGTCTGACTACATTCCAGAGAGAGAATCCGCCCACTTTCAAGGGCAAGTATGATCCAGTCGGTTCCATGGCCTGGTTAAAGGAGATCGAGAGAATTTTTAGGGTGATGGACTGCACTGTGGAGCAGAAGGTCCGTTTTGGTACTCACATGTTGGCAGAGGAGGCCGACGATTGGTGGCTGGCTACTAGGCAGAGGTTAGAGTCTGTGCAGGAAGAGGTTACTTGGGAGGTGTTCAGCAGAGAGTTTCTGAGGGTACAGCTGAATATTTGGAGCTGAAGCAAGGTGGCATGTCTGTGACTGAGTATGCGGCGAAGTTCGTGGAGTTGGCGAAGTTCTATCCGCACTATAGTGAGGCTACAGCTGAATTTTCAAAATGTATTAAGTTTGAGAATGGTTTAAGGCCTGAAATTAAAAAGGCAATTGGCTACCAGAAGATCCGTGTGTTCGCTGACCTGATAGATAGCTGCAGAATTTTTGAGGAGGACAGTACTGCGCACTATAAAGCTGTGACTGAGAAAAAGGGCAAATTTCCGAGTCGAAGCAAGCCGTATGAGGTTCCTGCGGGTAAGAGTCATCATAGAGCTGCTGGAGGCAAAAAGGCTAGTGGGGGAGATGCTCCTACTGGTATTGTATGTTTCAAGTGTGGCAAGGCTGGCCACAAGAGTTTCATGTGCAAGTCTGATGAGAGGGTTTGTTACCGTTGTGGTAAGGCGGGTCATGTAGCGGCTGTGTGTGGGCGCAAGGACATGGTGTGTTTCAACTGTGGTGAGTCTGGGCATATCAGCGCGAAGTGTTCAAAGCCGAAGAAAGAAAGGTCCAGTGGGAAAGTGTTCGCATTGGCCGGAGAGGAGCCTGCTGAGAATGATGGTCTCATTAGAGGTACTGCTACATTCCTGGTACTCCTCTGAAATATCTTATTGATACTGGTGCTAGCCATTGTTTTATCTCTGTTGATTGTTGTAAAAGATTGGGCCTTGTTTTGTCTGCTATGTGTGGAGATATGGTTGTCGACACTCCTGCTAAGGGGTCGGTGACAACTTCCTTGGTGTGTTCTCTGTGTCCCTTGTCGATCTTCGGCAGGGACTTTGTCGTGGATTTGGTTTGCTTGCCGCTGAAAGGATTGGACGTAATCTTGGGCATGGACTGGTTAGAGCATAACCATGTCCATATCAACTGTCGTAGCAAATCGGTTAGTTTCGGAGAGGAAGATTCTGTTCTGTTATCCGCTAGTCAGTTGAAGAGGTTGATGAAGGAAGGAGTTCAGCTATTTTCGTTGATGGAATCATTGTCTGCTGAGAGTCAGGCTGTCATTGAAGAATTGCAGGTGGTGCGCGAATTTCCAGATGTTTTTCCTGATGAGATCCCTAGTGTTCCACCTAAGAGGGAAGTGGAGTTTTCCATTGATCTTGTACCTGGTACGAGGCCTGTGTCTATGGCACCGTACAGGAAGTCGGCGTCAGAATTGTCAGAGTTGAAGAAGCAACTTGAAGATCTGCTTGAGAAGAAGTTTGTTAGGCCGAGTGTATCGTCGTGGGGAGCTCCTGTGTTGCTAGTAAAGAAGAAAGATGGAAGCATGAGGCTGTGTGTTGATTATAGGCAGCTGAATAAGGTGACCATTAAGAACAAGTATCCACTGCCGAGGATAGACGATTTGATGGATCAGTTGGTGGGTGCTCGAGTGTTCAGCAAGATTGATTTGAGGTCAGGTTACCACCAGATCAAGGTGAAGGATGAAGATGTTTAGAAGACTGCTTTCAGGACGAGGTGTGGGCATTATGAGTATTCGGTGATGCCGTTCGGTGTCACTAACGCGCCGGGTGTATTTATGGAGTACATGAATCGTATATTCCATACTTACTTGGATCGGTTCGTAGTTGTGTTCATTGACGACATCCTAATTTATTCGAAGTCGGAGGAAGAGCATGCAGAGCATTTGAAATTAGTATTGGAGGTCCTGAGAGAGAGGAGGTTGTATGCCAAGTTGTCTAAATGTGAATTCTGGTTGTCAGAAGTGAGTTTTCCGGGTCACATCATTTCTGGTAGTGGTATTGCTGTGGATCCTTCTAAGGTTGATGCTGTGATGCAGTGGGAAAGTCCGAAGTCGGTTACGGAGATTAGAAGCTTCTTAGGGTTGGCTGGTTATTACAGAAGGTTCATCGAAGGTTTTTCTAAGTTGGCCCTTTCGTTGACACAGTTGACTTGTAAGGGTAAGGCTTTTGTGTGGGATGCTCGTTGTGAGGAAAGTTTCCTTGAGTTGAAGAAGAGGTTGATGACGTCTCCTGTTTTGACGTTGCCAAAACCAGAAGAACCGTTCGTGGTGTATTGTGATGCTTCGAAGATGGGTCTAGGTGGCGTGCTTATGCAAGATGGGAAGGTGATTGCTTATGCGTCGAGGCAATTAAGGGTTCATGAGAAGAATTATCCAACGCATGATTTGGAGTTGGCCGCAGTAGTCTTCGTGTTGAAGGTTTGGAGGCACTATTTGTATGGTTCCAGATTTGAGGTGTTCAGTGATCATAAGAGTCTGAAATATTTATTTGACCAGAAGGAGCTGAATATGAGGCCGCGAAGGTGGTTGGAATTGTTGAAAGACTGTGATTTCGGTTTGAACTATCATCCGGGCAAAGCTAATGTCGTGGCTGATGCTTTGAGCCGGAAGTCTTTGCATATGTCGGCAATGATGGTCAAAGAGTTAGAATTGATTGAGGAATTCAGAGATCTAAGTCTGGTTTGTAGGACGACACCTCATAGTGTCAAGCTGGGAATGTTTAGGATCGATAATGATTTTCTGGGCAGCATCGGAGAGGCTCAGAAATCAGATGTTAAGTTGGTGGATTTAATGAATGGGATTGGTCAATCTGAGAATGAAGATTTCAACTTGGATTCCCAAGGTGTGTTGAGGTTCCGTGGTAGGATCTGCATTCCGGATGATGTAGAAATGAGGAAAACAATTTTGGAAGAGGGTCACCAAAGTAAGTTGAGTATTCATCCTGGAGCGACAAAGATGTATCAAGACCTGAAGAAGATGTTTTGGTGGCATGGTATGAAGAGGGATGTAGCACAATTTGTGTATGTCTGTTTGACTTGTCAGAAGTCGAAGGTGGAGCATCAGAAGCCTGCTGGATTGATGCAACCGTTGGAAATTCCAGAGTGGAAGTGGGATAGCATTTCGATGGATTTTGTGACGAGATTGCCAAATACAGTTAGAGGTCACTATGCTATTTGGGTGATCGTTGATAGGCTAACGAAGTCTGCTCACTTTGTTCCTATTAATATCACTTATCCGGTGTCGAGGTTGGCAGAAGTTTATGTCAAAGAAATTGTGAAGTTGCATGGTGTTCCGAAGAGTATTGTTTCAGATAGAGATCTGAGGTTCACTTCAGATTTCTGGAAGAGTTTGCAAGAAAAGTTGGGATCTAAGCTGAAGTCGAGTTCGGCGTATCATCCTCAGACAGATGGTCAGTCAGAGAGAACAATTCAGTCATTAGAAGATTTGTTGAGGGCTTGTGTTTTGGAACAAGGAGGTTCGTGGGATTCCTACCTTTCGATGATTGAGTTCTCGTACAACAATAGTTACCATTCTAGCATCGGAATGGCACCTTTTGAGGCATTGTATGGTCGGAAGTGTAGAACCTCGCTGTGTTGGTATGAGTCTGGAGAGAGTGTGGTGCTTGGACCTGAAATTGTTCGGGATACAACCGAGAAGATAAAGTTGATCCGTGAGAAGATGAAGGCTTCGCAGAGTCGTCAGAAGAGTTATCACGACAAGAGGAGAAAATATTTAGAATTCCAGGAAGGTGAGCATGTATTTTTGAGAGTCACTCCAGTGACCGGTGTTGGCCGTGCTTTGAAGTCGAAGAAGCTCACTCCTAGATTCATTGGTCCTTATCAGATTTCCGAGAGAGTTGGGAATGTGGCGTATAGAGTGGCTTTACCGCCAAATCTTTCGAATTTGCATGACGTGTTTCATGTGTTGCAACTTCGGAAGTATGTTTCGGATCCATCTCATGTGATCCACATGGATGATGTGGAGGTGCGGGATAATCTCACGGTGGAGACTATGCCTGTGCGGATTGAAGATCATTAGGTGAAAGTGTTAAGAGGCAAGGAAGTTGCATTGGTGAAGGTGGTCTGGCTAGGAGCTGCCGGTGAGAGCATGACTTGGGAGTTGGAGAGCAAGATGCGGGAGTCCTATCCAGAGCTGTTTGATTCAGGTGAGTTTTCGAGGACGAAACATTCTAAGTGGGGGAGAGTTGTAACGCCCAAATATTTAACTAAATTATTTAATTAAATATTTAGGTATTCAATTATTTATTTATTTATTTAATTGGTATAATTAAATTTTAAGTTATATTAAGGTGTGGTATTTCATTAGGAAGTGGTGGCACTAATTAAATCGGGCTTGAGCTGAAGGAAAGCCCGCGATCCAGATCCACTAACCTAGGCGCATACTTAAGCCTAAAAATTAGAGTTTGGCTCATTTGTGCAAAAAAGAAAGAAATTGCAAAGAGGAGAGAAAGAGAGAAGGAGGGGCGGCGATTTCAAGAGAGGAGGAGAAGGGGGGTTTCGCAAATTCTAGGAGAAGAGAAGAGAAGCTGTGTTGCTGTGTTCTGTTGGTGACTTTCTCTCCAGGGTATTCTAATCCAAATAGTTAAGGTAAGGGTGAGACCTCTCTTTCACTATAATGGTGGGTATGATGGGTATTAGGGTGGGGGCTTAGACCTATGATGCCTAGATTCGATTTTTGATGTTAAATTGATGATAGATATAACATGACTTTGTTAATTGAAATGTTGGCTTGATTTGGTGATTGTTGCAACCCTAGGAATTTAGTGTTCATAGGTGTTGATATGAATTGCATGCTAGGTGTTTGACAAATTGTATTTTTATGTTGTGAATGACAATTCATGGTTATTGGTATTGGTGGTTGGAAAATTGGTGATTTGAATTGGTGCGAAATCGAAAATAATGACCCTAGGGCGCCATGGGCGCCATTTGTCTTAGTGCTGTTTTTGGCGCCCTATGCCTGGGCGCCGTGCATGTCCATATTACCTGGTGTTTCAGTTGTTGTTTTTGGCGCCCAGTGCATGGGCGCCGTGTCTGGGTGTGTCTCGTGTGCCAATGTGCAATGTTCGGTGTTCCTGTGTTTGGCGCCCTGGGTGTGGGCGCCGTGTGCCAAGTTGTTGTGTTGCTGTTTTTGGCGCCCTGGGTGTGGGCGGCGTGTGCCAGGGTGTGTGGGTGTGTGGCTGTGCGTGGGTGTGTGTGTTGTTGTGTCTTGGCGCAGGGGCGCCTTGGCGCCTTGTGCCAGGGCGCCTTGGCGCCTTGTGCCAGGGCGCCAGAATCCTGCTGTGTTGCCTGTTGCTGGCGCAGAGGGGCGCCAAGGGCGCCAATGTTGCTACCCGCACCAGTTTTGGTGTTGCGCCCTGTTGCTGGGGCAGAGGGGCGCCAAGGGCGCCAATGTTGCTGCCCGCGCCAGTTTTCTGTGTTGCTTGTTCCTGCTAGGCGCCCAGCGCCTGGGCACCATTTTCAGGATGTTCCTCAAATTTTTCCCGGTTTTGTTTTTGACATATCTTTTGACTCGGGTGTCCGTTTTAAGTGTTTCAAAGTGCGTTGTGAAGCTTAATCTGGTTCCTACTGTTATATTCTACTTTGAGGTAAAAATTGTTATTTTTCAGATAGTTTCTGGGCGCCTCAAGTGGCTGTCCCCGGTGGTCGTTGTTGTTGGCGTTGTAAAACTATTTCAGTGTTTAAAACCCCTTTTGGTGTCCTTTTTGGTGTCGTGAGAAGGAGTAAAACCCTTCGATGTAATCGGTAATATTAGTGTCCCGGTGTCAATAATGATGTGTTGATGTTTTTTTTGACGATAATGCCCCTTGTGGCTATTACTTTGATTGACGATGGTATTGATGATGAATAAAAGTTGTGGTTCTATAAGTGACGATGATGCCATAAAGGCTATTAACGACGATGATGTTAATGACGATGAATGTTAGTGGCAAATATACGTGTAACGATAACTTGACAGGTGATGTGCCTTCCATTGGCAAATTGGTAAGTCATGGGTCGTTAAGTTGACTGTGCTTGTATGGGACTGTCTCTGGTGCATGTCATGGTGTCTCATACATCTCATGTGCATAAACAAGTGACGATGATGCCATAAAGGCTATTTAGTGACGATGATGCCATAAAGGCTGTTTAGTGACGATGATGACAGGTACCACATGCATAAGCCCGTTGCGATGGGTTGCATTTCATACATGTTCATGACATTGTGATGACTTGCAGTGATGACTGATTTGATGTTGCGATGTGGTTTATATAGCGTTGTAGCTCCAGCATAATACTTATCATATGCACTATTATATTGTTAGATGAACTCACCCTTTCTGTTTGAATGTTACCCCTATGCGGTAACGTGCAGGTGATCTCGAGTGAAGGCTTAGGTACCTTCGCTAGCTGAGTCTGGTCGTCTGCTCTGATACGTAGCACTCAGTGGGGGGGTGAACCTTAGTTTTTATGATTATTGAACTGTTGTAGTTGATTTTTTTTATGGCTTTCCGCTGCGTAGATGCTGAGTTTTTATCATGTTGATTGAATTGACCGTTTTGAGCTCACCCCGGTGGTGATGTGCTATGTATCGCATTATTATCGACAATGAACTATTTTATATTGATGCATGATGTGGTGTGATTTATGTGTGACATCCCGTGTGGTGAAAGATTGGTTATTTTTAAAGAAAAAAAAAGAAACTCTGATTTTTTTAGTAAATAAATTACCGGGTAGAAAAGGGGTGTTACACTCAGCTTTGCACGCATTACTCTTATGCCACATCTGAAACACACAATACCAGCCTGAGCATCTCCCCCACTAGTCCTCTTGCCATCAGCAACTCTCGACTTACCCTTACCGGCAGGAGCATCATACGGCTTACCACGATTCTGAGGCTTGCCCCTCTTCTCATTAATAATCTTATAATGCGCATTGTTCTCCTCTTCATAGATTCTGCAGCTATCAATTAAATCAGCAAAAACACGGATCTTCTGATATCTAATGGCCTTCTTGATCTCTGATCGCAGCCCATTCTCAAACTTGATACACTTCGAAAATTCAGCAGTTGCTTCACTGTAGTGCGGATAAAACTTAGCCAATTCCACAAACTTAGCAGCATACTTAGTAACCGACAGGTTTCCTTGCTTCAACTCAAGGAACTCAATTTCCTTCTTACCCCGAACATCCTCCGGATAATTGATAGCCTCGCAAGTGCACGAGTCGTATCGCGTAATAAAAGAGTTATCGATCCACAGGGAGAGCCTAGGTGAATACCAATCTAATTTTTCAAAGTTGATTAACTGAAAAGAAAGTGTTTTTAGAAAGAAGGAATGTTTTAGTAAAGTCTACTCACTCATGATCATTGTAGACAAAAGAGGGGAAAAGAAAATAAGAAAAGAAAACATAAAGTTTAAATAGCGAGAAAATAAAAGAAAGCGGTAAAGTGCAAAATTATAAATAGCGGAATTGTAAATGACAAGAAAGTAAATTGCTTGAAAAGTAAATTGCTAGTAATTTACTTGACTTGCCAGTAATTTACTTGACTTGCCAGTAGTTTACTTGACTTGGAAATTTAAAGGGCAAAAAAGTAAATAACAAGGAAAATAAAAGAGCGAAAAAGTAAAGAGCGAAAAGTAAAGAGCGAGAAATTAAATAGCAATGAAAGTAAATGACTTGGAAAATAAAAGGGCAAGAAAGTAAATAGCAGGGAAAATAAAAGAGCGAAAAAGTAAAGAGCGAAAAGTAAAGAGCGAGAAAGTAAAGAGCGAGAAATTAAATAGCAATGAAAGTAAATGACTTGGAAAATAAATAGCAAGAATTTAAAGGGCAAGAAAGTAAATAAACAAGAATCATAAAAAGCATGAAGAGTAAATTGAAGTCATGAATAATTTGAGAGCCTTTGTCATTGATTTTCTAACAAAATTCAAGCTTAGGTACAAGTGAGGATCAAGCCTCTATTTATAGGAAAATATGAGGGGCAAAATGGTCCAAAAGAGGAAAAAGTGGCAAATCAAGTTGGCCAAGGGAGTCATCAAAGAGCCATCCTCAAGTGGACAATGCACATGAGCAAGTGGTCAAAGCACATGGTCATCAAAAAGTGGGCAAAAATATCCAACAACAAGTGGGCAAGGTAATTTCGACTGATGCAGCAGAAATCTGGATAGCAGAAGCAGGCACAGTCGAAATCTGGATAGCAGAAGCAGCCACAGTCGAAATCTGGATAGCAGAAGCAGTCGAAATCTGGAAGACAGATGCAGTCGAATTCTGGAAGACAGATGCAGTCGAATTCTGACAGATGCAGTCGAAATCTGGAAGACAGATGCTGTCGAATTCTGGCCTGCTGAGACAGATGCTGTCGAATTCTGAGAGATCCAGTCGAATTCTGGGAGATCCAGTCGAATTCTGGGAGATCCAGTCGAAATCTGGAAGATGCAGTCGAATTCTGACCTGCTGAGACTTAGGCAGCCCAAATTGCTTCAAAATAAAACCTGAAGATAAAAAGTAAACATTTGCAGTAAAATAGAACAAAAATATAATTAAAATACTAAAAAGACTTAATAAAATAACTATTAAAAAGACTCTAAAAATAGACTTATCAAACTCCCCTATGCTTGAACCTTTGCTTGTCCTCAAGCAAAAGCAGTGTAAATCTTTAGGCCAATTCTGAAGGAAAATTATTTTCATATCGAAAACCTTAAGTGAACTGTGGGGCAATTCTAACACTTTGGTTTGAGAGCTACTATTTTTGGGCTTCTTGTGGAATTGGGAGACAAATATAAAGTATCAATACATTAGAGAGGATATCCATGTCATCATAGAACCGGTTCCCCAGCATTCTTAAGCTTGGGTCCTCCATTTACTAAGACCGGGTCTCAAAGGAGGGTCTTTATACGTTGGGTATTCAAGCATTTTTTTCTTTTCTTTTTGATTTTATATGCTAACCATTCATTTTGACATTTAAAATGTACCAATTTTTGCATTTTGAATTGGTTTTGCATATATACATATATATAATTTTTTTTTTTTTTTTTGAATACCCCAACTCAGACGTTTTTCTCCAGTAACCGCGCATCTAGTAAATGTCACCAAGAGAACCAGGTTACTAGCTTCTTTTCAGTCCCTCTATTTGTATTAATAACTGAAAATAGTCTCAATAGTGTGTGTGTGAAAAAGCCCTAGAAGTAGAAATCGAACCATGATACAATTTTTGTTGTTCCCAACCAGTCTGCCTAGATGATTGCTTAATGAAAAATTGAAAAATTATTTTTGTCCAGAAAAGGCTTATCTAAAACATACTTTAGGGTTCACAAAGTTTCGTGATGGAGGGAGCAGATACAACTCAAAGTAAAAAAAGATAAAAACTTGGCAAAGCAATAAAGACATTCCTAATAAAAGCAATAAAATACCCCCCCATGCTTGGACTAGGCATTGTCCTCAATGATTTTTCAATAGAACAAAAGGGGTTAGGAGAGCTCACCTGGCTGTCTGGTTCAGGATACTCGGCCTTGGGGTATTTTATTTTTCAACAAATTGAAAAATACATTAAGCCGTGGGTTGCCTCCCACGCAGCGCTCTTTTAACGTCACTAGCTTGACGGTCAAAAAGAATTTTTCAATTGGGATCGTGTAGAACTAAACTAGTTCCTTTCTCAATTGGGTCACCAATTAAATAATTTTTCAACCTTTGACCATTGACTTTAAACGATCCAGTTTTCTCGCTCCAGATCTCTACAGATCCGAAGGGGTAAACCTTACGGATTTCAAAAGGACCGTACCATCTCGATTTTAGTTTTCCTGGGAAAATTTTTAGTCTGGAGTTAAATAGTAACACCAGATCACCCTCCTTGAATTCTCTACGAATAATACGCTTATCATGCCAATTTTTTGTTCTTTCTTTGTAAAGTTTGGCATTCTCATAAGCATCCATTCGCAGTTCTTCCAATTCGTTTAGTTGGAGTTTTCTTTTTTCTCCGGCTAATTCCATGTTCAGGTTAAGGCGTTTAATTGCCCAGTAAGCTTTGTGCTCTAGCTCTACCGGAAGGTGGCAAGACTTCCCACAAATTAATTTGAAAGGAGTCATTCCTATGGGAGTCTTGTACGCAGTCCGATAAGCCCAGAGAGCATCATCAAGCTTTACCGACCAGTCTTTCCTTGAAGTCGAAACAGTTTTTTCTAAAATACTTTTAATTTCTCTGTTCGATACCTCAACCTGACCGCTTGTTTGAGGGTGATAAGGCGTTGCAATTTTGTGCCTTACTCCAAACTTTTGCAGTAACATTTCAAAATGTTTTGAGATGAAATGGGATCCTCCGTCGCTTATGACGACACGAGGGACCCCGAATCTTGGAAAAATTATTTTTTTGAAAAGTTTTATGACTACCTTTGCATCGTTTGTAGGAGAAGCAATGGCTTCGATCCATTTTGACACATAGTCAACGGCTACCAGAATATATTGGTTTCCAAAAGAAGAAGGAAACGGTCCCATGAAATCGATACCCCAGACGTCGAAAATTTCAACCTCTAAGATATTATTTAAGGGCATTTCATTTCTTTTTGAAATATTTCCGGTGCGTTGACACTGGTCGCATTTAGAAATGAATTGATGCGCGTCTTTAAAAAGGGACGCCCAATAAAAAACAGATTGAAGAATTTTTGTAGCAGTTTTTGAAGAACTGGCATGGCCGCCATAGGAAGAAGAATGACAATGGTATAGAATGTTACTTACCTCTTCTTCCGGAATGCATCTTCTGAACACCCCATCAGCTCCCCTTTTAAAAAGCAGCGGCTCGTCCCAGTAATACTGTTTGAGATCATGGAAGAATTTCTTCTTCCGCTGATAATTTAAATCTGGGGGGAGTACTCCTGCTACAAGGTAGTTTACAAAATCTGCATACCATGGTGCTTCAGATTTGATCAATGAGAAGAGTTGATCATCCAGAAATGTATCATTAAGCGGCAACTCTTCTTCTTTTGTTCCTTGTAGACGGGACAAATGATCAGCCACGACATTTTCAACGCCTTTTTTATCCCTTATTTCAAGATCAAATTCTTGTAGGAGTAAAACCCATCGGATCAATCTCGGCTTGGCATCTTTTTTGTTTAACAAATATTTTATGGCCGAGTGATCAGTAAAAATGATGATTTTTGAACCTACCAGATATGATCGAAACTTATCAACGGCAAAAACTACCGCCAATAATTCTTTTTCAGTTGTGGCGTAATTCATTTGTGCCTCGTCTAAGGTCCTGCTTGCATAGTATATGGCATGCAATTTTTTTTCTTTTCTTTCTCCCAGGACTGCCCCAACTGCATAGTCGCTTGCATCGCACATTATTTCAAACGGAAGATTCCAGTCTGGTGGCTGTATGATCGGGGCAGTAACTAAAGCTTTTTTCAACCTGTTAAAAGCTTCAAGACAAAGATCGTTAAAAATAAATGCTGCTTCCGTAAGGAGCAGACTTGTCATAGGTTTTGAAATTTTTGAAAAGTCTTTTATGAACCGACGGTAGAAACCCGCATGGCCTAAAAAGCTTCTCACCTCTTTTACAGTGGTGGGAGGTAGCATTTTTTCAATCACTTCAATTTTTGCACGGTCTACCTCAATACCTCTATGAGAAATTAAGTGCCCTAGGACAATTCCTTCATTAACCATGAAATGACACTTTTCCCAGTTTAGAACTAGGTTCACCTTCTCACACCTTTCTAAGACTTTTTCCAGATTGGCTAAACAGTTTTCAAAATTTGACCCATGGACGGAAAAATCATCCATAAACACTTCCATTATGTTTTCAACAAAGTCTGAGAATATGGACATCATACACCTTTGAAAGGTAGCGGGAGCATTACATAGACCAAAGGGCATCCTTCTCTAGGCATAAGTGCCAAAAGGACATGTGAAAGTTGTTTTTTCTTGGTCGCTAGGGTGGATGGGAATTTGGAAAAATCCCGAATAACCATCCAAGTAGCAGAAATGTGAGTGCCGCGCTAACCTTTCTAGCATTTGATCAATGAACGGGAGAGGGATGTTTCAAATTTGCATTTACAATTACTGGAAAAGTAGAATTAGGGCCAAGAAACTCATACCTGAGAGATGATGGTAAGGGCTTCAGTTCTATTTTTGGTGTTTCTTTTGGGAGAGGTCGAGGTTTCTCCTCACCCAAAGTTTCAGTACCCAATTCTTTTGATGGTGGATTTTCATCCAAAAGTTTTATGTAGAATTGGGTTTCCCCTGCTGCATTTGTATTTGTGTTGCCTAAAAGGCAATCTTCCAGACTATCTTGTGAAGATGATGCTAAAGAGCACTCTCGCACGCAATAGTCTACAATGTCAATCCTGCAGCATGAGTCTTTTACAGATGGACTTTTCATGAAGTTTGAAACTTCAAACTCAACCTTTTCATCCCCCACATTAAAAACCAACTTACCGTTTTTCACGTCAATTATTGCCCCTGCAGTAGCTAAAAAAGGCCTCCCTAGAAGAATAGGAATTTGGGAGTCTTCTTCAATTTCCATTACAACAAAGTCCACCAGTATAAAAGTTTGCCCTACCTTGATAGGGATATCCTCTAAGATTCCAGTGGGGTATTTAACGGAACGATCTGCCAACTGTATTGTCATTTTTGTGGGTTTAAGTTCGCCTATCCCTAGTCTATTGCAAAGAGAAAGAGGCATCAAACTTACACTGGCTCCTAGATCGCACATCGCTCTGTTTATAGTTTCACTTCTAATCACACAAGGTATGGAAAAACTACCTGGATCTTTGAGTTTTTGTGGCAGCTTGTTCTGGATAATTGCACTACATTCCTCTGTTAATGCAATCGTCTCATAGTCGTCTATTTTTCTTTTCTTGGATAAAATTTCTTTTAAAAATTTAGAATAAGACGGCATTTGAGACAATGCATCAGTGAAAGGAACGTTGATGTAAAGCTTTTTAAGCAAGTCGACAAACCTTTTGAATTGCTCGTCAATTTTGTTTTTTGCAAATCTTTGGGGGAAAGGAATGGGTGGTTTGTATGGTGGAGGGGGGATGTGTGGTTCTTCTCTTTCTTTTTCTGGTTCTTTCCCTTTTTCTTTCTCTTCTAGCTCACCTGGTAAATTATGTTTTTCACTCACAGTTTTTTCTTGGTTTGCTCTTGGTTCCTCTAATTGTTTTCCGCTTCTAAGGGTGACGGCATTTATTTGGCCTTTTGGATTTTGTTCTGGTTGCCCAGGAAATACCCCTGAAGTCTTAGAGGATGAAGCTACCTGTGTTGCCACTTGAGTTATTTGATTTTCAAGCATTTTATTATGAGTGGAAATAGAGTCGACTTTTGATACTAATTTGATAAGTGTGTCATTCAAATAACCAGTTTGATTTTTGAATTCTTCATTTTGTTTTGTTTGAGATGACACAAATTTTTCCATCAAAAATTCCAAGTTCGACTTTTGCGGGTTGTTTTGTGGGTTGTTAAAAACCCTTTGATTTTGAAAGACAGGAGGTGGTCTAGGTGCTGGATTGGGTGGAGGATTTTTATAAGAAAAATTTGGATGATTCCTCCACCCAGGATTATAAGTATTTGAAAACGGATCTTCCTTTTGAGCATAATTAATATGCTCGTTTCCAGCACTAGATGCCTCAAGCTGGTATTCAGCTCCAATATGGCCAACAACCCCACATAATTCACATGGTGGAGTAATAGGAGAAGAAGTTTGTGAGACGGCACTTACATTTAATTTTTCAAATTTTTGAAAAAGTGCGTCCACTTTTGAGGAAAGATGATCAACAGCAGATATTTCATACTTACCTGACTCTTTTGATGTGGCTGGTTTATTTGTTATGGCTCGCTCACTTGTCCACTGACAAAGGTTTTGAGCCATATCTTCAACGAGTGCATAAGCTTCGGTAAAATTTTTGTTCATTAAAGCTCCACCTGCAGCTGCATCAATAGTCATTCTTGTTGCATATTGTAATCCATTATAAAAAGTGTGAACAACAAGCCATTTCTCTAGTCCATGATGGGGGCATAGCCTTAACATTTCTTTGAAACGTTCCCAAGCATCATAAAGAGATTCCCCGTCATTTTGAGAAAATCGAGTAATTTGATTTCTCATTTGAGCTGTCTTACTCGGGGGAAAGAATTTAGCAAGAAAAGCTTGTTTTAGCTGGTCCCAGCTGGTAATGGATTCCGAAGGCAAAGAATGTAGCCATGCTCTAGCTCTATCCCTTAATGAAAAAGGGAAGAGTTTTAGTCTTATGGCATCCGGAGGTACCCCGTTTAATTTGAGAGTTCCACAGTATTCAAGAAAAATTGAAATATGAAGATTTGGGTCCTCCGTGGGAGAACCAGAAAATTGGTTTTGTTGTACCATCGAAAGCAGAGATGTTTTGAGTTCAAAATTATTTGCTTCCACATTTGGATGTACAATGGCAGCCGATGGCTCTGCTGAAGGTGTTGCGTACTCTTTGAGAGCACGATTTTCATTAGCCGCCATTTGGTTATCGGGAATTTCTCTCCTCCTTCTATGTAAGAACCTTTCGATTTCGGGAATTTGTTGAACAGTTTCACCGAAACTTCTGGTTCTTCGCATTCGAGGGACAAGAGAAGAAAAAGTAAAAATAAAGAAAATAAAATTTCAGTCTAACCGGTTTCGAAAAACTTAATCAATATCACTGCCTCCCCGGCAACGGCGCCAAAAACTTGATAGCCTCGCAAGTGCACGAGTCGTATCGCGTAATAAAAGAGTTATCGATCCACAGGGAGAGCCTAGGTGAATACCAATCTAATTTTTCAAAGTTGATTAACTGAAAGAAAGTGTTTTTAGAAAGAAGGAATGTTTTAGTAAAGTCTACTCACTCATGATCATTGTAGACAAAAGAGGAGAAAAGAAAATAAGAAAAGAAAACATAAATTTTAAATAGCGAGAAAATAAAAGAAAGCGGTAAAGTGCAAAATTATAAATAGCGGAATGGTAAATGACAAGAAAGTAAATTGCTTGAAAAGTAAATTGCCAGTAATTTACTTGACTTGCCAGTAATTTACTTGACTTGCCAGTAGTTTACTTGACTTGGAAATTTAAAGGGCAAAAAAGTAAATAACAAGGAAAATAAAAGAGCGAAAAAGTAAAGAGCGAAAAGTAAAGAGCGAGAAATTAAATAGCAATGAAAGTAAATGACTTGGAAAATAAAAGGGCAAGAAAGTAAATAGCAGGGAAAATAAAAGAGGCGAAAAAGTAAAGAGCGAAAAGTAAAGAGCGAGAAAGTAAAGAGCGAGAAATTAAATAGCAATGAAAGTAAATGACTTGGAAAATAAATAGCAAGAATTTAAAGGGCAAGAAAGTAAATAAACAAGAATCATAAAAAGCATGAAGAGTAAATTGAAGTCATGAATAATTAGAGAGCCTTTGTCATTGATTTTCTAACAAAATTCAAGCTTAGGTACAAGTGAGGATCAAGCATCTATTTATAGGAAAATATGAGGGGCAAAATGGTCCAAAAGAGGAAAAAGTGGCAAATCAAGTTGGCCAAGGGAGTCATCAAAGAGCCATCCTCAAGTGGACAATGCACATGAGCAAGTGGTCAAAGCACATGGTCATCAAAAAGTGGGCAAAAATATCCAACAACAAGTGGGCAAGGTAATTTCGACTGATGCAGCAGAAATCTGGATAGCAGAAGCAGGCACAGTCGAAATCTGGATAGCAGAAGCAGGCACAGTCGAAATCTGGATAGCAGAAGCAGTCGAAATCTGGAAGACAGATGCAGTCGAATTCTGGAAGACAGATGCAGTCGAATTCTGGAAGACAGATGCAGTCGAATTCTGACAGATGCAGTCGAAATCTGGAAGACAGATGCTGTCGAATTCTGGCCTGCTGAGACAGATGCTGTCGAATTCTGAGAGATCCAGTCGAATTCTGGGAGATCCAGTCGAATTCTGGGAGATCCAGTCGAATTCTGGGAGATCCAGTCGAAATCTGGAAGATGCAGTCGAAATCTGACCTGCTGAGACTTAGGCAGCCCAAATTGCTTCAAAATAAAACCTGAAGATAAAAAGTAAACATTTGCAGTAAAATAGAACAAAAATATAATTAAAATACTAAAAAGACTTAATAAAATAACTATTAAAAAGACTCTAAAAATAGACTTATCAATAATACTTCCTCAGAAACTCCCTACGGAACACATCCCAAGTGACCTCTTCACCTATAGCTACCAACCTTTGACTAGTCTCTAGCCACCAGTCATCAGCCTCTTCTGCCAACATATGAGTACCATAACGAACCTTCTGCGCTGGAGTGCAGTCCATCACACGGAAGATCCTCTCCATCTCCTTCAGCCAAGCCAAGGCTCCATCAGGATTATACTTGCCGTTGAAAGTAGGCGGATTCTCCCTTTGAAAGGTCGCCAAACTACGAGACCCAGCATTCTCACCAGCATTTTGCTCACCCTCCACGGCCTGAGCCATAGCAGCCAACGCAGCAGCAATAGCAGCATCGTTCCTTCCAGCCATCTCAACTAGTCACTACAGCATAAACAACAGTTAGAACTATTTGACAATACTTGATCGTCAATGACACAATAACTTGACAACTTGGCCGGACAGACCGAAACTGCTTTGATATCACTAATGTAACACCCCATTTCTACCCGGTAAAATAATACGAAAATATCAGAGTTCATAAAAATCTTTTTGAACGCACAATGGAGTGCCACATTTGCTTCGTGAAAACAACAAACAATATTAATTCGCTTTTGAAAATAGTTATATAAAACTTTTGGATGAACTGGTAAAACAACGTTTTAGTCCTCCAATTAATTCATCTTCGTAATTACGCAACGGATTCACAACAAGTCAATTAAAATCATCGTGCGTCTTAACAACTCAAGACAGCTCATAAAACATCAAAATAGCAACAAACAGCTTAAAGATCCAACAACGAAATAACAAAGCAAATAACATTAAAACGTGTGTTCGTTCCCCACGAGTGTTACATATCAGAGCGACGACACCGACTCGATCAAACGAATGTGAACTGCCTTCATTCGGGATTACCTGCACGTTACCAACATTGGGGTAACATTTCAACAGAAGGGGTGAGATATCGCACTATATAATCAGACATATGAAAGACAATATGTAATTCAGGTCATAGCATCAATTCATCATTTAATCGGCAGTCAACATCGTCTCAATCACATAAGTATGCACATAATGCGAAATGTGACTCAACTCAGGGCCACTTCCCTATAATGCATGTGGTACCATAATCCAAACCCGTAAATAGGGGCATCAACATCGCAACATCGTCGTCGTGGTTTGAGCATAGCTCCATCGTAAAAATATGCTATGCATGCGACGCTATGTAAATGCACAAACAAATAACAACGGGTACATAGCAATCGCAACAACATCGGAAAACAACATTGGCCGTAGGCCGACAACACATCACCTGCCAATAAATAGAGGCAAATTCGTCTTCGTACAACCTTCGTCGTCAACAATTTACAACTTAGCAATTTTCAACATATTGGCAACATCGCAATATTTTAGCAACTTTCAACATTTTTAGCAACTTTGGGCCTAATCACATATTCAACATCGTTTTAATCAACAATCGTGAAATTCACATTTGGGCGGCCACACTTGGCGCCCTTGGCGCCCACTGCGCCAAGCAACACAATTGGCAGCCAGACTGGCGCCCATGGCGCCCAGCAGCACAACGGGCAGCCAAACTGGCGCCCTTGGCGCCCATGGCTCCCAGCAACGCAACACAGCACAAGGCAGCCTGATTTAGGCGCCCATGGCGCCCCTGCGCCAGACACAGCAACAGGCATCCAGAACATTGGCGCCCATGGCGCCCCTGCGCCAGACACAGCATGCAACAACAGAATTCGGGCAGCAAATCTTGGCGCCCTTAGCGCCCATGCGCCAGAATAACACAGCCATCGCAACAGGGCAGCCACAACTTTGGAAGGCGCCCAGCCACAGCAACAGCAACATTGGCGCCCATGGCGCCCTATGGACAGAAATTTTGGTTCAAATCATCAACGAGCAAGATCAATCATCAACAATCATGTCCAATCATTATCAATCATGTTCAACCATCATCAAATCACATTCATTCATCATCAATCAAATTCAATTCCTACAGCTAGGGTTTTCTAACTTAATCACCTAGGGTTCCATTAACCTTCCTACATAGAGCCATTCATACACCCAATTATAGAGGTAGAACCCCACCCTTACCTTAGCCTTTGGAGAATTCGAAACTTTGGCTTGCCCTAGCTCTTCTCCTCTTCTTCGCCGCGCCTCTCTCTTCTCTCCTCTCTAATCCTTATTTTTTGTTCCTTCTAAATGAGCAAAACCCTAAATAATGCCTTTTTATACTTAGTTAATTTTTTTGGGCTTTTCTCTTGGCTAATTCGAATACATCATGGGCCTCACTAACACTTTTCATTTTGCTACTCCCAACCCCAACAATAGGCCCACATATGCTAGCATTATTTTTATTTTATTATTTTTCTACCAATTAAATTCCCAAACAATTCAACTAAATAATTAATTAAATTCTAGGGCGTTACACGTACCTCCATGTGTGTTATGCGCGTCTGGTCGCGTTGCTCTTCTCTCTCAATTATCAAAGATCTCCCTTTTTGGTAATTCACGCTCTCTCTCTCTATCCGTTGTAGCTCTCCTTACCTTCCTTTCTTTATTAATTCTTTTTTCTTTTGTATGCGGCTCCTTTCGTTTCTTTTCTTCCTGTTCACGCTTTGGTCATGTTCCATTCCAATCACATAGGCCGTGGGCCTCTTTGCTATTGGGCTGATAACAAGCCAACTAAAAATTGGTTTTTATTTCTTCTTTTATTTTTGAGCCCATATATATATATATATATATATATATATATATATATATATATATATATATATATATATGTATTGAACTTTAAGTGGCATAAAATTGGACTTTTATTCTTTTTATCATTTTCTATCTTTCTGCAAAACAAGAGCAAATTAATTAGTAATTTATATTATTAATAATAACAGCTCTAAAAAATGACTCAAAAGTATCTCTAAAAATGCACTAAATTTGAGTTTATCATAGAGTCTGGAAAATAAGATATTAATAAAGAATAGAAGATAAGAATTAATTTGATTTAATGCACCTGTAACATATTTAAATTAATCTTTACATTATCTTCCCATTTTTCTGGCTTATACATGTATCTTAGCCCTATGTGTTTTTCTTTTGTATATTTCTTTGTATCGCTTAGATCCAGTCGAGGAGCCAGTTGAAGCAGATGGTGATGGTTTTCCTTCCACGCCGGGCATTGAAAGCATCAAGGATGCCGGTGCAACATGACGGAGGCGTCAGGTGTCTCGTTGAGAGAACATGTGTTTTGTTTTAGCTAGTGTGTCAGTCATTCGAGTTTCGCTAGTTAGTTATTTGGCTGACCTTGTTTTATATTCTTGTGCTCTGCTGTTTTGTAAAACTCTTATATATGTTTGAATGGTTTTAGCATAACCAAGTCTTTTTGTAAAACCTCTTAAAATTTTGTTTTATCTATGTGATGCATGTTCAGTTCTATATTTAAGTAAGGTATTAAATTTATCCATTTGAGATTAAGAAATTAAGTGCAATGGTTTACTATGATGAGGGCGAGGGTCGTCTCAGGTACAGTGTGGATTTATTGGATTAGATCGTGCTTACAGCCTTACATAACTCTTCGATGTTTGTTCTTGTCAATGGGAGTCCACCTGAAGACTTTCATATTCATAGGGGTCTTAAGCAAAGGGACCCCTTATCTCCTTTCCTTTTTCTCATTGCTGCAGAGGGTTTAACCGGGATGGTTCAGAGACTGGTGCGTGAAGGTTATTTTTAAGAGTTCAAGGTTAATAACAGTCTTAGTTTTTCACTATTACAATTCGCGGATGATACTATTTTGGTTGGCAAAGGTTCCTGGGATAATTTATGGAGTATAAAGACTATCTTCATAATCTTCGAACTTGTCTCATGGCTAAATGTGAATTTCCACCAGAGTTGTTTGTATGGCATTAATTTGAAATATGACTTTTTAGAGGCGGTAGGAACTTTAATGTCCTGCAGCTCCACTTCTATTCCTTTCAGATTTTTGATAAAGTGAGAAAGAGACCCTCTGTAGAGATCCTAGAAGAAGACATACTTGGGCTCCGATTGTGGATAAAGTGAGAAAGAGACTTTTGATGTGGAGTGGGAATTTCTTGCTATTGGAAGTAGAGTGACTCTCATAAACTCTATTCTCAATAGTATCCCACTCTATAAGTTCTCTTTCTTGAAGGCTCCCAACATTGTTATCCAAGAGCTCGTTAAGATTCAATGGGATTTCTTGTGGGGGGAGGGGGTAATAGAGAATGTCGAACAGTTTATTGGGTGTCTTGGGACAAAGGTGTGTAGACCCAAGAAGGATGGTGGTTTGGGGGTGAAGAACCTGGAAGCTTTCAATGTGGCTCTTCTGAGCAAGTCAAAATGGAGATGCATTAATGACAATAATGCTAGTTGGCGGCTACTTATCTCTCACCGATATGGAGATTTGCGATGTGCCTTCACTGGGGCTCTTACATATAATGGAAGCACTAAGGATTCTTTATGCTGGAGGGATTTATTTCTTTTGGGCATGGGGAATTAGATTGACTTTTGGTTTCACAAGTGGGCCAGTAATGAGACTTTTAAGGACTTTCTCCCTGGTCTTTTCCAGTTGGCAAAATTCAAAAATGGCAGTATTAGGGAGCACGGGTCTTGGATTGATAACACTTGGCACTAGAATCTCGAATGGGGATGTGATTTGAATGCCGAGGAGAGGGCTGATCATGACTTGCTTTTGGACATTCTAAATCCTTTTCATCCGAATGATTCCGAACAAGAACGGTTACAATGGACACTCGATAATTTCCATTATTTTATAGTTAAATCTTGTTATGCGCTTTTGCTAAGTTTCATGCAGCATGATAGGACGAATAGTGATACTCAAAGTGCATTAGATGACATGTGACAGCCCTCAATTCCCACGAAGGTGGGGGCTTTTGGTTGGAGACTGGTTTTGGGAAAGCTTCCAACTCGTGATGCTCTTATCTCTAAGGGTATTATTAGGGAACCTCATGGGTCGTGTTGTCCCTTTTGTTTTGGGCCGGATGAATCTATTCTTAATTTATCTTTTCTGTGTAGGTGCTCTCAGTCAGTTTGGAATACTATTCAGAATTGGGTGGGAAATGTGGTTATGGATTCTCTCGATGGTGTTGCGCAATTCAGAGCACATGGTCTGCAGTTGGATTCTAAAAAGGCCAGTAGACTGAAGTACTTGTTTTGGATGGCAGTCACGTAGTGTATTTTGGTTCATCGGAACTATATTCTCTTTAGAGCTCACATTTTTAATCCTCCATTGGTTGTCAATCATGGTAATACTATAACTTGGAGCTAGTTCATTAGCATAGGAGTTCGCAATTCAGCTTTTAAGATTACTGATTAGTAGAGAAATCATTTTGTTTGTACGAACTCTGTAATTTGATGTCTTGCCTCGTTCTTCCTAGGGTTCTCTTTTTCCTCTTTGGGTCTTTTTCCCATGGGGTTTTGGCCCAGGGAGGTTTTAATGAGGCCCCTTGTATTGGTATGGGTTGGGGTACCCCTAGTACTCCTTTTATTAATTTATATTTTGCTGATAAAAAAAAACAAGGCTTCAAGCTATAGCCTAACCTAAGAAGCACCGATGCCAAACAAAACGAGAAAGTGAAACCTTTGAAAGTTAGTTTAAAAACATGCTTGCTTGAGTCCATATAGGGCCTTAGTTAGTTTAAAAAAGGAACTAAGTCTCTCATACCAAGATCTAGGAGCTTACTTGAGTCCATATAGAACCTTAGTTAGTTTAAAAACATGGTTTGGTTTCTTTTGATCAATAAAGCTAGGAGGTTGGTGTACATACACCTCCTCATTTAGAAGACCATTCAGAAAGGCACTCTTTACATCCATTTGAAATAGTTTAAGGTTTTTGTGAGAACCATAGGAGAGAAGAATCCAAATAGCTTCTAATCTAGCAACAGGTGCAAAAGTTTCATCGTAATCAATACCTTCTTGATGATTGTATCCTCGAGCTACTGTTCTTGCCTTGTTTCTAACAACCTTACCACTTTCATCCATTTTGTTTCTGAATACCCATCTTGTTCCAATCACAGATTGATGTATACCTCATTTTTCTCAAACTGAGCAAGTTCTCCTTGCATAGCTTCAACCCAAGACACATATGATATGGATTCACTGATGTTTTTGGGTTCTATTTCTGAAATGAAAGCACTTTGAGAAGAATCCTTTGTAAAAGATCTTCTGGTTTTAAGGTTTCAGCAATTATTTGATCTTGTGGGTGATCTACCACCATTTTCCAACTTCTAGGCAACTCAGAAGCTTGTGTAGATTGGACTTGTGGATATTTTTGATTCTTAGAAGATTGAGGATTACTGCTTGATTCTTTCTTCTCAGTATTTTCTTTCTCCTTGTCATTTTCCTTTTCTGTCTCATCATCATCAGCTTCATCATCTCTTTCATATGTATGGTTAGCTTCAAGAAACATAACGTGTGTGCTTTCTTCCATTACTTTAGTTCTAAGGTTATAAACCCTATATGCTTTAGATTATGAAGAATAACAAAGAAATATAGTAGAAACAGATTTGGCATCAAATTTTCCTGAGTTATCTTTGTTGGTCAACACATAGCAGTCACAACCAAAGACATGAAAATAAGATATGATTGGTTTCTTTTGTTTCCAAAGTTCTTATGGGGCTTTCTCTAAGGTTTTTCTAATAGTGACTCTGTTCAGAATGTAGCAAGTAGTGTTGATTTCTTCTGCCCAAAAATATTTTTCAATCTTAGAATCATTTAGCAGGGTCCTAGCCATCTCTTGGAGAGTTTTATTTTTTCTTTCCAAGACTTCATTCTCTTGTGGAGTTCTAGGACAAGAAAATTTGTGTGACACACCATTTTCTTCAAAGAATTCCTTGAAGGAAATTTTTCAAATTCTCCTCCATGGTCACTTCTAACTGTAGTGATGTTACAACCAGCCTTATTTTGAACCTTTTTAAAAAATGTTTTAAAATCATTGAAAGCATCATCTTTGTTTTTCAAAATCAGCACCCATGTATACCTTGAATAATCATCAACAATCACAAAACCATATCTCTTTCCACCTAGACTTGCATGCTTTGTTGGACCAAACAAATCCATGTGGAGAAGTTCTAGAGGTCTTTGAGTAGATATCATGTTTATGGTTCTGAAAGATGATTTTACATGTTTCTCTTGGATACATGCTTCACATGATTTATCTTTCTCAAACTTGAACTTTGAAAGTCCTCTTACAAGGTCTAACTTAGATAACTCTGAAATTGTTCTCATACTGACATGACCAAATCTCCTATGCCATGTCCAATTGTCTTCTTCTTTTAAAATAAGACAAGTTTCACCAGGCAAATCATCAAGACACAAACTATATAGATTATTTGTTCTATGACCTTCAAAAATTGTTTTTCCAAAAACTAAACTATTTATATTGCATACATCAAATCTAAAGTTCACTTCATTTCCAGCATCACACAATTGACTCACAATGAGAAGATTGTGTTTCAAGCCTTCAACATATTGAACGTTTTGAATCTAAGCAGAGTTTATTTTACCTACTGTACCTATACATTTGATCCAGCCTTTGTCATCATTACCAAACATGACAAAGCCTCCATCAAAGCTCTCCATGGAGAGAAAATTATCTTTCTCCCCAGTCATGTGCCTTGAGCATCCAGTGTCTAAAAACCAGTCTTTTTCTTGATGCTAAGAGGCTCTCCCGATATTGTAGTTAACAAAGATTTAGGTACCCATTGTCTTTTGGGTCCTTGTTGGTTAGTTTGTTTCTAAAATCTGCCTTTTTACTTTTTGAAACAGTTTGAAATGTAATGTCCAACCTTTTTCTTGTAAATTTTTGCCTTCTCAAATGTAGTGGTACATACAAGCAACTCATGTGTCAAATCCCTTACTTTCCCTTTTAAAGCTTTGTTTTCATAAATAAGTTCCTCATTGGGATCTTTTGATTTATTAGTTAATTCATGTTCAGAAGCTTGTGATGCTCAGAGAGTTGAAAATGAGATTGCTGCTAAGTATGAATTGTTTTACACATTCTTCAATTTTGAGCTTTAAGCTCCTCATTTTCACTCTTTGAGTCACATAGTTATTGTTTGACAAGCATGCACTTTTGAGATAAGATATTTGAATCATAGAGCAAACTATCAAAAGATGATTCTATTTCTTTACAAGTATCACATCTATAGGGTTCAGAATCAGATACCTCATCTTGAATTGATCCTGCCATAAGACATAGATTTGCAGCTTCCCTTTCTGGTTCCGAGGAGGATTCATCTGAGTCATCCCACGTTGCCATAAGTGATTTCTTCTTTGAAGAATACCATCTGAATCCCTTTTTCTTTAGAAGAGGGCAATCTTGCTTTATATGACCAGGCTTTCTGCATTCATAGCATGTCATTTTTGATTTTTTTAAATCACCATTTGAGGTTTCTCTTTTGATTGAGAAAAAGCCTTCCCTTTTTTTCTGTTTGCAAACCACTTGTTCACTCTTCTTGATATTAACGACTATTCTTCTCCTTCAGAATCTTCTTCACTTTCTTCTTCTTCCTCTTCATCTGTTTCTTGTGAGGATTTCAAGACAGCTCCTTTTGCCTTTCTCCATGATGTGTTTCCATTCTTCTGAGAGGCTTTGAGAGAAATAGACTTGTTTTTCGTGGGATGAAGTTCTTCTTGCTCGTGTACTTTCTATGAGCCAAGCAAAACATCAATATCTAGAGTAGACAGGGTCTTGGCTTCCTCTATAGCAGTTACCTTTGGTCTCCAAGCTTTAGGTAGACAGCTGAGTAATTTTCTTACTTTCTCTAGGTTTGTGTAGGTCTTTCCCAGAGAACTCAAGCCATTTATCATAGTAGTGAATATGAAAGACATCTCATCAATTGATTCTTCTTCATTCATAGTGAACATTTCAAACTAACGAACTAGAATTCCAGTCTTGGCTTCCTTGATCTGATCAGTTCCTTCATGAGCAGTTTGTAGTGTGTCCCATATTTGTTTTGTATTTTCCTTACCAACCACTTTGTCATATTCATTTCTGCTCAAGGCACAAGTAATGTATTACTTTGCCTTTGAGTTTAGTAAGACTAGGCACTTGTCATCTTTGGTCCAAGTGTTTTTGGGCTTGTCAGCACTTGTTCCATCATCAAATGTGGCCTTTGGAACATATGGAACTTTCTCAATAATATCCCAAATGTCAGTGTCTTGGGATTCCATGTACAGCTTCATTTGATTCTTCCAAAAGTAGTAGTGTTCTCCATTGAATCCTGGAGGTCTTTTGAAGATGCTCCTTCTGGTAGAAATTCAACAAAATTTGGTCTTGTGGAGACTTCTTCCAAGATCTTTCCTCTGACTCTTTTTGAGTGTGTTCAATCAGAGGCCTTGCTCTAATGCCAGTTGATGTCAAATATAAGTCACAAGAAAGGGGGGTTTTGAATTGTGAAACATTTTAAATGTTCTTTTGTAGATCCAAACTCTTCAAGAAGCTTGTTTTAAACAACTGTAATGATGACTTTGTAAGATTAATATTGTAGAGAAGATTTCAGTTGTTTCATAAAATGTTTGTTTAAAAAT
The DNA here is from genome assembly GCA_039519185.1 of Astragalus membranaceus. NCBI lineage: Eukaryota > Viridiplantae > Streptophyta > Magnoliopsida > Fabales > Fabaceae > Astragalus > Astragalus membranaceus. The sequence goes on along the minus strand of CM076854.1, from coordinate 41,468,911 downwards.
GTTCTTTGAAAGTTATAAAGGCTGAAAGCAATTAATGAAAATAGTAAAGAACACATAGAGATTTATAGTGGTTCAACCTAATCATCAAAGGCTACATCCACTTCTCACACCAAGTGAGTATTTCCACTATTTTCAAATAGCTTACAAGCCAAACACTGGCTAAAACACTAATAGTTTTCCTTGCATAGTTCTGTCAACTGTCACACTAGTTTTCTACAAGTTCTAGCAACTCAAACCTCTAAGAAAGAGATAGAACCTACTACTGATATTGGTTCTTCCTGATGTTGTCACATGTGCATAAATTTGTTCTACCATTTCTTTGTCACTCAGCCGTTAAGAATCCCACAAGTCGTATTCATCTTGTTGTGTTCGGCGAGTTGGAAGTTAACTCAAAATAAACTCGTTGTGGTCATGCAAAAAGCATCGGGTTTGCTTTTGAAACAAATCGATTAGGTTGGAACAAAGAGATTGGCATTATAGAGATCCAAAAAGGAAAACACACAACACCAAAAAGGGATTCGATTAGGATTACCTATTTTGATGTTCATAAACCTTTGGGTTTGTTTGAAAAATCACTGAAGATGCAATTGAAGGAGCTCAGCGCTGGTAGGAGAAGCTTCCTTTAAGCACCGATTGCGAAACAACGGTGCAGTGGAATAGTGTTTACAGTGGAACCGGGTGAGTTGCGATTTGGCCCTAGGGTTTCAATAGAAAAGGGAAAAGAGGAATGGCGCTTGCAGGAAAGAGAGGGGACAAGAATGAGGAAAGAGGTCGATTGAGTGAGTGAGTGAAAGAGAGGCAAAGAGACGATTTAGTGATTCAGGCACCGAGAGAAAGAGAGTTAGGGTTCTTTTGATAAATGCAATGTAATTTAATGTAGTTTAGAGTCGCCCGGTCCGACGCTACTTATGGGATTTTAAAATTTTGAAATCAACGTCATCCTAGCTGACATGTAGCGTCGGCTCAGTTCGACACTAAAATTCATCTATCAATGACAAAAATAATTGTGGTGTAGCGTAGGACTAGCCGACGCTAATCTGACACTAGTAGCGTCGGTGTCGGGGCCGACGCTAATATATGGACGCTAAAATGAGCTTTTCTAGTAGTGTTACCATTTGAATAGAGAGAAGGATGGTTTTCGAGAGTGAGGGAGAGAGTGAGAAGAGAAATGGTGTTGAAACCCCATCATACCCATTGACATTCAAGCTGAAAATAAAACTTCATTCACCTTCATTCACCTATTCTTCATCTAAAGACAACCCACGATCTGAAAATCTTCTAGAGTTTCCCTTCCCCCTCCATACTCTTACTAATTAAGTAACATTTTCGGACGGAAAGATTTGAGACAGATTTCTAACAAATCTAATATCTATTAATACCAATAAACCACACTTGATTTACCAAAAATAGACACCTCCACTAATTGCCACCTGTTTTTGCTTCACATTTTTTTACCCACAATAGGGTTACATTTGTAATTTTACTTCCTCCACTATCAACCAACTTTATCTCCCTCGAGCCACAACATTCATTCATCGTTCAAATTTCAAATCCACTCTTCCTGGTTCCTTCTCTGATTCATCCTCCTTCTTCACGTTGGTGAGTGTTTCTTCCTCTATTTCTCCTTTTTCTCTACCAGCCTCTGCTCTCCTTCTTCTCTCCTTCTCTACCTTTCCACAACGGCTTCTTCTCTCCTTCTCTATCTTTCATCTTCCATCAAGCGAGAAGACTCTGGTCTACTAAAGTAAAGTTTTCCCTCTTCCTTCAACGCGTGACTGACTCTCTCTCAGCACAGTCAATTTCAAAATTCGATTTTTTCTCTCCCTGTTCTCTCCCTCTCCCTCTCGCTGTCTCCCTCTCTCAAACCTCTCTTCTTCTCACTATCGCTCTCTTCTTCTCCATATTGCTCTCTTCTTCTTCTTAATTTTATTTTTCTCTTTCACTCTTCTCTGAAAACCCTAAGATTTCCTCTCAAAATCATAAAACCCTCTTCTCTCAAAACTCTGAAACCATTCTTTCACTCCTCTAAAACCTCTCCTCTCTATTTGTTTGTTTCATTTTTTTGTGACAGGGAAGATATTGAAAATCTGGCTCCAAATCCTACAGAGTCATATGGGTAGCAATTCTTTCAAACTTCTACTTTTATGCTCAACGGATTTATATTTCTTTCAAACTATTTTCCCATGTTCTTTTAATTTAATGTCCTATGTTCTTTTTCATCATTTTGCTTCATTTATGAGCTTATTAGAATTTTTTTATTTATTTTTGGTTCTGAAATGTTTTCATGAGGTAGATTATGAGGTATTTTCCTTACTCAAAATATAGCAAGTGTTCGCTTTTATTCCCTACTCAACACTAAAACACTATAACAAGCTAAAATGCTTTTGTTTCCCCTTTTCTAACTTTAAAATAAGTTTAGCATGCTAATTGAAGTATTTTGATGAAAGACTAACACAAGGACCTCCCCTCTAATCCCACTCTATGTTATATTATTTATTTTAGGTCCCCCATTCCCACACTATTTTGTAGAACACGGTCTTTACTTTTCATTGGTGTTGTGTGGATTCCTATAACATCAAAGAAGCTCTACTTGATTGAAGTTTCAGGTAATTCAAGAATGAGAAAATCATATATACTATCTGAATTTATTTTATGCAGATGTCTTTTGAATAATTTCCTTCCATTTTATAGATATTTAGCATTTGACAATGAATTGACTACTTATATACTCAATTGCTATTTTCTTCGTAGGCACTGTCCATATTGGTGGTGAGGGAATGATGCGCATATAAAATGGGCCAATAGAGGTAGCAGTTGTTCCAATTTACAGAGTTTTTTGCGCTAAATCTATGCAATTGACTATTTATTAACTGATACTCAACTTACTTCCCTTAAATCAAAGTTACATTGCTTTACTTTTGCAATTTAGCCATTTACAATTACAACCACTGCTTCTGGCCTTTTGGAACACATAACCATAACACGAGAATACAAGTAAATTGATTGGCGGACTTAATTCTTCTACTGATTCTGTCATGTCCACATTTGTTTCCCATTATGTTCTTCATTACTAATGTTTTTGTCAATAACAGTTCAGATTTGTGGTCTGAATTTTGGATGTTCTAGATTCTATTCTCCTTTCCATACTGGTGTAAAATGGTTGCAAATTAGTCTTTCCATTTGCACATGTTGTTGTCCAACCTTACATGCCTCCATTCTTCAATTTATAGATCTTTGTTTGTTGCTGAGAATGGTTATATATATAAACTAACGTGATGCTTTTTTTTGTTATTTTTTCATTGGAACTTGAAAGATGGGGTTTGTTGAACTAGGAAAGAAGATTAGCCTCAACATCTTTCAATTTTCAGCATCCTTCTTCAACTTCTATATTTCTAAGCTTCAATTTGGTAACTTCTAATGATATATTTTTCACAGCTTTTGTTCAAAGATCGTAAATTGCATAACTTTGTTTAAACGCTTCACAACTCCACAATCCCACTTATATTTGAACATCATTGATTACATGTAAATGGTTTGATGCTTATAAGGTTTATTGATTGGACTGTAAATCTTCAAGCTTACCGAAGATTCACATATCTAATCTTTGTATCTAAGATTTCGTTTTTCTGCATAAGCCTCACCAAAATGCATTCCAATGACTCCTTTAGTTTTATGACTAAGCTATTGCACCCCTTTAGTTTTTGTTTATGTGCCATTCGAAGAATTCCTTTAGTTTTTTTCCCTATGTATATATTCTCTTATAGTAGTCTCTACATATTGAAAAGCCTCAATAAAGGGAAAGGTCTATTGATTTAATTTGTGTGTTCATTGTATGTTGAGTTTCTTTGTAGAAGCTATTGTTATGATTTGCTTTTGATAAAAACTCTCATAACAAATGAGTTTTGTTTGTTTTTACTAAGTACAACAATTTCTAACAATAACTCTTTTTTGGCAATTTTGATTCCTGTAGATGTAAACCTCCAAGAGTTATTAATCCAGTAGACATTCCATCATCTTCATCAAATTGCGAAGAAGTATATGCCACTTTAGCAGTTGATGGTTTTGACTCATTCTGACTCTCAAATCAACTTACTTTATGTGCACATGACTTCATTAACTTACATCCGGATATTCTTGATGGGGAAATTTGCATCAATTACCAATACGGGCTCAAGATGAAGTGTTTTATTCAGTAGTGCTATATTGAATATTCAGCTACAAAATAGATATTATGACTTATGTTCTATTTGTTTTTGGGTTGTACCACAAACTTTATATAAGTTGGAACTGTTCTTTCTCAAAGAATATGTATGCCTCATTCAATGTGTGTCTATTTTAGTGCAAACTTCTTAACAAATATGTATTGACACTAAGAAGAAAAATTGGAAACATAACTCTGAAGGATATGTATTGGGAAATTGAGGGATTGGATGTTTTTATTATCTTCATATTTTGCACTTTGAAAGTGTCAATATGTTGTTACATATGAACAACATATAATAAGATGCTTTTAGATTTAATACAATGAACCACACATCTAATTCAGGTATCAGCAGAAGGAAATTTGTCTATGTATCCTAGAATGTACAAATCAGTTTTTTCTTCTCACCCCTATTATTGAAATAGAACCTACAAATCCACTACTAGAGGGGATATTTCGAAAATGAAATCAAGGTGAAGGGTCAACATGACTTTGTATCATTCAACTTAATCAAACAACATTGGTAATTGGTGATTATTTAAATGAAAAAGGATATAAAATAGGGTAGGATCTTAATGTTACCAAGTGGCTTCAGTCTCAAGAGGGGGGGTGAATTGAGATTTAAAAACTTTTCTGATCTTTTGAAAATGTTTTTCCCCTTTTCAATGACTTAGATCAATTTTCGCGCAGGTTAAGTGGAAGCGAAGGAATTAGAGTATAAAGCAGTAAAGCGGTATAACAGTAAAGCAGGAAAGCAGTAAAGCACGCAGAGATTTATCCTGGTTCGGTCACCTCCTAGTGACCTACGTCCAGTCCTCACACCCTTGTGAGATTTTTCCACTAAAACAACAACAAGGCTTACAGGTGCCTTGGAAAACCTTTACAGATTCAGGCACTCTCCTCCTAGGATACCCCACCTATAGAGAGCCCTCAGATCTAATATAACAATAACAAGAGATACCCCACCCCTGTTACAATCCACTGCCCTAGAAAGATACCCCACTTCCTAGTACATGCAGCTACCCTAGAGAGATACCCCACTCCCTAGAACAAAACACAACAATTAAATAATAAACAATTGTAAATGCAGAAATACCTCTAGTGTAGGCAGATATTACAACTTGAAGAATACAACCTCAACTAACTCTTAGCAACAGATCAGCTCAGACAGACCAACGGTACGTGACGAGCAAAAGTAAAAGCGTAAAGAGTTTTTCTCAAAAGTTCTCTGATTCGTGAAATGGGTTGTGTGAAAATGAACGTGAAGCATTGCCTATTTATAGGCTATGAGGAATTCATTTTTACGTTGAAAATGATGTAGGAATCGATTCTTTGTTAAAAACTATTTGATCCAGGAATCGATTTATTTAGGTAAGGAATCGATTTTATCTTTGTTTGTAAAATATGGGAAATCGATTCTTGAGTGCCATGGAAAGCTAGGAATCGATTCTATACTTAGTGAAAATATGTGGGAATCGATTTTCAGCTTGCCTGAGACAAGTGGGAATCGATTCTCAGTTATGTGCAAAAGGTTGGGAATCGATTCTTCCCTTAAAAAAATATTTGGCTCAGAAATCGATTTGTGTATTATAAAACATGGCCTGACAATCGATTTCTATCTTTTCTAATTTGCCTGAAAATCGATTTTGCTATTTGTTTATGCATGAGGAAAATCGATTTTGTTATTTAAAAAGGTGATAAGAATGTTTACGTAAATATGCATGCACCTTAAAAAACTTTGTGAGTGTGTGAGACTTTGAGATACGAGCTGACCTTTTGAAAGAGCTTACACTTTTTCCTAGGACACACCCAAACCCTAAGGACTACCCTTATATTTAAGGACTACCCTTAAACTTGAATCTTCAGTTCTTGGCTTGCTTGTCTTGGATTGTGACTTTGACGTTTAGTCACTTTTATTGACTTTGACCGTCAATCTTACCTTTGTCTTTTTCATCATCAAAACACATCCTGCAATATCAGGTTACCTGCAACACAAGGTATCCACACTTAATTCTAATGAAACAGCATCAGTAGATAGAAAAGGAATGAAAAGCTAAATTCCATTAACTATAATTCCTGTTCATGTTGAGATACAGCATCAATAGATGGAACAGGAACAATGTTTTTGAAGCCATTTTCATTTGTTTTTATCTTGGTCTTTGTTCCTATTGCATGTTATGATCATCTAACTCCATTGCAAAAGAAAGAGCATCATAGCTTCATGACAAACAATGCCTCAATTTATATTTCCCACTTTACGGTTTTCCTTATCATGGCTAGTTAAGAAATTTAAGTATGTATTACTTCATTAGAATTGGATACACAATGAGATCAGATCGATGAACCATACAAGACTACAACTTAGCAACCCGTACGAGACTTTAAAAATAATTCTAAGTTGTAGTCTTATTGTAACACCCCAGTATTTTTATCGAGTAAAAATACCCAAGTGTACCATCATAAAATAATCAGAGATATTTTTCCTGTTTTAGATATTGAACATAAATAAAAGTAGCTCATAACCTAGAGTCCAATATCCAAATACCAAGAAATAGCGGAAACGATTTTACAACTTTTACTGGTACAAGTTATACAATCGGAAATACAAAAATCTCGAGGGAAAGACATTAACCAAGAAAACTAAGTCTTCACCGTCTTCATAAGCACACCACCTAGCTGTGCTTCTTCTCCTTTGCTTTTTCCCTTGCTTCTCTGTAAAAACCACAAAATATAAACAGTGAGATACAATCTCAGTGAGTTCTACCGAGACCCCTACTAACACTCACGGTCCAGTTTTACAACATTGATAACTCAACACGGCACCAACTGCGCGAACGCTACTCCCGATGAACCGTATTATTTACACATAGCATTCCACCGACTGCGTGAAAGCTACTCCCGGCGAACCTGCTATAACTCAGTACGACACCGACTGGGCGAACGCTACTCCCGGTGACTCGAGTCACATGACCTTTGATACGACACCGACTGCGCGAACGCTACTCCCGGTGACCCGTATCGTTTAACTTTTATGGCAACACCGACTGCGCGAACGCTACTCCCGGTGAACCATGTTATAAGACCTTTTTACGGACCATCGACTGCGCGAACGCTACTCCCGGCGAACGCAACGCTTAACTTTCAACATAACACCGACTGCGCGAACGCTACTCCCGGCGAACCCCTATCCAATAACAGTTCCGCTATTGGCCTCAGAGCCTAGGGTAGGGGATCATGACTGCCCCTCCTAGTATGTCAACATGGGTCGTCACCCAAACTCGATATAATATATATATATATATATATATATATATATATATATATATATATATATATATATATATATCTACAATCATATATAACCACCGACAGTGGACCGACTCCTTTAATCGATATAATTTATATATCGTGAATTATAGACCGGTTTAGATGAATAAATAATAATCATCCCGCGTCAGTTATACCATACCACGTAGGACTCATAGTCCGCTTTATTATTAATAAAACATATCCGCACACGTGTACTATTATTCGGTTTTTCAAAACAATCTATAACTTCAAAAACAGTTCATTATGCCTTAAAACTAGAATATTCAGTTAGGCCTCTGAATAAGCTTTCCAACGCATCTTAGAACACCTCAATCGGGTTCCCGGATCAAAAGAAATCGCAAAAACAAAAACAGTATTTAGTTGCTGAAAATTCTGTAAATCGTCGCGACGCGATGGGACTCCGTCGCGACGCGAAAATAGGCAGAATGGCCAAAAACAGGTTTTCTGAAATTCAGTTTTACCCCATTTCGCTCCCTAATCGATACCGAGACATTACGTGACCTCCGAGACCCAAAAACAGATATAACAACCAGTAATTCCAGTCCAGCGAAAGCGATAAAACAGTTAATTAATTAATTCGAAAGTAAAATCCTAAACGTGAGTAGAACTCACCCTTGAAGCGTGAACCACGATCGAGCCGAATTCACCGAGTAACCACACGAACATTCCCCGCATAACTTTCCGTTCCGACGACGCTCAAATCCGCTTTCCAAGCTTTCCACTCGATCACGAAACCTCTTTTTGACCGAAATACCAAATTCCTCGAAATCTTCCCCGAACACTATTCATCTTCTTCTTCAACCTCAAGACACTATTCACCAAAACCTCAAATCTTGATTTTTCAACCCCAAATCACCCAACTCGCTTCCAATCAACGATCCATCATCCTTGGGTTCGCGCCAACCACCATCCCAATCTATCCTTGAGCTTCAACCATCAAAACCTCAATTTCCTCTCAAATTCGAAAATGGTGGATTTGAGGAGAGTGAGTTGATGATGAAGATTTTGGTACCAAAACGAAGAGGAAGTAACGCTGAGCATTTTTCGTGTTGGAAGGAAGTCGTTTCGGTGAAGTCTTCTCCTCCCTCTTCTCTTCTCCCTCACGCCATTTTCTTCTTTTTCTCTTCTTTCTCTCTTTTCTCTTCACTGTCTCTCGCTTTCTTCTTCCTTCTTTCCTTTCTTTTATTTAATTCTCTTCTCCTCCTCTCACACACACACACGTATACATATTTATATATATTTAATATATAATTGGTAACGTGGTCCAATTACCATATTGATCTAAATCTCCTATTTCGATTCCAAAACTTCCTTGATCCGTATTATCCGGTTAACGATCCGATGACAACCGATAAATAATTTTAGCACTCAATAAATTTACCAGTCGAGTACTAAATTAGTTTAATTGGGTTAACATCCAAATAATCCCATTAATTATTTTGCGGATGTTACATTCTCCCCAACTTAAAAGAATTTTGTCCTCAAAATTTCGTCAAATCTTTCATCCGACTAACCGAGGATCGATATCCTCAGAAAGGTCTTAAATTGCTGGAAACAATCTCAAACTAACGAAATGAGCGTAGGAACTCTTCCCAAGTTGGCACATCAATCTCCAAGTATGATTCACTACTACCTTGATACGAACTCTCTGGTCACGCATCTACGCGAGAAACTCATCATTCGCCTACATAGGCTCGGCACCGCGTTTGAAAACACTTCCGAAGTTTCATTCCAATCATCCTCGTTTACTCCCCAACTTTGATTAATCTAAATCAAAGAGTCTAATACGAGAAGCTTGATAGAAATATACCTTGAAAGCGAGATCCACAAACTTGTACTCCTCGGTAGAGGTAAAAACAAACACGATTTCCTCGAAAGGTGTAAACGCGTTGTCAACAAATCTTATAAAATTCATAACAATTCTCGTACACACCGACAATGTGACGAAAAAGTCACTTATGAAACTTCTTAACTCGCCCCCATATTTCGAGATAACACTTTTCAAAAGAAGAGGAAATGAGGATTTACCAGAAACGTTTATCTTAAACGTAGAAGTAAACCACGGGGACATCAAATGAATTGAACGTAATGAAAATCACCTCAGTTGTTCTCCAAACAACTATCAAACAGAACTCAGAGCTCCTTTCCGTATTAGTCAATAGCGTTGAGAGCTTCCCCTCAACCTAAGTAATCCTCCTAGGATTTTCCTCCTCCATCAGATTTTATTAACCCCCCTGATTCGTTCCCAAAATTAACTTTAGCATGCGGGTTTTCACAAAAATGATTTTTCAAAACTATTACACCGCACGCCAAGTTTCACTTCGGAAATTTCAGTCACTTATAAGCAGATCCATTAATTAATCCTCTGGTGCTTATTTGCAACGTGAAAAACAGTCAACAATTACCTAACCTTCATAGTCGCGTTCGACTTGTCAAACGGAATCATATATTACCATCTCATTGTTAACCTTCACAAAGCAGAGATTATCAACTAATACCTTGCCACTAATACATCTGCTTTACATCTCTGTACGTCTTGGTGGAGTTACAGAATATAACTTCGGTGTGCTTCCTCTAACACTTATCTTCTATTTTTCTCATCATCGGGTGTGCAGATCCTACCATTGAAACAACTGACTCCATCACTATCTATGGAAAAATCTGGAAATACCTTTTGTGATTGTAGCTTCACATCAATTTCCTGTGCCAAGCGTATAGAATCCCTTAGGGAACTGGAGATCCCCATATGGCTCAACACTAACCGGTTCCTCGTTGATTTTGAATTCAGATTTAAGTCTCTAAAAGACTCCGATGATTCCCTCTCATGCATCGATAATCTCGGCCATGTGGATGGACTTCCTACTCAGTGCATCAGTTACAACACTGACCTTTGAAGAATCGAAGAATTACACCTGCTTTTCCTTTGATGAAATTATCTTAGGACCTTGCATTCGGAGTTGATAATTCAACTACCTTCTTTCCTTTCCCATATTTCCTATGAGATCATCCTCGGCGACATAGGCTGATTGTACCTAGGCAACATAATTGGTAATAGTATAAGAACTGAGACCCTAAGTCATAATAGCACTAAGGCCCTTCTTATACATCTGCATTCTCCATTCGTCATCCGGAGCTTACTTTACCACTCGGTAAAATTGAGACAACTTTTCCAACTTAGCGGTGTATCCTTCCACCGTCATGTCACCTTCCCTGAGGATGCATCGGTTGGAGATTCCGATCTTGGACGAGGATTGCGTCTTGATCATCCAGTCATAATTCCGCTTATGATGCACTAAGTATTAAGTTGATCAGGCTCAATGTCTCTTAGCATCACAAGTGTAATTACAAAAAGGACTAGCAAGGAATCGACTCAACCCTAAACTAAGTCCGACTAGGTCGAACTGCTCTGATACCAACTGTAACACCCCGGTATTTTTATCGAGTAAAAATACCCAAGTGTACCATCATAAAATAATCAGAGATATTTTTCCTGTTTTAGATATTGAACATAACTAAAAGTAGCTCATAACCTAGAGTCCAATATCCAAATACCAAGAAATAGCGGAAACGATTTTACAACTTTTACTGGTACAAGTTATACAATCGGAAATACAAAAATCTCGAGGGAAAGACATTAACCAAGAAAACTAAGTCTTCACCGTCTTCATAAGCACACCACCTAGCTGTGCTTCTTCTCCTTTGCTTTTTCCCTTGCTTCTCTGTAAAAACCACAAAATATCAACAGTGAGATACAATCTCAGTGAGTTCTACCGAGACCCCTACTAACACTCGCGGTCCAGTTTTACAACATTGATAACTCAACACGGCACCGACTGCGCGAACGCTACTCCCGATGAACCGCATTATTTACACATAGCATTCCACCGACTGCGCGAACGCTACTCCCGGCGAACCTGCTATAACTCAGTACGACACCGACTGCGCGAACGCTACTCCCGGTGACTCGAGTCACATGACCTTTGATACGACACCGACTGCGCGAACGCTACTCCCGGTGACCCGTATCGTTTAACTTTTATGGCAACACCGACTGCGCGAATGCTACTCCCGGTGAACCATGTTATAAGACCTTTTTACGTACCACCGACTGCGCGAACGCTACTCCCGGTGAACGCAACGCTTAACTTTCAACATAACACCGACTGCGCGAACGCTACTCCCGGCGAACCCCTATCCAATAACAGTTCCGCTATTGGCCTCAGAGCCTAGGGTAGGGGATCATGATTGCCCCTCCTAGTATGTCAACATGGGTCGTCACCCAAACTCGATATAATATATATATATCTACAATCATATATAACCACCGACAGTGGACCGACTCCTTTAATCGATATAATTTATATATCGTGAATTATAGACCGGTTTAGATGAATAAATAATAATCATCCCGCGTCAGTTATACCATACCACGTAGGACTCATAATCCGCTTTATTATTAATAAAACATATCCGCACACGTGTACTATTATTCGGTTTTTCAAAACAATCTATAACTTCAAAAACAGTTCATTATGCCTTAAAAATAGAATATTCAGTTAGGCCTCTGAATAAGCTTTCCAACGCATCTTAGAACACCTCAATCGGGTTCCCGGATCAAAAGATATCGCAAAAACAAAAACAGTATTTAGTTGCTGAAAATTCTGTAAATCGTCGCGACGCGATGGGACTCTGTCGCGACGCGAAAATAGGCAGAATGGCCTAAAACAGGTTTTCTGAAATACAGTTTTACCCCATTTCGCTCCCTAATCGATACCGAGACATTACGTGACCTCCGAGACCCAAAAACAGATATAACAACCTGTAATTCCAGTCCAGCGAAAGCGATAAAACAGTTAATTAATTAATTTGAAAGTAAAATCCTAAACGTGAGTAGAACTCACCCTTGAAGCGTGAACCACGATCGAGCCGAATTCACCGAGTAACCAAACGAACATTCCCCGCATAACTTTCCGTTCCGACGACGCTCAAATCCGCTTTCCAAGCTTTCCACTCGATCACGAAACCTCTTTTTGACCGAAATACCAAATTCCTCGAAATCTTCCCCGAACACTATTCATCTTCTTCTTCAACCTCAAGACACTATTCACCAAAACCTCAAATCTTGATTTTTCAACCCCAAATCACCCAACTCGCTTCCAATCAACGATCCATCATCCTTGGGTTCGCGCCAACCACCATCCCAATCTATCCTTGAGCTTCAACCATCAAAACCTCAATTTCCTCTCAAATTCGAAAATGGTGGATTTGAGGAGAGTGAGTTGATGATGAAGATTTTGGTACCAAAACGAAGAGGAAGTAACGCTGAGCATTTTTCGTGTTGGAAGGAAGTCGTTTCGGTGAAGTCTTCTCCTCCCTCTTCTCTTCTCCCTCACGCCATTTTCTTCTTTTTCTCTTCTTTCTCTCTTTTCTCTTCACTGTCTCTCGCTTTCTTCTTCCTTCTTTCCTTTCTTTTATTTAATTCTCTTCTCCTCCTCTCACACACACACACGTATACATATTTATATATATTTAATATATAATTGGTAACGTGGTCCAATTACCATATTGATCTAAATCTCCTATTTCGATTCCAAAACTTCATTGATCCGTATTATCCGGTTAACGATCCGATGACAACCGATAAATAATTTTAGCACTCAATAAATTTACCAGTCGAGTACTAAATTAGTTTAATTGGGTTAACATCCAAATAATCCCATTAATTATTTTGCGGATGTTACATTCTCCCCAACTTAAAAGAATTTTGTCCTCAAAATTTCGTCAAATCTTTCATCCGACTAACCGAGGATCGATATCCTCAGAAAGGTCTTAAATTGCTGGAAACAATCTCAAACTAACGAAATGAGCGTAGGAACTCTTCCCAAGTTGGCACATCAATCTCCAAGTATGATTCACTACTACCTTGATACGAACTCTCTGGTCACGCATCTACGCGAGAAACTCATCATTCGCCTACATAGGCTCGGCACCGCGTTTGAAAACACTTCCGAAGCTTCATTCCAATCATCCTCGTTTACTCCCCAACTTTGATTAATCTAAATCAAAGAGTCTAATACGAGAAGCTTGATAGAAATATACCTTGAAAGCGAGATCCACAAACTTGTACTCCTCGGTAGAGGTAAAAACAAACACGATTTCCTCGAAAGGTGTAAACGCGTTGTCAACAAATCTTATAAAATTCATAACAATTCTCGTACACACCGACAATGTGACGAAAAAGTCACTTATGAAACTTCTTAACTCGCCCCCATATTTCGAGATAACACTTTTCAAAAGAAGAGGAAATGAGGATTTACCAGAAACGTTTATCTTAAACGTAGAAGTAAACCACGGGGACATCAAATGAATTGAACGTAATGAAAATCACCTCAGTTGTTGTCCAAACAACTATCAAACAGAACTCAGAGCTCCTTTCCGTATTAGTCAATAGCGTTGAGAGCTTCCCCTCAACCTAAGTAATCCTCCTAGGATTTTCCTCCTCCATCAGATTTTATTAACCCCCCTGATTCGTTCCCAAAATTAACTTTAGCATGCGGGTTTTCACAAAAATGATTTTTCAAAACTATTACACCGCACGCCAAGTTTCACTTCGGAAATTTCAGTCACTTATAAGCAGATCCATTAATTAATCCTCTGGTGCTTATTTGCAACGTGAAAAACAGTCAACAATTACCTAACCTTCATAGTCGCGTTCAACTTGTCAAACGGAATCATATATTACCATCTCATTGTTAACCTTCACAAAGCAGAGATTATCAACTAATACCTTGCCACTAATACATCTGCTTTACATCTCTGTACGTCTTGGTGGAGTTACAGAATATAACTTCGGTGTGCTTCCTCTAACACTTATCTTCTATTTTTCTCATCATCGGGTGTGCAGATCCTACCATTGAAACAACTGACTCCATCACTATCTATGGAAAAATCTGGAAATACCTTTTGTGATTGTAGCTTCACATCAATTTCCTGTGCCAAGCGTATAGAATCCCTTAGGGAACTGGAGATCCCCATATGGCTCAACACTAACCGGTTCCTCGTTGATTTTGAATTCAGATTTAAGTCTCTAAAAGACTCCGATGATTCCCTCTCATGCATCGATAATCTCGGCCATGTGGATGGACTTCCTACTCAGTGCATCAGTTACAACACTGACCTTTGAAGAATCGAAGAATTACACCTGCTTTTCCTTTGATGAAATTATCTTAGGACCTTGCATTCGGAGTTGATAATTCAACTACCTTCTTTCCTTTCCCATATTTCCTATGAGATCATCCTCGGCGACATAGGCTGATTGTACCTAGGCAACATAATTGGTAATAGTATAAGAACTGAGACCCTAAGTCATAATAGCACTAAGGCCCTTCTTATACATCTGCATTCTCCATTCGTCATCCGGAGCTTACTTTACCACTCGGTAAAATTGAGACAACTTTTCCAACTTAGCGGTGTATCCTTCCACCGTCATGTCACCTTCCCTGAGGATGCATCGGTTGGAGATTCCGATCTTGGACGAGGATTGCGTCTTGATCATCCAGTCATAATTCCGCTTATGATGCACTAAGTATTAAGTTGATCAGGCTCAATGTCTCTTAGCATCACAAGTGTAATTACAAAAAGGACTAGCAAGGAATCGACTCAACCCTAAACTAAGTCCGACTAGGTCGAACTGCTCTGATACCAACTGTAACACCCCGGTATTTTTATCGAGTAAAAATACCCAAGTGTACCATCATAAAATAATCAGAGATATTTTTCCTGTTTTAGATATTGAACATAACTAAAAGTAGCTCATAACCTAGAGTCCAATATCCAAATACCAAGAAATAGCGGAAACGATTTTACAACTTTTACTGGTACAAGTTATACAATCGGAAATACAAAAATCTCGAGGGAAAGACATTAACCAAGAAAACTAAGTCTTCACCGTCTTCATAAGCACACCACCTAGCTGTGCTTCTTCTCCTTTGCTTTTTCCCTTGCTTCTCTGTAAAAACCACAAAATATAAACAGTGAGATACAATCTCAGTGAGTTCTACCGAGACCCCTACTAACACTCGCGGTCCAGTTTTACAACATTGATAACTCAACACGGCACCGACTGCGCGAACGCTACTCCCGATGAACCGCATTATTTACACATAGCATTCCACCGACTGCGCGAACGCTACTCCCGGCGAACCTGCTATAACTCAGTACGACACCGACTGCGCGAACGCTACTCCCGGTGACTCGAGTCACATGACCTTTGATACGACACCGACTGCGCGAACGCTACTCCCGGTGACCCGTATCGTTTAACTTTTATGGCAACACCGACTGCGCGAATGCTACTCCCGGTGAACCATGTTATAAGACCTTTTTACGTACCACCGACTGCGCGAACGCTACTCCCGGTGAACGCAACGCTTAACTTTCAACATAACACCGACTGCGCGAACGCTACTCCCGGCGAACCCCTATCCAATAACAGTTCCGCTATTGGCCTCAGAGCCTAGGGTAGGGGATCATGATTGCCCCTCCTAGTATGTCAACATGGGTCGTCACCCAAACTCGATATAATATATATATATCTACAATCATATATAACCACCGACAGTGGACCGACTCCTTTAATCGATATAATTTATATATCGTGAATTATAGACCGGTTTAGATGAATAAATAATAATCATCCCGCGTCAGTTATACCATACCACGTAGGACTCATAATCCGCTTTATTATTAATAAAACATATCCGCACACGTGTACTATTATTCGGTTTTTCAAAACAATCTATAACTTCAAAAACAGTTCATTATGCCTTAAAAATAGAATATTCAGTTAGGCCTCTGAATAAGCTTTCCAACGCATCTTAGAACACCTCAATCGGGTTCCCGGATCAAAAGATATCGCAAAAACAAAAACAGTATTTAGTTGCTGAAAATTCTGTAAATCGTCGCGACGCGATGGGACTCTGTCGCGACGCGAAAATAGGCAGAATGGCCTAAAACAGGTTTTCTGAAATACAGTTTTACCCCATTTCGCTCCCTAATCGATACCGAGACATTACGTGACCTCCGAGACCCAAAAACAGATATAACAACCAGTAATTCCAGTCCAGCGAAAGCGATAAAACAGTTAATTAATTAATTTGAAAGTAAAATCCTAAACGTGAGTAGAACTCACCCTTGAAGCGTGAACCACGATCGAGCCGAATTCACCGAGTAACCACACGAACATTCCCCGCATAACTTTCCGTTCCGACGACGCTCAAATCCGCTTTCCAAGCTTTCCACTCGATCACGAAACCTCTTTTTGACCGAAATACCAAATTCCTCGAAATCTTCCCCGAACACTATTCATCTTCTTCTTCAACCTCAAGACACTATTCACCAAAACCTCAAATCTTGATTTTTCAACCCCAAATCACCCAACTCGCTTCCAATCAACGATCCATCATCCTTGGGTTCGCGCCAACCACCATCCCAATCTATCCTTGAGCTTCAACCATCAAAACCTCAATTTCCTCTCAAATTCGAAAATGGTGGATTTGAGGAGAGTGAGTTGATGATGAAGATTTTGGTACCAAAACGAAGAGGAAGTAACGCTGAGCATTTTTCGTGTTGGAAGGAAGTCGTTTCGATGAAGTCTTCTCCTCCCTCTTCTCTTCTCCCTCACGCCATTTTCTTCTTTTTCTCTTCTTTCTCTCTTTTCTCTTCACTGTCTCTCGCTTTCTTCTTCCTTCTTTCCTTTCTTTTATTTAATTCTCTTCTCCTCCTCTCACACACACACGTATATATATTTATATATATTTAATATATAATTGGTAACGTGGTCCAATTACCATATTGATCTAAATCTCCTATTTCGATTCCAAAACTTCCTTGATCCGTATTATCCGGTTAACGATCCGATGACAATCGATAAATAATTTTAGCACTCAATAAATTTACCAGTCGAGTACTAAATTAGTTTAATTGGGTTAACATCCAAATAATCCCATTAATTATTTTGCGGATGTTACACTTATGATATGAACTCAAATTCTAAGTTAGTATGTTTTGTGCCATATGAAACTTATCTCCACTCTGGAGTTTCATTTTTTCAAATTCCAATTTAATACAAATAATTATAAGTTGTAGTCTCAAATTATATGGTTCGTTTCCATTTTTATATATGGTTTCCCTTTTATAGCTTTATTAAGTCTATTTGATAATATTTTATATTTGGTTGACTAATATCCGGTTCGGTTCGACATTACATCATTTAGCTACATTTTTTAGTACTGAGCTTTGAAACGTAGAATTTCGATTTGATTTTCAATCATAACCACGTAATGCGATCGACCCGTGCGGATGCACGGGTATGTTACTAGTTATATTATAATTCAGATAGATTTGAGATAAATTTAGGACTGAAAAAATTTGAGACGGATTTCGAACAAATTGGAGATGAATTTCGGACACATTACTTGAATTTGCTCGAAATGGGTTGGAACAAAATTTAGGACACATTACTTGAATTTGCAACGAGGGTTTTTCCAACCGTAGACATTTTGTGTAAAATTCGTCAAAAACAATATATCTATCACAAATCCAAGCGAAAAACATTTGAAATCTATCCCAAATCCGTTTAAAATTTCATACAAAATCTCGCTTTTTCTGGTAATACTCAGGCCAAACTCATTCTCCTCTGAGACAATTTCGGCTTGAGGAGAAATTGTTTCGGACTGGGCCTGCCCCATCCTAGAGTGGGCTTCTCGTATAGGGCCTATTTAGCGGCCTAAAACAAGTCCTCGTGCACACTATTAGATCCAACTACCAAGACCGGCCACAACGTTCAAGGACCATTTAACGTTCAAGGTTTCACCTCAGCTCGGCCCATCTAACACTATTAGATCCTAGAGCAGGCTTCTCATCTAGGGCCCATTTAACGTTCAAGGTTTCACCTCAGCTCGGCCACAACTCCCTTACTACCTTTGCCACGTCAGATCCACACACGCCCTGGGGACTTGCTCTCGGTCACCAACAATCACCTATGAATAAGTGATCCACGTCGGACGCTTTACTCATTAATTACTTCTCACATTCCCTCTTGCTGACTTTAGCATCAGAGTATTTACAATCGTCGTGCTCCGCCGCATTTGAGAAGCACTCTGCCATTGAAGTCATCTCAACCTTGCCGGATAGAAAATCTAGATGCGACCTTGCCCTTTCGAAGCACTACCCATGAATGAGAGGCTTGGATTAGATATTTTGATTCTCTCATGGACCACCTGAACTAAATGAATGAACATGTTCACCGCTTGGTCCCCTTGCACCTTTCTATGTGGAACACAAGACATACAGCATCGAAGCTTCCTTGACCACACGTACACGTAGTGGAGGCCAATACCCAATTTGCTTTTTTCCTTCTCCATAATGAATGGTTTAGTTTTTGTATCGAGTATGAAAATAAAGATTCTCCACCACCTTTGTTATCCATTCTGACAAGGACACTACTGGTGAGAAAACGTTGCCGGCAGGTTACTTCTTTTGTACTTTTCATTGGATGGGTTGAATAGCACAGGCAAAACACAAAGAACACCGTTGTACCAAATTTTCTTCCCCAAATAAAATGCCTTGAGCCAATGAAATCTACACAAATTGGGAACCTATTCATTTCACGGTATGTTTTCGGAAAGTGACTCGTGAAGAAGATACGAAGGAATTTTATTAGGGGTGTCAAAATGGATGGATCGGATGGATTTGGATTTGGATTATAATGGATGGATTGAAGACAATCAATTTATCCATTTATATCCATTAAAATTGTGTCAAAAAAATCCAATCCAATCCATCCGTTTACAAAAAAATTCATCCAATCCATCCATTTGCAATTTCCAATCCATCCAATAATATGTTTAAAATATAAACAAATCTTTTGAGTAAAAAAAAAATTAATATTTTTTTTTGTAGAAATTGAATTTATTATCATTTTTTGACAAAATTGAATTTTTTAGATTTATATATATATATATATATATATATATATATATATATATATATATATATATAATATTGTTAATATATATATATATATATATATATATATATATATATATATATATATATAATATAAATATATATTTATATATCTGGTGGTGGTGGGGGCGGCCGGTGGCGGAGCTCCGGCGGCCGACTCACGATTTTAGTCCCCTATGTTTAGTCCCCTATGTTTATTTTTCACAAATTTAGTCCCCATATTTTTCAAATTTGTAAAATCAAAGTCCCCCTCTAATTTGGTCAAAATTGGTGCTGAGTTGTCACAGTGACTTGTCATACGGGGCTGACACCTTGTTGGAATTTAAATTAAAATTTCTTATTTTTTCCCTTCTCTTCGTTTCAGTCTTCTCTTCTTCGTTTCACACCATGAAAGCCTCAATGGCGAAACCCATGCATTTCAACAAACTCCCTCATCGCTCTCTCCCCCTCAGAGCTCTCTCTCAAAACCTTTATGCAATCTCTCTCCTCCCACTCACAGATTTCTCTCTCTCTCTTTCTCTCTCACCACCTATTTGGAAAATTTGGAAGACATGACGAGAATCATCTGGTTCAAGTGTCGCATGGATCGATGGAGAGATCGCAAAGAAGAGAAGAGAAGAGATGAGATGAGCTCAACAATTATAGCCAGTTTGGATACCACTCAGTTCGATGACAACGGCGGTTTCGAGGTTCCTCTTACGCGGACACCAATTTCCAATAATCACATTCACCGCCCACCCTAGAAACCCAAACACAAAACGACCGTGTTTGGTGACAAGGAGAATTTCCCCTTTTCCCTTCCTCTCCCACTCACAGTAACAGTTACGGTTATCAAATCGATGACTGTAGCTGAAGCTTGGATTTCATTTCTTCCAGACTAGATTCTGATATTAGCGCCGTTTAAACTGTTTCTTCTTCTGCACCGGAGCTGGAAAAGAAAGGCACTTATTTCAGCAATTCAATAGAGCCTAAGCTAATTGTAAAAAAAAAGAGTCTAAGCTAGTGGCGTCAAGAACAAACTCACTAAACTATGTAGAGGGAGGTTGATTCCAACCTTAATTTGTGCGATGAGTTTGATCCCTCAGTTCAATGTCCCCCGTGTGAGTTCGATATGTTTGACTTGAGTGAGGAACAACATCTTCATAACCAATCATTGTTTTGATAAAGGAGATGGGGTATGGTTGTGTGTGAGAGAGAGATCTGTGAGTGAGTGAGAGAGAGATCTGTGAGTGAGAGGAAGAAGATGACAGAGAGGTTTTGAGGAATGAATTGAAAGGAGAAGACTGAAGTGTTCTTTATTAAATATAATAATTAAAAAACAATTTTAGTAATAAAATAATAATTTTTGATTTAATATCCACCTTGGCATGTCTGTGTGTCACGCCACGTAGGATAAGTAACTGACAACTCAGCATCAGTTTTGACCAAAATAGAGGGGGACTTTGATTTTACAAATTGGGAAAATAGGAGGACAAAATTCGTGAAAAATAAAGTTGGGGGACTAAAATCGTGAGTTGGTGAAAATAGAGGGACCAAAACTGTAATTAAGCCTATATTTATATATGTGGTGGTGGTGGGGGCGGCCGGTGGCGGAGCTTCGGCGGCCGGCGGTGGTTTCGGCGGCGGTGCTCCGGTGGCCGGTGGTGGTTCCGGCGGCGGCGGGCGGTGGCTCGCGGTGGCCCTCCGGTGGTTATATTATATTATATATATTATATTATTTATTATATATATATATATATATTATATATTATATTAATTTTTAAATGAGTTTTGGTCAAAAAAATTATTTTTTGAATGAATTTTTTTTAAAAAAGTTTCTGGAAAAAAAATATATTTTAAAAAATATTTTTTGGTAAAAAAAGTATTTTTATAATTATGCAATGGATTTGTTAAAAAAAATTAATTATCAAATGGATTTTGATTTTGTAGTTATTGTAATCCAATGGATTTAGAAATTATAATGGATGGATCACAACCATCCACAAAATCAAACGGATGGATTCAATCCAATCCATTAATATTTTCTTTTTTGTAATGGATGGATTGGATGGATTTTTCTATGAATGGACCGGATATCCGGTGGACAAATAGACCATTTTGACACCCCTAAATTTTACCGAGGATACGAAGGAATTTTTTTATATTAATTTTTTAGAAAACTGAAAAAGAGACGATGTCAAAATAAAAAACTGAAATATAGATTTTAACAAGAGATTCAAAGAGACCATGATTCTACTTAATGGTTCCATAATTCCGATTTCGGTACGATTATTTTTTAACTTGTTATCCTAACCTCCGAGGGAGGGCCGACAAAACACCTTTTGAGGTTAATTTTAGTGGTTCACTGATAAGTGATTTAGTTGATCCCCCGCCTTAAAAGCATTCCACTTTTTAAATCCGAAATAAAGTAAATAATTTTTCAATTTCGATTTATTATATCTTTTGAACTAAACTGGCTGTCGGCTTCGGCCGAGTTGAGACCGAAGTTCTCACAAAGCTGAGTAGCTAGCTCACTCCGAGTTACTTGTTGAATGTAGTTGCCGAAGTAGCTGGTTGATTTCCGAGGTGATTAGACTCGCGTTGATTCGGCGAGGAGGTGGTACCTGCACACACTCTAATACCTAAGTCAACACTGGGAATAAGTGATGTGAGGTAATAAATGCGTACCTGTAGCAGTGATATGACAGTGTTTTATATGGATCAATACCCACATCTGGTCTGTTCTGATAGGGGTTTGGCGTTTACGCCTAGGCCATTCGACAATGGGGATTTATCTACACCGTTCGTTGAGTGTGGACCGTGGGCTTATATTGAATTTGGGCCTATTCGTTTAGCCGGTCCAGAACAGTTGCCCCCCAAGTCGAGGTTACTTGATAGAGTTGCCGCGGTTTGATAATTAAATGTCGGCTCAAACCGATTTTGTTTTGCCATTCTGGATCTAGTCCGATGGTTGGCTAATTTCTCAGTCAATTTTTTGACATGGTGTGGAGAGTTCGGTTTTTGGTGTCATTGCCTTACTTGGAATGGTAGTCGTGGGTTTCAGTTGTTTTGAAGTATGAGTTTCTCTTTGATAACCGGGCTGAATTTGGGTCGGGGTGTTCAACGGGAAACGAGAGCTCCTTTACTCGATTGTAACCCGAGGTGACTGAATTGTACTCTTCAAATGCTGTCAGATTGATTTCTTAACGGATCTATTAAAATGCATCTTCACCATTGGAATGGTTTTGATGAAATGATGGATGATTGATTTGCTGTTCCTTCTACCACGTGGCAGATGGTCTTTTGATTTTTCAAGGCGTCTTGTCATTAGGGTCATTTAGGGTGGCTTCTTGCTACTAGAGCGTCATTATGGCTGTTTATTACGGCGGCGGCGTTTGGGGGATTGTCGCTTCGTTTCCTCCTCCTTAGTATAAATAGCCATATAATTGCCTTATTTTGATGTTTTCTGACTTTCCCTCTAGTTGCTCCAACATGCAACTGCTCTGAGATCTCCATCAGTCGTTTTTTGCATTTGCTGTAGCAAACTTGACCAGGTATATTTTCCTTTCATCTTTTGTTTGTCTCCCTCCTTAGACCCTTTTATTCTAGGTCGCCTAGATGTCGGTCGTCCTTTAGTAGATCAGATTTTCGTCTTTTTGGCGGGATCCCCTTTAGAAGGAGGGGGTTCCATAAATTCAAACTTCTTTCGGGATGCCGTGTGTCCCTTGAGATCGAATTTCATTCGTTCTAATGGAGGTGTTTGAGGGATCAATAATTATTGTTACTGAGTGAACTCCCTCCATGTAGGTTCAACAATGGTTGTGGGCAAGAGCAATCTGCGGAAGCTGCCCTCACCTCGCGCCTTACAGGAGGATGAAGATTATGCTCGTGATTGGACGAATGCTTCTCAAGGAAATATTTCGATTCATTCAGGACGGGGCGAGGAGAATCTTGTCGCCGGTTTGGAAAATGCTTGAAATCTTGGCTCTGATTTGGAGTCCCGGAATAGCTCGTCTGGGGAGAACTCCTCGGATACCGACTGCCCTGAGCTGCCTTCAGAGGGTTTTATTGAAATGCAGGAGGAGCCGCCGATCCCAGAAGACTATGCCTGGGCGAACGAGGATGCTTGTAGAATGGTCAGCAAGATCGGCCTGGAGAGAGGATTTCTGGATATTCTTGACATCAAAATGGGTCGTATTGCTGGGGAGGAATGGGTAGTTCGGGGAGTTTCCAGTGACGAGCGAGCTTGTCAAATACCCCCTGAGAAGTATGCCTTCTACATTTATTATGAAACTTTGGTAGCAATCCATGCTTGTCCTCCTTTTACACCCTTTGAACATAACATTCTGAGAGGTCTCTATGTGGCCCCTACTCAGCTTCACCCCAACAGTTGGGCATTCATTCGTGCCGTTCAAATTGTCCTAGACCTTTTGAACCGTCCTCTTTTGATGCCTTTTTTTTACTCGATGTTTACATGTTTGGATGAAAAAGATGGGTTGGGTCTCCTTCCGAGCTTTAGGACAAAGTTACTTTAGTCTCTACATGGATTCCTACAACTCTTTCAAGGTCCATTATGCCTGTGTAGTCGCCAAGAAAAACTTGTGCAGGACCTACAGATCCAGAGGAGAAGAGGTTGTTTGTCCGATATTCCCCTTGTTCCGGGACGAACGTCACTATAATCTCCGTCCTTCTCATTTTCTTACTTCCACTGATAGTTTGGATGCTGAGGATCAGGAGGCTTTGAGGTTGATCGGAGAAGTGGCGGCTCGTGGCAAGAATGTGATTATTATTACTAAGTCTTTGGTGACTGCACATTCTTCTGGTGCTCTTCAACTAGCTTGAAGTATGGCTTCGGTTATCCATCTAGGTTTTTGTCTTAGTGAATTTATTTTTCTTTCAGTTAACTCTTTGTTCTTTTTGCAGGCAAGATGTCATCAAAGTCGGCTTATCTCACTGTTTTCAAGAAAACCGAAGCCAAGAAAGGTGGGCCTTTCTCTGCTTCTCGGATCCCGATCCATGACGCTCCCATGCCGGTGAATTCGACTGTCATTCCTACTTCTCCCGCTAAGGTCGTGACACAGCACGACCTTACCAAGGGCACTGCTGCTGCTACCGTTGATCCTTCTTCGGCCAAGTGTACCCCCAACTCACCTCTTCAGAAGCAGCGGGGTCAGACTGACGATCGAACGAGTAAGCGTCGGTCAGAGGGAAGTGGTGGTCATAGTCGCCAGAGGAAGTCAAAGAAAAACAAGATTCACAAGGATAAAGTTCCTGAAGGGGTGGTGACAGACTTTAGTACGACCATCCTGGATACCTTAAAAGGGAATCTCTTTGCTTATCTTCCGAAGATAGGCGAGTTGGGGACTTGGCTACTAGAGAAAGAAGTTGAGAAGAAGCAGGAAGAAGGTAGCACTTCTATTTTTGCGTCTCGGTTGGAATTCGGCCTTCTGGAGGATTATGATTTTCACTCATTGGATTTTGATTCTGCAAAGTATGTTATTTTGAAGAAGGAGCGAGATGGTGCCTTGGGAGAGCTGAATGTTTTGAAGGGGTCCTTCAAGTCTTTGGAATAGAAGAACGAGGATCTGGCCAGGTCAGCTGAAGAATCTTCTCGTGCTACTGAGGAACTTCGTAGAGAAGTGGACTCCCTGTGTAATGCCCGTGATCTGGCTGCTAATGAAGCTGCTCGTCTTTTATAGGGATCGGTGCCCACACGTGGCCCGTTCTGATAGGGGCTAGGCGTTTACGCCTAGGCTGTTGGATGATGGGGATTTATCTACACCGTTCGTTGAGTGTGGACTATGGGCTTATACTGAATTTGGGCCTATTCGTTTAGCCGGTCCGAAACAACTTTTTTTAGTATCATTAAATAAAATAAAGATTTTAGAGTAAGTTACACATGGTCTGTTAGCTATTAGTATGAACATGGCACATAAGTTGTATACTTTGAAAGTGATTGGTAAAGAGTAGAAATTCAAGTTAAAAAATACAAAATGACCTTATTCGAACCTGCTCCAGGAGGCTACTTACTAGAGTTAGGATCCTCCTTGTGTCAAATAGGAGAGAGAGTGACACATACAAAATGATAAAAAAAAATTGACAACAATACAAAAAGATAATGACAATTTTTGTTTTTATTATATTATTTGTATGTGGCACTCTCCCATCTATTTGACACAATTAGTACTTGAGAGGATTTATCTCCTTACTACGTGTATCATTATCCCACTCAATTAGTATATTTGAATTACCCCACTGAATTAGTTCTGTATCATTTTTTTTACGATAATTAGTTTTGTATCATTATCAATATCATTAAAATATTATTATATGTCAGGTATCAGCACCAAGGTCCTGGGTTCGAATCTAGCATTGGGCAGGCAGTAGCAGTAGTGTTAAATCTCTTGAATGAGAGTTTTGCAGCTCATTGTGGTCCTACCCAGCTCGAAGGATCAATCTCTGCAGTTGCGCACAGAGGATACTCAATTTATAAAAAAATATATATATATATCAGGTATCATATAGATTATTATTTATCACTATCATGATTATTAATTTGAGTATTTTATTTAGACCAGCGTTATCTCTATAATCCCCGTCAAAACAGGCATTAGTTCCATAATTAACGTTTCATTATTGCAACGGACCATATGAAAACACGAGAACATAGAGTACATTATTTTAAAATTAGGTAACAATTATATTCAAAAAAAATTAGGTAACAATTAAATCAAAGTATATATTATCATGACTTTTTTGTCGAAACTCTACATGAACAAAATTATTGAAGGGTGTTCATGTGTACTATGAATAAATAATTAAATCAACGTAAACTTTTTCACAACCACAACCACGAACAATAACAATTCATGGTATGTTTCACATATGAGTGACTTAACTTTATTTTAATAATGTGTCAACTTTAAATTGGTAGATAGTTTAAAACACTTATACACCTATTGTGTATATAAATTAAATCCTATATACATATGGCGCATTAGTTACTTTTTTACTATTTAACTATAATTACAAATAGTAAAAAAAAGTTATAAATTACTAAAATTATCATTACTTTTTTTAAAATTGTGAAAATATTATTACTCATGAAACAAAAATTAGCATATAAAGATAGTTTTGTTTGCACTGCAAAAACCATTACTCAAACTATTTATATTTTAACAAACCTAAGTCACACATATAATATAATATATTAAAAGAGTGTAAAAAAATGACATTTCTTATTTTGCAGGTTGATTTCGAAATGATAAGATATACCTAAGCTCTAAGATGACATTGAAGTCTAACCTAGATCTATTGAATCACCCGCCATTATTATCTATGCACAAAATGCGTGAAGGTCGTATTGGGAAAAACTTAAGCTCTATAGAATAAAAATTTACAAAGAAAAATCAATAAAAAAAAGTTTATATAAGAAAACGTATTTCTAACCTTAAAATCTAGTTATATAATATTATATAATAATTAGACTCAAATTACTATGAAGTTGTATAATAAGGGAAGCCAAAGCCCAAACATAACAAGAAATTGCTCTTCATGGAGT
Source organism: Astragalus membranaceus (assembly GCA_039519185.1). NCBI lineage: Eukaryota > Viridiplantae > Streptophyta > Magnoliopsida > Fabales > Fabaceae > Astragalus > Astragalus membranaceus. Next base: position 41,441,813 of record CM076854.1, on the reverse strand, counting down.
AAAAAAATGAGCAAAAAAAAATCAATTAGCAATTGAAACATAATCCCAAAGAGCTATGTATGTTACAATATACATGATGATCACCAAATCACCTCAGCCGCCATGTCGTGAATCTTCGACAGATGGAAGTGGGGGATCCAGATGCAATCCGGGTCTTGACTCGTTCAAACTCTGTGACCCGGCATGGTATTGTAATTCCCCCATGATGTTGGAAACCGTATTCCTCCTCAGCCTCCCTCAGCAACTCACTAAACAATGGGTGGTTGAAGTATATCACAGGCACCATAACCCTCTCTAACTCCCCATCCTCCTGTCCCAAATACACGGCCAAGTGCCCCTTCGGTACCATCATATCCGGGTCGGATCCTAATCGGGTATAGTTCAACCCGATTTTCCCATTAAGAAGTGACTTCGCACCTGTTGTTAGTTTACGACTCCACTTGAGAAGCTTCGCTAGAGGCTTTCTTTCGAGTTGGGTTCGGATACGAGTCTTACGGAAGATCAATTTTGAGACACAGACGATGCGTTTCCCGAGGTTAAATCCGTGAATTTTGGCCATGTTGGAGGATACTTTTGGAGAGAGATTCTGAAGAGGTTGAAAAAAGTGGAGGACGGCGGGTTGTTTGCTAGTGTACGATTGGGTTCATGAGAAGGGCCATGGGTCTGCAATGAACATGGCAGGACGAAATTGTGTGAGGCAAATTTCAGAGAGTGTCGTTGGTATGTTTGTCTTTGACATGATTTTTAAAACCAACTCATTTTCACAACTAACACCATGAGATTCAAAATCGAAAGGATTATTTATTTTTCAGGTGTTCTTCAAAATCGAAAGGTAGGCTATGTTATATAAGACTTGTGTATAGGAAGGTTGGAAAGTTCAAGGTTTGAACGTTGAAGAACTCAAACGACCAGAACTTCCCAGAAAATCTGGTGGAAGCTACTAAAAGGGAAGACTTACGGGTTTGGCCGTTGCAATATATGTCCCGTCATGTGGAGCAAAACATACACGTCATAATAAAAAGGCAGTTTTTGTGGTACCCCTCGTACCCCATTCTCCCCAAATTGACTAAACGGACGAAATTACCCCAGAAATCCAATAAATTTCCGGAAATACGTCAAAGTTGAATAAATTTGGAATTTAAATTTTTTGGACTTTCCGAAATACCCCATTTTACTGTATTTCCGGAATGTAAAATGTGTTCCGGAAGTATTTCCGAAAATCCCTCAAATTACTGTTCCGAATTTACGTGGTTTTAAACATGTTTTCGGGAAGACTCAATCGACGTTTCAGGAATTAATTGATATTTTCGGAAGCTCTCTGTTTGTTGAATAACTGTTGCAAAATGCAAACATCAAGTATTCCACGTGTTAAGACTAACTACATAGTATTGGTACAATATTCAGGTTCTAATCCGTACAGAGTTATTGCAAACAACATGTGTTATAATCATGTTGACCAATAGTGTTGTACAATAGTATTGGTATTGGTACAATATTCAATTCCAATATCTACAATTCGTTAACAAATATTTTTCAACAATAACCATTTCGGAAATACATGTGTGAGAGATAAATCAGGTAACCATTTTTTCAAACCTTTCGGAGACACTTCAAAATGGGGTATTTCCGGAAGCCAAATAAAAACTTTCCAATATCTACAATTCGTTAACAAACATTTGGGTTGTCTCTAGATTTTCCAAGATATAAGAGAATTTTTATTTTGTACGGGGCAAAATAAGCTCCATACTTTGGGTAGTTTATCTATCTTTTATTGGCCCATTCTTTTTACACTTTCCTCTCTACTCTCTCACCCCCCTCAATAAATAAATGAAAAGACTAAACTATCTCAAAACTTTACAAATTTTCCCCTCTACTTTGTTTTCGTTATTTTTTTTATGTGATTTCCTAGATTCGGTACCATAGTACCGAAATAATGCGATATAAAGATATTGAGCGTGAAAAACATTTATGTTTCGTGTCGTTTTTGCCTCGATACTAAGGTACCGGACATGTAATTTTTGATTTGAAAATTACACATCCAGTACCAAGGTACCGAATCAGGCGGGTACCAACGTACCTAGTGTGTTAAGCTGGAATCACACTCCCTTTAACATACGGTTCCTTGGTACTAGACATTTAGCTGATTGTGCAGCGTCATGTTTTAACATATTTTTCTATATTTAATGGCTTAGATTCATCCGACGTTTTTCATCAACGGGTAGAATTTCAGCAGTCTAGATTCCACCGACAATCTTGATTAACAGTCTAGATTCAGTCAAAGTATTGGAATCTCTGTCCTTTGTGTTAAAAAGGAGTGAATGACATTTGCTATGATAAATGTACCTCAACGGATAAAATTTCAACGATCTATATTTTTGATGCACAATTTTGATCAACAGTCAATTCAAACACCCAACCAAACTTCAGCCTCTATAAATAGGCACACATAGTCTCATTTCATCCACCCCATGAACATATATCCCTTACTAAACACTTAGCTTCTTCACAAACAACCACCACCCTCAATGGACACTAGTAAGAGCGTCTTCTATCATGGTGAACATATTTCCACACAGGATAATGGTGTTTGGTTTCATTGTCCTCATTCTATTTTTTTGTAGCCTCAAAAAGAACATCACCATATAGAGTCGTTAAAGGACAAGGTTGATGGAGAGATTTAAGGAAAAGATTGGCATAGAGGGGTAAGTACTCCTTAATATCAAAAACCTAGTCGCGGAGCTTATGGACATATTCAGTATTCAGAAATGACTCTTCAAAGCGATGATGATATATGAGCATTGATGAACACACATGACTAATCACTACAATAAATTCAAGCCATATCGATGGACTTTTAATGATGGACCACGACCTCGTACGTAAAAATGAATTACTAATGGATATGGTTGTAGGTAATGAGCGGGGGAAGTTAAAATTAATATCGAGGCTTTTACCGACGGATATGGTTGTTGGTATAATAAAATTATTGGTAAAAAATGTGTTTCCTACACACTTAATTATCGACGGCTTGGCCCGTCGGTAATGTTTAATGAACCCCCAAATTCACATAGAACCCCTGCAGGTTATACAATAACATGTATGGATGTTTATGGGATTACAAGAGCTTAGATTGTGAAAAAGAGCAACAAAATGCTTGAAATTTGAGAAGGTTGGCAGTTTAATTTAATGTGCTCTCATGCAACCTTCCAGCAATGATCCATGGAGTCATTTATAGTCAAATATACGAGTACTAACCATTGGTCCATGAATTAGAGTCGCTGGTGTTAAAATAGGTTCATTAGAGACTTGTTAGAGGTAGTAGGGCAACGGCTTTTTTTGCATTTCTGTAGTAGACAGTACCTTACAGTTGTCACCACTCTTATTGAACCGGACTCTTCTTTGAGCGATCGGTCCTCTTGTTGCAGTAAGTATATCTGTGCTTGTGCCTATCTAGAGGCTTGGGCGAGATATTGAGGTCGCTCCCTGTGTGAAGGCTGGTCGCGCTCAGAGCTCCCGCGGGGTGTACCTGCGATGGCACTCCAACGCCCAAGTCAATGGGGTGATCTTTTAGTATAACAGTATTGGTCAAAAACGTACCTGTCAGGTGATGTGATGGACTCATTATATAGTGCCAGGGGTGCCGCAGGCGACCGTCGGATCCTGCGAGGATTCCTCTTCGCCGTTGATCTTCCCATCATGGGCATGAGATGGCGCTTGGTCGCTATTGGGCCGCTCACACAGGCCCAACATTCTTAACGGGTCGCGACCCGATCCAAATCGACGTGTAATGCTGGCTGATAACTGGGCCGCTCTACCCGGCCCAGTGTTCTTCGTGGACTGCGGTCTCCTTTGGTCGCCTGCGCTGAGACTATCTGAGCGAGCTGCGTCTCCTTTCTTGGGCTGCCCCCTAGGCCGAAGTCGTTCGTTGGGACAGGTTCAGGCCTAAGAGTTACCTTTCTTTTGGTGGGGCGAGCTGCGTCTCCTTTGGTCGCCTGCGCTGAGACTATCTGAGCGAATTCCCGTTCAACGGAACGTACTCGTGCCTTATAGCGACGTGGCGTTTTGACAGACATGATGTTCCGAAGGGAATAGCGTGACGCTTCGATGGGACTGACATAATGATTCACACTTCCCAAGGGGCGTGTAATGATGATGGTTCATTTTTCGAGAAATGCCATTAATTTTGAAGGGGAAGAGTCGTGCCCCTTCGAGTTCTGGCTCTCCCCCCTCTAAATACGGGGCACCCCTTCTATTCCTTCGTTTCGTTTCCGAAATTCTTGCTCCGAGGGCGAGTTGTTTTCTCCGGCAAGCGACCAACTTTTCGGCTACTCTGACAAGGTGTTTTCCGATCAGCGACTTCCAACTCCGGCGTGACCTTACTTCCGATCACCTTATTCGGGTGATAGCCAGTGCGACCGATTTGTTTCCCGCTCCAGGTACTCATTTCCTTCTTTAGCTCTTATTTTAAATCGCACTGTTTTAACATGGGCGAGGAGGGGGTGTCAGACCCGGGGTCGATCATGTCGCCCCCTTTCGATAAGTCATCTTCGATGGTCTGACTTTCATGCTCCCTTCTTGTAGGTTAATTCTTGTCACGGCGCGGACGATGCTAACCGCCCGCGTAACCGGCAACCCACCACCTTCTTCTACGGATCCGTCCTCCAGCTCTCGCACGTCCACGGATCGGTAGACTTCTGAGAGCGGATTTCCAGGAAGAGGAGAGTCATGATCCACCTTCTACCTCCTCGGCTCATTCGGAGCCGGTTATCCAGCCGGTCGCCGGAGGAGGGGAACCCGACTGGAGAGGGGTATTAGGGGAAGATCGTTCCTGGATTTCATCGGCCGTGCTAGGCCGGGTACCTTCGATCTTTAAACCTGAGGATGAAGTGTTACCGTTTTTCGCTAGATTCGTTGGTGACCCGGGTCAGATATGGGCGGTCAAAGGTCCTTCTCCAACAAAAAACGTAGCTATGATTTCTTTAAAGTTTACCATGTATGCGACCGTACTTCGCGATATCGGGATCCGCCCGCTGTTTTCCTGTTTTCAACGCACTATTCTCCGCTATCTAGGGGTCGCTCCCTCGCAGTTGCACCCGAACTCATGGGCCTTCATCAAGGTGTTCGAGCAGTTGTTGAGGGTAATGGAGCGAGAGTGCACTTGGCAGGCGTTCTTTAAAATTTTTGAAACGAGCAGGCGACCGGAGCCGGGCAGCATTCGAAACCGGTGGGAGCATCTGAGTCTGAAGGCCCAGTCAGACTACAAAATATTCAAGCCTTTTTCTACCTCACTCAAACCCTAGAAGTCTTCTTTCCTATAGGTAGTCCCTGTTTGCGAGGAGTCCCAGAAGATGGTCGGGTCGCTGGATGCTCGGGGGCGAGTAACTAGCATGAAGTATCCCATAGCATGGACGTATGCTCACTTTCGCCGCAAGCCTGCCACCTATAGGACCCGATGTCAGCTCAGGGAGGAGAATACTGAGACTTTGAGGCTTCTAGAGAACTTAGCTTCGTGGATGGAGGACGGCCTGATCAAGTGTTACCAGTTGGTGAAAACGGCCAACGATGCGGAGTTCAAAGTCTGTCTTGGTATGGGTGGTCGGCCCATTTTTTTTAAATCGTATTCTTTCCTTCTTCGCAGGTGAAATGGCCAGTCTAGGGTTTGCTGAGTTGATGAAGAAAGCTAAGAAGGGAAGAAATCCCCAGTCTGGCCCGTCCTCCTTGCTGCAACCCTTTCCCCGGTTCCTGAAGACACCGTGGCTGTTGGAGGAGGGGAGAACAACACGCCTCTTGTTGGGACGAAGAGAGGACGCACTCCTCCTACCGTCGATCTGACCAGGGATGACCCGGCCCCTAAGAAGTCCAGGGCTCACAAAGGACCTCAACAGAGTCCCGGATCGGGGTTCGATTTGGACGAGATGTCTGAGGCGACATCGTCAGTGGTTTTCGTGAAGACCCCCTTCTGTTTGTGGCCGAGGTGGACATCGTCAGTGGTTTTCGTGAAGACCCCCTTCTGTTTATGGTTGGAGAGTGATAACTTAGACAAAACTGATAAGCTATGTAACACCCCGTTAATTTCTATCTTGTAGAAATTACCGAAGCGCACTACTGGCATACATCAAGAGTGACTTTCCTTTTAACATATTGAACACATACTAAGCTTCGATGAATCACTCATCGAACGTGCTTAAAATAACTGAACTGAATATAAATAAAGTCGGTCCTTACACCCTCAACTAGTGTTCAATACTCAAAACCGAAAGTCTGCGGAAGCGATTTACAACTTGAAATACATAAGTCGTACAATCGAGTAATCTTAAGGTACTAGATAGAAATACAGAAATACAAGGGAAACTGAAACATAAGACATAAAGAGATAAAGATAGCGGCTGCTCCTCAAGCATCTTCATAGCCATGCCTCACTGTCTTCAACTTTCCCTGCTTAACTGAAAAACAACAACAATGGATTGGGTGAGACAACTTGTCTCAGTGAGTCCTATCGCGACCCCTTACTAATCCTCTCGGTTCAATTATGCTTGATTCATTATCTAAAACTCATAGTCCTCAAAGTTGACTATGTGGCTGAACTATGCTCAATCACTGAGCCTAACAATGATTTGTGCTCAATCACTGAGCCTAACAATGAACTTCGCTCAATCACTGAGCCTAACCTTGATTATTAGCATGTCACCGGTCACTTGGCAAAATAAGCTTCCAGTGAACCCAATCCACTAATCACTAGTGGGCAAACCTCAAGGGGCCTAGGTTCATAGGGCTCTTGACTTCCCCTCCCCTAGCACACTAAACTGAAATAGGGTCGTCACCCTAACCTGATGTATATATTTTAATATACCTTGAACAATGAACAGTGAACAATGATCTGTGAACATGACAATGAACTTGTATAACAATGGTCTTAATCTTAACCTAATCTTATACTTAACATGATCTTGTCATTAGGTGATCTCTCACGGAATTACTAACGTTATTATCTTAGCTTATAACTATCCATTACTTAGTCCACATCATAATGTATCGCCCATACTCAACATTATGATTATCTAACTTAGTCATAATCAGTCGCGTAATATATCAATCACAATCATAGCATGACAATCAAATCCATAACACGTTCCGTCTACCCGCATTGGGCCGTCAATAATCATTCACTCATGACATGAGGTTGTTATCATTAAACTTAAGCAATTCCAACAAATTACGGTTATTTTATCATTTCATAACATTGGGAAGGGATTAGGATAGGTTCGGAATCAATTGGGAAGCGTTTGGACACCTTTAAAAATCTGGGTCAGACAGATACGCACGACCCGTGCTTAATGGCGCACGACCCGTGCGCGAAACGGAAATTTTCCAGGAAGCATCAGAAGGATCCGCACGATCCGTGTGCCAGGGCACACGATCCGTGCCTGATGCACAGTCCTGTAAAATGGTCATTTCGTGCTGTCTTTGGCTCCGTTTCGTGTCCAATTCCTTTCCTGATCGATACCTAACTTATCAACCTTTAAGAACAGAGTATCATCCAGCCAAACAATTCACATATCAATCACTCAATCACAACAACAATCGAAGTCTCAATCAACCAATCATGCATCTCAATCATTCAAGCGACATTTTCACAAAACGGTTTCGACACCGGTTTTTCATAAAACATGAGGTTCAATATCAGAACTTGACAAACATGACCATAACATCCTAGTGAGTATAGAACTCACCTATTTGCCGAGACTTTAATGATTCAACCGTTCCCGAGAACCACGAACTCTCCTTGGACTCGAGCACAACACCAACCCAAAACTGAACACCCAGCTACTGGAACTGCCTCCCAAGCTGCTCCAACACTCGATTCAGGTACATGAATTGGTTCTAAGGTTCTCCAACACAACATGCAACAATTTTGGTTCAGATTTGCTCAAGAGGAGCTTGGTGGTCAACAATGGTGGTTTGGGCTTGGAGGGGAAGCTGATTTCGAATTTGGTATGGATGAAAAGGGGGAGATGAACTGATTCAGATGATGCTAATGGATCACACATGCACTGAGTTTTTCATGGAGTTCTCCCTCTCTCTTTTTCCTCCCCTCTCGAGCCTCTCCTATTCTCCTCCCTATCTATTTGCTGTTTTTGATCTTTGGAAAGAGGAAATGAAGGGTGTTGTTGTTGCTCTAACCCATTCAGCTGGATGGGGTGCATATATATGTACATGGTAAAAGACTAAGCCACCCTTCACTTAAAAATTTTATTCCTAATGACTCCCACCAGCTCTAACTAACTAAATATGATGCAATTAACTCAATTTGCACACAATTAAATTAATTGACCAATCAAGCAAGTCACTTTCAATTTAAATAATTTCAATCAATTAAATAAATCACTCAATATAATTTCACGCCAAATAATTTAATTAGCGAATATTGGGGGGTATTACAATCACCCCAACTTTTAAAAATTTTGTCCTCAAAATTGGACCAATCAAAACAATTAGCACACAATATACCTTTCCGCTTGCAGAGTTAGAATTCCCTTCTCGATTCTTCTTCTTCAACGGGCATTCGTTAGCATAATGCCCTTCGCCTTTGCAATAATAACACATCGATGATCCCTGGCGACATTCTCCAGTGTGAGGCCTTCCACATTTCGGACACTTACCGGACCTTAGTAGTTCGGATGCTGTAGGTTGCTTCCCTTTGTTGTAGGTACTCCTCGGTTCATCACTTGGGGATGAAAATTCCAAGGTTTTCCTCTTCTCTTTCCTATACGCTTTCCTTTCCTCATACATCTTGTTGAGATCTGCCTCTGCAACATAAGCTTGTTGCACCAGTCCAGCATAACTGGTCATAGCATAAGAGCTAAGACCTTGGGCCACATCCGCACGAAGACCTGCCTTGTACATCTGCATCTTCCACTCATCATTAGGGGCATGCTTTGCCAATTGATAAAACTGCGACAGCCTTTCGAACTTGGCGGTGAACTCACCCACTGACATCTCTCCTTGCCTCAAGTTAACAAACTCGGCTTGCTTGCTTAACTTCATCACCGGAGGGAAGAAGTGACCAGAAAACATTTCTTTGAAGTTGGCCCAGGTAACCGGAGTTCCCTGATTCACCATTAGTTCATGAGCATTGGTCCACCAGGTTTGAGCATCTTCCTCGAGCATATGGGCGGCAAAGAGAACCTTCTCTTCTTCGCTGCATTGAAGAGTCCTAAATCTTCTCCATTGAATCCAACCAGAAATGTGCTACCATTACCTCAGGTCCTCCCTTGAAACTTTGCGGATTCATCTTCTGGAAACGAAAGTAAGCCCTATTCGGATCTTCCAGCGGAGGTTGTTGAACATTCGGTTGTTGTTGATTCATCCTCTCATGATGCATCTGGGCCATTTGAGCCATCTGCTGCTGCTGCATTTGCATCATGTCATTCATCATCTTCTGTTGCGTCTCGATGACATTCTGCATCCATTCGGTATTTGGATCAACAGGGACGCTTCTCCTACTTCCACCAGCCATGATTCTGCGAAATATGCACAAAGTGTTTAGTTGATCAGGCTAAACGTCTAATAGCATACTAAGAGGAATCACACTTAGAGGACTTAAGAGACTCATGATTCTAAGCCCGACTAGGTCGAACTGCTCTGATACCAATTGTAACACCCCGTTAATTTCTATCTTGTAGAAATTACCGAAGCGCACTACTGGCATACATCAGAGTGACTTTCCTTTTAACATATTGAACACATACTAAGCTTCGATGAATCACTCATCGAACGTGCTTAAAATAACTGAACTGAATATAAATAAAGTCGGTCCTTACACCCTCAACTAGTGTTCAATACTCAAAACCGAAAGTCTGCGGAAGCGATTTACAACTTGAAATACATAAGTCGTACAATCGAGTAATCTTAAGGTACTAGATAGAAGAACAGAAATACAAGGGAAACTGAAACATAAGACATAAAGAGATAAAGATAGCGGCTGCTCCTCAAGCATCTTCATAGCCATGCCTCACTGTCTTCAACTTTCCCTGCTTAACTGAAAAACAACAACAATGGATTGGGTGAGACAACTTGTCTCAGTGAGTCCTATCGCGACCCATTACTAATCCTCTCGGTTCAATTATGCTTGATTCATTATCTAAAACTCATAGTCCTCAAAGTTGACTATGTGGCTGAACTAGGCTCAATCACTGAGCCTAACAATGATTTGTGCTCAATCACTGAGCCTAACAATGAACTTCGCTCAATCACTGAGCCTGACCTTGATTATTAGCATGTCACCGGTCACTTGGCAAAATAAGCTTCCGGTGAACCCAATCCACTAATCACTAGTGGGCAAACCTCAAGGGGCCTAGGTTCATAGGGCTCGTGACTTCCCTTCCCCTAGCACACTAAACTGAAATAGGGTCGTCACCCTAACCTGATGTATATATTTTAATATACCTTGAACAATGAGCAGTGAACAATCATCTGTGAACATGACAATGAACTTGTATAACAATGGTCTTAATCTTAACCTAATCTTATACTTAACATGATCTTGTCATTAGGTGATCTCTCACGGAATTACTAACGTTATTATCTTAGCTTATAACTATCCATTACTTAGTCCACATCATAATGTATCGCCCATACTCAACATTATGATTATCTAACTTAGTCATAATCAGTCGCATAATATATCAATCACAATCATAGCATGACAATCAAATCCATAACACGTTCCGTCTACCCGCATTGGGCCGTCAATAATCATTCACTCATGACATGAGGTTGTTATCATTAAACTTAAGCAATTCCAACGAATTACGGTTATTTTATCATTTCATAACATTGGGAAGGGATTAGGATAGGTTCGGAATCAATTGGGAAGCGTTTGGACACCTTTAAAAATCTGGGTCAGACAGATACGCACGACCCGTGCTTAATGGCGCACGACCCGTGCGCGAAACGGAAATTTTCCAGGAAGCATCAGAAGGATCCGCACGAACCTTGTGCCAGGGCACACGATCCGTGCCTGATGCACAGTCCTGTAAAATGGTCATTTCGTGCTGTCTTTGGCTCCGTTTCGTGTCCAATTCCTTTCCTGATCGATACCTAACTTATCAACCTTTAAGAACAGAGTATCATCCAGCCAAACAATTCACATATCAATCACTCAATCACAACAACAATCGAAGTCTCAATCAACCAATCATGCATCTCAAACATTCAAGCGACATTTTCACAAAACGGTTTCGACACCGGTTTTTCATAAAACGTGAGGTTCAATATCAGAACTTGACACACATGACCATAACATCCTAGTGAGTATAGAACTCACCTATTTGCCGAGACTTTAATGATTCAACCGTTCCCGAGAACCACGAACTCTCCTCGGACTCGATCACAACACCAACCCAAAACTGAACACCTAGCTACTGGAACTGCCTCCCAAGCTGCTCCAACACTCGATTCAGGTACATGAGTTGGTTCTAAGGTTCTCCAACACAACATGCAACAATTTTGGTTCAGATTTGCTCAAGAGGAGCTTGGTGGTCAACAATGGTGGTTTGGGCTTGGAGGGGAAGTTGATTTCGAATTTGGTATGGATGAAAAGGGGGAGATGAACTGATTCAGATGATGCTAATGGATCACACATGCACTGAGTTTTTCATGGAGTTCTCCCTCTCTCTTTTTCCTCCCCTCTCGAGCCTCTCCTCTTCTCCTCCCTATCTATTTGCTGTTTTTGATCTTTGGAAAGAGGAAATGAAGGGTGTTGTTGTTGCTCTAACCCATTCAGCTGGATGGGGGCATATATATGTACATGGTAAAAGACTAAGCCACCCTTCACTTAAAATTTTTATTCCTAATGACTCCCACCAGCTCTAACTAACTAAATATGATGCAATTAACTCAATTTGCACACAATTAAATTAATTGACCAATCAAGCAAGTCACTTTCAATTTAAATAATTTCAATCAATTAAATAAATCACTCAATATAATTTCACGCCAAATAATTTAATTAGCGAATATTGGGGGGTATTACAAGCTAAGTCGTGCTTATGCTTATATCTCAGGGTGCGGGAGGAGTTGGAGTCCACCAAGAAGAAACTGCAAGAGTCGGAGGCCGCACTCCAACCCACTACCGATGCCCTTGCTGAAGTCAGGAAGACGCTCACCACCACCACCCAAGAGCGGGATGATGCCCTGGCTGCTTTAGCCGAAGCTGAGAAGAGGGTACAGCTTGAAGCGGGCAGGGTTAAGGAGATGTCAGGCGAGGTTGGCGGGTTGAACAACAAGGCTGCTGAGATGCGAAAAACCATTGAGGCATTACGGAAAGAGCGGGAAAAGGCCGCTACAGAATATGATCAGCTCGTCCAGTCAACCGTTACAATTTGCCGGGGGCGGTTTGATGAGGCTCTGGCTCAGGTGCGCTGTGTCTACCCGGACCTGGAGCTCGACCCCAAAATTATCAACTTCTCCCACTCTCATGTAAATGGTCGAATCATTCAATTCGCCGAGGAGGACCAGCAGGGAAACGTCGTGGTGGAAGAAATTGTTGTATTTGACCGTCCTCATTAATCTTGAAACTTGTAATATGCTCCAAGTATTTTTCTGAAACAATTCTATTAGGGCGGCCTTTGAGTCGTTCCGTTTTTGTAATATGTACTTTACCAATGCTTGGCTTTAAAATTTATTTTTCTCGTTCTGTTTAATTCTAATATTATCCTTCGGGCAGTTTACTAGAATTCATACCTAGATTTAACTCGCCCTTGGGGGTGCGACTCTCTATTGTGGTCGCTTCGCTGTGTTTAATTCGTCTTTTAGCCTTCAGGCAGCTTACTAGGCTTCGTGCACTGATTTAACTCCCCTTTGGGGGTGCGACTCTCGATTAAGGTCGCTTCGTGTGTGGCTTAGATCGACTAAGTACCTTTGAACCCGCAAAGTGGTTTATCAAACTCGGTTTGATTTTAACCCGTCTGGCGGTTAATGAATCTGTTATGGAAAACATAAAAGGATGAGACAACATATAAAAATATTACTTCTGCGCCGATGGCCGGGCGGGTCTCAATAAAAACCCATTGGGAAAAGAGTGTCCCGCCCGGTGTACTTACTTTATTCATTTCAAAAAGTGTCAATGATAGAGTTACAATTGAATTTAGGCACAAAATTTAAATGAAGTATCGCCTGAGGTTGGCCGCATTCCATGTTTTCGGCACTGCTCCTCGTCCCATGGTTTGAAGTTGGTAGGCGCCCTTCCCCGTTCTCGAGACGACTCAGTAGGGACCTTCCCAGTTCGGGTTGAGCTGCGAACTTCTGTCCTATCGTCGCTCCTCTGAGGACGAGCTGGCCAACGGTGAATTCTCTGGGATACTACTAATAGAGAGTCAGAGTGAAGCTCGACCCGTTGTGCTTTGAATTCCCTAGCGATCATAAGTCCTGCAATGGACGCTTCGTACTCTGCCTGTTTATTTGAAGTGGAAAAGGAAAATGTTAACGAAACCTCTACCGTCGTCCCTTCTGGCCTTTATAGAATCAAACCAGCCCCTCTCCCTTTACTGTTTGAGGAGCCGTCCACATACAGTGTCCAGGTCGGCTCAGGCCCCTCTTCCTGGATCGGGGTCATCTCTGCTATGAAGTCTGCCAGGATTTGTGCTTTTGTGGCCGTTCTTGTTTCATATTTGACGCCGAACCCTGAGAGCTCTACTGCCCACTTGATCATTCTTCCCTCTAGGTCAGGTCGATGCAAGATCTGTCGAATGGGCTGATCCGTTCTGAGGACGATCTGGTGAGCCACAAAATACGATCTCAGCCTTCGGGCTGCCAGGATTAGTGCCAGGGCTAACTTCTCGATCCTTTGGTACCTGAGCTCTGGTCCCTGGAGTGCTTTGCTCACAAAATATATGGGGTTCTGTTTTTCCCCGTCCTCCCGTACCAGCACGGCTGCTAGGGCTTCGTCACTGATGGAGAGATATAGGTATAACGTTTCTCCGGGCTCTGAAGTAGTCAAGATGGGTGGTTGCAACAGAACCTTTTTCAACTGATCTAGAGCTTGGTCGCACTCAGGCGACCACTCGAACTTTGCCTCCTTCTTAAGCAGTTTGAAGAGTGAGAGAGACTTGCTGGCCGCCTTTGAAATGAATCGTGCGAGTGCGGCTATCATTCCGTTCAGCTTCTGGTTCTCTTTTTTACTAGTGGGCGACTTCATTTCTGTCACAACCCTGCATTTATCTGGATTCGCCTCAATCCCCCGCTCTGTCAAATAGAACCCCAAAAACTTGCCCGCCCTTACTCCGAACGTGCACTTCTCAGCATTTAGCTTTAGCGAGTTCTTGCGAGCTCCCATAAATACCTCTTTAAGGTCGGCCACATGATCAAGGTCTTGTTTGCTTTTAATGATCATGTTGTATAAGTATACTTCGACCGTTCTGCCGATCTGTGCTCGAAAAACCCTACTCATCATTCTCTGGTATGTTGCCCCCGCATTCTTCAATCCGAAGGGCATGACTAGGTAACAGTAGTTCCCTCTTGCTGTCATGAAGGCCGCCTTTTCCTGATTGGGTGGGTGCATTTTGATCTGGTTGTAACCCGAGTAAGCATCCAGAAACAAGATTAATCTAAACCCGTTTGCACTACCTACTAACCGGTCCACACTAGGCACCGGAAACACGTCTTTAGGGCATGCCCGGTTAAGATCTGTATAGTCGACGCACATGCGCCATTTCCTGTTGACCTTCTTGACCAAAACGATGTTGGATAGCCATGTTGTGTACTTGATTTCTTTGATGAACCCGGCTTCCAGCAAATCATCGACCGCTTTACTGGCGGCCTGTCCTTTCTCCTCACTCTGCACCCTTCTTCTTTGGGCGACCCATTTCGCAGTGGGACTAACGGCCAGGTGGTGACAAGCCACCTCTGGTGGAACGCCTGGCATGTCTGCAGCACTCCACGCGAATACATCAGCGTGTTCTCTCAAGCACTGGACTAACTGATCTCGTATCTCTGGGGGAAGGTCGCTTCCCATTGCTACTGTCTTCTCTGGGTCGTTCCCTAGCTGTATTTGGACGAGTTCCCCGTCCGGCTCTGGTCTTTTAATTCTTTTCTTGAGTTCTTGGGTTAGATCATCATCTCCTTCTTCTGCGTCACTGTCCGGGTCGTAGCGGGCATCTAGATCGGCTACATTGACTAGACTCCCGCCCTTATTCACGGCGATCGTCTTTCTCGTTTCATGCTCTCCTTGTTCCTTCATGCTCATGAAGTGGCATCGTCGAGCGGCTTGTAGATCCGCCGGAACGGTGACCACGTCATTGCTGTCCGAATAGAATTTCATTTTTAAATGGACGGTCGAGGTTATGGCCTCTAACTTTCCCAAAGTGGGACGGCCGACGATACATTGGTATACCGACTTACATGGTAACACCAAGAAGTTTACTTTCACGGTTCTTCATTTCCCGCTGTCGTCCCCAAAGGTTACCATAAGTTCCATCATCCCAAGGGGTGTGGTGGATGATCCGTTGAAACCTATCAGGTCAGATCCCCGATAGGCTGTGAGCTTGCTCCTGGGTATTCTCAAGACGTCGAGGAGGTCTTCGAAGATGATATTGGCTGAGCTCCCCTGGTCGACCAGGAATCTTCTGACCTCGACTTTAGCCATTACTGCGGTGACGATCAGCGGGACGTACTTATTTGGTTTCCAATCGAGCAAGTCGTTGTCGCCAAATGCCAAAGGCGGCCTATTTGAGGGGCGACTGGGCGCGGAAGTCGAGGCGACGTTCATTATTTCTTTCCATCGCCTTTTCGATGACTTATTCGTTTCTCCCCCTTCCGTGGGGCACCCTCTGTAACACTCCTTTTTCTACCCGGTAAACTATTAATAAAAATCAGAGTTCTCTTTTTTTTGTCAACTAAAGGAATGTCACATTTCAACTTAAAACAATCACAACTCACAAATAACAGTGTCAATCATAAAATTCACTGTATAAAGGAAATGCGATACATAACACCCTGCTAATGGGACGAACCCAAAACACCTGTTCAGTCAACACAGTAATATACTCCATCACCACGCAGCGGAATAAAGTTTAAGGATTCAAATGAAACAACCATAAAATCTTTGCAAAATAAAACAGTTGTACAATAATTAAAGACAAGTGTTCATCCCCCCTGAGTGCTACGTATCAGAGCAGACGACCCGACTCAGCTAACGAAGGTACCTAAGCCTTCACTCGAGATTACCTGCACGTTACCGCATAGGGGTAACATTCAAACAGAAGGGGTGAGTTCATCTAACAATATAATAGTGCATACGATAAGCATTATGCTAGAGTTACAACGCTATATAAACCACATCGCAACATCAAATCAGTCATCACTGCAAGTCATCACAATGTCATGAACATGTATGAGATGCAACCCATCACAACAGGCGTATGCATGAGGTACCTGTCATCATCGTCACTAAATAGCCTTTATGGCATCATCGTCACTAAATAGCCTTTATGGCGTCATCGTCACTTGTTTATGCACATGAGATGCATGAAGCACCATGATATGCACCAGGGACAGTCACATACAATCACAATCAACTTAGTGATCCATCACGTACCAATTTGCCAATAAAAGGCACATCACCTGTCGGGTTATCATCACACATATCATTGCCACTAACATTCATCGTCATTAATATCATCGTCACTAATAGCCGTTATGGCGTCATCGTCACTGATAAAACTGCAACTTATGTTCATCATCAATACCATCGTCAATCAAAATAATAGCCACCAGGGCATTTTCGTCAAAAACATCAGCACATCATTATTGACACCGGGACACTAATATTACCGATTACACCAAAAGGTTTTACTCCAGCTCATGACACCAAAAGGACACCAAAAAGGGTTTTAGACACCGAAATAATTTTACAACGCCAACAACAACGACCACCGGGGACAGCCACTTGAGTCGCCCAGAAACCATTAGAAAAATAATAATTTTTACCTTAAAATAGAATATACCAGTAGGAAACTGAATAAGCTTCACAACGCACTTTGAAACACTTAAAACGGACACCCGAGTCAAAAGATATGTCAAAAACAAAACCGGGGAACATTTGGGCAACATCCTCAAAATGGCGCCCAGGCACTGGGCGCCTAGCAGGGAACACGCTGGAAACTGGCCAGCAACAGGAACTGGCGCAGGAAGAAACTAGCGCCCAGGGGAGGGGTTCCCAGTGACATTTCAGAATACGCAACTTAGCAACCAAAACTCAACACCAATGACATCCAGGCAACATAACTATACGGAAACACAACTTAGGAACGCAACATGGGCAGCCAAAATTAGGCGCCCTTGGCGCCCTGCGCCAAGACAGCGCACAACACCCAGACACATCAGCAACACAACAGGGATCCCGACGCCCAGCAATTGGCGCCCAACGCTAGAACAGCGCAACACATAGGGGATCCCGGCGCCCAGACAGCAACAACACATGGACAATGGCAACAACAATGACTCTCGTGGCGCCTAGGACTTGAACAACGTTGCAAACAAAATTATCAAACACCGCATGTACGACCATGACAACATCAAAAACACCAATTTCTTAATAACTATCATCAAAACACCAAATCTTTACAAATCATCATCAAGTACCAATTAATTTAGAATTTCACCAAACCACCATCAATCAACGATTTCAATCACAACTAATTCAAACAATTCAAACAAGATCATGGCAAACATAGGTATAAGCCCTCACCCTAATACCCATCATACCCACCATTATAGTGAAAGAGAGATCTCATCCTTACCTTAATTGATAGGATTAGAAGACCTCGGAGAGAAAGTCACCAACAGAACACAGCAACACAGCTTCTCTTCTCTTCTCCTTGATTCGCGAACCCTCCTCTTCTCCTCCTTGTGCACCGAATTCTTTCCCTCTTCTCCTCTCTCTATTTCGCACTTTTCCTTTCTTTTGCACAAATAAGCCAAAACCCTAATTTTTGGGTTTAAATATGCGCCTAGGATAGTGGGCCTGGATCGCGAGCCTTTCTTCCGCTTAAGCCCGATTACTAACGGCATCTCCTAAAACCCAATTACACACCTCTCAATCCAACATTAATATAATTACACCAATTAAAATAAATAAAATAAATAATTGAATACCTAAATATTTAATTAAATATTTGGGGGTTACACCCTCCAGTAATTACCATCGCAACAGCGCGTCTCCTTGACCTCCTTTGGTCGTTTCTTTCTTCACTGTTGTAACAGCCCAGGTCCACCGCAGCGGCCACCCCGGTCCCACTGTTACCTCACGGTCTTCTCTACCCCTCTTGTAGAATTTTTGCCTTCCGTGGGAATCGAACCTTGCACCTGAGGCATAAGTGCAAGTTAAACCCCCTTCCCACTACCAATTGAGCGCGCGCTCAATTGGTAGTGGGAAGGGGGTTTAACTTGCACTTATGCCTCAGGTGCAAGGTTCGATTCCCACGGAAGGCAAAAATTCTACAAGAGGGGTAGAGAAGACCGTGAGGTAACAGTGGGACCGGGGTGGCCGCTGCGGTGGACCTGGGCTGTTACATAAAAAGGCTCTGATACCATTTGTAACATCCCAGACTACTTTCAGAACTGTCAACTGCCCCCACAAACCAACACGTGTCTTTCCAGTATGCGTTGTCCTCACTTGCATGCTTTCTAGGAAACTTCCCAGAAGGTCACCCATCCCACTACTACTCCAAGTCAAGCACGCTTAACTATGGAGTTCTTATGGGAAGGGCTCCCGAAAAGAAGATGCATCTTGTTGGTATAGGTAGTCCAAATCAACTCTTTTAAGCCTTCCTTCAACTATACAGTCCCATACCTGCACAGCCTCAGGATCCCTCTCATTCCGGTGTGTATTCGGTTCATTCACGTGTCCCTTCGCCTAGAAGCTGCCAGGAGCCGCTCTTTGCCGTGCCAACTTTTTGGGCACCGGCGATCACTCCCCGCCCTCGTCAGCCACGGATGTCACATGCCCACCAGCTTCCGCTTGGTTCGTCCCCGAACCACACCGTACTGAGAGAGGTCTGCTGCTCTGATACCATTTTTAGCGCTCAATTGGTAGTGGGAAGGGGGTTTAACTTGCACTTATGCCTCAGGTGCAAGGTTCGATTCCCACGGAAGGCAAAAATTCTACAAGGGGGGTAGAAAAGACCGTGAGGTAACAGTGGGACCGGGGTGGCCGCTGCGGTGGACCTGGGCTGTTACAACTGTCCTAATCTTCGTCCTTGTTCATGCTTTTCCCGACTTCATTTACGATGGACATGCCCTTTCGAGGGGATCTATCTCTGTCCTTCTCTTCTTGTTTATCTGTTTGCCCTTTCTTGACATACTGGGTCAGCTTTCCCTTTCTAATCAGTTCTTCGATGTCGTCTTTTAGGGCCATGCAATTGTTGGTGTCATGCTCGTTACTTCTATGATAACGGCAGTACCTGCGAGATGGGCGCTGTCCTTCTTTAAGGACGAGTCGATCGAGCCTCTTTATATCTTTAAACTCCGCGTTTGCGCACTCGGCCGGGATCTGGGAGTACGAGGTGTTGAGTTTGGTCCGATCAGAGAAATTTTTCTGCCTGAATTCCCTGGACGGTCCTTCCCTGTCTCACCTATCCCTCCCGGGGTCTTGGACTCGGTTCGAGTGGAGTTCCTTTGTCTGCCCTGCGACGGCTTGGGTGGCCATCGCTCTTTCCTCGTAGTTCATGAACCTCTGCGATCGTCGCTGTAAAGTTTCGAGATCCGGCGGCTCGTTCACACCAACTTCTATCTCAAATAAGCTACCAGTTCGGACACCGTCCCGGAGGAACCACAAGAGCCTATCGTCCTCCAGCCCTCGTACGTTGGCGGCCTCTTTGTTAAAGCGCTCAACATACTCACGGAGGGACTTGTCCGGGCCTTGTCTAATCGCCTTCAGGACAGCATGCGATTTAGGCTTCACCCTTGATGCGGTGTGTCATACCCCAATTTTTTCCGCCCAAGTCAAAAACATTTTTTTCAGAAAAAATAGAACAATAAGGTAATGTGTGGAAAATAGTGGATTTGTGCATTTATGTGTATTCATCCCCTATTTCACATTTTTTATTTGAATTATGCGCGCGCGTCAGTCGTAACTGCGTGAGCTAACCTGTGCCCTTGTCTTTTGGCACGTGTTTTTATTTTCAAAAAAGGCCATTATTAATTTTTGGCACCTAAAAACATTTTTCTTAATTTTCAGGAATTTTTGAAAATAAAATAGTGCATATTTTTGCATTGTTGGGCATTTAAATAAAAGAAAATTAATTATTTTTGGACCAAGACCAGGTCAAGGACGTGGCATACATGTTACTCTACCAAGGGTAATTTTTGTATAATTTTTGGAAAGAAAATCCTAGTCAAAAATAATTAAAAATGCATTTTCCCCATTTTTAGTGCATAAAAAAAACCAAAAAAAGACCATTAAATATTCCCCAATTACCAAATGACAATTTTTATTGTCTATAATAATTAGAGGGAATATTTTATGGTGCTCAAATATATATGACACATTTTTAATAGATGCATTTTCACTCCATGCCCAAAAATTCAAAATTCAAAATTCAAAAAGAAGGAAGTGTCCTCAATAAGACAAAAGACCAAAAACAAGTTTTTTTTTCTCCTCTCCCTTGCTTCATATGAATTCTCTCTCTCTCCCTCTCACAAAATTCTTCCACACTCTTCTATTGTACTATTATTCCTTATCCTGAAGGAATATGCCTTGTACCATCCTTAAACCTTCTCCTTTGGTGCATATCACCAATTCTCACTCAGTCTCATGAAGATTCATGCCCTCTTTGGTAAATAACTCCACCCTCTCACACTCACCTCTTCACAAAAAAGTACAAAATTACTTCTTTGGTAACATTCTATCTCAATTATACCCTTAACCCTATTTTTACCCCACATCACATATGAGCCTCCATTCCCAAAATAGGTTTTTCTTTTCACACAAATTCTCTCTCTTTCTCTCCTTATGCGCATAGTCACTCTCCCTCACTCTCATTTTGTGTTTTCTCACTACCCACAATCCAAGTGATTTCTAATCCTAGCCCTTCATTCAAATTTAAAACCCAATCCTCTACACCTAATAAAAACAATGACCTAATTACCCCTAAACCTAAAATAACTCTATAAATACCTTCTCATTTCCACACATCACAATCTTTTGCTTCTCATTCTCCTACACTAAAACCCTAGCACACAAAAACTTCTTCCTCTTCCTCTCTTCCATGAAATCTCTCTCACTCCCTCACTTCATTCTTTTCATTTTTCATCTCAAATCAACCTTCAAGTCCATTCCTACACTAGATCCCTCATCATTCTTGCATTCTTCTCGACGGTTCATCTCCAAATCTCTAGAATCAAGCCCAAAGTTGAAGACTAAAGAGTAGATTCAAGTGGGTTAGCACTACTCATCTTATCTCTTGAATCCTAGCATCATCATCAAAGTTTTAGCATAAAAAATGTAGATCATCAATTTGTTTTGCATATCAAGCATTTCATTACATTTAAAGTTACATCTTATGTTAATATGTTAGTATAATTGTTGTTGTTGAAGGAGAAATGCATTTCAAGCATTTTGACAAGCACTTTGGGAGGCTTGGGTGCTTGAAATGCTTCTCCCTCTTGGAATAAAATGTGTGTTGGTGCTCTTTCACTTATTGCTTGCATTTTCATGAATAAAATGGTGATTTGTGCTATTGTTCATTTCGCATGTCTTAGAAAAATTAGGATTCATTGATTTGGATGTGTTTGGTTGTCTAATCTTGCAAATGTTTGAGTTTAGGCTCGATTTGCGATGTTTACTTCAACTCCCATGAAGTAAAGCTAGGGTTTTGTTTGATTTTGATGTTTTAGCGAAATAAAATGTGATTTGGTAAACAATTGGGGTTTGCGTTTGTTTTAGTTGCTTGCTTTGAAAATCATGTTTGTGTTGATGATTTGGTAAGAGGATTTGACACTTATGCACTTGAGCATATCCCAAGTACCAAAGATTACCCAAAGTGATTCAACATGCTTTGATGCTTTGAGTGCTAAGATGACTTGCTTGATTATGGTTTGCCAATGATCATGCTTGAGGCTACTCTTTTGAATTCGCTTGCGCTTTGTAATCTCCTTGTTTACTCACATATTGTATCATCAATACTTAGAGAGGTCCATTCCATACATTACATCTTCCACTAGATGTGCATTTAGATTCCCTTGCGTTTTGTAGAAATATTTGAGTATGGTCCTCGCCTAGCATCTTCCATTAGATTGGCATTTAGGTTCAATCTTGCCTACTCTTGCATTTATGCTTAATGCCCAATTCAAGTTCCTTCTTTGCCTATTTATGTGTTGTGGTCCTATATGTGTAATCTAGGCTAATATTTGCTCAAGAATTCACATGAGATTAGTTGCAAGTTATGTCCATGTTGTTGTTTGCCTAAGGATTCGATTTCAATGATTGTGCCATGCTTGAATCTCCAAATCTTCTTGCATTCATTGTTTTCTTTTCTAAATAGCTTAGCATGAAAATGGTGACTGGTGACAATTACCCATAACCTTTGTTAGTTTGGTTGTCCTAAGAACCTAAATTTCAAAAAAGGGATGTTTTCATATGCATAAACTACTAGTGATAATCACTCATAACCTTTGTTAGTTTGATTATCATGAATGCTTTCAATTTCAAAAGATATTTTCCTAAGCATCAAAAGTCATAGCAAGTGTTAGTGTTGACCACCCATAACCTTTGTTAGTTTGGTCATCATGAAGGCTTTCATCTTTCAAAAGAGATTTTTACATACACTCAAGTGGGTTTTAGTAGTGATCACCCATAACCTTTGTTAGTTTGATCATTATGAACGCCTTTCACTTTTCAAAACCAAAGCAAAAAGACTTTCACTTTCAAGGCTCGTTAGAACTACGTCGCTTTGATTCCCATTGGGGATACGTAGGAGCGAGCAACAATCTCGTCAAGGGCAACCATAAAAATTAGCATTTGCATAACAAAAGAAAAGAGTTATTTTCATAACAAAAAAGAATCACTTTTGCATACCAAGATCATTTTCAGAACAAAAACATTCTCCTTTCAAGAATCATTTTCAAACCCATTGTCGCTAGTGGCTAATCAGAACCTTTGTTCGTCTAGCCATTGGTAGCAATGTCTTTTTCCCGAAAGAACAACAAGCGATGATCACTCATAACCTTTGTTAGTTTGATCATTCGTGCCAATCAATCTCTTTCGAAAACCAATTTCAAAAGAGAAAATAAAAAATGAGTTGCTACTAATAGTCAATCAGAACCTTTGTTCGTCTGACTGGCGGTGGTGACTATCATTTTCAAGAACACTTAGAGGTGATTACCCATAACTTTGGTTAGTTTAATCATTCACTAAATGCTCGTCCTATTTCGAAAACTCACTAAAAAGATAAAAGACAGAAACCTTTTCAAAAGAAAGACAAACCAAGAACTACGTAGCTTTGAATTCTCCATCGCACCGGGAGATACGTAGGAGCGAGAGGCTAACTCTCGCAAGCGTCAAAAATAAAAATTTTCATTAAGTCTTCTCATTCCCTTTTCAATAAAGAAGCAAATTTAAGTATTCTCCAAATCAACACTTAAAACCACACGTTTAATTAAAGGTTCCCTTTCGGTAGAAAGGGGGTGTGGGGTGCTAATACCTTCCCCATGCCTAACCGACCCCCGAACCCAAATTTTCCGGTTTCCAAAAGGCCATTCGCTTTCCAAAAAGGTTTTTCTTCAATATTTTCCTTATAAAAAATATTGGTGGCGACTTCATTGTTTAAAAAAGTTGTAAACGAAGAAAGATCCCCTCAAGGACTTTTTCGGGCGCAACAGCTGGCGACTTCACTGGGGACTAAAAAGAAAAACATTTTTTTAAAAGTGGGTCAAGCCTAATTAATTTAGTGTGTGATTTGTGTGATTGATTTGAATATCTTGTTTTGCCTCTATGCTTTCTTCTTTTTCATACTTTCATGTTGCATTCCTGTGCATTCTTCTTCTTCTTCTCCTTCTGTGTTTGCTTTTGTTTAAAGTAATAGATGGTTGCTTCTTTGCTTATATGCTTAGTTCCCTCTTGCATTTCCCCAATCATATCATGTTCCCTTTTTCTTTGCTCCCTTTCTTCAAGGTAAGCTCATGCATTTCTCCCCAATTCTATCATGATCCCCTCTTCTTGGCTCCCCTTCTTGAGATAAGCAATGCACTTGATTGTTGTTGAAACACTAGGCTAGTTCATATTGGATTGATATTGAACCCTAGGGTAGACAACATGCTATTGTCTGGACTGTTCTGGATTTTCATTTGCAGGTGGGATAGTTTTTAAGGAAATGCCCTTCGCACACACACACTTGTACCTTGAGATTATATGATTAGAGAAAGAGACCATAACCCAGGTCTGTTAGGATACCTTAGGATGAGTGGATTCGAGTAGTGGGAGCCCATCAGGACCTTTGTCCGTTTGGCTACTCGCGAAAGTTTCAATCAGAGTTGTGCTCTTTCATGATGCTTCGTATCTAGCAGTTTGCTGCATTTACGAGGATTTTCATGAGAGGGACTGTGGCTCTGATGACCTTTGTGAGGGTTTGAATAGAGCTACATGAGAAGATTATCCCTAAAGTGCCTTAGACCATAGCTTCTACCCCCTTTTTAGGTCACAAGGGCTTTCCAAATTGTGTGCTGCTTTGTTGCATTCAGTTCAATCAATTTTTCCTTCAAAATTTTTGAAAATCAAAAAAGATATGCTTTTCCTTTTCAATAAACGCCTATATGAGGTGGCATATAGTGTGAAAATTTTCAAATCACCACCTGTAAATATCCTCTTTCTGCAAAAACACAAAAAAGAAGCATCATTGCATCATTGCATCATTTGCATTGCATAAAATTCCAATTTTGAAAAAAAACCATTCATCTTGCACTCCCTTTCATTACATAAAGATAAAACAAAAAAACAAGTATCATCTGCATAGCATAAGCATTTCATTTATAATCATGCAAAAAAATCCTCGTCAAGTTCATCCAAGACGAGGCATTCATGCATAAGCATTATTTCAAAAAAAAGACACAGTAGAACTACGTAAGCTTTGATTCCTCATTACAATGGGGATACGTAGGAGCGGGTCATACCCCGTCAAGCACATTTTTCTAAAACCTTTTTTTTCAATAAATCATTTGCATCTCCAAATAATTTTCACAATCATGTTCCAAAACTAAAAATAAAAAAAAATGAAAAGTTTCCAATGCATGCATCTTCTCTAAACAAAGAAAAAATAGAAAAGCTCTTCATGTAAAAGCTCAATGAGTAAAAGTCCACCTTCGAATGACGAAGGGTAATATCTCAAATTTGTTTGTGCACTACAAATTTGAGATGTTACTCTATGATATCGGGGCACTTTGACCCTATCAAGTGAGGTTTGTTTTCAAATAAGAGAATAAGTTTGAGTTAACCAAATGTCGAAGCATTTCAGTATATTGCGTGAAGTATTGAGTCTGGATCCACTCAATGTTTCTTGCAAGTTACTCAGAGTAATGACAATTGGTTGCATCACGTCATCATTTTTACAAAAAAGGGGGGGGGGGCATCGACATTTCATATCTCGTCTTGCCTCTAAAGAATAAAACCATTTTGAAAATATCATTCTTGCATGCCTAGGAATTTCATTTTTTATCTTGCATCAAAAACACTCAAAAATCTTTTAAAACAATTCCACTTCCCAAGTGGTCATTTTCCTTGCATTTTCATCATGTTTGCATCCATGCATTGCGTTCAATAAAAAAGGTTGTGATGAGAGACGAGACGCTTTTATAAAATAATATTTCTAAAAAAGCTCACTCCTACTTATTTGCAAACTCAAGGTGTTCCAAGGCACTCAATTTTTCAAAAAGAAAGTATCTCATCTCATCTATTCCATGATAAAAGACTGAAATAGTGTATCAAAGAAAAAAAAACAAATTTTTAACTGATCTTAACTCTGTGAAGCATTCTTCTAGTGAGCATGCATGCTATGAGTAATTTCTCTTGTTTCAGTCCGTTGGTTTTTGTAACACCCTAAATATTTAATTAATTTATTTAATTAAGTATTTAGGAATTTAAAAAATTAATTAAGTGGATATAAATTAATTATTAAAAATTATATTAATATGTGTAGGTGTTATTAGAAGGTGGAGGTGCCAAACTAGATGGACTTGGGCTTAAGTGAGAAGCCCAAGCCCATGACTCTTGTCATATGCGAAGTGGACAAGCGCCTAGGGGTTAGGGTTTGTTGTGAACATTTGCGAAATTGAGAAGGGAGGAAAGGAAAGGAGAGAAGGCGCCGTAGAGAGAAAGAGGGAGAAGAGAAGATCACAAGGTCCAAGGAAGGGAGGGACGTGAATTGTTGCCGTGGTACCGTTCGTGATCGTCTCGAGGGCTCCTACTCTTCGAATTCGAGGTAAGGGGATGTCCTATCAATTCTTATAATGATTCCTATGATAGATCCTAAGTAGCGATGGCCTAGATTTTAACTATGGTTATGATGATGTTTGCGAAATCATGTCTTGTTGTTGTTATATGCATGATTCTATGTTGTGCTTGGGATGTGTTGAAATTCGATGTTTGATAGGTGGTTTTGATGATTTTACACGTGATTATGAAAGGTTGTAATATGGGTTGTGTTGGTCATGTGAAAAATTGGGAGAACAAAATAGTTTGTGCTGAAATTGTGTAAAATTTGTGTGCTGGAAGTGTGGCAGGCGCTGGGCGCCCATGGGCGCTGCGCGCCAGTATGCTGTGTGTGCGTGTAGGCGCTGGGTGCCAGTGCTGGGCGCCTGTGTGCGCGTGTCCTGTGTTGCGCCAAGGCGCTGGGCGCTGGGCGCCCAAGTGTGAGTGCGTGTGTGGAGCGCTGGGCGCTGGGCGCTGAGCGCCCGTGTGTGTGTGTTGCTTGTTGCGCCAAGGCGCTAGGTGCCAGGCGCTGGGCGCTGGGCGCCCATGTGTTCGTGTTGCGTTTTTGCTGGGCGCTGGGCGCCAGGTGCCTGGGCGCAGGGCGCCCATGGCGCCAGTTTTTCAGGATGTCCCAAAATGTTTTCGAAAACTGTTTTCGCTATATCTTTTGACTCGAACATCCGTTTTGAACGTTTCAAAAAGCGTTGTGAAGCATTTTCAGTTGTCTATCTGCGTGTACCATTTTTAAAAATAAAAACTTATTATTTCTGAAGGTTGCTGGGGCGCCCCAAGTGGCTGTTCCCGGCGATCGTTGCTGTGACAATGAAAAGATGTTTTGGTGCCTTTAAAAATTCTCTTTTGCGTATGACCAGTGGTTTTAACGATTTAGTGTCAAAAATGATGCCCCTAGTGGCTAGTTAAATGACTGTTTTGCCCTTAGTGGCTAATAATATTTATAATGACGTGTAAATGACTGTTTTGCCCTTGGTGGCTAATATTATTTATAATGATGTGTAAATGACGATGATGCCCTTGGTGGATAGTAAATGACGCTTTTGCCCTCAGTGGCTATTGTTTGAGTTGATGATGTTTATGTATAAGTGACGATGAAACCCAGTGACGTTTTGAGGCCTAAATGGCTAAGTGATGTTAAGGCCTAAATGGCTAAGTGATGTTGTTGTGTAAATTGTGGATTGACAGGTGCTGTGCCTCTGAATTGGCAATTCGGTAAGTGACGGGTCACATAGTTGACCGTGATTTGTGTGTTTGTGAGTGGTGCATGTCATAGTGTCTCATGCCCCATATGCATAAACCCAGTGACGTTTTTGAGGCCCAAAAGGCTAAGTGACGATGAGGCCATAATGGCTAAGCGACGTTTGTGAAAAGGTACCTCATGCATATGCCCGCGAGTGGGTTGCATTTCATATGCCCACATGTCATAATGATGAGTTTATGTAGTGATGTGATTGATGATTGTGATGTGATTATTTTAGAGCTGTGACTTGACTTATTATTTATCATATGATTTATTATATGGATTGAATTGGACTCACCCTTCTGTTTGAATGTTACCCCTATGCGGTAACGTGCAGGTGATTGCGAGTGAAGGACTAGGTACCTTCACTAATTCGAGTCGAGTCGTCACGCTCTGATACGTAGCACTCAGGGGGGGAACGAACTTGATGTTTATGAATGATTTCAGCTATTATGCTTTGTTGACAATTCTGTTTTATTTTGTTATTCCGCTGCGTAGTTGGTGTTATTTGACGTTAAGTTTATTTGCGATGATAAATGTGTTTTTGAGGGTCTCCTCTCAGTGACGTGCTACGTGATGCAGGATTATTATGTTTGAGCTGTTTTAATTGAGAAGCATTATTTTATTGAAGTATGTGTAACATTCCTCGTGCGAAACAAATTTTTGAAAACTCTGATATTTTTCCCAACTAAATGAACGGGTAGAAAAGGGGTGTTACATTAGTGGTATCAGAGCAGTTCGGTCTGTCCGGCCAATGTTGTCCTGTCATAGTGTCTTATGACAATAGATTAGTACTAAATTCTTGGTTTGTGCTGCAGTGATAGTTTGAAATGGCTGGGAGAAACGACGCTGCTCTTGCTGCTGCATTGCAGGCTATGGCGCAGGCTGTGCAGGGTCAGCAGAATGCTGGAGAGAACGCTGGTTTTCGGAGTCTGGCTACTTTCCAGAGAGAGAATCCGCCCACCTTTAAGGGCAAATTTGATCCAGATGGTGCTATGGCTTGGTTGAAGGAGATCGAGAGGATATTCAGGGTGATGGACTGCACTGTTGAGCAGAAGGTCCGTTTTGGTACCCACATGTTAGCCGAGGAGGCCGACGACTGGTAGTTGGCTACTAGGCAGAGATTGGAGGCTGTGCAGGAAGAGATTACTTGGGAGGTATTCAGCAGGGAATTTTTGAGAAAATATTTTCCTAAAGACGTCCGAAGGAAGAAAGAGATAGAGTTCCTGGAACTAAAGCAGGGTGGTATGTCTGTGACTGCATATGCGGCGAAGTTTGTGGAACTGGCAAAATTTTATCCACATTACAGTGAGGCTACAGCTGAATTTTCTAAATGCATCAAGTTCGAGAATGGGTTGAGGCCTAATATCAAAAAGGCCATTGGTTATCAGAAGATTCGTGTGTTCGCTGATCTGGTTGACAGTTGTAGAATCTTTGAGGAGGACAGTACTGCTCATTATAAAGCTACGTCTGAGAAAAAGGGTAAGTTTCAGAGTCGAAGCAAGCCGTATGAGGTTCCTGCGGGTAAGAGTTGTCAGAAAGCTACTGGAGGTAAGAATTCTAGTGGGGGAGATGCTCCTGCTAGCATTGTCTGTTATAAGTGTGGCAAGCCTGGCCACAAGAGTACTACATGCAGGTCTGATGAGAGAGTTTGCTATCGTTGCGGTAAAAAGGGTCATATGGCGGCCGAGTGTAAGGTCAAGGATGTGGTGTGCTTCAATTGTGGTGAGTCGGGGCATATCAGTACAAAGTGTACCAAGCCGAAGAAGGAAAGGTCTACTGGGAAGGTGTTTTCATTGGCAGGAGAGGAGCCTGATGAGAAGGATGGTCTGATTAGAGGTACGTGTTTTATTAATGGTACTTCTCTGAAATCTCTTATTGATACTGGTGCTACCCATTTCTTTATATCTGTTGATTGTTGTAAAAGATTGGGTCTTGTTTTATCTGCTATGTGTGGGGATATGGTTGTCGATACTCCTGCGAAGGGGTCGGTGATTACGTCCCAGGTGTGTTCCCAGTGTCCCGTGTCGATCTTCGGCAGGGACTTTATTGTGAATTTTGTTGGCTTGCCGTTGAGAGGTCTGGATGTAATATTAGGCATGGACTGGTTAGAGAATAATCACGTTCATATCAATTGTCGTAGCAAGTCGGTCAGTTTTGGGGAAGAAGATTCTATTTTGGTATCTGCTGGTCAGTTGAAGAAGTTGAAGAAAGAAGGAGTTCAGCTTTTTGCATTGATGGCATCGTTGTCTGCTGAGAGTCAGGCTGTTATTGAAGAACTGCAAGTGGTACGCGAGTTCCCTGAGGTTTTTCCTGATGAAATTCCGGGTGTGCCGCCGGAGAGAGAAGTTGAGTTTTCGATTGATCTTGTACCTGGTACGAGGCCTGTGTCTATGGCACCGTACAGGATGTCGGCGTCTGAATTGTCTGAGTTGAAGACGCAACTTGAAGAATTGCTTGAGAAGAAGTTTGTGAGACCGAGTGTGTCACCGTGGGGAGCTCCGGTATTGTTAGTGAAGAAGAAAGATGGGAGCATGAGGTTATGCGTAGACTATCGTCAGTTGAATAACGTAACTATCAAGAATAAGTATCCGCTTCCGAGGATCGACGATCTGATGGATCAGTTAGTGGGTGCCCGTGTTTTCAGCAAAATTGATTTAAGGTCCGGATATCATCAGATTAAAGTGAAGGATGAGGATGTTCAGAAGACAGCGTTCAAGACAATGTATGGGCATTATGAATATTCAGTGATGCCGTTCGGTGTGACCAATGCTCCTGGTGTATTTATGGAATATATGAATCGTATTTTCCATAATTACCTAGATCGGTTTGTGGTGATCTTCATAGATGACATTCTAGTTTATTCTAAGTCGGAAAAAGAGCATGCTGAGCACCTGAAGACAGTGTTAGAAGTTCTGAAAGAGAAAAAGTTGTATGCTAAGTTATCAAAGTGTGAGTTCTGGCTGAAAGAGGTGAGTTTCCTTGGGCACGTGATTTCTGGTAATGGTATTACGGTTGATCCGGCAAAGGTGGAGGCAGTATTGGAGTGGGAGGCTCCGAAGTCCGCAACAAAGATTAGAAGCTTTTTGGGTTTGGCTGGGTACTACAGGAGGTTCATCGAGGGTTTTTCCAAGTTAGCCCTTCCGTTGACTCAGTTGACCTGTAAGGGTAAAGTTTTTGTTTGGGATGCTCGCTGTGAGGAAAGTTTTATGGAACTGAAAAAGAGATTGACAACGTCGCCTGTTTTGACGTTGCCTAATCCGGAGGAACCGTTTGTTGTATATTGTGACGCTTCGAAGATGGGTCTTGGGGGTGTGCTGATGCAAGATGGGAAAGTCGTTGCGTATGCGTCGAGGCAATTGCGGGTTCATGAGAAAAATTACCCTACGCATGATTTGGAGTTGGCTGCTGTGGTATTTGTGCTTAAGATTTGGAGGCACTACCTTTATGGTTCGAGGTTTGAAGTGTTCAGTGATCATAAGAGTCTAAAGTATCTGTTCGATCAGAAAGAGTTGAATATGAGACAGCGTCGGTGGTTGGAGCTCTTGAAGGATTATGACTTTGGTTTGAATTATCATCCCGGCAAAGCTAATGTCGTGGCTGATGCTTTAAGCAGAAAGTCTTTGCATATGTCAGCAATGATGGTGAAAGAATTAGAGTTGATTGAGGAATTCAGAGATTTGAGTTTGGTTTGTAAAATGACACCTCGCAGTGTTAATCTGGGAATGTTAAAGATCGATAATGATTTCCTGGGCAGCATCAGAGAGGCTCAGAAGTCAGATGTCAAGTTAGTAGATTTAATTAATGGGGTTGGTCAATCTGAAAATGAAGATTTCAAATTGGATTCTAGTGGTGTGTTGAGGTTCCGAGGTAGGATCTGTGTTCCGGATGATGAGGAGATGAGAAAGGCAATTTTAGAGGAGGGTCACCGTAGCAAGTTGAGTATACATCCTAGAGCGACGAAAATGTATCAAGATCTGAAAAAGATGTTTTGGTGGTATGGTATGAAGAGAGATGTGGCGCAGTTTGTGTATGCCTGTTTGACCTGTCAGAAATCTAAGGTTGAGCATCAGAAGCCTGCAGGGTTAATGCAACCGTTGGAGGTTCCAGAGTGGAAGTGGGATAGCATTGCGATGGACTTTGTGACGGGATTACCAAATACAGTTAGGGGTCATGACGCTATTTGGGTGATCGTTGATAGGTTAACGAAGTCTGCTCACTTTATTCCTATTAATATCACTTATCCGGTGTCGAGGTTGGCAGAGGTCTATGTCAAAGAAATTGTGAAGTTGCACGGCGTTTCGAAGAGTATTGTGTCAGATAGGGACCCGAGGTTCACTTCTGAGTTTTGGACGAGTTTGCGGAAGGAATTGGGTTCAAAGCTGAAAATGATTTCATCATATCATCCTCAGACAGATGGTCAGTCAGAGAGAACAATTCAGTCGTTAGAAGATTTGTTGAGGCTTGTGTATTGGAACAACGGGGTACATGGGATTCCTACCTTGCGTTGATTGAGTTTACCTATAACAACAGTTACCATTCCAGTATCGGGATGGCACCATTTGAAGCATTGTATGGTCGAAAGTGTAGAACGCCATTGTGTTGGTATGAGTCGGGAGAGAGTGTAGTGTTGGGACCGGAAATTGTCCGGGAGACTACAGAGAAGATCAAGATGATCCGTGAAAAGATGAAGGCTTCGCAGAGTCGTCAGAAGAGTTATCATGACAAGCGGAGGAAAGATTTAGAGTTTCAGGAGGGTGAACATGTGTTCTTGAGGGTTTCTCCTATTACCGGTGTTGGTCGAGCGTTGAAATCGAAGAAGCTCACTCCTCGTTTTGTTGGTCCTTATCAGATTTCTGAGAGAATCGGGAATGTGGCTTATAGAGTGGCCTTACCGCCGAATCTTTCGAACTTGCACGACGTGTTTCATGTGTCGCAACTACGGAAGTATGTTTCGGATCCATCTCATGTGATTCATATGGATAATGTAGAGGTGCGGGATAATCTCACTGTGGAGACGATGCCCGTACGGATTGAGGATCGTGAAGCGAAAGTGCTTAGGGGCAAAGGGATTTCATTAGTGAAAGTGGTTTGGCTAGGAGCTGCCGGCGAGAGTATGACTTGGGAGCTAGAGAGCAAGATGCGAGAATCCTACCCAGAGTTATTTGATCAGGTAAATTTCGAGGACGAAATATTCTAAGTGGGGGAGAGTTGTAACACCCTAAATATTTAAATAATTTATTTAATTAAGTATTTAGGAATTTAAATTAATTAAGTGGATATAAATTAATTATTAAAAATTATATTAATATGTGTAGGTGGTATTAGAAGGTGGAGGTGCCAAACTAGATGGACTTGGGCTTAAGTGAGAAGCCCAAGCCCATGACTCTTGTCATAAGCGAAGTGGACAAGCGCCTAGGGGTTAGGGTTTGTTGTGAACATTTGCGAAATTGAGAAGAGAGGAAAGGAAAGGAGAGAAGGCGCCGTAGAGAGAAAGAGGGAGAAGAGAAGATCGCAAGGTCCAAGGAAGGGAGGGACGTGAATTGTTGCCGTGGTACCGTTCGTGATCGTCTCGAGGGCTCCTACTCTTCGAATTCGAGGTAAGGGGATGTCCTATCAATTCTTATAATGATTCCTATGATAGATCCTAAGTAGCGATGGCCTAGATTTTAACTATGGTTATGATGATGTTTGCGAAATCATGTCTTGTTGTTGTTATATGCATGATTCTATGTTGTGCTTGGGATGTGTTGAAATTCGATGTTTGATAGGTGGTTTTGATGATTTTACACGTGATTATGAAAGGTTGTAATATGGGTTGTGTTGGTCATGTGAAAAATTTGGAGAACAAAATAGTTTGTGCTGAAATTGTGTAAAATTTGTGTGCTGGAAGTGTGGCAGGCGCTGGGCGCTGAGCGCCCGTGTGTGTGTGTTGCTTGTTGCGCCAAGGCGCTAGGTGCCAGGCGCTGGGCGCCCATGTGTGCGTGTTGCGTTTTTGCTGGGCACTGGGCGCCAGGTGCCTGGGCGCTGGGCGCCCATGGCGCCAGTTTTTCAGGATGTCCCAAACTGTGTTTCGAAAACTGTTTTCGCTATATCTTTTGACTCGGACATCCGTTTTGAACGTTTCAAAAAGGGTTGTGAAGCATTTTCTGTTGTCTATCTGCGTGTCCCATTTTTAAAAATAAAAACTTATTATTTCTGAAGGTTGCTGGGGCGCCCCAAGTGGCTGTTCCCGGCGATCGTTGCTGTGACAATGAAAAGACGTTTTGGTGCCTTTAAAAATTCTCTTTTGCGTATGACCAATGGTTTTAACGATTTAGTGTCAAAAATGATGATTTTGACGATGATGCCCCTAGTGGCTAGTTAAATGACTATTTTGCCCTTAGTGGCTAATATTATTTATAATGACGTGTAAATGACTGTTTTGCCCTTGGTGGCTAATATTATTTATAATGATGTGTAAATGACGATGATGCCCTTGGTGGATAGTAAATGACGCTTTTGCCCTCAGTGGCTATTGTTTGAGTTGATGATGTTTATGTATAAGTGACGATGAAACCCAGTGACGTTTTGAGGCCTAAATGGCTAAGTGATGTTAAGGCCTAAATGGCTAAGTGATGTTGTTGTGTAAATTGTGGATTGACAGGTGCTGTGCCTCTGAATTGGCAATTCGGTAAGTGACGGGTCACATAGTTGACCGTGATTTGTGTGTTTGCGAGTGGTGCATGTCATAGTGTCTCATGCCCCATATGCATAAACCCAGTGACGTTTTTGAGGCCCAAAAGGCTAAGTGACGATGAGGCCATAATGGCTAAGCGACATTTGTGAAAAGGTACCTCATGCATATGCCCGCGAGTGGGTTGCATTTCATATGCCCACATGTCATAATGATGAGTTTATGTAGTGATGTGATTGATGATTGTGATGTGATTATTTTAGAGCTGTGACTTGACTTATTATTTATCATATGATTTATTATATGGATTGAATTGGACTCACCCTTCTGTTTGAATGTTACCTGTAACAGCCCAAAAATAGTTGTTTATTTATTTAATTAATTAAATAAGATTTGGGTGATAGAAATAATAATGATAATAATGGGTGGTTTTAATTAATTGGGAATATAGTTGTGGAGAAGTATTAAAATAATTGGGGGGTTTATTTAGTTAATTAGGAGGTGGTGACGTTTAATTATCCAATTGAACATTAAGTGAAAGCCCATGATCCAAGAGAGGGTCCAAGGTGATAGGCGTATATGATGAGGGGTTTAAGCATAGGGTTTTAGTCATTGTGCCTTAGTGCAAAATTGAAAGAAAACGTGGAGAGGAGAGAAGAGGGCTGTACGGCGCTCACCATAGGAGAAGGGAGGAAGAATTGTTGCTGATTTTCGTGGTGCTTGCTCAAGAGAGGGTTGGGCACCGTTTTGGTGAGTGCAAGAAAGAAGAGATTTTGCGTGAAGCTCAAGAGGAAAAGGGGGAAAGGATTGCGACTTGTTCCAAGGTGTGTAGGACCATCTTGGTGTTCATCTTCCTAGGACTTTCTTCTCATCTAATCTAAGGTAAGGGGAGTCTCACATTATAAGGGTTTATATAATGGTTAGTATGTGGGAGGGTAGCTCTATGATGCCTAGGGTGTATTAGTTATTATGTTGAATTTCTTGTTGAACTGTTGGTGTTGTTGTGAATATAAGATGAGTTGTGATGTTTGTTGTTGGTGTGATTGCTTTTGTGTCATGTTTGATAATTCATGAGGATTGGTAGGGATGATTAGCAATTAGTAATTTGAATTAATGATAATTGATTTGGTGATTGATTTGGTGGTCCAAAATTGGTGATTGAATTAACCCTTGATTTTGTGATAACTGAAATATTATTCAAGTGGATTGGGACCTTAATTGATGGATGTTTTGGCAACAAATAATTGGAGGATTTAATAGGTGATCATGGTGATTTGATTTATATTGATGAGTCTGATTTTGGGAATTAATTTGGGGATTTAATTTGGTGAAAATCGGATTTTTGTAGTGTGCCCTAGCCCTAGGCGCACACATGGGCGCCAAACCCGTAGCTGTCCTGAAA
Organism: Astragalus membranaceus; assembly: GCA_039519185.1. Taxonomy (NCBI): domain Eukaryota; kingdom Viridiplantae; phylum Streptophyta; class Magnoliopsida; order Fabales; family Fabaceae; genus Astragalus; species Astragalus membranaceus. The sequence continues at coordinate 41,406,022 of CM076854.1, read as the reverse complement.
AATATTTTGACGTCCCTAAATTGTTTTGATCATAACTTTTGACTCGGGTGTCCGTTTTAAACGATTCGAAGTGCGTTGTAAAGCTTATTCAGACGCCCATCTGAATATTCTAATTTGGGGCTCATAAAACATTTTTCTGGAAAATTTATTTGGGCGTTAACTTCGAACATCGTATTTTGAAAAAAAAAAAATTGTGGTGACACAATCATTTTCGGAAAAGAGCTATTTTAAGGAAATAAAAATGAGTGAATGTTGCACGGACGCCTACGTGGCTGACCCGGACGAAGTAATGACGTGTTGAGTAAAATGACGATAATACCCTTAGTGGTTAATTAAACGACGTTGTTGCCCTTAGTGGCCAATATTTTGACGTTGATGTGATTATGACGAGGATACCCTTAGTGGTTAATTAAACGACGTTGTTGCCCTTAGTGGCCAATATTTTGATGATGTTGTGATTATGATGATTTGTGGTTGCACATGTGTCCATAGTGTCTCATAGCATGTGCATTTTATGACGAATAGGCTTCGGCCTCTTAGTGACGGTGTGCCCATAGTGGCTTATTTATGACGAGAAAACAGTGACGGTGTGCCCATAGTGGCTTATTATGACGAGTATGGTACCATCATGCATATGCCCAGGTGTGGGTTGCATTTTCATACATATGCATAAACACGACGCGTTTTGCTTGTGATGTGTTTTTGACGTTGGTTGCCGATGTTGCTCTGTGATGGTTGTAATGCGACGTTAAGTGTGCCGTGGTAGTTATAGATATTGTCCTCTAATATATTGATTATTATATATGCCTTTATGCTGTTTGAAGACTCACCCTTTCTGCTTGGAATGTTGCTCTACTGTGGCAACGCTGCAGGTATCCGCGAGTGAAGGTCATGCTGCCTTCCTTGATAGCTGTTGGGATGTTTTGAGTCGCTCTCTGATACTGTAACACCTAGGGGGCGTGGGTGAAGTTTGTTGAATTATTTAACTGGCTGTTTAATGATTTTATTGATGTTTTGAGACGTGTCTGAGGGATTTTGGCGAGTTCCTATTTTTATTCCGCTGTGACGAAATCTTCAAAGTTTAAATTTCATGACGAATGATGCAAAAACCTTGACGAGTGACAATGACGAGTTTTATTTATGACAATGTGGCACTTCTTTTCTATTCATTCAAATTAATTTTTGTGAAAACAATTTACTCTGATAAATGACGTGTAACTTATGGGGTAGAAAAGGGGTGTTACATTACCCCTATGCGGTAACGTGCAGGTGATTGCGAGTGAAGGACTAGGTACCTTCACTAATTCGAGTCGAGTCATCACGCTCTAATACGTAGCACTCAGGGGGGAACGAACTTGATGTTTATGAATGATTTCAGCTATTATGCTTTGTTGACAATTCTGTTTTATTTTGTTATTCCGCTGCGTAGTTGGTGTTATTTGACGTTAAGTTTATTTGCGATGATAAATGTGTTTTTGAGGGTCTCCTCTCAGTGACGTGCTACGTGATGCAGGATTATTATGTTTGAGCTGTTTTAATTGAGAAGCATTATTTTATTGAAGTATGTGAAACATTCCTCGTGCGAAACAAATTTTTGAAAACTCTGATATTTTTCCCAACTAAATGAACGGGTAGAAAAGGGGTGTTACAGTTTTCCTCCCTTACCAAAGTTTCCCGTCTAAGTCTAGTCCCGCCCCATCCGCCCATAAAGTGTATACTCTCCCCGCATTGGTACATACTTGACTTTTGGGTTAAATCCTCTGTACAAGGGGGCAATTTTGTAATCACTTAATTACCTTGTTAAAATTGGTTTCCTTTGATTCAAGTCTAAAATGTTGCATGCACTTGTCCAGTCATTCGTTCTTGTGCTTATGACGTGTGCCCAGTTGACAGAGAAAGGCAAATTGGATTTGTTCTCTAGCTAGGAACATGGAAACAAATGAAGAACTAAGAGCAGAGGTGAATGAGTTAAAAGAAGAGGTGAATGGGTTAAGGACGCAGATGTCAGAAATGGTGAGGATTCTGATTCCTCTAGTTTACACTCCCCCTTCTAACCCAGAAGCTAATCAGGGAGCTGGTTTTGTAGCCATTGTTGAGAATGTACAACCGGCATCTATCGTGTAACATCCCCTAATTAGCTAATTAGATTAATTAAATTAGCAAGAGGATTATCATGAATTGATTAATTAACAAATAATATTTATGCATAATTGCAATATTATGTTAAGTTAGTAATTAATGGGAGTCATAAGGGACAAAAAGGTTAAGTGAAGGGAAAACCTGTCTTTTAACCATACCATATATATATATATATATATATATATATATATATATATATAATTGTCCCAGCTGAAAAACCAAACCAAAACACTTGAGCAAATTCTGGAAATCGGAAACAAGAGAGAAAGAGAAGAGAGGGGCGTGAGGAAGAAGAGAGGGAGAGGAGAGGAGAACCAGATTTTTCCTGAATGCATGTTTCGATTTCTAACATCCTTGAAATCAGCTTTTCATTCTCTTCACACTGGTACCAACATCATCATCATCACCCTTCTCTATCTCAATTCGCCATTTGTGAGCACTTCAAGCTCAATTTGACCAAAATCATGGAATCCTAAGTTTGCATGTAGTTTTGGGAGCTGAATAATCAGTAGCTAGAACACACCAAGCATCTACATGGTAATTTCAATCGTTTGGGTAGTTAGGATTCAGAATTAGCTGCTGTCCAAGCGAATTGGAGTGGCTAAGTTCGTTGTTGGAGCGTGTTCGAAGAGAATTCGTGGTTGTCGGAGCGGTTGAGTTCTCGGAGTCTCGGTGTTTGCGTGATTTTCATCACGATAGGTGAGTTCTATAACTCGCTTAGGGAATGTGTTTGCGTTCTGAGTTTTATTTTCGAAAACCATGGTCACACGTTTTTGTTATCGAAAGGAAACTTATTAAAAACCGTTTTCTCCAAAGAATCGTGACTTAAATCATATATTGTGTGATTGATTGTGTTGGAACGCTATGATATATTATTTTAATGTGTGATTGAGTTTGGGTTACGATCGGAACAGATTTTGGAATCGGAATGGAATGGAATAACGCATGAAAAACCTATTTTCTGGAAACTGATGGAGACACACGGATCGTGTGCCTCTGAGCACGGGTCGTGCGCCTCCATCTGATACGATAAGAACTGGATTTTTAAAACACGCACGGATCGTGCGCCTAGTCGCACGGGTCGTGCGTATGTCTCTGGAACTTTATAAAATCTTAGTGGATAACGCACGGATCGTGCGCCAAGTCGCACGGGTCGTGCGTATCTTTCTGGAAATTTTCTACAAACGGTTCAACCACACACGGGTCGTGCGCCTATACGCATGGGTCGTGTGAGACCTTCTGACCTTCAATTTCAAAGTACCTTTTTATCCATTCCAAATGATTCCAATCCTCTTCTAATCCATTCCCCAAGGTTCCACAACAATGTAAAGGTAACAATGGTATGAGATTGAACATGTTCGATAGAAAGTTTGTGTGTTATGAATAAAATGGAAAACCGCACTTTGAGAACGCGAGAGTGCATATGTCAAGAATGATAATAACACACGGTATTTGACTGATATTATACACTGTAATTGACTGATATGGTACATGGTACTTGACTGAAATGACTAACAGCCCATTGCGGGTACACAGACTGAAAAGGTGTAATAAATACAAGAGGAAAAAGGGTGACGACCCTAAGAGGTTAGCATACTAGGGGAGGGGAAGTCATGAGCCCCAAAACCTAGACTCAAGAATGTTTCCCCTGCTAGAAATAGCGGGATGTGTAACATCCTCAATTTTTAGCTAAGTTGGTTAATGGAAGTTAACAAGAGGTTATGTTTGATTAATTAGCTAATGGAGCAATTTAGCTTAATTAATTGATTATGAGGTGATTGTCATGGATTGGATTTATGGATTAAGTTAGAATGAATTATTGGTGATTATGAACTTGTGTTGAATGGGGATAGTGTATAAGTAATAGCCAAGGTGTGGATAAACCTAGTAAGGATAAGATGGGAATTTACCTTTTCCCATAACCCGTTCAGCTGTAGCTAAGACACTTCAGCCCCATTGATCTACACATTCCCTCATCTTGACTGAAAAAGAAAACAGAATTTAGAAAGGAGGAAGAAGCTTGGAGAGAGAGAGTAGGCGAAGGAGGAGAAAAGAAAAGGTGAGCACCAAAACTTTCATGCATGTTTCCCTTCTTCACACCATTGAGTTCTGATCAGTCTCCTCTCCCCTTTGATACTAAAATCACCACCCATTCCATCCCCCTCTTCATTTCACCATTGATGGAGCTCAAAGCTCAAAGTAAGAAAAATAAGGTTTTTGGAGTGTGTGAAGCATTGCATGTCGAATTAGGTGTTGGATTAAGACATTTCCAAAGTCACATTGTAATATGAAGTGGAAAGATCAGAATGTTATAGCTAGAGTCAGATTTGGGGGTCTTGGAGAGTGGTGTTGTTGTTGAAAGTTGATTCAAGCTCAAAGTTCCAAGTTCTACTGTAAACCCGTTTTACCTACCTTCGGTAATTACGTCGTATCTCCCTGTGCACGACTCCGATGATCATGATTCTTGTCCCTCTGGAAACTAGACACAAAGATCTTCATTATGGGCACAAGAACCGCATGATTTAATTGAGAAATGAGAGAGATATCACACTCACAACGTTTGGATTAAGAATCAGCCACTGTTCCGGAGCAGTCCTCTTGTTTTGTTAATATCTCCCAAACCACTGGTTGCATGCAAGTGACTCTTTCTCCATCAGAGAGTAGATAAAATTCCCTTCACCGTAGACCCTCGTTTTGCTAAGTTTGGCTGATATTCGAGTGAGTTACGCTCGTTACAAATTGGCGGTTTGTTGCTGGAAGTAGCTGGACCGGATTCGGGAAGATTCGTGGGATCGCCGTTCGTCCGAGTTCGCGAAGCTTCGGCTTTGGGAGCGATTGTCATCGCCAAAAGGTGAGTTCTATACTCACTAGGGAAACTATCTTGTGTTCTGGTTGAGTCTCGCGTTTTAAAAGAAATTGGCGACAAGCCGCTTTGCGAAAACCCGTTTTAAATACCGAGCTATGTTGTTGTTTGATTGAGATTGTGGTTGATTATTATAATCGTTATGTGATTGATATGTGGATTGTTTGGCTGGATAATGTTCTCTGTTTGAAGGCTGATGAGTTAGGTATCGATCGGAACGGAGTTTGGACACGAAACGGATTCGAAAAAGGGCTCGAAATGGCATTTCAACAAGTCTGTGAGACAGGCACGGACCGTGCGCCATCAAGCACGGGTCGTGCGTTGCCTTCTGATTCACAGGATTGCTGAGTGTTGATTTCGCGCACGAACCGTGTGCCATCAAGCACGGGTCGTGCGTATGCTTCTGTTAACATTTTCAAAATGTGTTCAAAACCTTCCTAATTGATTCCAAACCTATCCTAATCCCTTCCCAATGTTATGAAATGATAAAATAACCGTAATTCGTTGGAATTGCTTAAGTTTAATGATAACAATCTCATGTCATGATTGAATGATTATTGACGGCCCAATGCGGGTATACGGAACGTGTTATGGATTTGATTGTCATGCTATGATTGTGATGGATATATTGTGCTGGACTGATTGGATTATTATCAGGACAAGTTAGAAGAGTAAATCCTAGTAAGTCGTGTGAGATCACCTAATAATAAGATCATGTTAGTACAAGACTAAGTTAAGTACAAGTTCACTGTTAAGCATAAGCTCATGGTTTGGTTAAGTTCATTGTTCACTGATCACGGTTCACGGTTTACTGCTCATTGTTCATGGTATATATTATATACATCATTGCTGGGGTGACGACCCTGTTCATGGATTAGCGTACTAGTGGGAGAGGAAGTCATGAGCCTTATCCCCTAGGCCCGTTACATTGTTGTCCCCAAGGTAGTAGAAATGGCCGGGGACTGGGATTGCCGGAATCTTTAAAATAAGACCCGGTGATATGCTAAGAATCATTGTCATGGTGTGTGCCTTGTGTGTCGCTTAGAAGGGCCACGAGTACACGTTGTATGTTCCCCGTAGTCGACTTAAGGGCTACGATTCATGAAATCAAGCATAATTGAACCAAGAGAGTTAGTAAGGGGTCTCGATAGAACTCACTGAGACAAGTTGTAACACCCCTTTTCTAGTAACCTTACTATTTAATAAAAATCAGAGTTTCTCTTTTTTTTCTTTTTGAAAACAATTTAAGCGAGTGCTACACTTACTCCATTAAATCAACCACTGCACTTTTCATAGCTCGGTTAAATCCACAAGATACATAGCACCATAAAAAAAACGTTTAGTTCACATCAACTAAATTCTGTCACTACCAGCAGCGGAAAAATAATAAGTTCGAAAAACAAAACCAATACATCACAATAGTAGTCCAATAGTATAAAGAAAATAATGCATAAACATAAGACACCCCCCTGGTGCTACGTATCAGAGCATGACACCTCCTACCAGACGAAGGCATAAGGATAACCTTCACTCGATATTACCTGCACGTTGCCGACATAAGAAGCAACATAAAAGCAGTAGGGTGAGTCTCTTTTCATAATTAATAACATACGGAAATAAGCACTGCATAGGAAAAGGGAACCAGACAAACCGATTCACAACAAAGGCAATAACCACATCACAATTACAATCACCAATCAACAATGCAAAAGGTATGGTTATGCAATGAAATGCAACCCAAACTCCACGGGCACATGCATGTCGGATCCGTCACCAAATACAAATAGGCCGTAGCCTCTGCTCACCAAATAAAACTAGCCCGTAGCCTCTGCTCACCAATAATGCACATGTTTCATGAGGTGCTATGGGAATGCATCACAACACACCACACAATTCATCCATTCATCATTTAATTCAACTCACCATTTTATTCATATTCTCAGCATTGTATCAATCAGCTCACCGATTTAAAATTAGGCCGAAGCCTCTGCTCACCAATCACACCATAATACACTCACCAACTCACCCACCGCTCACACCAACACCAATTTCAATTAGGCCAATTTAGGATTTGACTCGACATAGGGAAAATGAATAAAAATTGAAATTAGACTCCTAGACCATCTTCAGTCCAGAACCACCAGTAAATTTACTCATTTTTGCATAAAATTAGAACATTTGGATAGACACTGAAATTATCTTCGAAATGAATTTTGAACCGTCAAATTTGGATAACCGAGTCAAAAGTTACATTAAAAACAAAATAGGAAAAATACTTAGACATTCTGGAAACTGGCGCATGGGCTTGGGCGCCCAGGAGCAACACAGAACTTGGCGCAGGGCGCTGGCGCCCAGGAGCAACACAAAACTTGGCGCATGGGCGCTGGCGCCCAGGAACAGCAACACGCGCATAGGCGCTGGCGCTGGCACCCAGGAACAGCAACACGCGCATAGGCGCTGGCGCCCAGGAACAGCAACACGCGCATAGGCGCTGGCGCCCAGGAACTGGCGCAGGGGAACACAACGCCCAGGCACTAGGCGCCTAAGGCCAACACACAAGGAAACTCATTTTACTTCGAAATTGATTTTGTACGAGCCAAATACTCAGAATATGAGAACCAAATAAAAATTTTGGCAAAAAGTGACACGCATTTTTGGCGCCCATGGACTAGGCGCCTAAGGCCAAGACCAACCACAACTCCTATGACTCCAAAAATTGTTTTGCACGAGCCATTTAACTTGGACATGAAAACCCAGTATCAATTTTCGCAAAATACGCAACAGAAAATGGGGACCCTTGGCGCCCATGACACAAGGCACCTAGCGCCAAACTGGCAACACAGTGACACAGAACAGCAACACAGTGGCAACAGACACAGCAACACAGTGGCAACAGAAACAGCAACACAGTGGCAACAGAAACTGGAAAACTGGCGCAGGCACACTGGCTGGGCGCCTGGCGCCCATGACTGAGGCACAAAAAAAAAACCAGCAACAATGCATATGGCGCCCAAGGCGCCTAGGAGCTTCCAAATTCAGAATTCTTCAAATTCAAACACCAAATTAAATTCACCAAACACCCAATCATATATATATAATTCAATCATCATCATGATCCTCAATTTTCACCAAGTAAGCACCAACAAGTCATATATTCAAACATATGACATACAATTCACATTAGCAACAATTCAAACATTAATCATGCGATTTCAACATAGGCAATTCATAATCATGTATCACAACATTACAATTGAATCAACCACACCACAATTCATTCATATAAATCATTTTAAAACTCTAACCCTAGGCACTACTAATTCGCATAAGCCATTAAAAATAAAAAGAGGACCCCCTAACCTCTTAGAATTCGCACCACCAAGCCAAGCTCCAAGGAAAATGCAAGACACCAACAAGCTCTTTGATAAGTCTATTTTTAGAGTCTTTTTAATAGTTATTTTATTAAGTCTTTTTAGTATTTTAATTATATTTTTGATCTATTTTACTGCAAATGTTTACTTTTTATCTTCAGGTTTTATTTTGAAGCAATTTGGGCTGCTTAAGTCTCAGCAGGTCAGAATTCGACTGGATCTCCCAGAATTCGACTGCATATTCCAGATTTCGACTGGATCTCCCAGAATTCGACTGGATCTCCCAGAATTCGACTAGATCTCTCAGAATTCGACAGCATCTGTCTCAGCAGGCCAGAATTCGACAGCATCTGTCTCAGCAGGCCAGAATTCGACAGCATCTGTCTCAGCAGGCCAGAATTCGACAGCATCTGTCTCAGCAGGTCAGAATTCGACTGCATCTCCCAGAATTCTGCTGCATCAGTCGAATTTGCCTTGCCCACTTGTTGATGGATATTTTTGCCCACTTGTTGATGACCATGTGCTTTGACCACTTGCTCATGTGCTTTGTCCACTTGAGGATGGCTTTTTGATGACTACCTTGGCCAACTTGATTTGCCACTTTTTCCTCTTTTGGACCTTTTTGCCCCTCATATTTTTCTATAAATAGAGGCTTGATCCTCACTTGTAACTAAGCTTGAATTTTGTTAGAAAATCAATGACAAAGGCTCTCGAATTATTCATGACTTCAATTTACTCTTCATGCTTTTTATGATTCTTGTTTATTTACTTTCTTGCCCTTTAAATTCTTGCTATTTATTTTCTTGCCCTTCTTCTTTCCAAGTCATTTACTTTCTTGCCCTTTAAATTCTTGCTCTTTACTTTCTCGCTCTTTACTTTTCACTCTTTACTTTTTCGCTCTTTTATTTTCCCTGCTATTTACTTTCTTGCCCTTTTATTTTCCAAGTCATTTACTTTCATTGCTATTTAATTTCTCGCTCTTTACTTTTCGCTCTTTACTTTTTCGCTCTTTTATTTTCCTTGTTATTTACTTTTTTGCCCTTTAAATTTCCAAGTCAAGTAAACTACTGGCAAGTCAAGTAAATTACTGGCAAGTCAAGTAAATTACTGGCAATTTACTTTTCAAGCAATTTACTTTCTTGTCATTTACAATTCCGCTATTTATGATTTTTGCACTTTACCGCTTTCTTTTATTTCTCGCTATTTAACTTTATTTCTTCTTCTTTTATTTTCTTTTCTCCTCTTTTGTCTACAATGATCATGAGTGAGTAGACTTTACTAAAATATTCCTTCTTTCCAAAAACACTTTCTTTTCAGTTAATCAACTTTGAAAAATTAGATTGGTATTCACCTAGGCTCTCCCTGTGGATCGATAACTCTTTTATTACGCGATACGACCCGTGCACTTGCGGGGCTATCAAGTTTTTGGCGCCGTTGCCGGGGAGGCAGTGATATTAATTAAGTTTTTCGAAACCGGTTAGACTGAAATTTTATTTTCTTTATTTTTACTTTTTCTTCTCTTGTCCCTCGAATGCGAAGAACCAGAAGTTTCGGTGAAACTGTTCAACAAATTCCCGAAATCGAAAGGTTCTTACATAGAAGGAGGAGAGAAATTCCTGATAACCAAATGGCAGCTAATGAAAATCGGGCTCTCAAAGAGTACGCAACACCTTCAGCAGAACCATCGGCTGCCATTGTACATCCAAATGTGGAAGCAGATAATTTTGAACTCAAAACATCTCTGCTTTCAATGGTACAACAAAACCAATTTTCTGGTTCTCCCACGGAGGACCCAAATCTTCATATTTCAATTTTTCTTGAATACTGTGGAACTCTCAAATTAAACGATGTACCTCCGGATGCCATAAGACTAAAACTCTTCCCTTTTTCATTAAGGGATAGAGCTAGAGCATGGCTACATTCTTTGCCTTCGGAATCCATTACCAGCTGGGACCAGCTAAAACAGGCTTTTCTTGCTAAGTTCTTTCCCCCGAGTAAAACAGCTCAAATGAGAAATCAAATTACTCGATTTTCTCAAAACGACGAGGAATGTCTTTATAATGCTTGGGAACGTTTCAAAGAAATGTTAAGGCTATGCCCCCATCATGGACTAGAGAAATGGCTCGTTGTTCATACATTTTATAATGGATTACAATATGCAACTAGAATGACTGTTGATGCAGCTGCAGGTGGAGCTTTGATGAACAAAAATTTTACTGAAGCTTATGCACTCATTGAAGATATGGCTCAAAACCATTGTCAATGGGCAAGTGAGCGAGCCATAGCAGATAAACCAGCATCATCAAAAGAGCCAGGTAAGTATGAAAAATCCGCTGTTGATCATCTTGCCTCAAAAGTGGACGCACTTTTTCAAAAATTTGAAAAATTAAATGTAAGTGCCGTTTCACAAACTTTTTCTCCTACTACTCCACCATGTGAATTATGTGGGGTTGTTGGCCATATTAGAGCTAAATGCCAGCTTGAGGCATCTAGTACTGGAAATGAGCATATAAACTATGCTCAAAAAGAAGATCCGTTTTCAAATACTTATAATTCTGGGTGGAGAAATCATCCAAATTTTTCTTATAAAAATCCTCCACCCAATCCAGCACCTAGACCACCTCCTGTCTTTCAAAATCAAAGCGTTTTTAACAACCCACAAAACAACCCGCAAAAGTCGAACTTGGAATTTTTGATGGAAAAATTTGTGTCATCTCAAACAAAACAAAATGAAGAATTCAAAAATCAAACTGGTTATTTGAATGACACACTTATCAAATTAAAATCAAAAATTGACTCTATTGCCACTCATAGTGAGATGCTTGAAAATCAAATAACTCAAGTGGCAACACAGGTGGCTTCATCCTCTAAATCTTCGGGGGTATTTCCCGGACAGCCTGAACAAAATCTAAATGGCCAAATATATGCTGTCACCCTTAGAAGCGAAAAACAATTAGAGGAACCAAGAGCAAACCAAGAAAAAAATTGTGAGTGAAAAACATAATTCACCGTGTGAGCAAGAAGAGAAAGAAAAAGAGAAGGAACCAGAAAAAGAAAAAGAGAAGGAACCAGAAAAAGAAAGAGAAGAACCATACATCCCCCCACCACCATACAAACCATCTCCTTTATCTTACTTTTCACCTTCCTTTGTGAAAAAAATAACATTTGATCTGGGGGGAATTGTAATAAAGATCTTATTGCTTACACAACTTCCATTTTACAAGCCATGCGATCCAGGAGTATGCTTTCATTCTTCATATGTCACTTGGTCTCTATGCTTCAAGCGATGGGACCCAGGAATAACTTTATAAAGGGAAAAGGTCAAGCTAATGACCATAAACGAGCGCTGCGTGGGAGGCAACCCACGGCTTAATGTATTTTTCGATTTGTTGAAAAATAAAATACCCCAAGGCCGAGTATCCTGAACCAGACAGCCAGGTGAGCTCTCCTAACTCCTTTTGTTTTATTTGAAAAATCATTGAGGACAATGCCTAGTCCAAGCATGGGGGGGTATTTTATTACTTTTATTAGGAATGTCTTTATTGCTTTGCCGAGTTTTTATCTTTTTTGTACTTTGAGTTGTATCTGCTCCCTCCATCACGAAACTTTGTGAACCCTAAGCATGTTTTAGATAAACCTTTTCTGGACAAAAATAATTTTTCAAATTTTCATTAGCAATCATCTAGGTGGACTGGTTGGGAACAACAAAATTGTATCATGGTTCGATTTCTACTTCTAGGGCTTTTTCACACACACACTATTGAGACTGTTTTCAGTTATTAATACAATTAGAGGGACTGAAAAGAAACAAGTAACCTGGTTCTCTTGGTGACATTTACTAGATGCGCGGTTACTGGAGAAAAACGTCTGAGTTTGGGTATTCAAAAAAAAAAAAAAGAGATATATATATATATATATATATATATATATATATATATATATATATATATGCAAAACCAATTCAAAAATGCAAAAGTTAGTGCATTTTAAATATCAAAATAAATGGTTAGCATATAAAATCAAAAAAAAGAAAAGAAAAATGCTTGAATACCCAACGTATAAAGACCCTCCTTTGAGACCCGGTCTTAGTAAATGGAGGACCCAAGCTTAAGAATGTTGGGGAACCGGTTCTATGATGACATGCATATCCTCTCTAATGTGTTGATACTTTAAATTTGTCTCCCAATTCCACAAGAAGCCCAAAATAGTAGCTCTCAAACCAAAGTGTTAGAATTGCCCCACAATTCACTTAAGGTTTCGATATGAAAATAATTTTCCTTCAGAAATTGCCTAAAAGATTTACACTGTTTTTACTTGAGGACAAGCAAAGGTTCAAGCATAGGGGAGTTTGATAAGTCTATTTTTAGAGTCTTTTTAATAGTTATTTTATTAAGTCTTTTTAGTATTTTAATTATATTTTTGATCTATTTTACTGCAAATGTTTACTTTTTATCTTCAGGTTTTATTTTGAAGCAATTTGGGCTGCTTAAGTCTCAGCAGGTCAGAATTCGACTGGATCTCCCAGAATTCGACTGCATCTTCCAGATTTCGACTGGATCTCCCAGAATTCGACTGGATCTCCCAGAATTCGACTAGATCTCTCAGAATTCGACAGCATCTGTCTCAGCAGGCCAGAATTCGACAGCATCTGTCTCAGCAGGCCAGAATTCGACAGCATCTGTCTCAGCAAGCCAGAATTCGACAGCATCTGTCTCAGCAGGCCAGAATTCGACAGCATCTGTCTCAGCAGGTCAGAATTCGACTGCATCTCCCAGAATTCTGCTGCATCAGTCGAATTTGCCTTGCCCACTTGTTGATGGATATTTTTGCCCACTTGTTGATGACCATGTGCTTTGACCACTTGCTCATGTGCTTTGTCCACTTGAGGATGGCTTTTTGATGACTACCTTGGCCAACTTGATTTGCCACTTTTTCCTCTTTTGGACCTTTTTGCCCCTCATATTTTCCTATAAATAGAGGCTTGATCCTCACTTGTAACTAAGCTTGAATTTTGTTAGAAAATCAATGACAAAGGCTCTCTAATTATTCATGACTTCAATTTACTCTTCATGCTTTTTATGATTCTTGTTTATTTACTTTCTTGCCCTTTAAATTCTTGCTATTTATTTTCTTGCCCTTCTTCTTTCCAAGTCATTTACTTTCTTGCCCTTTAAATTCTTGCTCTTTACTCTCTCGCTCTTTACTTTTCACTCTTTACTTTTTCGCTCTTTTATTTTCCCTGCTATTTACTTTCTTGCCCTTTTATTTTCCAAGTCATTTACTTTCATTGCTATTTAATTTCTCGCTCTTTACTTTTCGCTCTTTACTTTTTCACTCTTTTATTTTCCTTGTTATTTACTTTTTTGCCCTTTAAATTTCCAAGTCAAGTAAACTACTGGCAAGTCAAGTAAATTACTGGCAAGTCAAGTAAATTACTGGCAATTTACTTTTCAAGCAATTTACTTTCTTGTCATTTACAATTCCGCTATTTATGATTTTTGCACTTTACCGCTTTCTTTTATTTCTCGCTATTTAACTTTATGTCTTCTTCTTTTATTTTCTTTTCTCCTCTTTTGTCTATAATGATCATGAGTGAGTAGACTTTACTAAAATATTCCTTCTTTCCAAAAACACATTCTTTTCAGTTAATCAACTTTGAAAAATTAGATTGGTATTCACCTAGGCTCTCCCTGTGGATCGATAACTCTTTTATTACGCGATACGACCCGTGCACTTGCGGGGCTATCACTCTTCCTCCTCCTTGAGTGATTCGCCCCTTTCTCTTCTTCTCCTCTTCACTTCGCAACTTCTCCTCTTCTCACTCTCTCTTTTTACGTTTCTTTTCTTTCTTTTCACAATTGAGTAAAATGCAAACTAAGTCACAAGACCCCTAGTGAGTCGAATTCCATGACAAGCCAATGGGCCACGGGCCTAATTGTGGATCACGGGCCCTTATTCGCACCACTCAATTCGTGACAACATCTCTTAAACAAATAAAATAAATTAAATTAAACCTTGAATTATTTAATTAAATTAAATAAATATTGTAAGCCTTAAATAACTTAATTAAATAAATAATTAAATTATTTTGGGGCGTTACAACTCTCCCCCACTTAGAATATTTCGTCCTCGAAATTACCTGAATCAAACAACTCCGGATATGCTTCCCGCATTTTACTCTCTTGCTCCCAAGTCATACTTTCACCAGCAGCTCCTAACCAAACCACCTTCACTAAAGGGATCTCCTTCCCTCTCAGAATCTTCACTTCTCTATCTTCAATTCGCACAGGCATAGTCTCCACCGTGAGATTATCCCGTACCTCTACTTCATCCATCTGAATCACATGAGACGGGTCCGGAACATACTTTCGAAGTTGTGACACGTGAAACACGTCATGCAAGTTCGAAAGATTAGGCGGCAAGGCCACCCTATAGGCAACACTTCCCACCCTCTCCGTAATATGATACAGACCAATGAAATGGGGAGTTAACTTCTTTGATTTCAAGGCACGCCCAACACCAGTCACCGGAGTGACTCTCATAAACACATGATCACCTGCCTGAAACTCTAAATCCTTCCTTCTCTTATCATGATAGCTCTTTTGTCGACTCTGCGACGCTTTCATCTTCTCACGGATTAATTTTACCTTCTCAGTTGTTTCTCGCACAATTTCAGGCCCCAACACTGCACTCTCCCCAGATTCATACCAACACAACGGAGTCCTACATCTCCGACCATACAACGCCTCAAACGGTGCCATTCCAATACTAGAATGAAAACTTTTATTGTAGGTGAACTCTACCAATGGAAGATAAGAATCCCACGAACCTCCCTGCTCAAGAACACATGCCCTCAACAAGTCCTCTAACGACTGAATAGTTCTCTCTGTCTGACCATCTGTCTGCGGATGATAAGCGGAGCTCAACCTCAACTTAGAACCCAAAGCTTCTTGCAAACTTTTCCAAAATTCAGAAGTGAATCTTGGATCTCTATCAGATACAATACTAAGCGGAACGCCAAGCAACTTCACAATTGTCTTGATGTAGATCTCTGCCAACTTTGGAACTGGATAAGTCATATTAATTGGTAAGAAATGAGCAGACTTTGACAACCTGTCCACAACCACCCATATAGCATCAAACCCTCTCACTGTATTGGGCAAACCAGTCACAAAATCGATGGAAATGCTATCCCATTTCCATTCCGGAACTTCTAATGGTTGCATCAACCCCGCAGGCTTCGGATGCTCAATCTTAGACTTCTGACAAGTCAGACAAGAATACACAAACTGTGCCACATCCTTCTTCATACCAGGCCACCAGAACAACTTCTTCAAATCTTGGTACATTTTCGTAGCCCCTGGATGAATACTCAACTTGCTCCTATGGCTCTCCTCAAGAATCATTCTCTTCATCTCAGCATCATCAGGAATACAAATCCTATCTCTGAATCTCAATACACCTTGGGAATCTAACTTGAAATCCCCATTCACAGCTTGATCATTCACAACTAACAAGTCTACCAACTTTACATCTGACTTTTGGGCTTCTCGAACACTAACCAAAAATTCATTGCCAATCTTCAACATTCCCAATCTGACACTCTGCGGTGTCACTTCACAAACCAGACTCATGTCCCGAAACTGTTCAATCAACTCTAATTCTTTCACCATCATAGCCGACATATGCAAGCTCTTCCGACTTAAAGCATCAGCCACGACATTAGCTTTGCCGGGGTGATAGTTCAAGCCGAAATCATAATCCTTCAGCAATTCAAACCAACGTCTCTGTCTCATATTTAGCTCCTTCTGATCAAACAAGTATTTTAGACTCTTATGGTCACTAAACACTTCAAATCTAGTACCATACAGATAGTGCCTCCAAATTTTCAGCACAAATACAATTGCAGCTAGCTCTAAATCATGAGTGGGGTAGTTCTTCTCATGGGTCTTTAACTGCCTGGATGCATAAGCTACTACCTTACCCTCTTGCATCAACACACCTCCCAAACCCATCTTGGAAGCATCACAATATACTACAAATGGTTGATCCGGAACAGGCAAAGTCAAAACGGGCGATGTTGTCAACCTCTTTTTCAACTCATTGAAGCTCTCCTCACAGCGAGCATCCCACACAAAAGCTTTTCCCTTACATGTCAATTGAGTCAACGGAAGTGCCAACTTCGAGAAACCTTCAATGAACCTCCTGTAATAACCAGCTAATCCCAAGAAACTCCTAATCTCAGTAACTGACTTCGGGCTCTCCCATTGCAACACATCATCAATCTTGGCTGGATCCACAGCTATACCATTACCCGAGATAATATGACCAAGGAAACCTACCTCATTCAGCCAGAACTCACACTTAGACAACTTTGCATACAATTTCTTTTCTTTCAACACCTCTAGTACTAACCTCAAATGTTCGGCATGCTCCTCTTCCGTCTTAGAATACACCAGAATGTCGTCAATAAACACAACTACAAATCGATCCAAGTAACTATGGAAGGTACGATTCATGTACTCCATAAACACTCCCGGCGCGTTGTAACACCAAACGGCATCACTGAATATTCATAGTGCCCATATCTCGTTCTGAAAGCGGTTTTCTGAATGTCTTCATCCTTTACCTTGATCTGGTGATAACCCGACCTCAAATCGATTTTGCTAAACACCTTAGCACCTACCAACTGGTCCATCAGATCATCAGTTCTGGGAAGCGGATACCTGTTCTTTATTGTCACTTTGTTCAGTTGCCTATAATCGACACAAAGTCTCATACTCCCGTCCTTCTTTTTCACTAACAATACCGGAGCACCCCATGGTGACACACTTGGCCTTACAAATTTCTTCTCAAGTAGATCTTCTAATTGCTTTTTCAATTCAGACAACTCTGAGGCTGACATCCGGTACGGGGCCATAGACACAGGCCTAGTACCAGGTATAAGATCAATAGCAAACTCAACCTCCCTCTCTGGCGGAACACTTGGAATTTCATCTGGGAACACTTCAGGAAATTCACACACTACCTGAACCCCTTCAATGATCGCCTGATTCTCAGCAGACAATGACGCCATCAAAGCAAACAGATGAACTCCCTCTTTCATTACCTTATGCAAATGACCAACAGGCAACAAAACAGATTCTTCTTCTTCGGGAGGAAGGAAACTCACAGATCTTCGGAAACAATTAATATGCACATGGTTAAATACTAACCAGTCCATACCAAGAATGACATCCAACCCTCCCAACGGCAAACAAATAAGGTCAACAAGAAAATCTCTGCCGAAAATTGACAGAGGGCACTTAGCACACACAAGAGCGGTAGTTACTGAACCCTTAGCTGGAGTGTCAATAACCATCTCCCTCATCATAGAAGATAAAATGAGGTCCAATTTCTCAGCACATAAAGCAGCAATAAATGAATGCGTAGCACCAGTATCAATAATAGCAATAAAAGGAATACCATTAATAAAACATGTACCTCTAATCTCATTAGTATCCTCTGATCCTGCGAGAGCAAACACTTTTCCATGGGACTTCTCTTTCTTTGGCTTAGTACACTTGGTACTAATATGACTTGCTTCCCCACAGTTGTAGCACACCACATCCCTTTTCTCACATTTCGCAGCCACATGACCTTCTTTACCGCACTTGAAACATTTATTATCCGAGCAGCAAATCTCTTATGGCCCGGCTTGCCACACCTGTAGCACACAACCTTCGCAGGGGAATCTCCCCCACTTGGTTTCTTATTATCAGCATACCTCTGCTTACCCTTACCAGCCTAAACCTCATATGGCTTACCCCGGTTCTGAAATTTACCCCTCTGATCTCTCATGACCTTGGAGTGAGCATTACTATCATCTTCATATATCCTGCAACTGTCCATCAAATCAGCGAATACCCGAATCTTCTGGTACCCTATAGCTTTCTTTATATCAGCCCTCAGTCCATTCTCAAACTTTATACATTTTGAAAATTCAGAATCAGCATCATCATAGTGGGGATAAAACTTAGCCAATTCAGTGAACCTGGCAGCATACTCTGTCACTGACATGCTTCCTTGCTTTAGCTCAAGGAATTCTATTTCTTTCTTTCCCCTCACATCTTCTGGAAAATACTTCCGTAGGAACTCTCTGCGGAAAACAGCCCAAGTTATCCCCTCATTAGCAGTCTCTAACCTCTGCCTAACCTCCATCCACCAATCATCAGCTTCTTCTACCAGCGTATGGGTACCATACCTGACCTTCTGCGCATCGTCACAATCCATGACACGGAATATCCTCTCGATTTCTTTCAGCCATGCTAGAGCACCATCTGGATTGTACTTGCCCTTAAAAACAGGTGGATTCTCCCTCTGGAACGTGGCTAAACTGCGAGTCCCAGCATTTTCAGCACCATTTTGCTGGTTCCCAACAGCCTGAGCCATAGCCTGCAAAGCAGCAGCAAGAGCAGCGTCGTTTCTCCCAGCCATTTCAAACTATCCCTGCAGCACAAACAGAAATTTAGAACTAATCTAACAATTCTATTTGTCATAAGACACTATGACAGGACGACTTGGCCGGACAGACCGAACTGCTTTGATACCACTAATGTAACACCCCTTTTCTAGTAACCTTACTATTTAATAAAAATCAGAGTTTCTCTTTTTTTTTTTTGAAAACAATTTAAGCGAGTGCTACACTTACTCCATTAAATCAACCACTTCACTTTTCATAGCTCGGTTAAATCCACAAGATACATAGCACCATAAAAAAACGTTTAGTTCACATCAACTAAATTCTGTCACTACCAGCAGCGGGAAAATAATAAGTTCGAAAAACAAAACCAATACATCACAATAGTAGTCCAATAGTATAAAGAAAATAATGCATAAACATAAGACACCCCCCCTGGTGCTACGTATCAGAGCATGACACCTCCTACCAGACGAAGGCATAAGGATAACCTTCACTCGATATTACCTGCACGTTGCCGACATAAGAAGCAACATAAAAGCAGTAGGGTGAGTCTCTTTTCATAATTAATAACATACGGAAATAAGCACTGCATAGGAAAAGGGAACCAGACAAACCGATTCACAACAAAGGCAATAACCACATCACAATTACAATCACCAATCAACAATGCAAAAGGTATGGTTATGCAATGAAATGCAACCCAAACTCCACGGGCACATGCATGTCGGATCCCTCACCAAATACAAATAGGCCGTAGCCTCTGCTCACCAAATAAAACTAGGCCGTAGCCTCTACTCACCAATAATGCACATGTTTCATGAGGTGCTATGGGAATGCATCACAACACACCACACAATTCATCCATTCATCATTTAATTCAACTCACCATTTTATTCATATTCTCACCATTGTATCAATCAGCTCACCAGTAAATTTACTCATTTTTGCATAAAATTAGAACATTTGGATAGACACTGAAATTAGCTTCGAAATGCATTTTGAACCGTCAAATTTGGAGAACCGAGTCAAAAGTTACATTAAAAACAAAATAGGAAAAATACTTAGACATTCTGGAAACTGGCGCATGGGCACTGGGCGCCCAGGAGCAACACAGAACTTGGCGCAGGGCGCGGGCGCCCAGGAGCAACACATAACTTGGCGCATGGGCGCTGGCGCCCAGGAACAGCAACACGCGCATAGGCGCTGGCGCCCAGGAACAGCAACACGCGCATAGGCGCTGGCGCCCAGGAACTGGCGCAGGGGAACACAGCGCCCAGGCACTAGGCGCCTAAGGCCAACACACAAGTAAACTCATTTTACTTCGAAATTGATTTTGTACGAGCCAAATACTCAGAATATGAGAACCAAATAAAAATTTTGGCAAAAATTGACACGCATTTTTGGCGCCCATGGACTAGGCGCCTAAGGCCAAGACCAACCACAACTCCTATGACTCCAAAAATTGTTTTGCACGAGCCATTTAACTTGGACATGAAAACCCAGTATCAATTTTCGCAAAATACGCAACAGAAAATGGGGACCCTTGGCGCCCATGACACAAGGCACCTAGCGCCAAACTGGCAACACAGTGGCAACAGACACAGCAACACAATGGCAACAGAAACAGCAACACAGTGGCAACCGAAACTGGAAAACTGGCGCAGGCACACTGGCTGGGCGCCTGGCGCCCATGACTGAGGCACAGAAAAAAAAACAGCAACAAGGCGCCTAGGAGCTTCCAAATTCAGAATTCTTCAAATTCAAACACCAAATTAAATTCACCAAACACCCAATCATATATATATAATTCAATCATCATCATGATCCTCAATTTTCACCAAGTAAGCACCAACAAGTCATATATTCAAACATATGACATACAATTCACATTAGCAACAATTCAAACATTAATCATGCGATTTCAACATAGGAAATTCATAATCATGTATCACAACATTACAATTGAATCAACGACACCACAATTCATTCATATAAATCATTTTAAAACCCTAACCCTAAGCACTACTAATTCGCATAAGCCATTAAAAATAAAAAGAGGACCCCCTAACCTCTTAGAATTCGCACCACCAAGCCAAGCTCCAAGGAAAATGCAAGACACCAACAAGCTCTTCCTCCTCCTTGAGTGATTCGCCCCTTTCTCTTCTTCTCCTCTTCACTTCGCAACTTCACCTCTTCTCACTCTCTCTTTTTACGTTTCTTTTCTTTCTTTTCACAATTGATTAAAATGCAAACTAAGTCACAAGACCCCTAGTGAGTCGAATTCCATGACAAGCCAATGGGCCACGGGCCTAATTGTGGATCACGGGCCCTTATTCGCACCACTCAATTCGTGACAACATCTCCTAAACAAACAAAATAAATTAAATTAAACCTTGAATTATTTAATTAAATTAAATAAATATTGTAAGCCTTAAATAACTTAATTAAATAAATAATTAAATTATTTTGGGGCGTTACACAAGTTGTCTCACCCAATCCATTGTTGTTGTTTTTCAGTTAAGCAGGGAAAGTTGAAGACCGTGAAGCACGGCTATGGAGACACTTGAAGAGTTGCTGACGACATTCCTTTTGTCATGATTATGTATCTTTGTATTTCAGCTTCCTTCGTATCTCTGCACATTTGTATTAAGTACCTTAGATGTACGATTGTACGACTTATGTCATGAAGTTGTAAATCGCTTCCACAGACTTTCGGTTTTGAGTATTGAACACTAGTTGAGTTATGTGAGGACCGACTTTGATTATATTATGTCCAGATATGTAATGCGTTTGATGAGTTTCATCGAAGTGTAGAATGTGTTCAATATTTTAAAGGGAAAGTCACTCTGATGTATGCCGGTAGTGCATTTCGGTAGTTTCTACAAGTTTGAAATTATCGGGGTGTCACAGGATGGGTTCACCAAAGTCAAGAGATGCCTATAAAATAGGTAGACTGCGGTGTTATGCTAAAAACATGGAACAAAGATTGCATGCTTCATGTGTCGCTTAGGAGGGCCATGAGCATGAAGGTTACAAGAACTAAAGGTATTTCCACGTGGTTGCTTTTTAGGACCACGAGTTTAAAACAAGGCATAATGAACCGCTAGAGTAGTAAGGGGTCTCGATAGGACTCACTGAGATAATGTTTATCTCACCCTTCATATTTGTGGTTTTTACAGAGAAACAGGGGAAAGCAAAGGCGGTAAAGCACGGTTAGCTGGTGTGACTCTCTGAGTCATTGAAGACTTAGTTTTATGTTTTAGGCCTTTATCCCGTTTATTGTTTCTATGTTCCGATTGTATAACTGTTGATGTTAAGTTGTAAAATCGTTTCCGCTACTTTATGTTTTGAGTATTGAACACCAGGATTATGTACAAGTCTTAAGTTTTGGAACTTAAGCATTTTCAGGAAATTTATGAGGTTCAGAGAACCAGTTATTATGTATTATATAAAATTTTAGATGTGTTCAATATTTCAATAACAGGAAGTTACTCTGATGTATACCATTTAGTGCATTTCGGTGATTCTATATTTTAGAATTTATCGGGGTGTTACATTATGGTATCAGAGCAGTTCGACCTAGTCGGGCTTAGACAGTTAGGGTGGTTTTTTCCCTCGAGTAACTCTGCTATCTTGCTTCTTGTGATACTAAGAGACATTGAGACTGATCAACTTAATACTTGGTGTATCATTTGCAGAATTATGGCAGGAGGATCGAGGAATAACCCACCAGTTGATCCGCATTCTGCATGGATGCAGAACGTGATCGAGAGGCAACAGAAGATGATGGAAGATATGTTGCAAATGCAACAGAATGCTCAAGCTCAGCCTCAGCAAGTCCCTGAGCCTCAAGTTGACCCAAGGAGGGTTTTCTCTGAATTCCTGAAAATGAAGCCGTCCGAGTTCAGAGGAGGACCGGATGTCATGGAAGCCCAGGATTGGCTAGATGATATAGAGAAGATTTTTGTAGCTATGCAAGTCACTGATGATGACAAGCTGAGATTGGCAACTCATATGCTGAAAGGTGAAGCTAACAACTGGTGGACTAATGCCAAAGCCATGATGGTAACTATGGATACTCCCCAGACTTGGGAACATTTCAAGAAGGTATTTTTGGAGCAGTTCTTTCCGACATCCATGAGGTTCGACAAGGAGAACGAATTTCTGACTCTCACTCAAGGAAGTTCAGCTGTGGGTCAGTACGCGGCTAAGTTTGAAGAGTTATATCAATTCTTCGGTTTGGCCGGGTATGCTCCCAATGACAAGTGGAAAACCGAAAGGTTCAAGTATGGGCTAAGGGAAGACATTGCTCAAAGTTTGAGTTCTTTTGCTTATACTAACTATGCTGCCATGGTTCAACAAGCACACATAGCTGAGAGTGACTTGAAGAGGTTATATGCAAGTAGGAAAGTATTCCATCAGAATAAGAAGAGTGTTGGATCATCCAACCATCAGACGGGTCCCAGGCACAACTCCAACAAAGGGAAACAGGTTCAGTCATCGAACTCCTCAAGGTTCAGTACGTGTTCCAACTGTGGAAAGTATCATCAGGGTAAATGCCAGAGGGGATCCAACCAGTGTTATTTCTGCAAGAAAGACGGTCATTTTGCACGGGACTGCCCAGAGAAAGAGAAGAGTCAAGGAAGTAACCCTGCTGCTACTACAACTCATGGGAGAGTTTACACCTTGGACGCCCAGAAGGTCACACCGTCAGATAATCTACTAAGGGGTATGGGATCTCTTTTTAATAACTCCGTTAGTATTTTATATGATTCGGGTGCGACCCATTGTTTTATATCTCAAGTTTGTGTCGATCGGTTGGGATTGGCTTTAACTCCTTTGCCTCAACCAATCTCCATTAAGACTGCTGCTGAAGGTAGTGTTCAGACCCAAGCAATATGTGAAAATTGTCTTCTATCCATTGGAGACAGGAATTTGGTAGTAGACTACATTTGTTTATCAATGAAGGGCATGGACGTTGTCCTAGGCATAAGTTGGATGACGGCCAATCATGTAACAATAGATTGTTTCCATCGAACCATCGGTTTCGCCTCCGAGTCAGTAGAGCTACAACCGCCCAAATCTGAAGCTGTTATTTCATTCACTTCGGCCAGTAATTATCTGTTCCAAGGCGCGGAAGCTTACGTCATGATGCTGTCTGCATCCACTGAGACAGGTCAGGATTTATCTTCTGTGCAAGTTGTTAATGAATTTCTTGATGTGTTTCCCGATGAAGTTCCTTCATTTCCTCCGGATCGTGAGGTGGAATTCTCTATAGAGTTGGTTCCGGGCACTAGACCTATTTCTATAGCCCCGTATAGAATGTCGCCGTTAGAGTTGAGGGAATTGAAAGTTCAACTGGAAGAGCTAATTTCCAAGCGGTTCATCCGGCCGAGTGCCTCACCATGGGGTGCTCCAGTGTTGCTCGTCAAGAAGAAGGACAGAAGTATGAGATTGTGTATCGATTATCGTCAGTTGAATAAGGTGACTATCAAGAATAAGTACCCTCTGCCGAGAATTGATGATTTATTGGATCAGTTGAGGGGAGCTTCTGTGTTTTCAAAGATTGATTTAAGGTCCGGTTATCACCAAATCAGGGTTCGAGCTTTGGACGTCCCGAAGACCGCTTTCCGTACGAGATATGGACACTATGAATTTGTAGTGATGCCCTTCGGTTTGACCAATGCTCCAGCCGTATTTATGGATTATATGAATCGGATTTTTAATCCCTATCTGGATCAGTTTGTGGTAGTGTTCATTGATGATATCTTGGTGTTCTCTAAGACGATTGAGGAGCATGTGCAACATCTCCGAATTGTGCTGAACCTACTCCGAGAGAAGAAGTTGTATGCTAAGCCATCCAAATGTGATTTTTGGATGCCTGAAGTTAAGTTTCTGGGTCATGTGATATCTCAGGAAGGTGTTGCAGTGGACCCCAGTAAGATTGAAGCTGTGGTAAACTGGGAAAAACCGTCTACGGTTACTGAGATAAGAAGTTTCTTGGGATTGGCCGGGTATTATCGAAGATTCATTCAAGGATTTTCCCAGCTGGTTCTTCCACTCACTCGGTTAACTCGCAAGGGTCAGCCGTTTGTTTGGGACTCAGACTGTGAAAACTGTTTCACGGAATTGAAGGGTCGTTTGACTTCTGCACCCATCCTGATTCTTCCAGATCCGTCCGTAGGATTCCAAATCTATTGCGACGCCTCTGGTACGGGTTTAGGATGTGTCCTAATGCAGAATCGTCAAGTAGTTGCTTATGCCTCCAGGCAGTTGAAACCGCATGAGGAGAATTACCCCACTCATGATTTAGAGTTGGCGGCGATTGTGTTTGCCCTAAAGATTTGGAGACATTACCTGTATGGGTCTCATTTCGAAGTCTTTAGTGACCACAAGAGCCTCAAGTATTTGTTTGACCAAAAGGAGCTGAACAACAGGCAGAGGAGATGGGTAGAATTCCTGAAAGATTATGATTTTGAATTGAAGTACCATCCTGGTAAGGCTAATGTTGTTGCCGATGCTTTAAGCAGAAAGTCTATCCATACTGCAAAGCTGATGATGCTCGAGATGTCATTGTTGGAATCATTCAGAGACCTCAATTTGAGAGTTAAGTCAAGAAGGAACAGGTTGGTGTTGAGTCACATTCGGATTTCAAGTTCATTGAGGAATCTGATTCGCTCAGCCCAAGAAGGTGATGTAGAGCTGCAATCGCAGAAGAGATTGCCGAGTTACACCGAAGACGGTGATGGAGTAATTTGTTTTGATGGCAGAATCTGCGTGCCGAATGATGAGGATGTGAAGAGGCAAGTTTTAGTGGAAGCTCATAAGAGTCAATTCTCAATACATCCGGGGTCTACCAAGATGTATCGAGATTTGAAGCAATTATACTGGTGGCCGGGCATGAAAGTGGATATTGCAGAGTTTGTGTCTCGATGCTTGACTTGTCAAAAGGTTAAGATAGAGCACCAGAAGCCAGGTGGCCAGTTACAACCGTTGAATGTACCCGAATGGAAATGGGAAAGCATATCTATGGATTTTGTCATGGGATTACCACGGTCCCAAGCCGGAAATGATTCTATTTGGGTAGTGGTGGATCGCCTGACCAAGTCCGCTCATTTTATTCCAGTGCGTTCGACTCACAAGGTTGCTAGGTTAGCAGATGAGTATCTTAAGAATATTGTTAAGTTGCATGGAATCCCTACAAGTATCATCTGTGATCGAGATCCCAAGTTTACATCTCGATTTTGGAGAGCATTGAATATGGCGTTGGGAACAAAGGTGTGTGTTAGCACTGCGTACCATCCTCAGACAGACGGGCAGACTGAGAGGACAATTCAGACATTGGAAGATATGTTGAGAGCTTGTGTACTTGATAGTGGAGGCAGATGGGAGGATCATCTTCCATTGGTGGAATTCTCATACAACAACAGTTATCATTCTAGTATCGGAATGGCTCCATATGAAGCAATGTATGGGAGAAAGTGTAGAACACCATTGTGTTGGTGGGATGTAGGTGAGCAGAGATTGTTGGGACCGGATTTAGTCCGGGAGACTACGGAGAAGATTCGTCAGATAAGAGAAAGGATGAAAGCCGCGCAGAGTCGGCAAAAGAGTTATGCGGATAAAAGAAGAAGGCCGTTAGAATTCGAAGAAGGAGATCATGTCTTTTTGAAACTTTCTCCAACCATCGGCAAAAGAAGAAGCTCAGTCCTCGGTATGTCGGACCCTTCCAGATTATCGAGCGAGTTGGGCCGAGAGCGTATCACATTGCCTTACCTCCAGAATTGTCCAGATTACATGATGTGTTTCATGTATCGCAGCTAAGGAAATATATTCATGATCCGAATCAACCATTAAGTTATGAAGCGATTGACATCAGATCGGATTTATCTTATCAGCCTACTTCAATCAGGATCATCGAAAGTGGCGAGAAAAAGCTCCGGACGAGGTCAATTCCTGTTGTCAAGGTGCTTTGGGACGGTGCGTCACCTGACGAAGCGACATGGGAAGTAGAGGAGAGCATGCGGGAGAAATATCCGTATTTGTTCGAGTAAGGTATGTTTTGTCAATTTTGAGGACAAAATTTTAGAAGTTGGGGTGATTGTAACATCCCCTAATTAGCTAATTAGATTAATTAAATTAGCAAGAGGATTATCATGAATTGATTAATTAATAAATAATATTTATGCGTAATTGCAATATTATGTTAAGTTAGTAATTAATGGGAGTCATAGGGGACAAAAAGGTTAAGTGAAGGGCAAACCTGTCTTTTAACCATACCATATATATATATATATATATATATATAATTGTCCCAGCTGAAAAACCAAACCAAAACACTTGAGCAAATTCTGGAAATCAGAAACAAGAGAGAAAGAGAAGAGAGGGGCGTGAGGAAGAAGAGAGGGAGAGGAGAGGAGAACTAGATTTTTCCTGAATGCATGTTTCGATTTCTAACATCCTTGAAATAAGCTTTTCATTCTCTTCACACTGGTACCAACATCATCATCATCACCCTTCTCTATCTCAATTCGCCATTTGTGAGCACTTCAAGCTCAATTTGACCAAAATCATGGAATCCTAAGTTTGCATATAGTTTTGGGAGCTGAATAATCAGTAGCTAGAACACACCAAGCATCATGGTAATTTCAATCGTTTGGGTAGTTAGGATTCGGAATTAGCTGCTGTCCAAGCGAATTGGAGTGGCTAAGTTCGTTGTTGGAGCGTGTTCGAAGAGAATTCGTGGTTGTCGGAGCGGTTGAGTTCTCGGAGTCTCGGTGTTTGCGTGATTTTCATCACGATAGGTGAGTTCTATAACTCGCTTAGGGAATGTTTTTGCGTTCTGAGTTTTATTTTCGAAAACCATGGTCACACGTTTTTGTTATCGAAAGGAAACTTATTAAAAACCGTTTTCTCCAAAGAATCGTGACTTAAATCATATATTGTGTGATTGATTGTGTTGGAACGCTATGATATATTATTTTAATGTGTGATTGAGTTTGGGTTACGATCGGAACAGATTTTGGAATCGGAATGGAATGGAATAACGCATGAAAAACCTATTTTCTGGAAACTGATGGAGACACACGGATCGTGTGCCTCTGAGCACGGGTCGTGCGCCTCCATCTGATACGATAAGAACTGGATTTTTAAAACACGCACGGATCGTGCGCCTAGTCGCACGGGTCGTGCGTATGTCTCTGGAACTTTATAAAATCTTAGTGGATAACGCACGGATCGTGCGCCAAGTCGCACGGGTCGTGCGTATCTTTCTGGAAATTTTCTACAAACGGTTCAACCACACACGGGTCGTGCGCCTATACGCACGGGTCGTGTGAGACCTTCAGACCTTCAATTTCAAAGTACCTTTTTATCCATTCCAAATGAATCCAATCCTCTTCTAATCCATTCCCCAAGGTTCCACAACAATGTAAAGGTAACAATGGTATGAGATTGAACATGTTCGATAGAAAGTTTGTGTGTTATGAATAAAATGGAAAACCGCACTTAGAGAACGCGAGAGTGCATATGTCAAGAATGATAATAACACACGGTATTTGACTGATATTATACACTGTAATTGACTGATATGGTACATGGTACTTGACTGAAATGACTAACAGCCCATTGCGGGTAGACAGACTGAAAAGGTATAATAAATACAAGAGGAAAAAGGGTGACGACCCTAAGAGGTTAGCATACTAGGGGAGGGGAAGTCATGAGCCCCAAAACCTAGACTCAAGAATGTTTCCCCTGCTAGAAATAGCGGGATGGGTTCACCAAAGTCAAGAGATGCCTATAAAATAGGTAGACTGCGGTGTTATGCGAAAAACATGGAACAAAGATTGCATGCTTCATGTGTCGCTTAGGAGGGCCATGAGCATGAAGGTTACAAGAACTAAAGGTATTTCCACGTGGTTGCTTTTTAGGACCACGAGTTTAAAACAAGGCATAATGAACCGCTAGAGTAGTAAGGGGTCTCGATAGGACTCACTGAGAGAATGTTTATCTCACCCTTCATATTTGTGGTTTTTACAGAGAAACAGGGGAAAGCAAAGGCGGTAAAGCACGGTTAGCTGGTGTGACTCTCTGAGTCATTGAAGACTTAGTTTTATGTTTTAGGCCTTTGTCCCGTTTATTGTTTCTATGTTCCGATTGTATAACTTTTGATGTTAAGTTGTAAAATCGTTTCCGCTACTTTATGTTTTGAGTATTGAACACCAGGATTATGTACAAGTCTTAAGTTTTGGAACTTAAGCATTTTCAGGAAATTTATGAGGTTCAGAGAACCAGTTATTATGTATTATATAAAATTTTAGATGTGTTCAATATTTCAATAACAGGAAGTTACTCTGATGTATACCATTTAGTGCATTTCGGTGATTCTATATTTCAGAACTTCACTCCTCAGCCATGTAACACCCAGGTTTTTCTAACATGTAGAAATACCGAAAGTGCACAGATGCGGAAAAATTCAGAGGACACAGTTCCTGTTTAAGTTTTGGACATACAATCTTTTTCCGAAATAAAACATAATCGGAAATAACATTACTTCATAAATAGAAGTTTATCGGTTCCATACCGAGTGGATTACAATATCCAAGTCCAAATACCAAACAGAAACATAAACGGTTCATATAACTCATAATCAATACAAGCTTATACAACCAATTAGGACAACAAAAGAACAAAGGAATCAAATGACTAAGTCTTCAGAACCTCCAAGAGTATATCAACTACTCGTGCACAATAGTCTTCCTTTTTCCCTGCTTTTCTGAAAAACAACAAATATGGATAGGGTGAGATAACATTATCTCAGTGAGTCCTACCGTTCCCCCTCACTGACACTTGGTTCAATTATTAAACCGTTAACAATGTTTAATTAGCTACCATTAGCTATAATCGAAATGCCAAGCAAATCGTGTTCTCTTTTATATTTTTAATAGCTTAGCTCAACCGACTGCACAACTAGTAATCCCGGTAGCTATAGCTTAACATCTGCCGATTGCACAACTGCTAATCCCGGCAATGTTAACTTATAATCAATAACTTAGCACAAGCCGACTGCACCACTGCTAATCCCGGCAACCCGTGAGTTGACCACGCCAAAACACATTCAGGGCCTAGGTAAGGGGTCATGACTACCCTCCCTAGTCTGCTACTTGTCGGGTCGTCACCCAACGCGACTTATGTATGACAATACATAACGATTTCTCGAGAGTTAGATAATATATATCTTTCCGATCACCAAAGGATCAATCACAATATCTTTTTAGATAATTTATATCTTGTTGATCTATAACCCGTTTTGATGAATTTATGAACATCCGGCATTATAATCATATTGTAATGTATTATTGATTTATAACCCGTTTTGATGAATCTATAGACATCCGGCATTATAATCATATACAGTTGATATATATATAAATATATATTCATTCTATCCATCAGACGGTGTACCCACACGTATACTAGGGTTTCGGTTTTTCGATCAAATAGGCTTTCAAAGCTCTTTTTCAAAACATGAGTTGAACAAGTTCGAAATAAGGTTTTCAGTGAGGCAATCCCTTTTTGAATGGTTGAGAAAGAAATTAGAAAAGGTTCGGGATCAAACGGAGCAACAAAACGAGAAAACGGAAGCCGGTAACAGAACTACACGCACGACCCGTGCCCAGGGGCGCACGACCCGTGCGTGGTGCACTACTCAGGACCCATCTACCAGAAGGAAGCGCACGATCCGTGCCCAGGGGCGCACGACCCGTGCGTCCCGTTCTGTTTCCAATACTTCCAACCCGAAGCAGGCGCACGATCCGTGCCCAGGGGCGCACAGTCCGTGCGACCTGTGTCTGTTACCAGAATTTCACATTTTTCTCATTTTCGCTCTCCGTTCTCGTCCGATTCGATTTCTAATTTCAATCACCTGAAACTCAGAAAATTCCAGAATATATATTTCTAGTAGTACACAATTCATTTCATTTCAATGATTTAAATCAAAATCTCATTTAAACCGTAAAACACTGTTTTGACTAAAAAACGCTTTCAGTTCTAAGTCTTTTGTAAACAGAAAATGTGACCAAGGGATTCCATATTGAAATCAAGTTCAGAATATCAAAATGCCCTATCGTGAGTAGAACTCACCGGTTTGAAGATCGTGTGAGGAGCCCCAACGAAACACGCGACGATCGGAATACAATAACCACGAACAATCCTCGCTAGGCACCAACACAAGTTGACACAACGGCCCTCTTCTCTTAACAACTGAAGTATCAACTGGACCAGCAACTCAAATCCTCATAAGTTTCCTCCAACTCGAAATGCAAGGCAAACACTCCCCTTTTAGCAGCTACAACAGAACATGCAACTCATCTTCACACCAATCCCACCATTTTCACCATTTGGAGCTTCATGGTCATTAATGGAGATGAGAGAAAGAGTTGGAATCAGGCCTTGAAACTTATACCATTTGAAAGCAAATCGAAAATGGAGTGGGAAAGTGGAAGGAGTACTTACATGCAACCAAGATTTTTGATGTTCCTCCCTCCCTTCTCTTATCTTCCCTTCGCGTCCCCTTCTCCTCTCTTCCCTTTCTCTGTTTCAGTTTCTAAATTTTCTAAATTGAGTGAAATGAGTGAGGAGTTGGCTGAAGGTTCAGAATATGAGGGCCCTATTTACACTAACGGTGTGAAATTCCAATTTTGCCCTTCAGCTTAAGATGTTATAATTAACCATGACTAAGCCACAATTAATTTTGGAATAGAATTTCCTTGGACTTTTCCTCGAATAATAATCCCCGAGACACGACTAATTATTCCCACAAATAAATAATCGGTCCTAGGCATCATAATACGAGTCTTTAAAATTTAGGGATGTTACAAGCCAGCTGCCATTCCACAGGCTCAGGACTTCACGTCTGGAAACTCTGCATACCCTCAGGTTCAGCACTCAACTCCAACTATGTCTCCACTGCTCCAGCCTCCTCATAGTGTAAGCAGCTTCCCTCAGGTTTATTCCGCTGAGCATCAGCAGACCAAAGAGCAGTTTCAGATATTAGAGGAAATATTAAGAATGGTTGAAGGCTTCGGTTCCAGAGCAAGAGAGGCCAGAGACTTGTGCCTTATTCCTGATGTGGTGCTGCCTCCAAAGTTCAAAGTCTCCGACTTCGACAAATACAGGGGTGCGACCTTTCCAAAAAGTCACTTGACGATGTATTGTAGAAAGATGTCTACCTACTCTCATGATGACAAACTGCTAATCCAGTGCTTCCAAGAGAGCCTTGCTGGGGCATCTCTCAATTGGTATATGAAGTTAGAACCATCTCAGGTTCGCTGTTGGAAGGATTTAGCCGATGCATTCCTCAAACAATATCAATACAATACAGACATGGCACCAAACAGAATGCAGCTGCAGGGCATGAGCAAGAGGGACAATGAATCGTTCAAGGAGTATGCCCAGTGTAACACCCAAAATCTACCCGGCAATTTACTAAATAAATCAAAGTTTCAAAAATCATTTTGAGTGCTACAGTTTTCAACTGAAATTCGCCAACGAAATCATACTTCAAAAATAACTGACTTTCATTTAACATGCAGTGGAAAATTAAGGATTCAACTTAACGATAAAATTCCAAAAGGTTCATAACATGAATAGTCATAACGGCCAAAAACTTAAGTTCAACAAATGTAACGACTTAAGGAATATAAATGAGCGTTCATCCCCCCGAGTGCTACGTATCAGAGCGACGACACCGACCCGACTATATGAAGGTACTCCGCCTTCATTCGCTATTACCTGCACGTTACCAACATAGGGGTAACATTCAAACAGAAGGGGTGAGATATTGTAACACCCAAAATAATTTAATTAATTATTTAATTAAATTATTTAAGTGTTGCATTATTATTGTTATATTAAATTATTAATATATTGTTTTTATTTAAATTGAAGGGGGTGGTGTTGGTAATCCCGAGGTGGTAAGAATGGCCCAAGCCCAAGCCCATTGACTTAGGCCTAGGCGCATGTAGCAAGGGTTAGTGAAGGTGGGCTCATTTGCGAATTAGGAGAGGAAAAGAAACAAAGGCGTCGCAAAATAGGGAGGAGAGAAAGAAAGGAAATTTGCGAAGAGAGGAGAAGAAAGAAGGGGCGCACGGCGCAAAGGGGAGAAGAGGAAGGAGAAGAGCTTTTAGTTGCTGTGGTTTCGTTGGTGATTCCGTAGGAAGAACATCGTCTTCGGCATAACCAAGGTAAGGGTGGGTCTTACCTTATAATAGGGTTCATAATGGGATGTATGTGGGTTTAGGGCTTATATCGCTATTCTTGTATGATTTTTGACGATGTTGTAATGTATGATTGTTTGGATGATGACTTGATGCACACTAAGTGCTTGTTGAAAAGTACATGACTTGTTAGGCGTATATGATGATTGAAAATGCATGTTAGGTACTCGTTAAAATGTGTGTTTGAATATGTGAGAATGAATTTATGACGTTTGAAGTTATTGTTGTTGCCATTGTCAGGCGTTTTGTGTTGCTTTTTGTGTCTAAGTTGCGCCTGTTTTTGTGTTGTTGTGTTGCTGTTTCTGTCTAAGTTGCGCCAGTTTCTGTGTTGCTGTTTGTGTCTAAGTTGCGCCAGTTTTTGTGTTGTTGTGTTGCTGTTTCTGTCTAAGTTGCGCCAGTTTTTGTGTTGCTGTTTATGTCTAAGCTGCGCCAGTTTCCTGCGCCAGTTTCCTGCGCCAGTTTTCCTGCGCCATTTTCAGCATGTGTCTCAGTTTTGTTCCTATTTTGTTTTTGTCATATCTTTTGACTCGGGTGTCCGTTTTAAGTGCTTCAAACTGCGTTGCGAAGCTTATTCAGTCCTCTATATGTATATTCTACTTTAAGGTCAAAAATGATTATTTTCTGATAGTTTTTGGATGCCAACCTTGTGTTGCCATGTTGATGTTAATGACGATGGGTCTATGACCAAATGATGATGATGTTGTTAGTGACGATGGGTCTAATGGAAAAATAATGACGATGATATGGACGATGTTGTTGTTGTGATGATTATGTTTTGTTGGTTGTTCATGAAGTCACATGCATACATGTGCATATATTGACGATGTAAGGCTGCGGTCTCGAGCTAGTGGCGATGGATAAGGCTCAAAAAGTGACGATGTGCCCAATTGGCAAAATTAGCGACGATGATGGTACCACATGCATACTTGCACTTCTTACATTCATTCTCCTCATTGACAATTATTATTTTGGTTGGTATGTAATATATTTGTGTGGCGAATATAAATATTGACGTGGTTGTGTAGTGAGTGCTGTATGTATATATATATATAAATATAAATATATATATTTTAATATAGTTGTTATAAATATATTAAAAAGTTGTTATACTTATATATTGGGGTTGTTGCTGTTTATATATGTATTATTATAGTTGTTGCATATATATATATATATATATATATATATATATATATATATATATATATATAAATTGTAGAAGTTGTTATAAATATATAAATGTATTGCTGCGATTGGTATAGTTCC
This sequence comes from Astragalus membranaceus, assembly GCA_039519185.1. Lineage (NCBI taxonomy): Eukaryota > Viridiplantae > Streptophyta > Magnoliopsida > Fabales > Fabaceae > Astragalus > Astragalus membranaceus. Next base: position 41,371,645 of record CM076854.1, on the reverse strand, counting down.
ATACTCTGGCATACTGCTTATTATAAGCTTTATTATACGGTTTAGACTCACCCCTTATGTTGATTATTACTACAGGTAACTATGAGTGAAGGCTTTTAACCCTTCATCCCTCGAGTCGGTCATGCTCTGATACGTAGCACTTGGGGGGCGAATAAATGTTATTTTTGGTTTTATTTTATGTGACACTAATGGATTTTGTATTGATGTTTTTACAACTATGTTCGGAAACTATTTCTCTTAACCCGCTGCGTGGTGATGAACTATTTGTTGTAGACTTTTGAGTACTTGAGGGCTCGCCCAATTTATTGAGGAGCTAAGTATTATGTTTTCTTGAAGTGATGGATTTTATTATTAATTTGCGTACGTTGGAAGCGAAGTAAATGTAGCATCCCGTTTGGATGAATTGAAAAACAATTTTTAAACTCTGATATTTATAATTTAAATTGCCGGGTAGAAATGGGGTGTTACAGATATCACACTATCTAATAAATCGTATGAAAAGCAATATGCATTCGGTCTGGTCATCACATTCATCTCGTCACAATAGTCACATAATTTCACTAGTCAATCATGCAGTATGGAATGCACATGCATGCGGTACCAAGTCACAACGCTGGCCATAGGCCTAAATCACAACGCTGGCCGAAGCCTAATCCACAATGCTGGCCGAAGCCTAATCCACAACGCTGGCCAAAGCCTAATCCACATGATATGCATGCGACGCAACGAGTATGCACAACATGTCAGGACAATCACATATCGGCACAACAACAACGTAAATCACCACACTGGCCATAGGCCTACGACACCAAATCACAACAACATTTATCAACATCAACGGCAACAACATAATCCATGCTCATATATATATGGGCAATTCAACGTATGTAGCAATCGACTAACATGATTAACATCAATATCATTAACAACAACATTAGCAAACACCAAGCTACAACAAATTGACAACAACCCACAAAATAAGAACAGCCAACAACTCGACACTCAGCCCTCTCAATCATCAACAACGTTTAGCAACCAACAACTTAACCAATCGATTTAGGGCTGCCACACATGGCGCCCAACAACCAACAATTATCAGCCAACTAATTTAGCAAATTAACAATTCATAATTGACAACTTAATTGGAGCAACAAACTCCACAAAATTCGGAGCAACAAAATCCACAAAATTCGGACAGGATTATTAGTCATTTTGAAATCAAATCTTCTCCCTCAATTCTCAACGAAATTTAGCGAAATCAGTGCCTATTCAGTAGGAAATTAAGTCTACTTTCCAAAAAAACAAACCCCACGAAACTTGGAAAATCAGGGCATTCACAATTAGACAAAAACTTAACATATATCCCAAACCGTCCCAGATTTTTGACCCAATTTGCAACCGAGAATTCTCCCATTATACTTATCCAAATTGAGTAAACTCAGTGCCTAATTTGTAGAAAATTGTGTCTAGTTTCCAGAAAAACAAACCACATAATTTTTAGACAAATAGAACACTCACGATCACAGAGTTACTGAACCTGTAGCAAAAAGCAAACAAAACAGGAAACGGGGACAGGCACTAGGCGCCTAGGGCTCCACTTTCAGCGTATCACACCAAATTACTTTAAAATCATGGCGAGGCATAGGATCACTTTTAGGACATGGGAACGTCATTCATATGACAACTAAATCAACAAGGTCATGTAACACATAGGAATTCATATGCATGCGAAATCATCATTAAGACATCATATGTTCACATAGCAATTCAAATCATGTAGAAAGATAACATGAGCATATAGTGTAATTCACAAGTCAAAAACCCTAACCCCCACATATGACCCCTTCATAGGACCTATTAGGTAGATAGGACCCCACCCTTACCTTAGCCTTAGATGATCACGAAAATCCTTGCCCTAGAGCTCTCTCTCCTTGTGTGCCTTCCTTCTCCCTCTTTCTCTTGCTTGGAAGTCACGCCTTCTTTCTCTCTTCTTTTTCCTCCCTAGCCGTCGCACTCCTCTCCTCTCCTAGTTCTCCAAGTTTCGCTAATATCTAAGGTATGCACAACCCTAGACGTAATCCCTCCTTATATAGTCACTTACTCATCATGGACTTGGTCTAATGCAACTACCCAAGCCCATTTTCTCCTTACACCTCCCTTCTCACTAATACTAACCCCCTCATAAAATACACATAATATAACATAAAATAATATATATATATATATATATATATATATATATATATAATTATGCTACTATTTTACTAACACCAATCCCCACACACAATTAACAACACATAATCATATAACACATATAATATGACATAAATTATATTATAACACACAACAAAAATGTACTATTATATTACTATCACTTAATAACTAAAATAATTAATTAAATAAATTAATCAATTATTTTGGGGCGTTACAACTCTCCCCCACTTAAAAGAATTTCGTCCTCGAAATTTTACCTGATTCGAATAATTTTCCCATTAACAAACTAAAACCAAAAATAAGAGGCACCGAGGTCACACACAGAAAACATACCTTTTCCAGCAGGGGCATCACTACAATACAAACAATGGTTAGTAATAAAAGACAACACTCGACCGTCATACGACACAACGACTCGACAACTTGGCCGGACTAACCATTGCTCTGATACCACTATTGTAACACCCAAAATCTACCCGGCAAATTACTAAATAAATCAGAGTTTCAAAAATCATTTTGAGTGCTACAGTTTTCAACGTAAATTAGCCAACGAAATCATACTTCAAAAATAACTGTCTTTCATTTAACATGCAGCGAAAAATTAAGGATTCAACTTAACGATAAAATTCCAAAAGGTTCACAACATGAATAGTCATAACGGCCATAAACTTAAGTTCAACAAATGTAACGACATAAGGAATATAAATGAGCGTTCATCCCCCCGAGTGCAACGTATCAGAGCGACGACACCGACCTGACTATATGAAGGTACTCCGCCTTCATTCGCTATTACCTGCACGTTACCAACATAGGGGTAACATTCAAACAGAAGGGGTGAGATATCACACTATCTAATAAATCGTATGAAAAGCAATATGCATTCGGTCAGGTCATCACATTCATCTCGTCACAATAGTCACATAATTTCACTAGTCAATCATGTAGTATGGAATGCACATGCATGCGGTACCAAGTCACAACGCTGGCCATAGGCCTAAATCACAACGCTGGCCGAAGCCTAATCCACAACGCTGGCCAAAGCCTAATCCACAACGCTAGCCGAAGCCTAATCCACCTAATATGCATGCGACGCAACGAGTATGCACAACATGTCAACACAATCACATATCGGCACAACAACAACGTAAATCACCACACTGGCCATAGGCCTACGACACCAAATCACAACAACATTTATCAACATCAACGGCAACGACATAATCCATGCTCATATATATATTGGCAATTCAACGTATGTAACAATCGACTAACATGATTAACATCAATATCATTAACAACAACATTAGCAAACACCAAGCTACAACAAATTGACAACAACCCACAAAATAAGAACAGCCAACAACTCGACACTCAGCCCTCTCAATCATCAACAACGTTTAGCAACCAACAACTTAACCAATCGATTTAGGGATGCCACACATGGCGCCCAACAACCAACAATTATCAACCAACTAATTTAGCAAATTAACAATTAATAATTGACAACTTAATTGGAGCAACAAACTCCAGAAAATTCGGAGCAACAAACCCCACAAAATTCGGACAGAATTATTAATCATTTTCAAATCAAATCTTCTCCCTCAGTTCTCAACGAAATTTAGCGAAATCAGTGCCTATTTAGTAGGAAATTAAGTCTACTTTCCAACAAAACATACCCCACGAAATTTGGAGGATCAGGACATTCACAATTAGACAAAAACTGAACATATATCCCAAACCGTCCCGGATTTTTTACCCAATTTGCAACCAAGAATTCTCCCGTTATACTAATCCAAATTGAGTAAAATCAGCGCCTAATTTGTAGAAAATTGTGTCTAGTTTCCAGAAACACAAACCACATAATTTTTAGACAAATAGAACACTCACGATCACAGAGTTACTGAACCAGTACCAAAAAGCAAACGAAACAGGAAACGGGAACAGGCACTAGGCGCCTAGGGCTCCACTTTCAGCATGTCACACCAAATTACTTTAAAATCATGTCACACCAAATTACTTTAAAATCATGGCGAGGCATAGGATCACTTTTAGGACATGGGAACGTCATACATAAGACGATTAAATCAACAAGGTCATGTAATACATTGGAATTCATATGCATGCGAAATCATCATCAAAACATCATATGTTCACATAGCAATTCAAATCATGCAGAAAGATAACATGAGCATATATTGTAATTCACAAGTCAAAAAACCCTAACCCCCACATATGACCCCTTCATAGGACCTATTAGGTAGATAGAACCGCACCCTTACCTTAGCCTTAGATGATCACGAAAATCCTTGCCCTAGAGCTCTCTCTCCTTGTGCGCCTTCCTTCTCCCTCTTTCTCTTGCTTGGAAGTCACGCCTTCTCTCTTCTTTTTCCTCCCTAGCCGTCGCACTCCTCTCCTCTCCTAGTTCTCCAAATTTCGCTAATCTCTAAGGTATGCACAACCCTAGACCTAATCCCTCCTTATATACTCACTTACTCATCATGGACTTGGTCTAATGCAACCACCCAAGCCCCTTTTCTACTTAAACCTCCCTTCTCACTAATACTAACCCCCTCATAAAATACACATAATATAACATAAAATAATATATATATATATATATATATATATATATATATATAATTATGCTAATATTTTACTAACACCAATCCCCACACACAATTAACAACACATAATCATATAACACATATAATATGACATAAATTATATTATAACACACAACAAAAATGTACTATTATACTTCTATCACTTAATAACTAAAATAATTAATTAAATAAATTAATCAATTATTTTAAGGCGTTACACCCAGCGATGGAGAGCTTTGGCTGCACAAGTTACACCTCCTCTTTTAGACAAGGAATTGGTTTCTATGTTTATGGAGGCTTTGCCACCACTATACTATGATCGTCTAATCAGCAGTGCATCCTCCAATTTTTCAGATGTGGTGATTGTTGGGGGGAGGATAGAGAACGGAATGAGAAGTGGCAAGATCGCCCAGAGTTCCCCAGGTAACACAAGTGTCCACAAAAACCCATCTTCCGGGTTTCCTGCAAAGAAGAATGAAGAAGCTAATGCAATAACAGGCCAAAAAAAGTCGCCTCGATACGACCCTATTCCCATGTCGTATACCAACCTATGCAGATGCCTAATCAGCTAGAATTTGATCTCCCCTCGTGAGATGAAGCCAGTACAACCTCCATTCCCAAAAAAAGATACGACCCGCAGGCCACTTGTGGATTCCATGCTGGGGCAATTGGTCACTCTGCTGAAAATTGTTATCTTTTGAAACATTTGGTTCAAGGTCTTATTGATTCAAGGCGGTTAATCTTTGAAGAGGGGGGTGAAGGATTTAACCCTCTGAGTTCAGGGCTATCAAGTCAAAATGGCAACAGTTGAAGATGATCAAAGTGTTGAAGGCATCATCGTCTTTCCCATGCATTTCATAGCATTTATGAGTGATTGTTGATTCCCGGCAAAAGTTAGGGCACAAAAAAAAACAAAAAAACAAAAAAGAAAAGTAAAACAAGAGAGCAAACACATATAGATAGATAAATTGTTGTCAAGTTTTACAAAAATAAGTAATCGGGTTTTGAAATGTAGTTTGGCTATCTCCCCACACCCTCAAAAATCCAAAATCCCAAAAATACCCTTTCCTACCCACCTTAAGCCAAGAAAATCCCAAGATATCTCCATCAGCTCACCTCAAGTCCAAGGCAAAGAGGAAGCCAAAAGGAAAAGAATGCAATCAAACAAAAATATTCAAAAATGAAAATCCCAACCAAAAAGAAAGAACAAAAAGAAAGAAAAACAAGAAAAAAAAACAAAGAAAAAGAGAGACAAAAGAAGTATAAATTGTGAGCTGGTACATTTTGCCACAAGACATAAGAGGTCCTTGTCTCGATAAACCATCCCTTCTTCCCCAAATCCTCAAACACTTCATCATCTTTCCTCTCATAAAACCCACAAACATTTCCTCTGGCCTCAACATCAAACCCTCCAGTCATTCTACCATGAAACCCAAACTTGTCCTAATAAAAACCCCAAACGTTTCATCAAGCCCAATAACTATTCCCTTCATAAACCATTGACCATCGGCCAACGCTGGGTCAGACCCATCCTCCCATCAACCCCAAACACTCCGATAAGCCCAATCATCCATTCTCCACAAAACATCACAATCCTGCAAAGTCCATTCCGATCAATGACCGGTTGCTTTCGTTTTCTCAAATTTTAATCTTAGGACAAATAAGTTTATCTGTTTACAATGTGTTTGCTCAAAAAGAAAAACAAACGATCAGAAAAAAGAAAGCTGATCAAGAAAAATAAACCCTCAGAAAAGAGAGAACTGAGGAGACAAAAACAAACAGTCAGAAAAAAGAAAGCTGACGAAACAAAAAAAGACTTGCACTCCCAAAAATGCATTCAAGATTGCCTTAAAACAAGGTTTAGTGACCACCAAGTGAGGCTTCTCTTCACTACCAAAAGTCAAGGCATTCACAGAGAACCAAAGATTTACACTGAGAACACCACTCATATCTAAAAGGTTGGGCATTCTCTTCACCACCCACCCACCCTAGTCTTGGGAAAGCCTGTTCAGCGTCCATCCTATGTCATTCATCCTTTCACCAGGTGTTATCCATGACGCCAGTTCCCGCATATCTGCGCTTTCACTCCAATTCTCAATATCACCAAACCTGGGGCAAGCATTTCATTCATAGTCACAAAGCCTGGATTGGGGGTAGTCTGGCAAAAGCCATTGCCTTTCATCCCTTCACCTGCCATATATGTCCATATCTCAAACACCTATCTGACATTTGCACTCTTTTGCATGCTTACTAGACAATGCTTCAAAGAGAGAGAACACAAGTTGATTAGGTGAAATCTAAAATTCAGTCATCATGGAAAGGAAAAGAAAGAATAAATGAGCTGGTTGATAAATAAAAACCCTGAGAACACCGGGGTTTGAATTAAACTCAAATGTTTCAAAAGAATAATCAAAATTCACCTTCACTTTTTGCATCCAAAGTCTCGCATCTTATCATCACAAAAATGTTATTTTCGCCTCATGCATCTAGGCATCTGATTTTTTTCCATAACATCAAGGTATTGCATTCGCACTTGCATTTCATAGTAGAAGCAATAAAGAAAAAGCAAAAAGGAGAGAGTGAAGAAAAAAAAGAGAGCAAAAATCTTTTCATGTCATTGCATTTGCATCATATTTCAGAAAAGGAAAAAAACAAAAGTTTCCCATTTCATTCATCATTCCATTCAAGTTAAGAAACGAACAAAAAGTAGAACAAGAGCATTCCATTCAATAAATCACTACATACATTTGCATACCAAGACAATCCACCATTGCATAAATCACTTGCATGACCTGCACCATTCAAATGCATTGTTAAGTGAATGCGGATAAGCAAAGTTCAAAAAAAAAAATTATTGCAGAATCAGAAAGCTTGGACTTGCTGGTCCCCAGAATTTAATTTTCAAAGAATTTTCAGAATCATTTGCTTTGGACCCGCTAGTCCCTAGAATTTCATTTTCCAAAGAATTTTCAGAACCAATTGCTTTGGACCTGTTGGTCCCCAGATCCTAGAGCTTATATGCTCGCTCTATACCTATAGAGCTTATATGCTCGCTCTATACTTATAGAGCTTATATGCTCGTCCTATACTTATAGAGCTTATATGCTCGCCCTATATTTATAGAGCTTATATGCTCGTCCTATACTTATAAAGCTTGTATGATCGCCCAGAATCTGCTCCTCCTCATAGAGAGAAAAAGAAGAAGAGCAAAGAAGAGAAAGTTTTCCTTTGCATGTCATTCCATTAAAATACATGAGCATTCCATGTCATCAAACACCAAAGCTTTGCATTTGCATACCCATGATTCTTAAAAGAGCAAAAAAAGAGAAGCCAAAAGAGAGAAAAGAGAAGAGCCAAGAGAGCAACAAAAAGAAAAGAAAAGAAAGAAAAAGAAAGAAGAGAAGCTAGAGAAAGAGAAAAATACATATAAGAACAGGAGAAAATCATGCATTCATCAGACATAAACAAAAGAAAAAGAAAATCATGCATTACATACAGACAAGAGAAGAAAAGGAAAATCATTGCATTCATCAAGCATATAAGAACAGTAGAAAATCATGCATTCATCCGACATAGACAAAAGAAAAAAGAAACTCATTACATTTACATTCAGTATAAGAAAAAAAGAAAACAGCAATCATGGCATTTGCGTTGCATGCATTTGTTCATTTTCAGCTGCAGACAAGTGAGAAAGGATAAACACTTTGGTGTTAATGCTCGCCTTCAGATTCCAGAAAGTGCTCCCCCAGTTGGGAGTTCAGAGGGGAGAGAAGAAAAAGAAAAAAAGAAAAGAAAAGGAAAAGAGAGAAACAGAAAAGAAAAGAAAGAAAAAGAGACGAAGGAAAAGAGAGAAACAGAAAAGAAAAGAAAGAAAAGAGAGCGCTCAGGCGCTCCTTTCTGCCCAGGTCTCACATCCTGTATGAGCAACGCGATGGACCGCAGCCCCATGTGAGGTTCAACGGAATAGTTGTATCAGCCTAAGATACAGTGGACGCCGTGCATTGATCAGTATATCAGTTCTGAAGCTGATAACGATCCCCCCGGTCGCTCGAAAAGGCCAACAGGAAGCGTTCTCCTCAAAGCCACGTTTAAGGATTACAGGTTTTAGGCAGCCTGGGCATTTTACCGCTTTCTGCATGCAAGTGCCCATTTTACTTTTTCTGTCCGCATGCAAGTGCCCATTTTACCTTTTTTGTCCGCACGTCAGTGTTCATTTACTGTTTTCGCATCGACCCGAAAGTGTCTATCTTTCCGAAAAAAGGAAAGGAGAAGAGAAAAACAGAAAAAATGAAAAATTTCGGGTTTTTCCAAGGAGACAAAATCGGTATAATTTCTGAATTCTTTATTTCTATTTTGCCTCGAAATATGTCTCGGCCAATTCATATTTCTTGCCAAAATCTAAATAAAGAGGGGCAGTTGTCATACCCCAATTTTGTCCGCCCAAGTCAAAAACATTTTTTTCAGAAAAAATAGAACAATAAGGTAATTCATAATGTGTGGAAAATAGTGGATTTGTGCATTTATGTGTATTCATCCCCTATTTCACATTTTTTATTTGAATTATGCGCGCGCGTCAGTTGTAACTGCGTGAGCTTCCCTGTTCCCTTGTCATTTGGCACGTGTTTTTATTTTCAAAAAGGCCATTATTAATTTTTGGCACCCAAAAACATTTTTCTTAATTTTCAGGAATTTTCGAAAATAAAATAGTGCATATTTTTGCATTTTTGGGCATTTAAATAAAAGCAAATTAATTATTTTTGAACCAAGACCAGGTCAAGGACGTGGCATACATGTTACTCTACAAAGGGTAATTTTTGTATAATTTTTGGAAAGAAAATCCTAGTCCAAAATAATTAAAAATGCATTTTCCCCATTTTTAGTGCATAAAAAAAAACCAAACAAAGACCATTAAATATTCCCCAATTACCAAATGACAATTTTTATTGTCTAGAATAATTAGAGGGAATAATTTATGGTGCTCAAATATATATGACACATTTTTAATAGATGCATTTTCACTCCATGCCCAAAAATTCAAAATTCAAAATTCAAAAAGAAGGAAGTGTCCTCAATAAGACAAAAGACCAAAAACAAGTTTTTTTTCTCCTCTCCCTTGCTTCATACGAATTCTCTCTCTCTCCCTCTCACAAAATTCTTCCACACTCTTCTATTGTACTATTATTCCTTATCTTGAAGGAATATGCCTTGTACCATCCTTAAACCTTCTCCTTTGGTGCATACCACCAATTCTCACTCAGTCTCATGAAGATTCATGCCCTCTTTGGTAAATAACCCCACCCTCTCACACTCACCTCTTCACAAAAAAATACAAAATTACTTCTTTGGTAACATTCCATCTCAATTATACCCTTAACCCTATTTTTACCACACATCACATATGAGCCTCCATTCCCAAAATAGGTTTTTCTTTTCACACAAATTCTCTCTCTTTCTCTCCTTATGCGCATAGTCACTCTCCCTCACTCTCATTTTGTGTTTTCTCACTACCCACAATCCAAGTGATTTCTAATCCTAGCCCTTCATTCAAATTTAAAACCCAATCCTCTACACCTAATAAAAACAATGACCTAATTACCCCTAAACCTAAAATAACTCTATAAATACCTTCTCATTTCCACACATCACAATCTTTTGCTTCTCATTCTCCTACACTAAAACCCTAGCACACAAAAACTTCTCCCTCTTCCTCTCTTCCACGAAATCTCTCTCACTCCCTCACTTCATTCTTTTCATTTTTCATCTCAAATCAACCTTCAAGTCCATTCCTACACTAGATCCCTCATCATTCTTGCATTCTTCTCAAAGGTTCATCTCCAAATCTCTAGAATCAAGCCCAAAGTTGAAGCCTAAAGAATAGATTCAAGTGGTTTAGCACTATTCATCTTATCTCTTGCTTATTTAGCTTGGAGTTAAGGTATTTTCTTGAATCCTAGCATCATCATCAATGTTTTAACATAAAAAATGTAGATCATCAATTTGTTTTGCATATCAAGCATTTCATTACATTTAAAGTTACAACTTATGTTAATATGTTAGTATAATTGTTGTTGTTGAAGGAGAAATGCATTTCAAGCATTTTGACAAGAACTTTGGGAGGCTTGGGTGCTTGAAATGCTTCTCCCTCTTGGAATAAATTGTGTGTTGGTGCTATTTCACTTATTGCTTGTATTTTCATGAATAAAATGGTGATTTGTGCTATTGTTCATTTCGCATGTCTTAGAAAAATTAGGATTCATGGATTTGGATGTGTTTGGTTGTCTAATCTTGCAAATGTTTGAGTTTAGGCTTGATTTGCGGTGTTTACTTGAACTCCCATGAAGTAAAGCTAGGGTTTTGTTTGATTTTCATGTTTTAGCGAAATAAAATGTGATTTGGTAAACAATTGGGGTTTGCGTTTGTTTTAGTTGCTTGCCTGGAAAATCATGTTTGTGTCGATGATTTGGTAAGAGGATTTGACACTTATGCACTTGAGCATATCCCAAGTACCAAAGATTACCCAAAGTGATTCAACATGCTTTGATGCTTTGAGTGCTAAGATGACTTGCTTGATTATGGTTTGCCAATGATCATGCTTGAGGCTACTCTTTTGAATTCGCTTGCGCTTTGTAATCTCCTTGTTTACTCACATATTGTATCATCAATACTTAGATAGGTCCATTCCATACATTACATCTTCCACTAGATGTGCATTTAGATTCCCTTGCGTTTTGTAGAGATATTTGAGTATGGTCCTCGCCTAGCATCTTCCATTAGATGTGCATTTAGGTTCAATCTTGCCTACTCTTGCATTTTTTCTTAATGCCCAATTCAAGTTCCTTCTTTTCCTATTTATGTGTTGTGGTCCTATATGTGTAGTCTAGGCTAATATTTGCTCAAGAATTCAAATGAGATTAGTTGCAAGTTATGTCCATGTTGTTGTTTGCCTAAGGATTCGATTTCAATGATTGTGCCATGCTTGAATCTCCAAATCTTCTTGCATTCATTGTTTTCTTTTCTAAATAGCTTAGCATGAAAATGGTGACTAGTGACAATTACCCATAACCTTTGTTAGTTTGGTTGTCCTAAGAACCTAAATTTCAAAAAAGAGATGTTTTCATGTGCATAAGCTACTAGTGATAATCACCCATAACCTTTGTTAGTTTGATTATCATGAATGCTTTCAATTTAAAAAGATATTTTCCTAAGCATCAAAAGTCATAGCAAGTGTTAGTGTTGACCACCCATAACCTTTGTTAGTTTGGTCATCATGAAGGCTTTCATCTTTCAAAAGAGATTTTTACATGCACTCAAGTGGGTTTTAGTAGTGATCACCCATAACCTTTGTTAGTTTGATCATTATGAACGCCTTTCACTTTTCAAAACCAAAGCAAAAAGACTTTCACTTTCAAGGCTCGTTAGAACTACGTCGCTTTGATTCCCATTGGGGATACGTAGGAGCGAGCAACAATCTCGTCAAGCGCAACCATAAAAATTAGCATTTGCATAACAAAAGAAAAGAGTTATTTTCATAACAAAAAAGAATCACTTTTGCAAACCAAGATCATTTTCAGAACAAAAACATTCTCCTTTCAAGAATCATTTTCAAACCCATTGTCGCTAGTGGCTAATCAGAACCTTTGTTCGTCTAGCCATTGGTAGCAATGTCTTTTTTCCCGAAAGAAAAACAAGCAATGATCACTCATAACCTTTGTTAGTTTGATCATTCGTGCCAATCAATCTCTTTCGAAAACCACTTTCATAAGAGAAAATAAAAAATGAGTTGCTACTAATAGTCAATCAGAACCTTTGTTCGTCTAACTGGCGGTGGTGACTCTCATTTTCAAGAACACTTAGCGGTGATTACCCATAACCTTGGTTAGTTTAATCATTCACTAAATGCTCGTCCTATTTCGAAAACTAACTAAAAAGATAAAAGATAAAAACCTTTTCAAAAGAAAGACAAACCAAGAACTACGTAGCTTTGAATTCTCCATCGCACCGGGAGATACGTAGGAGCGAGAGGCTAACTCTCGTCAAGCGTCAAAAATAAAAATTTTCATTAAGTCTTCTCATTCCCTTTTCAACAAAGAAGCAAATTTAAGTATTTTCCAAATCAACACTTAAAACCACACGTTTAATTAAAGGTTCCCTTTCGGTAGAAAGGACGTGTGGGGTGCTAATACCTTCCCCATGCCTAACCGACCCCCGAACCCAAATTTTCCGGTTTCCAAAAGGCCATTCGCTTTCCAAAAAGGTTTTTCTTCAATATTTTTCTTATAAAAAATATTGGTGGCGACTTCATTGTTTTAAAAAGTTGTAAACGAAGAAAGATCCCCTCAGGGACTTTTTCGGGCGCAACACGGTGAAGCGGGCGCTAAAAACTCGAGCCAATTGCTCCCAGGACGAGATGCTGTTGGGCCTTAACTCGGTGAACCACTACCGAGCGGGTCCTTCTAGGGACAACGAGAAGATCTAGCATTTGACTGGCCCGTCTGCCCGCCTATACTTCATTACCAAAACAAAGTACCGTAGGTGGGCGTCGGGGTCCTCTACCCCGTTGTACATCCTGAGATCAGAGGGAGGCTTCTCTAGTGCTCGCGGGATTGGGTACTCATCGATTCCACGAGTGAAGGGTCCCAGGCCATCAACGCCCGTCCTCCTACGAGGTGGTCGGTCCGCGGGGTGGTGGCCCTGATGACCACGTCGTTGAGGAGGTGAATCATAACAACGAGGCCGTGATGGAGGAGGCGCATCGTAATATGGGCGAGGGAACCTTTCCGGCGAACGGCTTCTTGACCGAGTTAGCGACCCAGACCAGTCGTATGAAGATTCTTGGTAGGACTCTTCCTCTGGCCAGTAGGTGGGGTCGGTCGAGGAGAGCGGGGTCCGTGGTCGTGGCTGGGCCACTCCTCGCCTTCTTGGGGGCGATCGGTGTACTAGTAGCCTCCTCGGGGGAGACCTATGTCTTCTGGATGGGTTGCCTCTAGGTTTAGACGATTCGTCGTCGCGGTGACGTTGTTCTGGCGCGGTGTACGCTCTCCCAGAAACGGCCTGATCGGCGATGTTTCTGTTTCTAGTTCTCAACAGCTCGCGCAATTCCTGTAGTATCTCGTTCGGCAGCATGACGCTAGTGTGGTCGGGAGGATCCCCTTGTGAACTGGACGCAGTATCGCCTACATCGGCGGCGTCGCCCTCCGGCGTCTGCTGGGGTGGGGATGTCAGTCAGGGTGGGGATGTTCTCTCTCCCACTGTGGTCGCCAATGAACCGGACTCTTCTTTGAGCGATCGGTCCTCTTATTGTAGTAAGTATATCTGTGTTGGTGCCGATCTGGAGGCTTGGGCGAGATATTGAGGTCGCTCTCTGTGTGAAGGCTGGTCGCGCTCACAGGTCCTGCGGGGTGTACCTGCGATGGCACTCCAACGCCCAAGTCAGTGGGGTCATTTTTTAGTATAACGGTATTGGTAAAAAACGTACCTGTCAGGTGATGTCATGGACTCATTATATAGTGCCAGGGGTGCCGCAGGCGACCGTCGGATCCTGCGAGGATTCCTCTCCGCCGTTGATCTTCCCATCGTGGGCATGAGATGGCACCTGGTCGCTATTGGGCCTCTCGCACAGGCCCAACATTCTTAACGGGTCATGACCTGATCCAAATCGACGTGTAATGCTGGCTGATTACTGGGCCGCTCGACCCGGCCTAGTGTTCTTCGTGGGCTGCGGCCCAGTCCAGAACACTTATCTTTGTTGGACTATAGGATAACCTTAGAGGGGGAGGGTGAATAAGGTTATGTGCAAAACTTGAATTCTTTTCGGTTTTCAAAATTTTTACAATGCTTGTTTAAAACAGATGCGGAAACTAAGATTTAAAGCATTAACAGTGTTCGTTTAAATCAAATGCGGAAACTGAGATTTAAACTGTATGATGCACTAATATGATGCACTAGGATTTTTTACGAGGTTCGGGAGAAAAGCCCTACATCCTCGGCCTCAGGCTTTGCATCCTATGGACTTACTGACAACCACTATATGAAGAATGTTTTACAAACAGGCAACTTGAAGTAGCAAATCCAAATTTCCCCAAATTGAGAACCCGAGCTCCCCGCTAAAGATTTCAACACCGCTTCAATCTCTCCGATTGAACGACCCAAGAACACCTCCCAGAATTTCAACACCGCTTCAATCTCACTGATTGAACGACCCAAGAACACCTCCCAGGATTTCAAAATAACCACTTAGAAAACGAATACAATATGAGATCTACGAACCAATCACTTCAGCAGTATAGTAACAATATAGTAAAGTGAGAGATGATTGGTTTTGAAATGAAGAACTTTAAAATATAGATCTGAAAATGAAAGCTCTTATTTTTTTTCTCTTTGCTTTTGATTTGAAAGTGTGTAGAAGAGAAGTGGAGTGGTGTGGTGGATCTGTGGATCCAAGCTTCCTATTTAGCGCCCAGTCCTGTGCCAGTCCTGCGCCAGTCCTGCGCCAGTCCTGCGCCAGTTGTGCTGCTCCTTGGCGCCCTTGGCGCCTAGTCCTGCGCCAGTCCTGCACTAGTGTTGCTCCTTGGCGCCCTGTGCTGCGCCTGTTTTGCTCCTTGGCGCCCCTGGAGCCCTGTGCTGCGCCAGTTTTGCTCCTTGGCGCCCTGTGCTGCGCCAGTTTCTCTCCTTGGCGCCCTTGGGGCCCTGTGCTGCGCCAGTTTTGCTCCTTGGCGCCCTTGGGGCCCTGTGCTGCGCCAGTTTGCTCCTTGGCGCCCTGTGCTGTGCCAGTTTTGCTCCTTGTCGCCCTTGGGGCCCTGTGCTGCGCCAGTTTGCGTTGTGCTGTCTCAAAAATTGTTCCTCCTCAAATATTTTCTTTGTTCTTCATTTTAGCTCTCTGTAACACCCTTTTTTCACCCATCGTTTATTTATAATTTATCAGAGTTTTTCGCGCCAAAAGAGTGTCGCATTTTTCAACGTAAAACATAACCTTGTAGTTTTCTCAAAACATGCAGCGGAACTATTCAACATCGTTAAAAACATCAACAACCGACAAAGTGCAGAGTGTACCAATTACTAAAAGATTCAACATCAACCGAAATATAATTAAAAACTGTAATCGACCCTTCCGCAAGTGCTACCTATTAGAGTAGACGACACCAGGCAAAAGGAAGACTACAATCTTCACTCGGGCTCACCTATATAGTAACAACCACAAAAAGGGGTGAGATTCCATACAATATTAGAAGTGTACGAAAGACCACATGCAAAGCTCAAGACATCAATTAATCACAGCAAGCAACATCACTCTTAACAGTTAATAACAGCTAAGTATACATTAACACGTCACTTTCACAACAACACATCACTTTAACAACACATCACAATGGCCAAACAACTTCATTCAATCAGTCGCGCAATATGAATGCGATATGAGACTCAAGCAATGCACATGCATGTGGTACCAACCTACGTCACTGGCCAAAGGCCTAATTTTCGTCACTGGCACAAGGGCCTAAAATATCGTCGCTGGCCAAAGGCCTAATTTTCTCGTCGCTGGCACAAGGCCTAATGTTTATGGTATGCATGTGACTCAATGAGGTATGCACAACAGTCCAACAATCACACATCAACGTCACTGGCCATAGGCCTAAATCACATCACTGGCCGAAGGGCCTAAAACAATAGACAACGCTGGCCATAGGCCTACGACATCGAACAACGCTGGCCAACGGCCGTCACAACAAAACAGCTCAAAGGTGAGGGCCATTCGGCGGTACCCACGACAACACAAACAACACACATCTTCAGCAATTAACAGCTCTCAACCACAACACTTTTCCAAAACATTTAGAGTTGACGCCCACTTTTTGAAAAAGACACCGGAGACGCCTCAAGGGCATCCCGGGACACCAAAACAACTCCAGGGAACAACGTTAGAAAAATAGTTCAGAATGCCTTAAAATTAGAGTATCCAGTTAGGCACCTGGATAAGCATTCCAAAACATTTTGAAACGCATCAATCGGACTCCCGAGTCAAAAGTTGTTTCGAAAACAGTTTCGGAGAAAAACTAAGACATCCTGAAAATGGCGCCCAGCAACAGGGATCCAGGCGCCGGGAACTGGCGCAGAGGCAACCTGCGCCACATCTGGGCGCAACACAGACGGCAACACAGACAGAAAAACTGGCGCAGAGGCAACCTGCGCCACATCTGGGCGCAACACAGCACTAGTGCAGAATTCCCTACAGTAGTGCACCTACTTCGGCAAATTAATTAAAATAGCAAACGACATCGGATTTCAACAAAAGACCACTCATTGGAAATCCCTCTGAGTGTAGTTCCTGCCTATGATTTTTATTTTTCAAAATAAGTATCCAGATGGTACAGTTTTTCAAAACACTACTCTGAGGTACCAAAATCGGACAGAACTCTCTACCCAGCTTGCAACCAAACTTTCTTTCTCATTTCTTAATGAAGTTTCGTGAAACCAGTGCCTATTTCGTAGAGAATTAAGTCTAATTTCTAATGAAATAAGAATCGTTCTAAACGGAGTTCGATTGAGAACACAAAACCTAAAAAAACCGAACGTACTCACAGTTTGATTCCAGAATTTTGACCTAACTTGGGAGACTCATAACCTGAGCTACACAACTCCAAATTGAACGAACCCAGTGCCAAAACGACCGGCTTTAAGTCTATTTTCAAAAACAAACATCCACATAACTTTTGGATCAACCAAACAGTACGAGTTTCAGAAAAACCGAAACAGTGTCCAGAAACGCACAAAAACCATAAACAAGTAGAACTCATCATGATCAATTCCCCAACAACAATTTCAACATCACACACTTATGCATTTCGTCAAACACCACATAAGCATAGTAACCTCACCTCCAATCATTATCAATCAAAACATCATCAAAATCATTGCTCGAACACTTGACATGCAAAATCATAAATTCTCAACAACAAATCTTCATATGGCAACAATTATTATTATGAGCATAACAACATGTCATTTAGGCATAGGGATGTGAGGAAATCAAGCATACATCAAATTACTCAACAAGGCATACAATCATAGGGCATGCGATTTTTCAAGACAACAATATGGTGATCAAGACACCCTAAAACCCCACATGTAGATCCCTCATAAACCCTTATATTGAATTAAATCCCACCCTTACCTTAGCTTGGAGAAAACGAAACCTTAGATTAGGAGATGTGTGAAACCCTAGCTTTCCTTCTCTCTCTCCTTGGTTGTAGACCACACCTCTCTCTCTCTTCTAGCTTGTGGATCACGCCTTCCCTCTCCTCTTCTCACTTCTCTAATCCTTATTTTTTTCGTTTTCCTTCTAATGACAACAAAACCCTAACCTAGCCCTTTTATAAACTCACTTAACCTCATGGGCTTTTTTTCTTTCTTATCTTATGCGAGCTAATCGTGGGCCTCCACTTAACACTTCTAATTTACTAATATTAACACTAATAATTAGGTCCACATATACTAATAAATAATTATTTCTATTATTTCTACCACATAAATCCTAAATAATTAATTAAATAAATTAATCAATTATTTTGGGCTGTTACATTTTCTCTTTTGCTTCAAAATAAAACCTAAAAATAAAAAGTAAACATTTGTAGTAAAATAGCTCAAAAATATAATTAAAATACCAAATAAACCTAATAAAAATAACTATTAAAAAGACTCTAAAAATAGACTTAGCACTCCCCTTTTTTGATGATAACAAATTACATTATGCATAGGGGGGTGATAATAATGAAACATTTTCAAAGAGCTCCCCCTAAGCATAAGCATAAAAATATTCAACTAAACCAAACATATAATTAATCACAATATAAGCACAGATAACAACAGATATTTTCTCCCCCACATAATCACATTATAAGCAGATATTTTCTCCCCCATGCATATATTTTCTCCGCCTTTGTTTTCATCAAAAAGGAGGGGGGGTGAGCACATAGAAACATAATCACTTTATAAACTAGAAAAGTCAAGCATCCCTAGCTCTCTACGGATTTTACAAAATTGAGCTTCGGCTAGGGGTTTAGTGAAGATGTCCGCTAGTTGGTCATCAGTGCCTACAAATTTCAATGTTATGCTCCCCCTAGACACATGATCTCTAATGAAATGATGTCATATGTCTATATGCTTAGTTCTAGAATGTTGGATGGGATTCTTAGCAATATTTATAGCACTAGTGTTATCACATAAAACAGGCACATTTTCAAATAATAAACCAAAATCTTCCAAAGTCTGTTTCATCCACAGAACTTGTGCAACGCAGTTTCCAACCGCCACATATTCGGCTTCAGCGGTGGACAAAGCAACACTGCTCTGTTTCTTACTAGACCAGGAGGTCAAACAAGGACCTAAGAAATGACAAGTTCCACTAGTACTCTTTCTATCTAAAGTACAACCAGCAAAATCAGCATCACAGAAACCAACTAAATCAAACATACTCGATTTCGGGTACCACAAACCAAAGTCTATGGTTCCCTTAACATATCTAAGAATCCGTTTTACAGCCTTTAAATGTGATTCTTTTGGACATGCTTGAAATCGAGCACACAGGCAGACAGCGAACATAATATCAGGATGAGAAGCAGTTAAATATAATAGACTACCGATCATACCTCGATACATAGTTTCATTTATCGGGGTACCTTGCTCATCCTTATCCAACTTTGTTGCGGTCGCCATAGGAGTGCTGATAAACACCAATTTAGTGCATTTTTTAGAGATATTTTTGAGTCACTTTTAGAGCAATTATATACTAATTATATAAATCACTAACTTAATTTGCTCTTTATTTTGCAGGAGAAAAGAAAATATGAAACAGATAAAAGTCCATTTAAAAGCTATATATATATATATATATATATATAAGGCAATTCCCTTTTTTTAAGCCCTTTCTTCTCTTCTCTTCTCTTATATATATATATATATATATATATATATATATATATATATATATATATATATATATATAAGAGAAGAGAAGAGAAGAAAGGGCTTAAAAAAAGGGAATTGAAGGCAATTGGAATCAAAAGGCCCATGGCCAATTGAAAAGAATCGATGCAGAACCTATGTTTGGCTTTCAAAACAAGTTAACGTGAATATTATAAAAAAAAGGATAATAAAATGCACACACGACATATACTGAAAGAGGTAGCCGCGGCAATTGACAGAAACAAAGTGCCGCACAAGATAAGAAATCAAAGGAGTGCCGCACACACAAAACAGTAGGACGGCAACAGTACAGGGAGAGTGAGGAGGAAGTTTTGGGTACCCGTTCTAGTTTTGGGTACCCGTTCTTGACACCGTGAGAGAGCTTTGGAGCAGGAAAAGGAGACTGGAGATTCAGAATAAGAATTTCTCTAACTTCCGGGTTATTTTTATCTCTGTAATTCATGACTCTAATTCCTATTTTATTGTTGTTTATGACTTTGGATAGCTAAATCCTCTTCTAGGGTCTTAGGTGGATCTTGCATGTTTAGAGACCTTTTTATGTTCTAATTTCATATCTGAATTCCGGTTTTTATTTCAATTAATATTGCCCTATTGTTTTTATCACATGATTAGGATTAGCTACCCTTTGCATGTTTATAATCAATTAGTTGATCAGCGACCGTACTGCAATTAGTTGGTGGACCTATAGGATAATTGGGGCTATAATTAGGGCATGACCAAACCATAATTTAGTCTTCCAATCATTCAACATTTTTGCTCTTTATGCTTTTCGTGAAATTAAATTCTTTCATGACCAAACGAGGGTTAATTTAGGAAAAAGAATATTAGTCGCGAATGACCAAACGGATTAATAGTTTTAGTAAAGGGATTGGTAATTAAGTAAAATAAGGGAATTCAGGTAGGATTAGACATAGGGGGAATCGAAGCTTGCAAGTGAAACCGTGATCCTAGGCCTCTCCTCATTTATTAAGTCTAGTATTTTAATTCTTGTTATTTATTTCTTTTTAGTTGTTTTCATTACAACTAAATTATTGATTCGTCTAAACAATATATAATCTTTACTAGCTTGGTACTTGTTAATTAATCCCTGTGGACACGATAATATTTTATACTACTTCTCCGAAAGAGTACACTTGCTCTAAGTGTGTTTTTAACGCAACAAGTGCCGATTTCCTTTGCATCATTCATGTCATATTTCTTTAGCAGCTCCTCTGAGAACTTGTTTTGGGATATGAATATTCCTTCATTCATTTGTTTTACTTGAAGTCCCAAAAAGAAATTTAGTTCCCCCATCATGCTCATTTCGAATTCACTAGTCATCATCTCAGAAAATTCCTTGTACAGATCATCATTAGTAGACCCAAAGATAATATCATCAACATAGATTTGAACTACAATGATATGTTTGCCCTTGGTTTTAAGGAATAAGGTAGAGTCAAACTTACCCTTTTGGAAACCATTGGCAGTTAAATGTTTGCTTAGTCTCTTATACCAAGCTCTAGGAGCTTGCTTTAATCCATAAAGAGCTTTGTCAAGTTTGAAAACATTGTTTGGGTTTTTAAAATCTTCAAAACCAGGGGGTTGTTTTACAAATACTTCTTCTTCTAAAAAACCATTTAGGAAGGCACTCTTGACATCCTTTTGGTGTAGTTTGAAGTCCATGTAACTAGCAAATCCCAATATTATACGAATGGACTCCAACCTAGCCACTGCAGCAAAAGTTTCTTCAAAATCCACCCCTTAGATTTGGTTAAAACCTTGAACAACCAAACAGCTTTTGTTTAATGAAATAGTACCATTTTCATCAAGTTTGTTGCGAAAAACCCATTTAGTTCCAATAACAGTTCTATCAGCAGGTTTTTCAACTAAATGCCAAACTTTGTTCCGTTCAAATTGTTTAAGTTCTTTTTGCATAGACAAAACCCATTCTGGATCAGTTAAAGCTTCCTTGATATTATTAGGAACTATTTGAGAGACAAAAGCACTATGAAAGCATAAAAGATTAAGAGAAGAACGAGTTGTTACCCCCTTTGAGGGACTACCACTACAAGAAAATTGACCTATAGCGACGGCAAATCACCGTGGGTAAAGGGTTAAAAACTGTGGGTATAGCACTGAAAACCTATACCGACGGAACATTTTTTCGTCGTCTTTATTTGGCTATACCCACGGATAAACGGGGTCGCTATAGCCTATAGTGACGGTTTTCTGACCGATGGACAAAACCAAATAGCTATACCCACGATCACACTTCTGTTGGTATAGGTTTTAACATGACACTTAATTTCGCTATACCTACGCCAAATTCTCCATCGGTATATGTTTTAATTTCGCTATACCCATGCCAAATTCTCCATCTGTATTGGTTTTAGTTGTAGCTCCTAATATGCTATACCCACCACTTGTAAAGAATTTATTTGTAGATTTTGGTGACACCTCTTGTCATTAGCACTTACGATAATCAATTAAAAGCTAAATATAAAATAAATACATTTATGAAACAATAAAATAAAGTAAAACTCAAATCATATTGAAAATTAATCACGTCTTACAATCATTTCAACATATTGCAAATTAACATATACTCTTACATCAACTCTTACGATATTCTCAAAAGCATGTTAGCATATTGTAAATTAACATGTACTACTACATCCAACTCTTAGGATAATCTCAAAAGTTACAAAGAAAACATATTGCATAAAATTAATGTAAAAACTAAGTTTTACAACATAAAATCAACTTCTAATCTTCATTGACGCCATTATCTCCATTAATGTGAGAACAATTTCAACCTCCTGTTGCAACAAAAAATCACACAATTGAAGTTCAAATTTTGGTCTCTTGCATAGTATTTACTATCCTCCAACATATCAGATTCCAATTAATAAGTTCATTAAACATTGAACATATCATGTTATTAAAAAGCTTACAACAATCATAAAGCCACCAGATTGAATCAAAGTAAGTGAAACGAGTACAAACCTCTTCTGTTGTTGGGTTCGGGGGAGCTTAGATTTGTAAACAGGAAATGTTAAAACAACACCAACGTGATGAGAACCCAACAGCCTAAAAGGGCTAGTCAAAACAGCTTTTCCAGTGGCCCTAGCCCTCAAAATGTTCTCTCGGTCCTCCTGCATCGTGCAAACAAGAAATTGCAGTTAAAAGAAGTTCCAAACATAATACAACCAGAGACAAAAATTGTTCATACGTGTTGTTATTTACCTCCCCAGACATCATATCAATAGACTAAAGATAACAGACAGTTTCTTGAGCAAAAATAACCGGCGCATACTCATCCCTAACTTGTGAAGGTTCTCTTTCCATTGTCTTTATAACTGTAATACCCCAATTTTGTCCGCCCAAGTCAAAAACATTTTTTCAGAAAAAATGGAAGCAATAAGGTAAGTCATAATGTGTGGAAAACAGTGGATTGGTGCATTTATGTGTGTTCGTCCCCTATTTCGCATTTTTATTTGAATTACGCGCGCGCGCCAGTAGTAACTGCGTGAGCTGCCCTGTGCCCTCGTCATTTGGCACGTGTCTGTAAAGGCCATTTATTGATCATTATTAATTTTTGGCACCCAAAAACATTTTTCTTAATTTTTAGGAATTTTAGGAAATAAAATAGTTCATATTTTTGCATTTTTGGGCATTTGAATAAAAGCGAATTAATTATTTTTGGACCAAGAACAGGTCAAGGACGTGGCATACATGTTACTCTACCAAGGGTAATTTTTTGTATAATTTTTGGAAAGAAAGTCCTAGTCCAAAATAATTAAAAATGCATTTTCCCCATTTTTAGTGCATAAAAAACCCAAAAAAGACCATTAAATATTCCCCAATTACTAAATGCCAATTTTTATTGCCTAGAATAATTAGAGGGAATATTTTATGGTGCTCCAAAATATGTGACAATTTTTAATAGGTGCACCTTCACTTCCATGCCCAAATTCAAAAACTCAAAAAGAAGGAAGTGTCCTCAATAAGACAAAAGACCAAAAACAAGTTTTTTTCCTCTCTCTCTCTCTCTCTCCCCCCACAATTTCGAAATTCTCTCTCTCTCTCTCCCCCCCCCCCCACAATTTCGAAATTCCTTCTCTCTCTCTCCCTCTCACAAAATTCTTCCACACTCTTCTATTGTACTATTATTCCTTATCTTGAAGGAATATGCCTTGTACCATCCTTAAACCTTCTCCTTTGGTGCATATCACCAATTCTCACTCACTCTCATGAAGATTCATGCCCTTTTTTGTAAATAACCCCACACTCTCACACTAACCTCTTCATAAGAAAACACAAATTTTCCTCTTTGAGAACAATCCATCTCAATAATACCCCTAACCCTACCACACATGAGAATTCCATTCCCAAAATAAATTAAAGTTCATTTTTTTTCTTTTATTTTCTCTCTATGCGAATCCTCCTCACACCCATTCACTCCCTCATTTGTGTTTTCTCACTACCCACAATCCATGTGATCATCAATCCTAGCCCTTCATTCAAATTTAAAACCCAATCCTAGAGCACCTAATAAAAACAATGACCCAATTACCCCTAAACCTAAAATAACTCTATAAATACCTTCTCATTTCCACACATCACAATCTTTTGCTTCTCATTCTCCTACACTAAAACCCTAGCACACAAAAACTTCTCCCTCTTCCTCTCTTCCACGAAATCTCTCTCACTCCCTCACTTCATTCTTTTCATTTTTCATCTCAAATCAACCTTCAAGTCCATTCCTACACTAGATCCCTCATCATTCTTGCATTCTTCTCAAAGGTTCATCTCCAAATCTCTAGAATCAAGCCCAAAGTTGAAGACTAAAGAGTAGATTCAAATGGTTTAGCACTCGTTCATCTTATCTCTTGCTTATTTCGCTTGGAGTTAAGGTATTTTCTTGAATCCTAGCATCATCATCAAAGTTTTAGCATCAAAAATGTAGATCATCAATTTGTTTTGCATATCAAGCATTTCATTACATTTAAAGTTACATCTTATGTTAATATGTTAGTATAATTGTTGTTATTGAAGGAGAAATGCATTTCAAGCATTTTGACAAGCACTTTGGGAGGCTTGGGTGCTTGAAATGCTTCTCCCTCTTGGAATAAATTGTGTTTTGGTGCTATTTCACTTATTGCTTGCATTTTCATGAATAAAATGGTGATTTGTGCTATTGTTCACTTCGCATGTCTTAGAAAAATTAGGATTCATGGATTTGGATGTGTTTGGTTGTCTAATCTTGCAAATGTTTGAGTTTAGGCTTGATTTGCGATGTTTACTTGAACTCCCATGAAGTAAAGCTAGGGTTTTGTTTGATTTTGATGTTTTAGCGAAATAAAATGTGATTTGGTCGTAAGAAGTTGATGAAATTGTGCTTGATTTTACCCATGATTGCATTCGGCCATAGGCCATGTCTTTTGACCAAATTTTGCTCAAAACTTTGTTATTTTGATCTTGCATTTGTGTGTGCATTTGATTCAATTGTGTTTTTTACTTTTACCATTTCACATGTACCATTTCATTAATAATTTACTTTTCACTTTTTACCTTTACTAATTTTCAAAAATTACTTTCTACTCCAAGTAAAATAAATTTACCATTTCACTAACTTTTTACTAAAAGTTTTTACCACTTGCATCTTTGCATAAAAACCCCAAAACATTTTCTCACTTGCATTTCAAACTTTTTCAACTTTATAAAATAAACCCCAAAATACTTTTACCACTTTCAAGACCAAAAATATTTCATCTCATTTCCAAAACACCAAAACCCAAAATCATTTTACCACTTTCTTACCTAAACCTTTTACCAAAACATTTTCACCCTCAGGCATCTTCATTCATCCCTATTTTATGCGACACTCTCATGCATCCTCTTGTCTACTCATTCATACATTCATTCTTGTATGCTCATGCATTCACATGCTTGCCTAATCATGCATATAACATCCCCTAATTAGCTAATTTAAATTATTTAAATTAGCAAAGAGGTTAAGGTAAATTATTTAAAAGATAAAATATTTAGCACAACAGTTTAGCATGAATCTATTAATTAGCATAATTACTAAATTATGTGATGTTGAAATGAATATTATTTTAGTCATACATAATTGAAATGATTATGTTAAGTCAGTAGATTGTGGTATTATAACATGTTAAGTGTGTATTAAGAGAATATTAGAGGGAAGGGGCATTTTGGTCTTTTAACTCACTTAAGTGAGTGACCAGCTAGCATAGAGCAAACACACACCTCACTTGTGCAATCTGAATCAAAAACACAGCAGAGGGAGAATAGAGAGAAAGAGAGGAGGGTTGCGAGAGAGAGGAAGAGAAGGAGAGGGAGGGGAAATTCATAACCCTTAATGCATGTAACATCCAAGAACACCATTCAACACAGCTTTTCCTCCTCTACTCACTGACATAAATAGTTTCTTAGATACCTTCCCCCAACTCAGAAAATCCCATATCCTCACTTTCAAGCCCAAGTGCCATCAATGGAGTTGTAGAGGCTTGCATGTCCTTGTTATAGTCCTATATTCAGTACCAAAGCTCACATCCAAGCAACAAACCTGTTTGAAGTTCATTTGGGTAGCTGGAATTCGAGTCTTGCTGCTGTTCAGTCAATCTTGGGTAGCTGGGTTGTTGTTGGATCGGATTTGAGAAGGTTCGTGAGGCTACTCGAACGTGGCAGCTGCTAGATTCGTCGTTTGAGTGATTTTCATCACTTCGGGTGAGTTCTATAACTCGCTTAGGGAATGTGTTCGTGTTTTCGAGTCTTTACTTTCGAAAATTATTGTCACACGTTTCTGGTAACGAAAGAATTTTATTGAAAACCGTTTTCCCAAAACTCGTGATTGAACTATGAATTGCTTGATTGATTGTTGGGTGTGCTGGATTGGATTGCTATAATATTGTGTTTTAATGCGTGTTTGAGTTTGGGTCTCGATCGGAAGGGAAGTGGGAATCGGAATCGAATGGAATAACACATGAAAAACCTGTTTTCTGGAAACTGATAGAGACGCACGGATCGTGTGCCTACGAGCACGGGTCGTGCGCCTCCCTCTGATGCGATAAGAATTGGATTTTTAAAACACGCACGGATCGTGCGCCTAGTCGCACGGGTCGTGCGTATGTCTCTGGAACTTTATAAAATTTTAGTGGATCACGCACGGATCGTGCGCCAAGTCGCACGGGTCGTGCGTATCTTTCTGGAAAATTCCTACAAACTATTCAAAAACGCACGGGTCGTGCGCCTACACGCACGGGTCGTGCGAGACCTTCTGACCTTCTGTTTCAAAGTACCTTTCTATCCATTCCAAATGATTCCAATCCTCTTCTAATCCATTCCCCAAGGTTCCACAACAATGAAAAGGTAACAATGGTATGAGATTGAACATGTTCGATAGAAAGTTGTGTGTTATGAATAAAATGAAAAACCGTACTTAGAAAACGCGAGAGTACACGTGTCAAGAATGATAATAACACACGGTATATGACTGATATTATACACTGAAATTGACTGATATGGTACATGGTACTTGACTGGAATGACAAACAGCCCAATGCGGGTACACAGACTGAAAATGTATAATAAATACAAGAGGAAAAAGGGTGACGACCCTAAGAGGTTAGCATACTAGGGGAGGGGAACTCATGAGCCCCAAAACCTAGACTCAAGAATGTTTCCCCTGCTAGAAATAGCGGGATGGGTTCACCAAAAGGTCAAGAGATGCCTATAAAATAGGTAGAGTGAGGTGTTATGCTAAAAACATGGAACAAAGATTGCATGTTTCATGTGTCGCTTAGGAGGGCCATGAGCATGAAGGCTACAGGAACTGAATGTTTTTCCACGTGGTTGCTTTTTAGGACCACGAGTTCAAAACAAGGCATAATGAACCGCTAGAGTTGTAAGGGGTCTCGATAGGACTCACTGAGATAATGTTTATCTCACCCTTCATATTTGTAGTTTTTACAGAGAAACAGGGGAAAGCAAAGGCGGTAAAGCATGGTTAGCAGGTGTGACTCTTGGAGTCATTGAAGACCTAGTTTAATGTTTTAGACCTTTGTTCCGTTTATTGTTTCTATGTTCCGATTGTATAACTTTCATTGTCAAGTTGTAAAATCGTTTCCGCTACTTTATGTTTTGAGTATTGAACACCAGGATATGTACAAGTCTTAAGTTTTGGAACTTGAGCATTTTCAGAAAGTTATGAGGTTCAGAGAACCAGTTATTACATATTATCTAAAGTTTTAGATGTGTTCAATATTTCAATAACAGCAAGTTACTCTGATGTATGCCATTTAGTGCATTTCGGTGATTCTATATGTTAGAATTTATCGGGGTGTTACAATGCACCTCATTGCCCACATGTTCACTCACCTAACCTAGAATACTCTATGCCTATGATCAATTGTATTCCTTTGTTCTTGATGCCATTTGAATGTCTTGACTTAACTGTGCACAAACCCTTCTACACAATCATGTGCCCTTATAAGACTACCAACATGTGTAGCATAGAGGCATATGTGCCCCTCTTGAGATTGCTTCCAACTTGTGTAGCAATTCCCCTTCACACACAAACACAATTGATTTGAGAACTTTGTCTTGCATCTTTGGCAATTATATTCTTTGATTGTATTGGCATGCTTAATCTTAGTTGATGATCAACATGTTCATGATTGCTTGATTAGTTGAATATGTTTGAACTTCATTCATTCATTTTGCATTTGGTTATGGATTTAGAATTGATTTGAAGTGTTCTACTTTTTTTTTCTAAAACCTCTTTCCTAGATCCATTAATAAAAGAAAACCTTTTTATTTTCAAAACAAGAATAAAATAAATTGTCATTGACGACCAATTGCGCCGTTGCCGTTTAGGTTGTTAATGATGATTTTGTTTTCAAAAGAGTTAGTAGTGAGGCCATTTTAACCGTTGTTGTTCGGTCTTCACAAAAGCTCAATCCTATTTTTGAAAACTTATTCCTCAAAAGTAAAACCAATTGTCACTGATGACCAATCGCGCCGTTGCCGTTTAGGTCATTAATGATGATTTCATTTTCAAAAGAGTTAGTAGTGAGGCCATTCTAACCGTTGTTGTTCGGTCTTCACAAACGCTCACCCAATTGCGAAAAACCCCTTAAATTATTTTCAAAAGAAGTTAGAACTACGTCGCTTTGATTCCCATTTGGGATACGTAGGAGCGGGTCACATCCCGTCAAGCATAACAAATAAAAAACATTTTCACAGTAAGTTTTCAAACAATTATTTTCAAAAGAAGTTAGAACTACGTCGCCTTTGATTCTCCACCCGGAGATACGTTGGAGCAGGGCCACGCCCCTGTCAAGCGCAAAAATAAACAATTTCTAAATTAAAAAATACAAACACATATCTTTCATAAAAAAAAAATCAAAAATCTCATTTTCAAAGTAGGGGATTAAGTCGGTCGTACGGCCAGGTTAATCATCGTTTTAGGATAAGTGAACACTGGTCCTTCAGAGCCCCAGCGCTCCTTCAGCCCTCAGCGGCACTCCAGACCCCCAGTGGTCCTTCAACACAGATCACGTAATCCTAAAACCCCTACCTTAAAAAACACCAACCAACAAACATTTTCTACCCAAGAACTACGTAGCTTTGAATTCTCCATCGCACCGGGAGATACGTAGGAGCGAGAGGCTAACTCTCGTCAAGCGCCAAAAATAAAAATTTTCATTAAGTCTTCTCATTCCCTTTTCAATAAAGAGGCAATTTAAGTATTTTCCAAATCAACACTTAAAACCACACGTTTAATTAAAGGTTCCCTTTCGGTAGAAAGGAGGTGTGGGGTGCTAATACCTTCCCCATGCCTAACCGACCCCCGAACCCAAATCTTCAGTTCTCAAAGGCCAATCGCTTTCCAAAAAAGGTTTCCCTAATATTTTCCTAAATAAATATTGGTGGCGACTTCATTGTTTTAAAAAGTTGTAAACGAAGAAAGTTCTCCCTCAGAGACTTTTTCGGGCGCAACAGCTGGCGACTTCACTGGGGACCTTTTTTAAAAGACGAGGGTCAAGCCTAACTAATTAAAATGTGTGGTTTAATGTATTGTTGATTTGATTAATACCTTGTTTGCCTTTCTTTCTTATCATTGATTGTAGGCATATGCATTTGTCTTCTTTGTTGTTCCCTATCTCCTCTTCTACTCCTTTTCTTTTATTGCTTATGCCCATGCATTCTTCCAATCCCCATGTTCCCTTCTTCTTGGCTCCCTTTCTTGAGGTAAGCAATGGACTTGATTGTTGTTGAAACCCTAGGCTAGCTTATTTGATATTAAACCCTAGGGTAGACAACATGTTATTGCTTGCTTTTATCTGGACTGTTCTGGGTTTTCATTTGCAGGTGGGGTAATATGTGTTGGGTAGTTTTAAGTGGTATGTCCTTGCTACACACACTCACACCTCATGCATATTGTGCTTTGAGAGGGGCCTAAAACCCAGGGTCTGGCAAAACATAGGAGAGTGGAAATGAGTAGTGACTGGCAATTGGACTGTTGTCCTTCTGACTCTCACGAAAGTTTCAGCCAGAGTATGCTCTTTTATGGTACCTCACACCAGATAGCATTCTATCGTTGTGGGTGTTATCATGAGAAAGATTTAGCTCTGGTAGCCATTGTGAGGAAGTGTTTAGAACCTACATGGGAGGATCCCTTTTTAGTTGCCCTAGAGCCTAGGTTCCCCCACCTTTTGTAAGACACAAGGGCATACAAATTGTATGTGCATTGTAGTTTAGGCATGTCTTTCCTAAAAAGAAAAAAGAAGAAGATTTTCAAAAGAGAAAAAGAAGAAAGAGTTGCCGTTGTAGCCTTTCTTTTGCCGGTCCGTACGAAGTGACATATGACCCACTTTATTTTCAAAAAAAGGGAGAAAGAGTTACCGCTGTTGCCTTTCTCTTACCGGTCCATATGAAATAACGTACGGCCCGCATTTTCCAAAATTTTTTTGAATCACTGCCAATAAGGACTTTTCTCTAAGTTGCATAAGCATAAAGCATCATCATCATTTGCATACATCCCCGCATTGCATAAAACATAAGTTTCTGCAACTCATGCACGCATCATTGCATCTCACTAAAGTTTGTTTGCCGAGAATCACAAAGTAATATCTTGTCATAGGCACGGTGTGGAATCAAAAGTGAAACAGCGTACACTCCGAGGTGTTTGTTTAAGTTTGAATGCATGGATTGTGCTTTGTTTCGTTTATTGATTCTAACCTTGTTGTGTTTCAAAGAAAAAAATAATCAAAATCCACCATTAAACCTATGGCAAGACATAGTACACCGTGATTCCCGGCACCAAGACAAACAGGAAATCATACATATTGCATTGTATTTGCATCCAATCATTTCTTTTGTGCTCATAAAATGTTCCGTCCGCAGAGGTAAGACAAGCTGGTTAATCACAGATACTGGACGCGTTCGCAAGCAAGAAACATGGAAAATCAGCCAGACAATGCCAATCCGGGCAATACACCACCGCACCAGAATGACGCAGTTCAGGGTCCAAATGGTCAGGGTCAGCACGATCCAAATCAAGAGAACCAAGCTATCCGGGCTGAAATGGACGTTATAAGGGGTCAGTTAGCTGAAGTCATCAGAGTGATAAGTGCCTTAAGGGATGTTGGTCCTACTGAGGGTGCTACTGCTGCAGGAGTGGACCATCCTCCTCCTCCCCCAGGACCCGGGATTTCTCAGGCTCTTCAGAATGTGCAGTGGCCTCCTTATGGTCTACCACTAGGCTATACGCCTCCAGCTGCCGATGCTAACCCAGAGGGTGGTCCTTCGGGAACCGCAGGGCAAGCTCAGCCCAATCCAGCTATGAATGATGTCGGGGTAGGCACACCTCAAGTTCAGATCCAGATCCCTATCCCTTCAACTGCCCCAGGAACTCCAGCAGGTTTCAACTCTCCAGCTACTATGCATCCACAAACTCAAGGCCCAGTTCCTCAAAACGTTGCTCACCCACATGTGACTCCAGCTGTTGTATCCGTGAACAATCCTCATTATGGTTGCTTTCCACAGAACTACCCTAAAGAAGCCAGAAACCAATACCAGCTGCTAGAAGAGAGATTGAAAGTCGTAGAAAGGTCAGGTTCTCAAGCAAGAAATGCCCATGAACTATGCTTGGTTCCTAATCTCATCCTGCCACCAAAATTCAAGCCTCCAGTTTTTGACAAATATAGAGGGGCAACCTGTCCTCGCATCCATGTCACGATGTACTGTCGGAAGATGACTGCCCATGCTCGCAACGACAATCTGATGATACATTGTTTCCAAGAAAGCTTGGCTGGGGCTCCTCTCGAGTGGTACATGAAATTAGAGCCAACTTATATTCGCTGTTGGAAAGATCTGGCGGACGCTTTCATCCGTCAGTACCAGTACAATAGTGACTTAGCTCCAGACCGGACTCAACTTCAATGTATGTCAAAGAGAGATAATGAATCTTGCAAAGAGTATTCTCAACGCTGGAGAGCATTGGCGGTACAGCTCACTCCTCCCCTTCTAGACAAGGAACTGGTATCCATGTTTATGGAGACGTTACCACCGTTTTACTATGAACGTCTGATCAGTAGTGCAGCCTCCAGTTTCTCAGATGCAGTGATTACAGGAGAAAGAATAGAGAACGGTTTGCGCAGTGGTAGAATAGCCCAGAGCCCGACACCTCCTCCTAGTCAGAAGAAACAGTTTTCCGGACCTCATAAGAAAAAGGAGGGTGAGACCAATGCGATCATCAGTATCAGTGGTCCATCACATGGCAATTCCCCACAGGCTATCCCAATCCTTGCTCAGGCGCCGCCTGCACAACTATTCCAGTCCAACAACAACAATCAGTTCAGAAATTACAATGAGAGGAAGACAGTGGTCTTTGAGCCAATCTCTATGTCCTATACGGACCTGTTCAATTATCTCCTTGCGAACAAGATAATCAGCACCAGACAGATGAAGCCCTACCAACCTCCTTAGCCTAGAGGGTATGATGCCAACGCCACTTGTGCTTTCCATGCTGGGGCAGTAGGTCATGTAGTAGAAAATTGCAAAGCCTTCAAGTATGTTGTACAAGATTTACTTGATGCTAAGAGTATATCATTCCAGAACCCTAATGTGACCACTAACCCATTACCGGGGCATGGTGGACCTTCTGCAAATGCAATTGACGATCAGGGAGGACAATGCTTGATCATAAAGGTTGAGGATATCCAGACACCTTTGAAAGTCATTCATGCTGCTTTATGTCACTATGGCATCATAGAAGAGGGCTGTGCCAGAAAAGAGACCTGCAGTGATCCTTGCTGTGTGGGAGCTTGTGAAGACTTCGAGCTCATTCTACAAGACTTGTTAGATAGATGCGTGGTCCAAATTGGTACCCAAGAGAAAGAAGCTAGTGTGTCTACTTTGCACTCCAGTGAACGAGGTTTTAGAAGGACAATTAAAATTCCTTGCGGTCTAAGCCCAGCTGCGGCTAGACCTCATACCCTTGTTGTTCCAGTGCCGGCAACTACCCCTAGCAGAGAAACTAGGGTAATCCCATGGAGCTCCAACGTGCAGATGAAGGCAGAGATTCCTAAAAGTACTGTGGATATGACCAACATAGCTGGGAGCAGTGGTATTACCAGGAGCGGAAGGTTGTATGCTCCTGAAAATCTCAGGAAAGAAACACCAAAGGAAGCTGAGGAGAGAGCCCGCAAGGGTAAAGAAACTGTAGAGGTAAGAGAGGTATCTGATAAAGAAGCCCAAGAAGTTTTGAAGGTGATGAGACAGAGCGAATACCGGGTGGTTGATCAGCTAAATCAGACGCCGGCCAAAATATCAATGCTCTCTTTGCTGCTTAGTTTTGAAGCACACCGGGCTGCGTTGTTGAAAATCTTGAACAAAGCTCACGTTTCTCATGATATTACCGTCAACCAGCTGGATGGTATTGTCGGGAATATCGTAGCTTCCAACTACCTAACCTTCACAAATGCCGAACTACCTCCTGTAGGGAAGAACCACAATCAGGCCCTCCATATTTCTGTAAAATGTGGGGATTACATGTTAGCAAGGGTACTCATTGATAACGGCTCGTCACTGAATGTGATGCCCAAGTCTACGATGGACTGGCTGGATGTAGACTGTTCTTATCTGAAACCCAGTTCTACCTTGGTGAGAGCATTCGATGGCTCAGTAAAAGAAGTATATGGAGAAGTGGAGATGCCTGTGCAAGTAGGACCAGAAGTGTTCCACGTCACCTTCCAAGTAATGGATATCAATTCTTCTTACAGTTGCCTATTGGGACGTCCATGGATACATGCTGCCGGGGCAGTACCTTCTTCGCTTCACCAAAAACTCAAATTTGTGGCTGAGGGAAAGCTGATAGTGGTATCAGGAGAGGAGGAAACACTCATAAATAGATCACCACCTGAGTACTATGTTGAATCAGCGGAGGAGTCCTTCGAGACTGCCTTCCAAGGGTTGGAAATCTCAAATGCTGTCTTTGTTAGTGAACCTATGTTGAAGCCCAAGTGGTCTAAAGCAGATCTGATGATGGCAAAAGTAATGCTGAGACACGGCTATAAAATTGGGAAAGGCCTGGGGAAAGATGCCCAAGGGATTGTAGCACCAGTTCAGCTGAATGGGAATTCTGAGAAGTTCGGAATTGGCTACATTCCAACCCTTGCTGACCGGGAGAAGCTGGCAACTGACAGAAGAGAGAAATGGTTGCTCAAACTTAGAGGAAGGACCCCTAGCCAGAGGAGGATGATCATTGGGGATCTCAGTTAGAATTTCATAAGTGCTGGTGTGCTGTACCCTGACCAGGTCAATACCGTTGGGAAGGAATCAAGTGCAAGTGGCGGTGCTGCTGGTTTGGTGCGCCGTTGTGCTAGAGGAGAAGAACTGCAGAACTGGGAGTCCATGGATTTTCCCGTGATTCTTAATTTAGAGTAATGCTTCATTGTAATGCAAATCCCTCAGCTCTGCCCAAGGCCTTGGGATATTTTCATTCGGGCGTGCATGTTTTATCAAACTTCATCAATCAACAAAGTTTTATTTTGAATAAAATTCTCTTTGTTCATCTTTCCTTTGCGTGTCTTCGCTTTATTTTTATCCGTCACTTAATTTCAATGCAGATCAAATAAAATTCTTGATAATAACAACGCCCACAATTCATACTTTGATTTTGATTACCCGGTTAACCAAACCGAGGGAGATGTTGGGAATGATTGGGATACTCCTCCGGAGATTATGAGAATGATAGAACAAGAAGAGAAGATCATTGAGCAACATGGGGAGCCCACAGAAATGGTTAATTTGAGTACCGAGGAAAACAGGAAAGAAATCAAAGTTGGTACATCGATGGAGAACAGTGAGCGAGAGAGGCTAATTCAGCTCTTGCGAGATTATATGGATGTATTCGCTTGGTCGTACCAAGACATGCTAAGGTTGAACATAAACATTGTTGAGCATAGACTGCCGGTAAAACCCGAATGTCCTCCAGTGAAGCAAAAGTTGAGGCGGATGAAGCCTGAGATGTCTCCGAAGATTAGAAATGAAGTCAAGAAACAGTTTGATGCAGGGTTTTTGGCTGTGGCAAAATATCCTGAGTGAGTAGCAAACATCGTTCCGGTCCCCAAGAAAGATGGCAAGGTTCGAATGTTTGTCGACTACCGTGATCTAAACAAAGCAAGCCCTAAGGATGATTTTCCCCTACCTCACATCGACGTTTTGGTGGACAGCACTGCGCAACACTCAATGTTCTCCTTTATGGACGGTTATTCAGGCTATAACCAGATCAAGATGGCTCCAGAGGATATGGATAAAACCACCTTCATAACCCTTTGGGGTACATTCTGCTACAAGGTCATGCCTTTCGGATTGAAAAAGGCCGGGGCAACGTATCAAAGAGCAATGGTAACTTTGTTCCATGACCTGATGCATAAAGAAATTGAGGTGTATGTCGACGATATGATTGCTAAGTCCAAGACCGATGAAGAGCATGTCATTAACCTGCAGAAGCTGTTTGAACGTCTCAGAAAGTATAAACTCCGGCTGAATCCCGCCAAGTGTACATTTGGGGTCAGGTCAGGGAAGTTGTTGGGCTTCATAGTTAGCCAAAAGGGAATAGAGGTGGACCCGGACAAGGTGCGAGCCATCCTTGAAATGCTAGCACCAAGAACGGAGAAAGAAGCACGTGGTTTTCTGGGGAGACTGAATTACATCTCTCGATTTATCTTCCAGCTAACCGCAACTTGCGAGCCAATTTTTAAACTGCTGTGCAAGAATCAGGAGGTGAGGTGGAATGATCAATGCCAAGAAGCCTTTGAGAAGATCAAGGTGTACCTACAGAACCCTCCTGTCCAAATGCCACCAGTGCCGGGCAGACCTCTCATTCTATATCTCACAGTGCTGGACAATTCAATGGGTTGCGTGCTGGGGCAGCACGACAAGTCAGGAAAGAAAGAACATGCAATATATTACCTGAGCAAGAAGTTCACAGATTGCGAGACCAGGTACTCACCATTAGAAAAGACTTGTTGCGCCTTGGCCTGGGCTGCGCACCGGTTAAGACAATATATGCTGAGTCACACTACATGGTTGGTATCCAAAATGGATCCAATCAAGTACATCTTTGAGAAACCTGTGCTCACAGGTAGAATTGCTCGCTGGCAAATGCTTCTGCCAGAGTATGACCTCGTGTATGTAACTCAGAAAGAAATCAAAGGTAGCACATTAGCAGACTATCTGGCACAACAACCAGTCGAAGATTATCAGTCCATGCAATGTGAATTCCCAGATGAGGACATTATGGCTCTATTTGACGAAGGCAAATCCCAGGAGGATGAAAGATGGAAAGTGTTGTTTGACGGTGCCTCTAATATGTGGGGACACGGGGCTGGAGCAGTGTTGATCTCTCCTGATAATCGGTTCATACCTTTCACTGCATGGCTAAGTTTCTACGTCACAAATAATATCGCAGAGTATGAAACGTGTATCTTGGGCATAAGGGCAGCTTTAGATTGGAAAGTCAAAAGGCTCGACGTGTGTGGGGATTCAGCTAAGGTTATCCATCAAGTGAAAGGTGACTGGGAAACAAGAAACCCTGATTTGATCCCCTACCGTGATTACATTCAAGAGCTAATCAAGCCTTTTGAAGAAATCACCTTCCAGCACATACCTCACAATGAGAATCAATTGGCTGACGCCTTAGCAACTCTGTCTTCTATGTTCAACGTCAATTGTGATAAGAACTTGACAACTGTCAGAATCCAACACAGAGATCGATCTGCTTACGACTACTGCCTGGCAATTGAAGAAGAATCCGGCAGTCAACCTTGGTACTATGACATTAAGCAATACCTCACCAGCAGAGAATACCCTCCCGGTGCTACGGAAAATGATAAGAGAACACTTCGGAGACTGTCAGAGGGTTTCTTCTTGAGTGGAGACGTCCTTTACAAGAGAAACCATGACTTGGTCCTCCTCAGATGTGTAACAAAAGAGGAATCAGTAAAGATAATGCAAGATGTTCATGAGGGTTCATTCGGAGTTCATGCCAGTGGGCACACAATGGCTAGAAAGATCCTGAGAGCTGGATATTATTGGCTGCAGATGGAGTCTGATTGTTACAGTTTTGTCAGAAAATGCCATAAGTGCCAAATTTCTGCAGATCACATCCATGTACCGCCGACTTCTCTGAACGTCTTGAGTGCGCCTTGCCCATTCTCTATGTGGGGCATGGACATCATTGGTCCCATTGAACCCAAAGCTTCAAATGGTCACCGTTTCATCCTTGTTGCTATCGACTACTTCACTAAGTGGGTGGAGACTGCCTCATATCCCAATGTGACGAGTTCGGTGATTGCAAAATTCATCAGGAAAGATCTAATCTGTCGTTATGGTCTGCCAAACAAGATAATTACAGACAACGGCAGTAATTTGAACAGCAGAATGATGAAGGACTTATGTAAGGAATTCAAAATCCAGCATCACAACTCTTCTCCCTACCGCCCGAAGATGAATGGGGCAGTTGAAGCAGCTAACAAAAACATTAAGAGAATAGTGCAGAAGATGGTAGTGACTTACAAGGACTGGCATGAGATGCTCCCCTTCGCCTTGCACGGGTACAGGACCTCGGTGCGTACATCTACAGGGGCAACTCCCTACTCACTGGTTTATGGGACAGAAGCTGTACTCCCCATTGAAGTGGAAATACCCTCGTTGCGGGTATTGATGGAGACCAAATTAGAAGAAGCAGAGTGGGTTCGATCCCGTTTTGACCAACTGAATCTCATTGACGAGAAGAGGGTAGCTGCTATGTGCCATGGACAGCTATATCAACAGAGGATGATGAGGGCTTTCGACAAGAAAATCCGGCCCAGAGAATTCCAAGAAGGAGACCTCGTACTCAAGCAGATCTTGCCGATCCAGACAGATCCCAGGGGCAAGTGGGCTCCCAAGTACGAAGGACCTTATGTGGTGAAGAAGGCATTCTCCGGAGGAGCGTTGATTCTTGCAAGCATGGATGGAGATGAAATCCCAAACCCGGTCAATTCGGATGTGGTAAAGAAGTACTATGCCTAGAAAAATGAACAGAAAAAAGAGAAAGATAAGCCAAGTAAAAATAAGCTCGCTAGGTTGAAAACCCTTAAAGGGCGGCCTAGGCAAAATCAGAGCGACCGGGTGGATTGAAAACCGCAAAGGGCGATCCAGGCAAAAATTAGGGTCAGAAAATTTGGGCTTGAAAAAAAAAGGAAAGGCAATCAGCACTCCCGAGGGTGATCAAGATCATGAGTATGAACGGTGGGCGCCGTTACTTCAAGGATAGAATCGCAGGATCTTCTCCTTTTCCTTGTATTTTTTTTAGTTTGAAAGAAAATTGAAATGTACTTTCAATTGGCGTGACATTCTGCACGACCAGTTTCCAATCGATAAAAGTTCAACTTTTTTTTTTCATATGCTTGCTTTTCGTGTCTTTGCTTTCATTTATTCAGTTTCTTTCAAAATGATAACTTTTATGATTGATGAAATTGAATTGAAAACATGTGCATACATTCATAGAATCGCAAAGCATTGCAAAATCTTTGAAAATCACAGAAAGAAGTGTTCTCCCCAGTGAATAAAGCTGCAAGAAAAACAAAACAGCCGCACGCAGCAACACTTAAAAGTAACAAAATCATTGCAAGACCAGTGAATAATCATCGCCCCAGAGCGGTCTTTGTATTAAGTGTCACAAGTCCTGTGGATGGATTTAACCAGCAAAAAAGGAATGTCAAGAAAAAAACAAACGAGCAGAAAAAAAAAAGCTGGTCGGCAAGAAAAAACAAACAAGCAGAAAAAAGAAAGCTGCTCAGCAAGAAAACAACAAACGAGCAGAAAAAAGAAAGTTGCTCAGAAAAAGAATAAACAAAATGAAAAAACAACGGAAGATGGAACAAAAAGAACACAACATTCCTATACCATTCATCATTCTCATAACATTCATGTCATTCATCATTTCATTTTGCTTTCATATTTGCATCTCAGAAGAAAGAAGCAAAAAGAAACAGAAGAAGAAAAAGCAAACACCAAAATCAATCATTGCATTCATGTGCACCCAAATACCCAAGTGCATGTATTTCATGCACCATCCAAGAGAAAAGCTACTTCGAACCAGAGAGTCCCCGAAATCTCATTTTCAGAAAATCTCCATCAACACAGAGTTAGTGAACTCCCACCGAGTTAGGGAACTCCTTCCATAGATCACAACATCGTGTACGAGCGCGCGATGGATCCATCCGACTTCGTTAAGTCCTTCGGATTAGTTGTGTCAGCCTAAGGCATAACGCAAATCCATTGATCAAATCAGTTCCGGACCTGATGTTGATCGGCCGCTCGAAAAGGCCACCCCCAGAGCTCGGACTCGACAAGAGTCTGTTAGAAGGTTTTAGGCAACCTCTGAATTCCCAATTTACCGTTTTTTTTCAATTTACCGCTTTTCCCAATTTACTGCTTTCCCGTTAATGCGAAAAGTGTTGACTCCCTCTCGCAAAAAGAAAATTTGAACTTTTCTGAAGCGGACAAAATTAGTATTATTTCTATATCTTTATTTCCATTTCACCAACAAATATGAAAAGGCCAATTCACATTTCTTGGCGAAATGTGAAATAAAGAGGGGCAGCTGTAATACCCCAATTTTGTCCGCCCAAGTCAAAAACATTTTTTCAGAAAAAATGGAAGCAATAAGGTAATTCATAATGTGTGGAAAACAGTGGATTGGTGCATTTATGTGTGTTCGTCCCCTATTTCGCATTTTAATTTTAATTACGCGCGCGCCAGGAGTAACTGCGTGAGCTTCCCTGTGCCCTCGTCATTTGGCACGTGTTTGTATTTTCATCAAAAAAGGCCATTTATTGATCATTATTAATTTTTGGCACCCAAAAACATTTTTCTTAATTTTTAGGAATTTTAGGAAATAAAATAGTGCATATTTTTGCATTTTTGGGAATTTGAATAAAAGCGAATTAATTATTTTTGGACCAAGACCTGGTCAAGGACGTGGCATACATGTTACTCTACCAAGGGTAATTTTTGTATAATTTTTGGAAAGAAAGTTCTAGTCCAAAATAATTAAAAATGCATTTTCCCCATTTTTAGTGCATAAAAAACCCAAAAAAGACCATTAAATATTCTCCAATTACTAAATGCCAATTTTTATTGCCTAGAATAATTAGAGGGAATATTTTATGGTGCTCAAAAATATGTGACACTTTTTAATAGGTGCACATTCACTTCCATGCCCAAATTCAAAAACTCAAAAAGAAGGAAGTCTCCTCAATAAGACAAAAGACCAAAAACAAGTTTTTTTCCTCTCTCTCTCTCTCTCTCTCCCCCCACAATTTCGAAATTCTCTCTCTCTCTCTCTCCCCCCCACAATTTCGAAGTTCCTTCTCTCTCTCTCCATCTCACAAAATTCTTCCACACTCTTCTATTGTACTATTATTCCTTATCTTGAAGGAATATGCTTTGTACCATCTTTAAACCTTCTCCTTTGGTGCATATCACCAATTCTCACTCACTCTCATGAAGATTCATGCCCTTTTTTGTAAGTAACCCCACACTCTCACACTAACCTCTTCATAAGAAAACACAAATTTTCCTCTTTGAGAACAATCCATCTCAATAATACCCCTAACCCTACCACACATGAGAATTTCATTCCCAAAATAAATAAAAGTTCATTTTTTTTTCTTTTATTTTCTCTCTATGCGAATCCTCCTCACACCCATTCACTCCCTCATTTGTGTTGTCTCACTACCCACAATCCATGTGATCATCAATCCTAGCCCTTCATTCAAATTTAAAACCCAATCCTAGAGCACCTAGTAAAAACAATGACCCAATTACCCTAAACCTAAAATAACTCTATAAATACCTTCTCATTTCCACACATCACAATTTTTTGCTTCTCATTCTCCTACACTAAAACCCTAGCACACAAAAACTTCTCCCTCTTCCTCTCTTCCACGAAATCTCTCTCACTCCCTCACTTCATTCTTTTCATTTTTCATCTCAAATCAACCTTCAAGTCCATTCCTACACTAGATCCCTCATCATTCTTGCATTCTTCTCAAAGGTTCATCTCCAAATCTCTAGAATCAAGCCCAAAGTTGAAGACTAAAGAGTAGATTCAAGTGGTTTAGCACTCGTTCATCTTATCTCTTGCTTATTTAGCTTGGAGTTAAGGTATTTTCTTGAATCCTAGCATCATCATCAAAGTTTTAGCATCAAAAATGTAGATCATCAATTTGCTTTGCATATCAAGCATTTCATTACATTTAAAGTTACATCTTATGTTAATATGTTAGTATACTTGTTGTTGTTGAAGGAGAAATGCATTTCAAGCATTTTGACAAGCACTTTGGGAGGCTTAGGTGCTTGAAATACTTCTCCCTCTTGGAATAAATTGTGTGTCGGTGCTATTTCACTTATTGCTTGCATTTTCATGAATAAAATGGTGATTTGTGCTATTGTTCACTTCGCATGTCTTAGAAAAATTAGGATTCATGGATTTGGATGTGTTTGGTTGTCTAATCTTGCAAATGTTTGAGTTTAGGCTTGATTTGCGATGTTTACTTGAACTCCCATGAAGTAAAGCTAGGGTTTTGTTTGATTTTGATGTTTTAGCGAAATAAAATGTGATTTGGTCGTAAGAAGTTGATGAAATTGTGCTTGATTTTGCCCATGATTGCATTCGGCCATAGGCCATGTCTTTTGACCAAATTTTGCTCAAAACTTTGTTATTTTGATCTTGCATTTGTGTGTGCATTTGATTCAATTGTGTTTTTCACTTTTACCATTTCACATGTACCATTTCATTAATAATTTACTTTTCACTTTTTACCTTTACTAATTTTCAAAAATTACTTAGTAATAAAATACGGTAAGTAACCGGTCGTATCCACAGGGATTGTGATTTATTATCAATAGGCAAGCAAATTAATCCTTAGACGTAATAGTTGGACGAAAGTGAAGTAACGGTAAAACAAAGCAAACGTCTGTAAACAATAAAATAAAAGCGATTAGGGGTCGAATCTTCTCCCCTCACCTATCCTATGAT
Source organism: Astragalus membranaceus (assembly GCA_039519185.1). NCBI lineage: Eukaryota > Viridiplantae > Streptophyta > Magnoliopsida > Fabales > Fabaceae > Astragalus > Astragalus membranaceus. Next base: position 41,329,243 of record CM076854.1, on the reverse strand, counting down.
CCTTCAGTTAATCTCAAATTGGTTGTTTAAATTACCAGATTCAATTCACAAAATTAGGTTAAGGACAATCCCTTGCCTCAAAACCCCTTTTACCTAATTGAGAAACCCTAATCCCTTAGATGATTCATGCCAACAGGTAAAGCAATAAACGCAAGAAATAGAGAATTCACATATCCAATCCCATATTCCTATGGTGATCACAAGTATGTGATCTACTACCCCATATCAAGAATGTAACCCATATCCCTATGTGATCACAAACCCTAATTCATTACAACTAGCATATGTAGAAGTAAAGCATTACACAAAGAGGCATAGACTTATGATAAATTAACCAAACAACTGAATCAACCATAACAAAGTAATCAATAGATAGGTTTGGGGAGAGTAATCTCTCCTTAATCAAAACAAACTACATGGACAACATCAAGGAAAGAGAAGATAGAAATAAGGAGAAGTTACACATAGAGGAATCCATGAGAAGTCTTCAAAACCTTGTTCCCAAGTGATTAGAAGCTCCCAAAAATGCCCCCAGCTGCTGCTCCAAAGTGTGGCTCCGATCCCAAAACGAAAAGTCCCTTCAAAAATTGCTGAAACTGCTTTAAAAACCCTAATTTTCACGCACCATCGCGACGCGGCCCGTGTCCGTCGCGTCGCGACAAAAGACAGAAGCTTCAGGCCTCGCAAAACTGCTCCAGGTCGCGTCGCGAACCCTCCTGGTCGCGACGCGAAAAAAAACAGAAAGTTCTGGCTTGCAAAATTCCTCCAGATCGCGTCGCGAACCCTCCTGGTCGCGACGCGATATTGAACAGAAATCAAATCCCTCCATTTTGCTGCACTTCCGGGCAAGTGTCTGGTTCGCCGAATGATGCCACAACGAATTAGAGGTCTTCAATGTCCAATTTAGCTCCAAAAGTGAAGGAATTACTTACAAATGAACTTCCTACTACAATTATCTAAAACTAGACTAAATCCCAGATAATGACTGTGATACAATGAAAAACCAGCACAATTGGTCCTAAAAATGCCTAACTTACATCATATGATTGAGAGTCAACAGTATGCTCATGCATTCACATGCTTGCCTAATCATGCACCTCATTGCCCACATGTTCATTCACCTAACCTAGAATACTCTATGCCTATGATCAATTGTATTCCTTTGTTCTTGATGCCATTTGAATGTTTTGACTTAATTGTGCACAAACCCTTCTACACAATCATGTGCCCTTATAAGACTACCAACATGTGTAGCATAGAGGCATATGTGCCCCTCTTGAGATTGCTTCCAACTTGTGTAGCAATACCCCTTCACACACAAACACAATTGTTTTGAGAACTTTGTCTTGCATCTGTGGCAATTGAATTCTTTGATTGTATTGGCATGCTTAATCTTAGTTGATGATCAACATGTTCATGATTGCTTGATTAGTTGAATATGTTTGAACTTCATTCATTCATTTTGCATTTGGTTATGGATTTAGAATTGATTTGAAGTGTTCTACTTTTTTTTTTCTAAAACCTCTTTCCTAGATCCATTAATAAAAGAAAACCTTTTTATTTTCAAAACAAGAATAAAATAAATTGTCATTGAAGACCAATCGCGCCGTTGCCGTTTAGGTTGTTAATGATGATTTTGTTTTCAAAAGAGTTAGTAGTGAGGCCATTTTAACCGTTGTTGTTCGGTCTTCACAAAAGCTCAATCCTATTTTCGGAAACTTATTCCTCAAAAGTAAAACCAATTGTCACTGATGACCAATCGCGCCGTTGCCGTTTAGGTCATTAATGATGATTTCATTTTCAAAAGAGTTAGTAGTGAGGCCATTCTAATTGTTGTTGTTCGGTCTTCACAAACGCTCACCCAATTGCGAAAAACCCCTTAAATTATTTTCAAAAGAAGTTAGAACTAATTCGCTTTGATTCCCATTTGGGATACGTAGGAGCGGGTCACATCCCGTCAAGCATAACAAATAAAAATCATTTTCACAGTAAGTTTTCAAACAATTATTTTCAAAAGAAGTTAGAACTACGTCGCCTTTGATTCTCCACCCGGAGATACGTAGGAGCAGGGCCACGCCCCTGTCAAGCGCAAAAATAAACAATTTTTAAATTAAAAAATACAAACACATCTCTTTCATAAAAAAAAATCAAAAATCTCCTTTTCAAAGTAGGGGATTAAGTCGGTCGTACGGCCGGGTTAATCAACGTTTTAGGATAAGTGAACTGTGGTCCTTCAGAGCCCCAGCGCTCCTTCAGCCCTCAGCGGCACTGCAGACCCCCAGTGGTCCTTCAACACAGATCACGTAATCCTAAAACCCCTACCTTAAAAAACACCAACCAACAAACATTTTCTACCCAAGAACTACGTAGCTTTGAATTCTCCATCGCACCGGGAGATACGTAGGAGCGAGAGGCTAACTCTCGTCAAGCGCCAAGAATAAAAATTTTCATTAAGTCTTCTCATTCCCTTTTCAATAAAGAGGCAATTTAAGTATTTTCCAAATCAACACTTAAAACTACACGTTTAATTCAAGGTTCCCTTTCGGTAGAAAGGAGGTGTGGGGTGCTAATACCTTCCCCATGCCTAACCGACCCCCGAACCCAAATCTTCAGTTCTCAAAGGCCAATCGCTTTCCAAAAAGGTTTTCCTAATATTTTCCTAAATAAATATTGGTGGCGACTTCATTGTTTTAAAAAGTTGTAAACGAAGAAAGTTCTCCCTTAGAGACTTTTTCGGGCGCAACAATAACCCAACCATGTTGCTTCTCAAATCTCTCTCTTTCAGGACCAACCACTCTTTGAGCATAAGCCACACAACTCAGTAATGGCCGTTCAAATGCTGTCCTTACTGTATATTCCGCAAAGGTTTCCGAAACACAAATGATCAATATTCAATAGTCATCATAGAATGCAGAAATTAATGTTCAAACTTCAAACTTTCAATTACATAACAGAAAAAGATTAAGGTTGAAGCACAAACCTGGTCAATGGCAGAAGGAGTTCTGTAATAAAGGAAAGTTGAAACAAGGATGGCAAGGGCATGAACATGGTTAACACTAACACTGACTTGATCTTGCAGCAATCTAGCCCTTTGATCACATAGGCTACCCAAAACTTCTTTCCTTCTCACTTTAGTGTCAGCATCCATGTTGCTATAGATGCAGCAACCAATTAGAGCCGTCAGAAGGATCCATAGCAGCAAAAACTTTGGAAGCCAAGCTCTATGTGCTTGAATGAATGTGTATTTTCTTTTGCTTCCGGATTGCTCATGTAACCTCAAAACCATAGGGTGAAGGTGGTGGCTTTGAATCTTCAAACTAAGACCCATCACCAACTACTAACTCTATAAGAAATCTCTCTTCCTGGTTTTTTCTGGCCTTCTATTGCCTTTCTGCAGTGTTCTTGTTAATAACTATAAAAGTTGAACAAGTTCCAAAAATAATTAACAGTGTACTTATATATATAAAAGCACTCACTTTGTTTAAAGTTGAAAGTACTCTAAAAATCTCAAGACACTTTTATTATCAGATGGCTGAAAGAAAAAGGTTAAAGAACAAATTACCCACATCTATTTATATTGTCATGAAACACACAAGTTTTTTCTTACCAGCTCCTTTTGGTACTGCACTTTGAACATAAGTGATTGGCACAGCAACTCCTTCTGCTTTTAGTAATATTAGTGTACATATTACAAGAGTTAACAATTTCTCAATACTTTTACACTTCATTCTGCACAAATTTAACAATCAGAAAAACATTGAAAGCAAGAAATGCATAGTACCTTACTTAGAAGTAGAAACAGAACAGAACATGTAATTAATTAACATAGAGAAAAAATGAAAGACACATTACAATAAACCTTTTCACATATAAAATGAAGAAAATTCTAGATCATCTTCATGTCAGCATCCTTATTAAGTACCAACAAAAGATCAATTCTATTTTCTTCTAATTGCTGGAATAAATAAGTCCACAAGTTAAACTCTAAATAAATCCTTTTTTACTAACTCTTGTGAAGAACCTGCAGATTGAGAAGCAGAAAAAGCAAAAAGAAACATGCAGACATTATGCAAAGAAAACAATGGATAGTAATCTAATTAAGACTCTAACCAATACAATATTGTTACTATTATTTATAAAGGAAGATAATAATTTGAGTACATAAATATGTCTATTTTACACAACATTTCCATATTTTACACAACATTTCCATATACAAATGGCACAAATTCAAGAGGCTAAAATCACAAAAGGAAGTGTCCAATACCTTTGCCTACAGGTCCGATTCAAAACCCATACACTTGTTTACCTGCATATTCAACAAAATCAAAGTGAGAATCTGTCCAGATTTAACAAACAGTAACAACGAAGAAAGAAAAGCAAGATAAGCTAAGTTCTTAGCTTTGTGATTGATCTTGTAGTTCGCATCTACAAGAATTATCACCTGAAAGATAGGAATCATCACCTGAAAGATAGAAATCATCAAGATCGGTGTTGATTTTTAATAACCCTAGCAGAGAAACAAAGAAGAAACGAAGAGAACGAGATTCAGAGAGAGAGAAAATACCTCAGCTGTGCAATTAGGGTTCCTGTTTGGTTGTTTTGTTTAAGGAAAACGGGTCAGAAATCACCCAGAAAATGACGCACCAAAACCGATCGAAACCGATCCAAACACGGGCTCAAAATGATCGGCACTGAGAACACCAGATCGGGACCGATCTATTTGTTTCATGAGCTGCTGATGAGTTTGGAGATTTCATCCAGTTTTGCATCAATTTTGAAATGTTTTCATAGCTTGATGCGTAGGGTTGGTGATCATGAAAATTAGTTGAAGTTGAAGTTGAAGTTGAAGGCTTGGTATTATGATCTGTTGGCTTGTGCTGATCATTAAGGGATAAAGCATCAGACAAAGCTTGTTTGGCCATATGAATATCTGTTTGTAACCTTCTCTCCCATTGACCCTTTCCCTTTGTTTGTGAACGAGAACAAGAACGAGAATGACGTCCTTCTTCTTCTACATCATCATTTTCACTCCCACTTTCATGATCTTTCTTCAACTTCTTCTTTAAATGTGTATTCCAGAATTTTTTTATATCATTGTCTGTCCTTTGTGGCAGATATGATGCTATAGCAGCCCATCTGCACCCATATGATATCCATCTTATAAAACTCAATTACTACTTTCTTTTGATTGATGATAGATCATATACTTTTTTTGTTTGGATTTCAGTATTATTTTATTAGGAAATAAATTAGGTCAAATATATGATCATTATATATACCCTATAAAATAACAAGTTAAGTAAGCAAAACATGTGGACTGGAATTAAAGATGAGTTAGTTGTGACCTGTTGCCCAAAAGAGCTTGGAGGTGAAGAATCATCTTCTCCTCATGATCGGTGAAGTTACCTCGTTTGATACCAGGTCGAAGATAGTTTGTCCATCTAAGTCTGCAGCTTTTGCTGCATCTCATCAGATCTACAAATTAAAACAACAAAAATAATGATCAGTGTATATGTGAATAGATAGATCAGGTAGAAAAATTTAAGCACAAACAGACACTTGTGTTGTTGGGAACTGATCTCCAATTCCCAGGTCCATATTGTTGAATGTAAGAGACCAAGATGAACATCACATAAGGAACAAGAGCACAGGAACAAGGAACCAAAATTTTACATCTCTAACCCTTGAAAATTTTATGATTTCAATTTCAATTAGATATCACATAAGGAACCAAAATCAGGAACAAGAGCACAGAAAGTGTGATTTCAAAACACAAATTTCAAGAACAAAGCAGAATCGAGAGACTAGGGTAGAAGAAATTTCGGGAAAAAGATTCAAGATATAAGACTCACACAGTGGAGTAGTGAAGAAGGAGATCCGAAGGTGGCTCGCGGCTGCGCGGTGGCTCGCGGCGGTAGGTGGAACAGCGACGTCGTTTCTTCTCTGCGTTCTTCTTCTCGTTCTTTCTTTGTTCTTCTTCTCATTTCTTTCTCTGTTCTTCTTCTCATTCTTTCTCTGCGTTCTTTCTCTGTTCTTCTTCGCGGCGTTCTTCTCGTTCTCTCTCGTTTCTGCATTTTCTGCTTCTCTCTCACGTTCTGCTTCTCTCTCTCGTTTCTGCGTTCATCCGTTCTCGTTCTCGTTTCTTCTTTTTCTCTCTCCTTTCTTTTAATTTCTTTCTTTTAATTTCTGTAGCATATGTGGGTAAAAAAATGGGAGGGGGAATTATTTAGGTAAAAAAAAGGGAACTTTTGGTGAAAGTGAGAACAATTCCCACTAATACCTATACCCACAGTTATTTTTCCACAATTTTTCTCGTGAACCTATACCCACGGTTTTTTTTAACTTGTTGTAGGTATAGGATACCTATACCTACAGTTTTATTTACCATCGCTATAGGCCTCCGTTGGTATATGTCAATTTTCTTGTAGTGTACCAATAATTTGCTCCATAGGATGATCTCGAACTGATTTCCATGTCTTGGGCAGATCATCGTGTGTTCTTCCATGGAGATGATCATCAATGTCTTGAGGTTCTCGTTCCACTTCAACTTCTTCTTGAGGTTCCAGTTCCACCTCGGCTTCTTCTACACTTTCACTGTTTGATTCAGGTGATCTCTCTTTGATCACTTCAACTACTTCATCCTCATCATCAACTTTCTTGGCAAAAGGGTTAGTTTCATCAAAGGAAACATGTATAGATTCTTGCATATTTTTATCAATCTTATTGTAAACAATATATGCTCTACTATGACCTGAGTAACCCATAAAAATACCTTCGGTTGATTTGGCATCAAACTTACCCAACCTATCTTTTGTGTTGAGAATGAAGCACTTACTTTCGAACACCTTGAAGTATGAGATATTTGGTGCTCTACCATTCCACAGCTCGTATGGTGTTTTGTTGAGAGATGGCCTCAAGTATACCCGGTTTAGCACATGACAGGTTGTATCAACTGCGTGACCCCAAAAGTATTTGGGAAGGTTGTGCTCGTTCAGTATTGTCCTGCTCATCTCTTGTATGGTTCTGTTCTTCCTTTCTACCACACCGTTTAGTTGAGGAGTCCTTGGAGCTGAAAAGTTATGATGAACACCATACTTTTCACACCAAGTCTTGAATGATGAATTTTCGTACTCTCCTCCAAGATCACTTCTAATTTCTTTGATGGCTAAGTTTTTCTCATTTTGTAACTTTCTGCACAACTTAGCAAACTCGTTAAAAGCATCACTTTTATTTGCAAGTAGAATAACCCAAGTATATCTAGAATAATCATCAACAATTACCAAGACATACTTAGACCCTCCTAGACTTACAATATCAGTTTCACCAAACAAATCAAGATGGAGCAGCTCAAGCACGTTTTTGGTGGAAATAACAGGTTTTGATTTAAAATAGGTTTTATGCATCTTACCTAGCTGACATGCATCACATAATTGGCCTTTTTCATATTTTAACTTAGGTGGACCTCTAACATGCTCATTCTTACTTAACTTAGATAGATGTTCTATACTAGCATGTCCTAAACATCTATGCCACAGATCCACATCATCAATCAAGGTAGGCATGCATACAATATCATCACTTACATTGTCAAATTCAACATAGTATACATTGTTTTCTCGAAAGCCGGTAATGTAGAGTTTAGAAGTCATATGTGTAACACCCCCTTTCTACCCTTTTATTTTAATTAAGAGAATCAGAGTTCAAAAATCATTTTCGATTTCACCACGAGGGTGTCACACATACGTCAAAATAAAACCTCAAGTCTCAAATAAAATAGTACGTCGTCAAAGGTGCAATACATAGCACTCCACAATGGGGAGACCTCAAAACATCGAAAACTACGTCATAAAATCCAACGACAACGCAGCGGAAAAGTAAATCAACCCATCAACAGTATAAAAATCTAAGTACATCAACAAAACATCAAATACATCCCCCCAGGTGCTACGTATCAGAGCATGACGACTCGACTCAAGAAGTGAAGCTAAGACCTTCACTGGGAATCACCTGCACGTTACCAACACGGGGGTAACATTCAAACAGGAAAGGGTGAGCATCATTTCAATCCATATAATAGAAAATATGATAAGTACTAATCGTAGGCTACGCACTAGAGCAATCAGCATCCAAAACACTGAATATTCACATCACAATCATCATTCACATCACTTACAATAACTCATCTCATGCCATGTAGGCATATGAAATGCAACCCACTCGCGGGCATATGCATGAGGTACCTTTTCACAAACGTCGCTTAGCCCTTAAGGCCTCATCGTCACTTAGCCACGTGGGCCTCAAAAACGTCACTGGGTTTATGCATATGGGCATGAGACACTATGACATGCACCACTCACAACACACAAATACACAAATACCCAAATCATAGTCAACTATGTGACCCGTCACTTACCGGTTTGCTCACAAGAAGCACAGCACCTGTCAAATTCACAATCAACACACAACGTCACTTGGCCATTTAGACCTTAACATCACTTAGCCTTTCGGGCCTCAAACGTCACTGGGTTTTCATCGTCACTTATACAATAAATATCATCAGCTCAAACAATAGCCACTGATATTAATAGGAATAAAGTGTGCAGACTTCGTTAACCTATCAACGATCACCCAAATAGCGTCATGACCCTTAACTGTATTCGGCAATCCCGTCACAAAATCCATCGCTATGCTATCCCACTTCCACTCTGGAACTTCTAACGGTTGCATTAACCCTGCGTGCTTCTGATGCTCAACCTTAGATTTCTGACAGGTCAAACAGGCATACACAAACTGGGCCACATCTCTCTTCATACCATACCACCAAAACATCTTTTTCAGATCTTGATACATTTTCGTCGCTCCAGGATGGATACTCAACTTGCTACGGTGACCCTCCTCTAAAATTGCCTTTCTCATTTCCTCATCATCCGGAACACAGATCCTACCCCGGAACCTCAACACACCACTGGAGTCTAATTTGAAATCTTCCTCTTCAGATTGACCAACCCCATTAATTAAATCTACTAACTTGACATCTGACTTCTGAGCCTCTCTGATGCTGCCCAGGAAATCATTATCGATCTTTAACATTCCCAGCTTGACACTGCGAGGTGTCATTTTACAAACCAAACTCAAATCTCTGAATTCCTCGATCAGCTCTAATTCTTTCACCATCATTGCCGACATGTGCAAAGACTTTCTGCTTAAAGCATCAGCCACGACATTAGCTTTGCCGGGATGATAATTCAAACCAAAGTCATAATCCTTCAAGAGCTCCAACCACCGACGCTGTCTCATATTCAACTCTTTCTGATTGAACAGATACTTTAGACTCTTATGATCACTGAACACTTCGAACCTCGAACCATAAAGGTAGTGCCTCCAAATCTTAAGCACAAATACCACAGCAGCCAATTCCAAATCATGCGTGGGGTAATTATTCTCATGAACCCGCAACTGCCTCGACGCATACGCAACGACCTTCCCATCTTGCATCAGCACACCACCCAGACCCATTTTCGAAGCGTCACAATATACAACGAACGGTTCCTCCGGATTAGGCAACGTCAAAACAGGCGACGTCGTCAATCTCTTTTTCAGTTCCATGAAACTTTCCTCACACCGAGCATCCCAAACAAAAACTTTACCCTTACAAGTCAACTGAGTGACCGGAAGGGCCAACTTGGAAAAACCCTCGATGAACCTCCTGTAGTACCCAGTCAAACCCAAAAAGCTTCTAATCTCTGTTGCGGACTTCGGAGCCTCCCACTCCAACACTGCTTCTACTTTTGCCGGATCAACCGCAATACCATTACCAGAAATCACGTGCCCAAGGAAACTCACTTCTTTCAGCCAGAATTCACACTTTGATAACTTAGCATACAACTTTTTCTCTTTCAGAACTTCTAACACTATCTTCAGATGCTCAGCATGTTCTTCCTCTGACTTAGAATAAACTAGAATGTCATCTATGAAGATCACCACAAACCGATCTAGGTAATTATTGAAAATACAGTTCATATATTCCATAAATACACCAGGAGCATTGGTCACACCGAACGGCATCACTGAATATTCATAATGCCCATACCTTGTCCTGAACGCTGTCTTCTGAACATCTTCATCCTTTACTTTAATCTGATGATATCCGGACCTCAAATCAATTTTGCTGAAAACACGGGCACCCACTAACTGATCCATCAGATCGTCGATCCTCGGAAGCAGATACTTATTCTTGATAGTTACCTTATTCAACTGACGATAGTCCACACATAACCTCATGCTCCCATCTTTCTTCTTTACTAACAATACCGGAGCTCCCCACGGTGATACACTCGGTCTCACAAACTTTTTCTCAAGCAATTCTTCAAGTTGCGTCTTCAACTCGGACAATTCCGACGCCGACATTCTGTACGGTGCCATAGACACAGGCCTCGTACCAGGTACAAGATCAATCGAAAACTCAACTTCTCTTTCCGGTGGCACGCCCGGAATTTCATCAGGAAAAACCTCAGGAAATTCGCGTACCACTTTCAGTTCTTCAATAACAGCCTGACTCTCAGCAGACAACGATGCCATCAACGCAAATAGCTGAACTCCTTCTTTCCTCAACTTCTTCAATTGACCAGCAGATACCAAAACGGAATCTTCTTCCCCAAAGCTAACAGACTTGCTACGACAGTTGATATGGATGTGATTATTCTCTAACCAGTCCATGCCTAAGATTACATCCAGACCTCTCAACGGCAAGCAAACAAAATTCACAATAAAGTCCCTGCCGAAGATCGACACGGGACACTGAGAACATACCTGGGACGTAATCACCGACCCCTTCGCAGGAGTATCGACAACCATATCCCCACACATAGCAGATAAAACAAGACCCAATCTTTTACAACAATCAACAGATATAAAACAATGGGTAGCACCAGTGTCAATAAGAGATTTCAGAGAAGTACCATTAATAAAACACGTACCTCTAATCAGACCATCCTTATCATCAGGCTCCTCTCCTGCCAATGCAAATACCTTCCCAGTAGACCTTTCCTTCTTCGGCTTTGTACACTTTGTACTGATATGCCCAGACTCACCACAGTTGAAACACACCACATCCTTGACCTTACACTCGGCTGCCATATGACCCTTTTTACCACAACGGTAGCAAACCCTCTCATCAGACCTGCATGTAGTACTCTTGTGGCCAGGCTTGCCACACTTATAACAGACAATGCTAGCAGGGGCATCTCCCCCACTAGAACTCTTACCTCCAGCAGCCTTCTGATAACTCTTACCCGCAGGAACCTCATACGGCTTGCTTCGACTCTAAAACTTACCCTTTTTCTCCGAAGTAGCTTTGTAATGAGCAGTACTGTCCTCCTCAAAGATTCTGCAACTGTCAACCAGATCCGCGAACACCCGAATCTTCTGGTAGCCAATGGCCTTTTTAATATCAGGCCTCAACCCATTCTCGAACTTTATGCATTTAGAAAATTCAGCTGTAGCCTCACTGTAGTGTGGATAAAATTTTGCTAATTCCACAAATTTCGCCGCATAGGCCGTCACAGACATACCACCCTGCTTCAGCTCCAAAAACTCTATCTCTTTCTTCCCTCGGACGTCTTCAGGAAAATATTTTCTCAGAAATTCTCTGCTGAATACCTCCCAAGTAATCTCTTCCTGCACAGCCTCTAACCTCTGCCTAGTAGCCAACCACCAATCGTCGGCCTCCTCGGCTAACATGTGGGTACCAAAACGGACCTTCTGTTCAACAGTACAGTCCATCACCCTGAAAATCCTCTCGATCTCCTTCAACCAAGCCATAGCACCATCTGGATCATATTTGCCCTTAAAGGTGGGCGGATTCTCTCTCTGGAAAGTAGTCAGACTCCGAAAACCAGCGTTATCTCCAGCATTCTGCTGACCCTGCACAGCCTGAGCCATAGCTTGCAATGCAGCAGCAAGAGCAGCGTCATTTCTCCCAGCCATTCTGAACTATCACTGCAGCACAAACCAAAAATTCAGAACTAATCTATTGTCATAAGACACTATGACAGGACAACATTGGCCGGACAGACCGAACTGCTCTGATACCACTAATGTAACACCCCCTCTCTACCCTTTTATTTTAATTAAGAGAATCAGAGTTCAAAAATCATTTTCGATTTCACCACGAGGGTGTCACACATACGTCAAAATAAAACCTCAAGTCTCAAATAAAATAGTACGTCGTCAAAGGTGCAATACATAGCACTCCACAATGGGGAGACCTCAAAACATCGAAAACTACGTCATAAAATCCAATGACAACGCAGCGGAAAAGTAAATCAACCCATCAACAGTATAAAAATCTAAGTACATCAACAAAACATCAAATACATCCCCCCAGGTGCTACGTATCAGAGCATGACGACTCGACTCAAGAAGTGAAGCTAAGACCTTCACTGGGAATCACCTGCACGTTACCAACACGGGGGTAACATTCAAACAGGAAAGGGTGAGCATCATTTCAATCCATATAATAGAAAATATGATAAGTACTAATCGTAGGCTACGCACTAGAGCAATCAGCATCCAAAACACTGAATATTCACATCACAATCATCATTCATATCACTTACAATAACTCATCTCATGTCATGTAGGCATATGAAATGCAACCCACTCGCGGGCATATGCATGAGGTACCTTTTCACAAACGTCGCTTAGCCCTTAAGGCCTCATCGTCACTTAGCCACGTGGGCCTCAAAAACGTCACTGGGTTTATGCATATGGGCATGAGACACTATGACATGCGCCACTCACAACACACAAATACACAAATACCCAAATCATAGTCAACTATGTGACCCGTCACTTACCGGTTTGCTCACAAGAAGCACAGCACCTGTCAAATTCACAATCAACACACAACGTCACTTGGCCATTTAGACCTTAACATCACTTAGCCTTTCGGGCCTCAAACGTCACTGGGTTTTCATCGTCACTTATACAATAAATATCATCAGCTCAAACAATAGCCACTGAGGGCAAAAACGTCATTTACTAGCCCCCAAGGGCATCATTGTAACATCACCTAATTAGCTAATTTAAATTATTTAAATTAGCAAAGAGGTTAAGGTAAATTATTTAATAGATAAAATATTTAGCACAACAAGTTTAGCATGAATCTATTAATTAGCATAATTACTAAATTATGTGATGTTGAAATGAATATTATTTTAGTCATACATAATTGAAATGATTATGTTAAGTCAGTAGATTGTGGTATTTTAACATGTTAAGTGTGTATTAAGAGAATATTAGAGGGAAGGGGCATTCTGGTCTTTTAACTCACTTAAGTGAGTGACCAGCTAGCATAGAGCAAACACACCCCTCACTTGTGCAATCTGAATCAAAAACACAGCAGAGGGAGAATAGAGAGAAAGAGAGGAGAGTTGCGAGAGAGAGGAAGAGAAGGAGAGGCAGGGGAAATTCATAACCCTTAATGCATGTAACATCCAAGAACACCATTCAACACAGCTTTTCCTCCTCTACTCACTGACATAAATAGTTTCTTAGATACCTTCCCCCAACTCAGAAAAATCCCATATCCTCACTTTCAAGCCCAAGTGCCATCAATGGAGTTGTAGAGGCTTGCATGTCCTTGTTATAGTCCTATATTCAGTACCAAAGCTCACATCCAAGCAACAAGCCTGTTTGAAATTCATTTGGGTAGCTGGAATTCGAGTCTTGCTGCTGTTTAGTCAATCTTGGGTAGCTGGGTTGTTGTTGGATAGGATTTGAGAAGGTTCGTGAGGCTACTCGAACGTGGCAGCTGCAAGATTCGTCGTTTGAGTGATTTTCATCACTTCGGGTGAGCTCTATAACTCGCTTAGGGATTGTGTTTGTGTCCTGAGTTTATTTTCGAAAACCATGGTCACACGTTTCGTTATCGAAAGGAAATTTATTTAAAAACCGTTTTCGCCAAAGAACCGTGACTTAAGTCATATGTTGTGTGATTGATTGTGTTGGAACGCTATGATATATTATTTTAATATGTGATTAAGATTGGGTCTCGATCGGAAGGGATTTTGGAATCGGAACGGAATGGATTACTCATGAAATTACTATTTTCTGGAAAACTGATAGAGACGCACGGATCGTGTGCCTACGAGCACGGGTCGTGCGCCTCCCTCTGATACGACAGGAACTGGGTTTTTAAAACACGCACGGATCGTGTGCCAAGTCGCACGGGTCGTGCGTATCTTTCTGGAAATCTTCTGCAAACTGTTCAACCACACACGGGTCGTGCGCCTATACGCACGGGTCGTGTGAGACCTTTTGACCTTCAATTTCAAAGTACCTTTTTATCCATTCCAAATGATTCCAATCCTCTTCCAATCCATTCCCCAAGGTTCCACAACAATGTAAAGGTAACAATGGTATGAGATTGAACATGTTCGATAGAAAGTTCTGTGTTATGAATAAAATGAAAAACCGTACTTAGAAAACGCGAGAGTACACGTGTCAAGAATGATAATAACACACGGTATATGACTGATATTATACACTGAAATTGACTGATATGGTACATGGTACTTGACTGGAATGACTAACAGCCCAACGCGGGTACACAGACTGAAAATGTATAATAAATACAAGAGGAAAAAGGGTGACGACCCTAAGAGGTTAGCATACTAGGGGAGGGGAAGTCATGAGCCCCAAAACCTAGACTCAAGAATGTTTCCCCTGCTAGAAATAGCGGGATGGGTTCACCAAAAGGTCAAGAGATGCCTATAAAATAGGTAGACCGAGGTGTTATGCTAAAAACATGGAACAAAGATTGCATGCTTCATGTGTCGCTTAGGAGGGCCATGAGCATGAAGGTTACAGGAACTGAATGTATTTCCACGTGGTTGCTTTTTAGGACCACGAGTTCAAAACAAGGCATAATGAACCGCTAGAGTTGTAAGGGGTCTCGATAGGACTCACTGAGATAATGTTTATCTCACCCTTCATATTTGTGGTTTTTACAGAGAAACAGGGGAAAGCAAAGGCGGTAAAGCATGGTTAGCTGGTGTGACTCTTGGAGTCATTGAAGACCTAGTTTAATGTTTTAGACCTTTGTTCCGTTTATTGTTTCTATGTTCCGATTGTATAACTTTCATTGTCAAGTTGTAAAATCGTTTCCGCTACTTTATGTTTTGAGTATTGAACACCAGGATATGTACAAGTCTTAAGTTTTGGAACTTGAGCATTTTCATAAAGTTTATGAGGTTCAGAGAACCAGTTATTACGTATTATCTAAAGTTTTAGATGTGTTCAATATTTCAATAACAGCAAGTTACTCTGATGTATGCCATTTAGTGCATTTCGGTGATTCTATATGTTAGAATTTATCGGGGTGTTACATTATGGTATCAGAGCAGTTCGACCTAGTCGGGCTTAGACAGCTAGGGTGGTTTTGTCCCTCGAGTAACTCTGTTATCTTGCTTCTTGTGATACTAAGAGACATTGAGACTGATCAACTTAATACTTGGTGTATCATTTGCAGAATTATGGCAGGAGGATCGAGGAATAACCCACCAGTTGATCCGCATTCTGCATGGATGCAGAACGTGATCGAGAGACAACAGAAGATGATGGAAGATATGTTGCAGATGCAACAGAATGCTCAAGCTCAGCCCCAGCAAGTCCCTGAGCCTCAAGTTGACCCAAGGAGGGTTTTCTCTGAATTTCTGAAAATGAAGCCGTCCGAGTTCCGAGGAGGACCGGATGTTATGGAAGCTCAACATTGGCTAGATGATATAGAGAAGATTTTCGTGGCCATGCAAGTCACTGATGATGACAAGCTGAGATTGGCAACTCATATGCTGAAAGGTGAAGCTAACAACTGGTGGACTAATGCCAAAGCCATGATGGTAACTATGGATACTCCCCAGACTTGGGAACATTTCAAGCAGGTATTTTTGGAGCAGTTCTTTCCGACAGCCATGAGGTTCGACAAGGAGAATGAATTTCTGACTATCACTCAAGGAAGTTCAACTGTGGGTCAGTACGCGGCTAAGTTTGAAGAGTTATATCAATTCTTCGGTTTGGCCGGGTATGCTCCCAATGACAAGTGGAAAACCGAAAGGTTCAAGTATGGGCTAAGGAAAGACATTGCTCAGAGTTTGAGTTCTTTTGCCTATACCAATTATGCTGCCATGGTTCAACAAGCACACATAGCTGAGAGTGACTTGAAGAGGTTATATGCAAGCAGAAAAGTATTCCATCAGAATAAGAAGAATGTTGGATCATCTCACCATCAGACGGGTCCCAGGCACAACTCCAACAAAGGGAAACAGGTTCAGTCATCAAATTCCTCAAGATTCAGTATGTGTTCCAACTGTGGAAAGTACCATCAGGGTAAATGCCAGATGGGATCCAACCAGTGTTATTTCTACAAGAAAGATGGTCATTTTGCACGGGACTGCCCAGAGAAAGAGAAGAGTCAAGGAAGTAACCCTGCTACTACTACAACTCATGGAAGAGTTTACACCTTGGACGCCCAGAAAGTCACACCGTCAGATAATCTACTAAGGGGTATGGGATCTCTTTTTAATAACTCCGTTAGTATTTTATATGATTCGGGTGCGACCCATTGTTTTATATCTCAAGTTTGTGTCGATCGGTTGGGATTGGCTTTAACTCCTTTTCCTCAACCAATCTCCATTAAGACTGCTGCTGAAGGTAGTGTTCAGACCCAAGCAATATGTGAAAATTGTCTTCTATCCATTGGAGACAGGGATTTTGTAGTAGACTTCATTTGTTTATCAATGAAGGGCATGGACGTTGTCCTAGGCATGAGTTGGATGACGGCCAATCATGTGACTATAGATTGTTTCCATCGAACTATCGGTTTCGCCTCCGAGTCAGTAGAGCTACAACCGCCAAATTCTGAAGCTGTTATTTCTTTCACGTCGGCCAGTAATTATCTGTTCCAAGGCGCGGAAGCTTACGTCATGATGCTGTCTGCATCCACTGAGACAGGTCAGGATTTATCTTCTGTGCAAGTTGTTAATGAATTTCTTGATGTGTTTCCCGATGAAGTTCCTTCATTTCCTCCGGATCGTGAGGTGGAATTTTCTATAGAGTTGGTTCCAGGAACTGGACCTATTTCTATAGCCCCATATCGAATGTCGCCATTAGAGTTGAGGGAATTGAAAGCTCAACTGGAAGAGCTAATTTCCAAGCGGTTCATCCGGCCGAGTGCCTCACCATGGGGTGCTCCAGTGTTGCTTGTCAAGAAGAAGGACGGAAGTATGAGATTGTGTATCGATTATCGTCAGTTGAATAAGGTGACTGTCAAGAACAAGTACCCTCTACCGAGAATTGATGATTTGCTAGATCAGTTGAGAGGAGCTTCTGTATTTTCAAAGATTGATTAAAGGTCCGGTTATCACCAAATCAGGGTTCGAGCTTTGGACATCCCGAAGACCGCTTTCCGTACGAGATATGGACACTATGAATTCGTAGTGATGCCCTTCGGTTTGACCAATGCTCCAGCTGTATTCATGGATTATATGAATCGGATTTTTAATCCTTATCTGGATCAGTTTGTGGTAGTGTTCATCGATGATATCTTGGTGTTCTCTAAGACGATTGAGGAACATGTGCAACATCTCCGAATTGTTCTGAACGTACTCCGAGAGAGGAAGTTGTATGCTAAGCCATCCAAATGTGATTTTTGGATGCCCGAAGTTAAGTTTCTGGGTCATGTGATATCTCAGGAAGGTGTTGTAGTGGACCCCAGTAAGATCGAAGCCGTAGTAGACTGGGAGCAGCCGTCTACGGTTACTGAGGTAAGAAGTTTCTTAGGATTAGCTGGGTATTATCGAAGATTCATTCAAGGATTTTCCCAGTTGGTTCTTCCACTCACTCGGTTAACTCGCAAGGGCCAGCCGTTTGTTTGGGACTCAGACTGTGAAAATTGTTTCACGGAATTGAAGGGTCGTTTGACTTCTGCACCTATCCTGATTCTTCCGGATCCGTCAATAGGATTCGAAATCTACTGCGACGCCTCTGGTAAGGGTTTAGGATGTGTCCTAATGCAGAATCGACAAGTAGTTGCGTATGCCTCCAGGCAGTTGAAGCCGCATGAAGAGAATTACCCAACTCATGATTTAGAGTTGGCGGCGATTGTGTTTGCCCTAAAGATTTGGAGACATTACCTGTATGGGTCTCGTTTCGAAGTCTTTAGTGACCACAAAAGTCTCAAGTATTTGTTTGACCAAAAGGAGTTGAACAACAGGCAGAGGAGATGGGTAGAATTCCTGAAGGATTATGATTTTGAATTGAAGTACCATCCTGGTAAGGCTAATGTGGTTGCCGATGCTTTAAGCAGAAAGTCTATCCATACTGCAAAGTTGATGATGCACGAGATGTCATTGTTGGAATCATTCAGAGACCTCAATTTAAGAGTTAAGTCAAGAAGGAACAGGTTGGTGTTGAGTCACATTCAGATTTCAAGTTCATTGAGGAATCTGATTCGCTCAGCCCAAGAAGGTGATGTAGAGCTGCAATCGCAAAAGAGATTGCCGAGTTACACAGAAGACGGTGATGGTGTAATTTGTTTTGATGGCAGAATCTGTGTGCCGAATGATGAGGATGTGAAGAGGCAAGTTTTAGAGGAGGCACATAAGAGTCAGTTCTCAATGCATCCTGGGTCTACCAAGATGTATCGAGATCTGAAGCAATTGTACTGGTGGCCGGGTATGAAAGTGGATATTGCAGAGTTTGTGTCTCAATGCTTGACTTGTCAAAAGGTTAAGATAGAGCACCTGAAGCCAGGTGGCCAGTTACAACCGTTGAATGTACCTGAATGGAAATGGGAAAGCATATCTATGGATTTTGTCATGGGATTGCCACGGTCCCAAACCGGAAATGATTCTATTTGGGTAGTGGTGGATCGCCTGACCAAGTCCGCTCATTTTATTCCAGTGCATTCGACCCACAAGGTTGCTAGGTTAGCAGATGAATATCTCAAGTATATTGTGAAGTTGCATGGAATCCCTACGAGTATCATCTGTGATCGAGATCCCAAGTTCACATCTCGATTTTGGAGAGCATTGAATATGGCGTTGGGAACAAAGGTGTGTGTTAGCACTGCGTACCATCCTCAGACAGACGGGCAGACTGAGAGGACAATCCAGACATTGGAGGATATGTTGAGAGCTTGTGTACTCGATAGTGGAGGCAGATGGGAGGATCATCTTCCATTGGTGGAATTCTCATACAACAACAGTTATCATTCTAGTATCGGAATGGCTCCATACGAAGCATTGTATGGGAGAAAGTGTAGAACACCATTGTGTTGGTGGGATGTAGGTGAACAAAGATTGTTGGGACCGGATTTGGTTCGCGAGACTACGGAGAAGATCCGTCAGATAAAATAAAGGATGAAAGCCGCGCAGAGTCGGCAAAAGAGTTATGCGGATAAGAGAAGAAGGCCGTTAGAATTCGAAGAAGGAGATCATGTCTTTTTGAAACTTTCTCCAACCATCGGAACCGGTATTGCCTTGCGAGCGAAGAAGCTCAGTCCTCGGTATGTCGGACCCTTCCAGATTATCGAGCGAGCTGGGCCGGTAGCGTATCGCACTGCCTTACCTCCAGAATTGTCCAGATTACATGATGTGTTTCATGTATCGCAGCTAAGGAAATATATTCATGACCCGAATCAACCATTAAGTTATGAAGCGATTGACATCAGACCGGATTTATCTTATCAGCCTACTCCAATCAAGATCATCGAACGTGGCGAGAAAACGCTCCGGACGAGGTCAATTCCTATTGTTAAGGTGCTTTGGGACGGTGCGTCACCTGACGAAGCGACATGGGAATTCGAGGAGAGCATGCGGGAGAAATATCTGTATTTGTTCGAGTAAGGTATGTTTTGTCAATTTTGAGGACAAAATTTTAGAAGTTGGGGTGATTGTAACATCCCCTAATTAGCTAATTTAAATTATTTAAATTAACAAAGAGGTTAAGGTAAATTATTTAACAGATAAAATATTTAGCACAACAAATTTAGCATGAATCTATTAATTAGCATAATTACTAAATTATGTGATGTTGAAATGAATATTATTTTAGTCATACATAATTGAAATGATTATGTTAAGTCAGTAGATTGTGGTATTATAACATGTTAAGTGTGTATTAAGAGAATATTAGAGGGAAGGGGCATTCTGGTCTTTTAACTCACTTAAGTGAGTGACCAGCTAGCATAGAGCAAACATACCCCTCACTTGTGCAATCTGAATCAAAAACACAGCAGAGGGAGAATAGAGATAAAGAGAGGAGGGTTGCGAGAGAGAGGAAGAGAAGGAGAGGGAGGGGAAATTCATAACCCTTAATGCATGTAACATCCAAGAACACCATTCAACACAGCTTTTCCTCCTCTACTCACTGACATAAATAGTTTCTTAGATACCTTCCCCCCACTCAGAAAAATCCCATATCCTCACTTTCAAGCCCAAGTGCCATCAATGGAGTTGTAGAGGCTTGCATGTCCTTGTTATAGTCCTATATTCAGTACCAAAGCTCACATCCAAGCAACAAACCTGTCTGAAATTCATTTGGGTAGCTGGAATTCGAGTCTTGCTGCTGTTCATTCAATCTTGGGTAGCTGGGTTGTTGTTGGATAGGATTTGAGAAGGTTCGTGAGGCTACTCGAACGTGGCAGCTGCTAGATTCGTCGTTTGAGTGATTTTCATCACTTCGGGTGAGTTCTATAACTCGCTTAGGGATTGTGTTTGTGTCCTGAGTTTATTTTCGAAAACCATGGTCACACGTTTCGTTATCGAAAGGAAATTTATTTAAAAACCGTTTTCTCCAAAGAACCGTGACTTAAGTCATATGTTGTGTGATTGATTGTGTTGGAACGCTATGATATATTATTTTAATGTGTGATTAAGATTGGGTCTCGATCGGAAGGGATTTTGGAATCGGAACGGAATGGATTACTCATGAAATTACTATTTTCTGGAAAACTGATAGAGACGCACGGATCGTGTGCCTACGAGCACGGGTCGTGCGCCTCCCTCTGATACGACAGGAACTGGGTTTTTAAAACACGCACGGATCGTGCGCCTAGTCGCACGGGTCGTGCGTATGTCTGGAACTTTATAAAATTTTAATGGATCACGCACGGATCGGGCGCCAAGTCGCACGGGTCGTGCGTATCTTTCTGGAAATCTTCTGCAAACTGTTCAACCACACACGGGTCGTGCGCCTATACGCACGGGTCGTGTGAGACCTTCTGACCTTCAATTTCAAAGTACCTTTTTATCCATTCCAAATGATTCCAATCCTCTTCCAGTTCCACAACAATGTAAAGGTAACAATGGTATGAGATTGAACATGTTCGATAGAAAGTTGTGTGTTATGAATAAAATGAAAAACCGTACTTAGAAAACGCGAGAGTACACGTGTCAAGAATGATAATAACACACGGTATATGACTGATATTATACACTGAAATTGACTGATATGGTACATGGTACTTGACTGGAATGACTAACAGCCCAACGCGGGTACACAGACTGAAAATGTATAATAAATACAAGAGGAAAAAGGGTGACGACCCTAAGAGGTTAGCATACTAGGGGAGGGGAAGTCATGAGCCCCAAAACCTAGACTCAAGAATGTTTCCCCTGCTAGAAATAGCGGGATGGGTTCACCAAAAGGTCAAGAGATGCCTATAAAATAGGTAGACTGAGGTGTTATGCTAAAAACATGGAACAAAGATTGCATGCTTCATGTGTCGCTTAGGAGGGCCATGAGCATGAAGGTTACAGGAACTGAATGTATTTCCACGTGGTTGCTTTTTAGGACCACGAGTTCAAAACAAGGCATAATGAACCGCTAGAGTTGTAAGGGGTCTCGATAGGACTCACTGAGATAATGTTTATCTCACCCTTCATATTTGTGGTTTTTACAGAGAAACAGGGGAAAGCAAAGGCGGTAAAGCATGGTTAGCTGGTGTGACTCTTGGAGTCATTGAAGACCTAGTTTAATGTTTTAGACCTTTGTTCCGTTTATTGTTTCTATGTTCCGATTGTATAACTTTCATTGTCAAGTTGTAAAATCGTTTCCGCTACTTTATGTTTTGAGTATTGAACACCAGGATATGTACAAGTCTAAAGTTTTGGAACTTGAGCATTTTCATAAAGTTTATGAGGTTCAGAGAACCAGTTATTACGTATTATCTAAAGTTTTAGATGTGTTCAATATTTCAATAACAGCAAGTTACTCTGATGTATGCCATTTGGCACACAAATGAGCTAAGCCTAATTTTCTAGCTTAAGTATGATTGGGCTTGGATCACGGGCTTTCTTCCACCACTTAAGCCCGAACGCTACACACCCCCCCTCAAAATAATTATTTCCAACCCAACAAAGGCTCACATATAGTAACACCTATAAATATTTTATTAAGTAATAAATAATAATTATATTATTATTTCTACCACCCAATTTCATTTAATTAATCAAATAGATTAATCTATTATTTTTGGGGCGTTACAACTCTCCCCCACTTAAAGGAATTTCGTCCTCGAAATTTTCTCCTGCTAAAGCCAACACTCCTCCACTACCAACTACAGCCATCTAGACAACTAGTGCTACCTATCACGCTGATTATTTTTGCTTTGATTACCGGCGGTAAGTGCTTGGGCGGCCGTCCCTCCTACTTGTTCAGCCAGGTAACTTCAAGCAGTAATAGTCAGGCTCACCCTCTACTCCGCTGCGCCACTCTGATAGACTAACTTGCATTCTATCTCACTCATCTATCCTCATGGATAACGCAATACATCAATCATCACAGCATCACAACGAAATTCACAGAGTGCCTCACAGCTGTATAACAAGCCACATAATTTAACAACACAACAGTAACATCAACAAACAACTTTGCCATTCAGGCGACATCAACAACGACAAACCATCAGCAAAGCAACATCATCAACAACAACAACGCATGGGGCATAGTAGCGTCTTACTAATCAATAATGGCCATCGGCCCACAACAACAAATCAACAACAATATAACTTGGGCCATTCGGCGGTACCCAAGGCAACACATAAACATCGACATTATTAACGAGGCAACCACAAGCAACAACAAGCAACAATGCAGAGACAACTCCGGGACCAACAATCCCATAATCAATAACACATCAGCAACTTCGGGCACCAAGGCGCCGACACTGCAACAACGACTTGGGGCACTAAGCCACCGACAACACAATAACAACTTGGGGCTCTAAGCCACCGACAACACTACAACAATTTAATTCGACCGACACGCCTAAAAATCAACGACACCAGAAACAGTCAATTTTGCCTTGCAATTAGAATATTCAGTTAGGCCTCTGAATAAGCTTTCCAAAACATTTTAGTTTACTCAAATCGGACTCCTGGGTCAAAAGATATCGCAAAGACATTTTTCCGTTACAATGACAGCATAAACCAAGCAACGCAGGAAATTCCAGCACTCATACATAAACTTCAACAATTTATTTACCCTATCAAACGACATCGGAATTTAGCAAAAAACCCCTCTACGGAAAACTTACGGAGTCTAGTTTCTGGCTATATTTTTAGAATTTCAAAATGATGAGTCGAATAGCACAGTTTTCACAAACAAGGCAGCTGGTCCAGAAAATGGGGCAGCGACTGTGTCCAAAGTTGTGACTCTTCTACAATGCCCAAAACAAACTCAAATAACAAGAAACTTCAGCCTAAACAGTAAATCATTTTGCCTAGTTTTCAAAGAAATTGGATTCATTCGAAAAGGAGTTCATTTGAAAACACCACAATCAAAACATTGACCCTATGTCCAGACGGTCCCCAGAATTTTACCCTAACTTGCGAGACCCATAAATGGAGTTATACTACTCCAAATGCGACCAAACCAAAGCCAAAATTACCAGAATTAAGTCTATTCCCTAACAAAATATGTTCCATAATTTTTGGACAAACGAAAGGTTTCCAGTTTTAAAAATACAGAACCTATGTCCAGAATGCTCCCAGATTATTAACCTCACTTGTGGAGCCTATAACTAGAGCTACGCAAATCCAAATTGAACGAAACCGGTACCAAAACGACCGGCGTGAAATCTATTTTCACGAACAATTAAACACGAAATTTTTGGACTGGCCGAACAGTCCCAGTTTCACTAAAACCGAAACAGTGTTACGCACTACATGTCAACTTTTTACAAACACAACAATACACATCAATCAATCAATTAAACATCAACATTAACAATTTGAACAAAGCATTCTTAAGAACATACGACAATAAAAGCTAACCCATTGAAATACATAAACCGTGCCAATGCGCATTTTAAATGTTTATGGTTTCCCAAAATCACGTAGCACCAATTATAAAGAGTACAACAACCAAAACAAAATCAGGGACAATCCGGTGTAGGGATTACAGCTCACGGTCATGAAATAGTTCGCAAGGATTCGGAGTTGGAAACATCACATGTTGAGGAAAATTAGGCAAAAGACCGAATAAGGTAGATAACGACAACATAAAATATAGTCCGCTTTTCAAAACCATTTCACACGGTACTTGGTGCGTAATATAATGCGAAATCAAAACCAAACCATAGTAAAAACTTTATACCAAATCAGTGTTCATTTATTAAAATAAATTTCATACCCATATTAGCACTCAACCACAAAATTGTCTTACGGTGTCCAAAAGCAACTTCAGAAACCACTTCACTTTTCAGATCTCAAAACCACATAACACAATTCAAGAAGTAACGACTAAAAATTTTCATAAAATCCAAGCGTACAATGTCAAACTCCAAGTAGCATGGAAATTGCAAAACAATTCATGAAGGCCCTAAACTTACAACACTGCCTGTCAAAATAATCAGGGACAACACCCAAAAATAAACAACTAACGCGAAAGATGTCATAATTGTTTTCAATTAAAATTAACAATTCTTTTCTGCTAAGTGAAAGATGTCATAGCCCCTTAGAATAGATACAAACAGCCTCATAATGGAAACATTTATAAATTAGGGAACACCAAACCTCAACATTTTTAGGCATGTACTAGTCTGACATAATTCGTCAAAACAATTCCCTACAATGCATTTAGACTCCACATCAAGACACACCACCAAAGAGTTCATATAAGACCTAGTGTCGAAACAATTTTAAACTAGTCGAAACACATGTGAATACTAACCAACAAGGTAAGTTATTGAAGACCACACAAACGAAGTCAGAATTCATTCCACAAGAAGGTTAAAGAATAGCAACCAACAACAGGGACACAAGTTCACACCCAGAATGCAATACAACCTACAGTACCAGCAGGGGTATCTCCCCCACTAGTTCACTTACCATTAGCAACTCTTGGTTTACCTGCAACACAAACACTGGTCAGCACTTAAAAGACAACAGTTGGTCGTACACCAACACAACGACTCGACGACTTGGCCGGACGGACCAACCATTGCTCTGATACCACTAATGTAACACCCCTTTTTTAATAACCTTACTATTTAATAAAAGTCAGAGTTTCTTTTTTTTTTTTTTTGAAAACAATCTAAGCGAGTGCTACACTTACTTCATCAAATCAACAACTTCAATTTTTATAGTTCGGCTAAAAGCCACAAGATACATAGCACCATAACAAGAAAACGTTTAGTTCACATCAACTGAATACAGTCACTACCAGCAGCGGAATAATCATAAGTTCGAAAAACAAAATCATTACATCACCCATAACAGTCTAATAGTATAATTAAAATAACACATAACATAAGACGCCCCCCGGTGCTACGTATCAGAGCATGACACTTCCTACTAGACGAAGGCATAAGGGTAACCTTCACTCGTTATTACCTGCACGTTGCCGACATAAGAAGCAACATAAAAGCAGTAGGGTGAGTCTCTTTTCATAATTAATAACATATAGAAATAAGCACTGCATAGGAAAAGGTAACTAGGCACACCAACTCACGACAATGGCAACAACCACATCAAATTACAACCACATCAAATTACATTTCCAAACAACACTACACAATATATGGTTATGTATGAAATGCAACCCAAACTCCACGGGCACATGCATGTCGGATCCGTCACCAAATACAAATAGGCCGTAGCCTCTGCTCACCAAATAAAATTAGGCCGAAGCCTCTGCTCACCAAATGAAATTAGGCCGAAGCCTCTGCTCACCAAATGAAATTCGGCCGAAGCCTCTGCTCACCAATGATGCACATGTTTCATGAGATGCTATGTAAATGCATCACAACACACCACACAATTCATCAAACTCACCATTTAATCAACTCACCGATTTAAAATTAGGCCGAAGCCTCTGCTCACCAATTAAAATTAGGCCGAAGCCTCTGCTCACCAATCACACCATAATACACTCACCAACTCAACCCACCACTCACACCAACACCAATTTCAATTAGGCCAATTTAGGATTTGACACGACATAGGGAAAGTGAATAAAAATTGGAATTAGACACCTTGAACAACTTCAGCCCAGAACCACCAGTAAAAATAACTCATTTTTACATAAAACTGGAATATTTAAATAGACACCGAAATTAGCTTCGAAACGCATTTTGAACCGTTAAATTTGGATAACCGAGTCAAAAGTTACATTAAAAACAAGTTTGGAAAAATTTAGGTAACATCCTAATTTTTGGCGCCCAGCAAAAACTGGCACAGGAAAACTGGCGCAGAGCGCCTAGCAAAACTGGCGCAGGGCGCCTAGCGCCCAGACACAGGCGCAGGAAAACTGGCGCAGAGCGCCTAGCAAAACTGGCGCAGGAACACGGCGCCCATGCATAGGGCGCCTTGGCAAAACACGCATGGAAACTCATTTTACTTCGAAATTGATTTTGCACGAGCCAAATACTCAGAATATGAGAACCCAACAAAAATTTTGGCAAAAAGTGACACGCATTTTTGGCGCCCATGCACTAGGCGCCTAAGGCCAGGACAGACCACAACTCCTATGACTCCAAAAATTGTTTTGCACGAGCCATTTAACTTGGACATGAAAACCCAGTATCAATTTTCGCAAAATAAGCAACAGAAAATGGGGACCCTTGGCGCCCATGGCACAAGGCGCCTAGTGCCAAAACTGGCAACACAGTGGCACAGGCGCCCAGGAGGGCACCCAGCGCCCAGATACAGCAACAGCCACAGCAGTGGCAGAATTTCCAGCAACACACACACATCTAGGGCGCCTAAGGCTCCGTCAATTTTTGAGTTCCTCTCAACCAAAATTCACCAAATTAAATCACCAATGCCAATTTATCATATGAACAGTAACCATCACCTTTTTCCACAAAAAAAAGATTCATTCAATCATAGCATCAAACAATGGGCATGCATCATTCTAATTGTGTACAATTTCAACACAAATCAAACATCTCTTTGCACAATTAAAAATTCAGCATAGCACAACATCACAATATACCAATCATTCATAGAAAATCACCCTAGGACCTAATCCTAAGCATTACTAATTCGCATAAAGTATTAAAGATAAAAAGAGGACCCCCTAACCTTTAGGAATTCGAAATGCAAGGCACCCCTCCAAGAAAATCACCAACAATTTCTTCTCCCTTGCTTGAGCTTCCACCAAATGCCTTCTCTTCCCTTTGTTTTTCTTCAAAATCGTAGCTCCCTCCTTCTTTTCTCTCAACCTGTAGCCTCCTCTCTCTCTCCCTTTCTATTCTTTTTCTTTCTTTTGGCACACAAATGAGCTAAGCCTAATTTTCTAGCTTAAGTAAGATTGGGCTTGGATCACGGGCTTTCTTCCACCACTTAAGCCCGAACGCTACACACCCCCCCTCAAAATAATTATTTCCAACCCAACTAAGGCTCACATATAGTAACACCTATAATTATTTTATTAAGTAATAAATAATAATTATATTATTATTTCTACCACCCAATTTCATTTAATTAATCAAATAGATTAATCTATTATTTTTGGGGTGTTACACTAGGCGCCTATGCACACACTCACCCAATTTTCGAAATATCAAGCATCCCAACATACCAATTCGTAATTTCATGAATACACAAGTGCCAAAATCATCAAAACAAACGCATAGGTCATGTCACCTCAATGTTCAAATACTAAAATCAATTCGCATATAGGCATACACATGTATATATATATGAAATCATCATCACGGGCAAACCAAGAACATCAAGAAACATCAAAGAACATCAAGAAACAACATGGATCTAGTATAAACCTTAGATCTAGGACCTATCATGAGATCTATTAGATGGAAGGATAGAGCTCCCCTAACCTTTTAAGAAGAAGAACTCGAGCCTTAGGATGCGGTCACCAACAGAGCCTCAGCAACAATGGAGATCTCCTTCCTCCTTGATCTTCGAATTCTCTCCTCTCTTGGCCGCCCTTGCTCTCTCTTTCTCACGCTCCTCTCTTTCTCTCTTGCTAATTCGAATAACACAAATGAAACCCTAGGCAAGACTCCTCACCAAAATGCGCCTAGGTCAAGCCATTGGGCCATGGGCTTCACTTAAGCCCAAACCATTCGAATGCACCTCCTCCTCCTAGCATCACACCACCCCTCAATTAAAACAATTCCAATAAATAATTAAAACCCAATTAAATAAAAGAAATACCTAAATACTTAATTAAATAAATTAATTAAATATTTAGGGTGTTACAATATGGGTAATAACACATTTATAAACAAAAAAATGCACATCAAAATCATTATCACATAATTGCAGATTCGTTGTTGGCAGATTTCACAGATCCACTTAGAAAACGAATACAATATGAGATCTACGAACCAATCACTTCAGCAGTATAGTAACAATATAGTAAAGTGAGGATGATTGGTTTTGAAATGAAGAACTTTAAAATATAGATCTGAAAATGAAAGCTCTTATTTTTTTCTCTTTGCTTTTGATTTGAATGTGCGTAGAAGAGAAGTGGAGTGGTGTGTTGGATCTGTGGATCCAAGCTTCCTATTTATAGGGAATGTAGAAAATTTGACCGTTGAAATAAAACAAGAAACACAATAATCGATTATGTGCTCTGATAGTGTAAATGGCATAATCGATTCTTTGGTTAAAAAGGAATATATTGTAATCGATTCTTTGCTTAAAACAAGGAGTGTGAAATCGATTATGTGCTCTGAAACAATCAGGCACATAATCGATTCTGAGCCTTAAACACATAGGCATGTAATCGATTGTTTTCAGAAAAGGAAAGTAAGGAAAGTAAGGAATCGATTCTTTTCTTTGGAAACACAACTTGGAAATCGATTATTTGCTCAGGAAAGGTTATAAATTGATTATCATCTTTCATTGGGAGTTTGAAATCGATTTTACACTTTAGAAAGGAAGCATGCAATCGATTTCATGCTTTAATGTATTAACTATATAATCGATTCTTTGCTTCAACAATATATTAGGAAATCGATTTCAAGCTTTATAATAGCTTAGGAAATCGATTTCATGCTTTCGAAAATGATAGGAATCGATTTCAAGTTTTCCACAAAATTGTTTTTAGGTTTAGGTGCCACCCTATGCATGCATGCAATTTTGTAAAATATTTTTCAAAGCTTGTTTTGATGCAACATGCATGTTTTGAAAAATCATCTCTCAGCTACTAAATGTCATAAAGCTGAAGGGATAGGATCTTACATTTGATTCCTATCAAAAGCAGATAAACAATTAGGTCTTCAACTTCGTTGTTGCTTTTTCTGCAAGCCATTGCACTTTAGTCCCTGCTCTTTGATTTAATCCCTGTTCTTTGATTTTGTCCCTGTACTTTCATTCAACTGCAACCATTAGTAGAAAAGATGTAATTTGTTATCATACAAAACAAAGAGCGTTTGTCCTTGGTTCAACAATCTTGTTTGACTTTTCTCAACTTTGAGTCTTCTCAAGTTTGTGCTTCTTAAGTTGATGCTTCGCAACTTGGCTCTTCACATCATGACTTTTCTAATATTATTGACCCTTCTTATCATGATGCTTCTCAACTTTACTGTGTCTCTTCTTACGACATTTAATAAAAATTATTGAACCACATCAGCATGCCACGTCATTATTTATTTAATAAAATATTAAAAGAAATTAAAAAACTCATTTTTTTTGTTAAAAAAATAAAGTTGTATAATGTTTTTTGACAAAATAAAGTTGTATCATTAATCATCAAAAGCCTAATTTTATATCAAAATCAATTCACCTTAACATTGCATTCTTCGACGACACTATAGATCGATCAGAAAAGAAAAAAAAACATTGATTCTTCTTCAACAACAACATTGCATATCCTGGTAGAGCAACATCCTGGTGGAGCAGATCCAGAAACGCATTATCCCCAATCTTTCTTCTTTTTCATGGCTCTACAGAAACCCACAATCTTCTTCAACAACAACACAAACTCATTAGTTCTTTTTCAACAATAACAGAAACCCACAATCTTTCTCATTCTTGATTATTCTTCAGTATCCCCATTATTCCCAAATCCCAAACCCACAATCTTTTTTCTCCCTTTCTTCTTTTGTGACAAACCCTAATCTTTCTTCTTCTTGCTGATTCTTCTTCATGTAACTCATTCTTCTTCTAGGTTCGAAAATGGCCCACAAGAATGAAGATTGAAGACAATGTTGGGTTGGATATGTTTTTCTCAAAATCGCGTTTCGTTTCTTTGCTCCTTTGCTTAGATTCCATCACATTTCTCTCTCTCTCTCTCTCTCTCTCTCTCTCTCTCTCTCTCTCTCTCTCTCTCTCTCTCTCTCTCTCTCTCTCTCTCTCTCTCTCTCTCTCTCTCTCTCTCTCTTCAGACATGCCATAACCATTTCTGGTTTCAACCTTCTTTCTCACGATCTCGCTTCTGCGATCTGACTTCAATCGCCGGATCGCAAGAATGATGGAAGAACAAAATATGAGAGACGGTGCCAGAGAGTGAAATAGAGAGAGACAGCGCGAGATACTGAGGGAGAGAGAGGTGAGAGAGGAAACCCAGATTTTTTGGGGTTTGTGATGGACATGGTGTGGGAATTTTTTTATCCGATGTTTCTTTTAATTTTGTAATATAATTGTAGATTTAATATTTTATTGATAAGTTAATTATATGTGGCAGGCTTATGTGGCATATTAATTGACGTGGCAGCCACGTATGGTGCTCACGTCTATTAACTAGGTCCACATCACTTTTTTTTGACACACCACCACATCAGTTAAAAAAACATTTTGACTAAATGTCTTGGCTTTAAAAAAATAGGAGGACTAAATGTCTGAGTTTTTAAATAAGGAGACCAAATGTCTAAATTTTTGAAAATAAGTGGATAAAAACTATAATTTAGACAAACAAATACAAGAAAAACAGACCCATATTTGCACCTGCTTTTTCATTCGCATAACCCCTGCCCCAACTAATGGGCTCCTCTAGTTCAAAATTTTGATCCTGATAATGGGCTAGGTTAATTGAACCCGCATTTTTTCAATTAAGATTGTGGTTTTTGATTTAAACTTGGGGCTTTTATGACCATTTTCATTAGGCTCTATACTCGCTTAAACAAAACCTAACAAAGAAAGTAGTCGGTTACTGGAAGTCTTTTTTTTAACAAAAAGAGGGTGAAAGCCATTTTAAATGTACTATACATTTTTTATATAAATGTTTTAACAGTCAAAAAAATTTATGACATGTCAAAATCTATTATATTATGCTTTTTTTTTAAATACAAAAGTGAAATATTAATTGATTATATTAATAATTCGAGGCAAAAGCTTATTTGCGTACTTAAAACTATTTCCCCATCTTTTATTCCTCATTCGATGTATTTACTAGTATTGTACACCAGGGAATCAAGAGTCAAGACTGTCTCTTATCAGATGTAAGAAAACATAGCAAAAAAACACAAAAAAAGATCCCTTGATTAATAATAATTAATAAACTTAAGTGCATAACCACAATCTGCAGGAAAATATAATTCAGGAATACAAGCCATGACATTAACAAGCCAGTACCAGCGTAAAAAAAAATACAAGTCAATACCAAACTACATCTCAATCAAACAACCCGAATTACTTATGAATGTAAATTACATAACTCGAAAACAAAACCCATGACATTAACAAAGCAAATAGCAATCCTTGAACCTTTTTCCTCTCGTTCCCCAATTTAAGTTTCAGCTTCTCCATCTTCTTTGTCCTTCCTTCCATTAGGCTACCACTTTTCAACTGCAAAAAATAACCAGCGTGAGATTTTTATGAATCCGAATCGAAGGTGTAATCCCATTCAGTATTTTAAAAATGAAAGACAAAGTTGAAATTGAGAAAAAAAATTATAAATTTAACCCTTTTTCCAAATACATGAAAAAACAAAATATATTGGATAAATAATTAAAAGCCATTACACAGAAGTGGTCCTCAGTAGGCAAAACGTGCATGCTACAGAGTTGTTGAACCAGTATCGTGAAGACAGCCTTTATTATCTGAGGGTTGCTAAAAACGGCAACAGCCAGGAAGAGAATTTGCTGCTGAAGATAGGCTTGTATCTTAACGGTAAAGAAGGTTTGAATGGCCTTGGTTGGGAATGAAGGCATAATGGTACAGTCGTAGATGGAAAGAGTGAAGCATTTGATAGAGGCACAGAGGGATCTAAATCTAATGGTGCTCATGATAGAGGCGTAGAGAGACTTAGTGGCGTTTTTTATGGAGGCAGAGAGGGACCTAATGGTGCTCTTGATGGAAGCGTAGAGAGACTGAGTGGTGTTTTTGATAGAGGCACAGAGGGACTGAATGGTGCTCTTGATGGAGACACAGAGAGCAACAGTGGTGCTTTTTATATTGATACCTTTGATAGAGGTATAGAGGGACTGAGCAATGCTCTTGACAGAGGTGAAAAGAGAGAGTACTCGAGAGGTGATGACCATCTTATGATGTGCAAAGTGCACTGGCTAATAGCAAATAGAGAGAGTTTTTAAATATTCTGTTTCCACCGCGATGGGAAGAAGAATGATAATAAATAAGCAAGAACGGGAGAGCATGAGTCGCGCGCGCATGCAGAAAATAAAAGCATCGTAGGTTTGGTTTCGAGATCAGATCATATTAAAGAAAAGGTTGCTTCATATCTCTTCAAATTCTTCATCCATTAATTATATCATTCTTGGGAATAACTGAGAGAGTCAAAAAGGTTAAAGAATAATTAGTTTTAAGTTTTAACACACTTTAAAATAGTAGATAATATGAAACGAACCAAAAGCCATAAAAATCAAATAAAAACGACAAAGGTCCAAAAGATAAACACACATGAAAGTTGAAACAGATGGAGAACCTCGTATTGGTGTCATTCAATGTCAACATTCTTCCCTCTTGCTAAAGGCATTTAAATATAAGGGATACCGAAAGAGTGCACTAAAAGAATGCAAGAAAGATGTCTCAGGTTCAAACCCCTGAAAATAACATTTCCCCACCCCCACTAATATTGCCTATAAAAAAAACATGTAAAATTAAATGCAAGGGACATGGGGGGTCATCAAAACTATGTGCAATACTAGAAAAGAAAGAATCTTCACGTGAAAACTTTTGTTTTCTTTTTCCTTTTGTTTTCTAGACTTTGAGCCTTCTCTTCTTCCACCTGCTAGTGAACTATCAGAAGAAGCCATGTCAATCAAGCTCCTATAACGTCTATAATGTGGTGATTCTCCATATGGATCATTTTGAGTTTGGTCATCAACTTCTTCATCACCTCTACCCTCACCATCACCATCACCTTCTTCATTACCTCCCCCCATCACCATTATTATCACTTGGTGGACTTAACCCATCAACACTATTATCATTAGAATCAGCATTATCACCACTACTATCACTTGGCGGACTTAACACTATTTTCCTTTCAGTATCTTAGACTGTTCGATTGTATGACTTACGTTTGTAAAAGTTGTAAATCGCTTCCGCAGACTTCTTATTTTGGTATTGAACACTAAGTTGAGTGATGTAAGGAACGAATTTCAATTGTCCTAATTAAGTTATGTTCAGTTATGTAAGGGCGCTTGATGTGTTTTGCATCGATGTTTAGTTTGTGTTCAATATCTTAAAAAGGAAGTTACTCTCATGTATGCCAAGTGGTGCATTTCGATGTTTCTACAAGTTAGTAAATATCAGGGTGTTACATTTGGTATCAGAGCAGTTCGACCTAGTCGGGCTTAGCGACCTTACGGTCGAGAGGATGTTAGATCGAACTAGTTAGGGACTTAGACGATTGACTGTCAGAACCTTTCAGTATATTATGTGAAGTATTGAGTCAGGATCCGCTCAATGTTTCATGTGAGTTACTGAGAATGATGACTATTGGTTTCCTCAGCCCCGAAAATGTCCGAACCCTAAGCCATAGGATTTCTAGCCTTCTCGTTTCATTAGAGCGTGCAACGGGAGCAGAGGGCTACAGATGACGTACCAGAACGACAGATGGGCATCAGTGATGATTCGAAGGAGCTGTGAGCGACCGTTTAATTTTGGAACCGATTCAACCATGGAATCATATAGAGAGTTCAAGTTGCATTAGGTATGAACGGAAATTTGATTGCACTAAAGAGCAAAGCCGCTTTTGAAAATGTATCTTGCTTCTTTCCCTAAACTCTTTGATGCGATCATGATTTCTTTCGATAGTTAATGTACGAGGATAGAATTGACTATGGTCAATCCAAGTTGGGGTGAATCCCTTGAAGTGTCACGAAGAGGAGTTAGGGTTTAACTTCTGAAGTGGAATGAAGGTACATGAAGCTTCAGGATACTGTTCATTGAGTAACTTGAACGATTTTGGGGACAAAATCTTTCAAGTTTGGGTGTTTGTAACATCCCTATAAATTTTAAAGGTACAAATAAGGGAATTATGAACGACTTAATAATTTGGGTGGAATAATTAGTCGCGACTCGTGCGTGAGTAGTCGAGAAAACCATTCCTAAGGGATAACCATAGAATTATAGGAGTTTTAGTCTCAAAACCATGACCTAGTGGGCCAAGGGCATTTTGGTCATTTCACACCACTTTAGCCCTCATCCCTTCACCCTAGCACTCAGCTGACTCAACCATTCTCATTCAGAAACTGAAACAAAGAAAAAGAAAGAAGGGAAAGAAGAGAGAAAGGAGAAGGGAGGCGAGAGAGAGGAGGAGGAGAAGCCATCATCAACACCATCATTTCCTTTTGCATGTAAGCATCTCCTACACCTTTCAGCTCCATACTTCATCCTCTTCCTTCTGGTACAAACATTTGAGCCTAACCCTCCCTAGATCATCATTTTCCATTTTCGAATTAAAGAGCCAAGAGATTAAAGATACAAGTTCAGCTGAAATTCTGCGAGAAACCCGTATGACCATCTTATGATGTGCAAAGTGCACTTCAAGATTGGCTAATAGCGAATAGAGAGAGTTTTTAAATATTCTGTTTCCACCGCGATGGGAAGAAGAATGATAATAAATAAGCAAGAACGGGAGAGCATGAGTCGCGCGCGCATGCAGAAAATAAAAGCCTCGTAGGTTTGGTTTCGAGATCATATTAAAAAAAAGGTTGCTTCATATCTCTTCAAATTCTTCATCCATCAATTATATCATTCTTGGGAATAACCGAGAGAGTCAAAAAGGTTAAAGAGTCAAAAAGGTTAAAGAATAATTAGTTTTAAGTTTTAACACACTTTAAAATAGTAGATAATATGAAATGAACCAAAAGCCATAAAAATCAAATAAAAACGACAAAGATCCGAAAGATAAACACTAGTGGAAAAAAGACATTTAGCGTCGGTTAAATTGGACATTTAGCGTCGGTTATCGCCCGACGCTAAATCGACCGATGCTAAATGTCATACATTTAGCATCGGTTATTTAACCGACGCTATATGTCACTTTTAGCATCGGGTTCTCAGATAACCGATGCTAAATGTCACATTAAAAACCATTTCAAAGGTCTAAAAATGACATTTAGCGTCGGGTGTTTGAAACAACCGATGCTAAAAGTCCATCAGCGAGACATTTAGCGTCGGTTGTTTGAAACAACCGATGCTAAAAGTCCATCAGTGAGACATCTAGCGTCGGTTGTTTCAAACAACCGATGCTAAATGTCCATCAGTGAGACATTTAGCGTCAGTTGTTTCAAACAACCGACGCTAAATGTCTCAAAGGGGACTTTTAGCATCGGTTGTTTCAAACAACCGACGCTAAATGTCTCACTGATGGACATTTAGCATCGGTTGTTTCAAACAACCGATGCTAAATGTCTCTAAACGTCATTAAAAATGACATTTAGCATCGGTTATTCAAACAACCGATGCTAAATGTCATTTTACACATTTTAGTTTCCTTCGTTTTTTATCATACCGTTACTATTCACGTTAAAAGAAAACCTGCAGATTACACAAAACCAGCTTCACATTTCTAATACCTCAGTGCAGTTCTAAACCTGGAGATTGCATCACAGACATACACAAAACCAGCTTCACATTTTTAATACCTCATTTTACACAAAACCAGCTCACATACAGTTCTAATACAATATGCAGTCACAATTCTAATACATTACACAAAACCAGCTTCACATTTCATCTAGTACAATTCTAATACCTCAGTGTTTACATTAACAGAAAACTAGACCATATAAAAAATTTGTTCACATTTCATCTAAACTAGAAATAGAAATAGAAAACCAGACCAAATAAAAGATTTGTTCACAATTCTAATACTATCAATTCAGAAAGACTAGAAATAGAGAATAAATTGAACAAGTTTAAACAATGCTAAACAATGTATCTTTTTGCTCCGTACGAATCTTCATATAGAATTCTGCCCAAAGCTGACGAACCTTAAGAAGCTCATCTTTGGTGTATGCCTTTGAGTCATCAAATACCTACAAGTTTAAAAATTACTCAAACAAATTATATTCAATCATTCTATAATTCTAAATAGATGTGTAAAGTATAATTTTAACCAAAAATTTATACCTGCTCCCAATTATCAACAACACTAGCATTCACAATGATCAGCATAAACTTCATCATATAATATCCACAATGAAAACCATTCCGTTGTGTTGGCATCTACACACAAATGAATTAACAAAGTTAACCAAATATATATATATATATATATATCATATATGAATTCACTCCAAATTAAATCAACTCCATATTTTAAATTACTTACTGTAGGGTACAACCACGTGGGGGCAGATGTAGAATAACCTTTGACAGCTCTAATAACATAATATAAAAGTATTTATAAAATTTCAACCCAACTTAAGTTCAAATACTATAATCTAAACCAAGATAAAAAATACAAACTTACTTGCTAAACATTTCTTTGATTGTTTTGTTTGGTTTGCAGGCATAAGGAACACATCCAGACCACAGTATTTTGAGATGGGATTAAGACAACTAGTTGCCAATGTCCGCTGCAACATCGATAAACTTAAAATTAAGCAACACACAAAGAAATGCATGTTACACACAATAAACTCAGAATGACACAAGAAAATCAGAATCAGAAGACTAACATGCATTTCACCATTCACCAACAAAACAACTAGTAATCAAAACAAGGAACTATATATGTTGCTGTTACCTATGGCAAAATGGAGCAATATATACTCCCTTATTGGTGGTCATCAATTTGTCTTGAAGGTTTTGAAGGACAACATTCATGGGTATATCCTTCACGTTAAGCTTGTAAGGACACACAAATCCATATAAGTCATCAATACCTCTTTCAACACATTGACGATGCAAATATCTAGTGGCAAGTAAGAAAAACTATCAGATCGATTAATATATGTAAAAAGTGAGAAATTTATATAATGGAATAGACTTTACTACCTACGTGCACCATATGGCCAAATGGCTCAATTCAAGCCACTCTTCACCAGAAATCATGTCCGTGATCTCTTTGAAGGAGACAAAGCACTCATGATCTTCATGCTGCAACCATATCCTAGCATGTCTCTTATTAGCATACCCTGTCACAAGCTTCTCTTTCATCCAATCGACATTGGCCTCCTCCTCCACATGAGATGGTGAGTAGCTAGCCTTAGATCCAACAGTTGTCATGGGAGAGGGAACCTGAACACCCGCATTTTGAATTCCTCCACATGAGATGGTGTGCTGAATAATTAAAACATACATATAAATTAAGTTAGTATTTATGAATTGATTCAAATAATAAAACAAATCTAGTAATATAAACATATACCTCTGCCAACGCTTTGCGAACTCGGTCTTGCACCATCACTTCCACATCCTCCATAATTTCTTTCATCAACTCCGCTTTGTCAACTTGTGAGCTACTCGAGGCAAAACGTGCCACACCTCCAAAGTATCTCTTTATCCCGACACCTTTTCCAGCTCCCCGAACACGACCGGGATGCTCAGGTGTTCCAATGGCAACAGTCAAAATATCATTCTTTCCTTGGGGAACGAAAGATCCTTGGCTACTCATAACCGCAAGTTCATCCTGCAACAAAAGCATGTTCACATGTTACAATTTAACAAATTAAACAAAACATACTAAGTTCCACAGCTTCCACACAACATTTTACTTACAATCTTAGATCCAACTGATGCTGACGACTCGGATACATAAGATCCAGACTTGCTTTTGCGGCCAGCCTTCCACAGCTCATGACGCTCTGGAGATGTAGGCTCCACCTCCAAATCAGGATCACAAGGTGTTTCGGAAATTGCAAGACTTGAATCTTCATTTTCATCACTCCCTATTTTTCCTTGTAGGACAACTGACCACTTTTTGTTAGAAGGATCTTTGACATAGAAAACTTGTTTTGCTTGGTCAGCCATGATGAAGGGTTCATCATTATAACTTACCTTGTCAAGGTCCACAAGTGTAAATCCCATTTCGTCAGTACGTACACCACTATTGTTGTTAACCCACTTACATTTAAAAAGTGGCACTTTAAATTTACAGTAATCAAGCACCCAAATCTCTTCAATGACACCAAAGTAAGCAATGGATGCGATTACAGGATTTGTATCATTTGAACTAGAGAAGTGCATCGAGGAAGCCATGACCATAACTCCACTGTTTTGCATGGTGCTTTTGTCATCTTTAGACTTTGTGTAAAACGAAAACTTATTTATGTCGTACCCGCTCCAACATACGACATTAAAGTGGGGGTCATGTGCTAACCATCTCAAAGTCTCAGAGGCACTCACATCTTTCTTAATCTCTGATTTAAACCAATCTATGAATGTGTTGTTATGCTCGTTCAATAACAACATTTCTTTCATTCGAGGGTTTTTGGCCTTTACTATCTCTTTATGGAGAGACAAGTAAGGTAATACCTCATCTGTATTATTCAAAACATACAAATGTGCTAGAAGCACTTCAGCTCGGCCCATGCATTTAGTGGTTATACCATGTGTACCTTTACCTTGACCTCTCCCTGCATAACGAGACTTTGGTAGTCCCACAGATTTTGCTTCTGACAAGTAGTCAGAACAAAACTCAATCGCTTCTTCTGTGACGTACCTTTCGACAATGGATGCTTCAGGACGATATTGGTTCTTCACATACCCTTTCAAGATCTTCATGTATCGCTCGATTGGGTACATCCACCTTAAATAAACAGGGCCGCATAATCTAATCTCCCTAACCAGATGAACAATTAAATGAACCATGATATCAAAGAATGAGGGAGGAAAAAACATCTCCAATTGACACAAGATAATAGCAGCCTCATTTTCCAACGCGTCCAATTTTTGAGGATCGATGACTTTAGCACATATACTATTGAAGAATAAGCACAACCTAGTTATGGTATATCGGACATCTTTCGGTAAGATGCCACGAATTGCCACAGGTAGCAGTTGTTGCATCAAGACATGACAGTCGTGAGACTTCAAGCCAACTAATTTGAGATCTTTCATTGAAACAAGTCGCTTTACATTTGACGAGTAACCATGTGGGACTTTGATTCCCCGTAGACACTCGCAAAAGCTCATTTTCTCTTTTCTTGATAAGGTATAACATGCTGGAGGTAAATATGTGCCTTTACCTCGTTCCACTGGATGTAATTGTTCTCTTATGCCCATCTCACGCAAATCTAGACGAGAATTTATGTCATCCTTTGTCCCTTGAACGTTGAGAAGCGTCCCGATGACACTATCACAAACGTTTTTCTCGACGTGCATAACATCAAGACAATGCCTTACATCAAGATTGGACCAATACGGAAGATCAAAGAACACCGACCTCTTCTTCCACTTGCTTTTTTCCTTAGGCTGCTTCTGCTTTTTGCCGAATACAACTTTGATGTCTTTAACCACTTGATAGACTTCTTCTCCGGTCAAGGCATTCGGAGCAATGTCATTTTCCGAGCACCCATTAAAAGCTTTTTTCAACTTACGATATCTGTGATTAGGTTTGAGAAATTTCCGATGCCCAAGGTAGACAGTCTTCCTTCCATATTTGAGTTGATGGTGACACGTGTCTTCTGCACAAATAGGACAACCTTTATGCCCTTTGACACTATACCCAGACAAGTTTCCGTATGCAGGAAAGTCATTGATCGTGCAAAATAACATGGCTCGCAGCTTGAAAGTTTCATTAGAATACCCGTCAAACACATCCACGCCTTCATCCCACATTTTTCTCAAGTCTTCAATCAATGGACTAAGGTAAACATCTATGTCATTACCAGGTTGTCTCGGGCCAGAAATCATCATGGATAGCATCACATATTTGCGCTTCATGCACAACCATGGAGATAGGTTGTAAATTAAAAGGAGAACAGGCCACGAGCTATGATTCGTACTTAAGTTACCATATGGATTCATCCCATCTGAAGCAAGTGCGAGCCTAAGATTTCTTGACTCAGTGCCAAAATCCGAATACAAATTATCAATTTTCTTCCATTGCAAAGAATCAGCCGGATGGCGAAGCTGCCCATCACATTTCCTCTCATCTGCATGCCATCTAATGCTCTTCGCGTCATTTGCATTAGCAAACAAGCGTTTGAACCTGGGTATTATTGGAAGATACCATAAAACCTTCGCAGGGGAACCCTTTGTGTTGTTGTCATCACAATTAGATTCACCCGACATCACTTTGTAGCGCGACCAACCACACGTAGGACAGTTATGCAACTTCTCAAAGTCTTTCCGATACAATATGCAGTCATTGGGACATGCATGTATTTTCTGATACCCCACACCCATCGGACACAATATCTTCTTTGCATCGTATGTTCGTTTTGGCAATGTGTTACCTATGGGAAGCATGTCTTCCAACAGCTCAAGCAATTCGGTGAATCCTTTATCAGTCCACCCATTTATCGCCTTCAGATTGATCAATTTTAACGACGCAGACAACCGGGTGTATTTTGTGCAACCCAAATACAAAGGTTGATCTTTGTCTTTGCACAAATTATCATATTCATGCGCTCGCTTAAAAGATTCAGGACCAATGTCACGTATCATATCCTCCATTCGATCATCCATATCTTCATCGACTTTCTCACTTTTCGACACACTTGGGTTGCCGGTTGATTCACCATGCCATATCCATGTGGTATAACTCGGACAGATCCCATAAACAAAGAGATGGTCCCGTATTACACTTGGTCGTTGTGGGGCCCGATTCACACAATTACAACAAGGGCAGGAATAAGTTACATCAGTTTCAGGAACATCAGTTTTGCGAAGATTTGCTTGAGCAAAGTTGATAAAATCTTCGACTCCTTTCGCATACTCATCACTCAGACGATTACTTTGTATCCAACTACGATCCATGGCTACGCTCCAAATAATCAACCAAGTATTAATTGTTAAAACAAAATCAAACTATCACATCAAACCAAGATAGTAAAAATAAATTCATAAATCAATAAAGAGAAGTAAATTTATGTATCAAAGTAAAACAATAAAGAGAAGTAAATTTATAGAACTCATCGTTCATTGATGATTAATCAAAATCACAAATTATTGTCAATAAAATCTCATCTCACATAACTTGAATGTTCCCCAAGAATCCTTTTAATGAAGGGGAATGAAATGAACAAAAGTAGTTTACAAAAAAAGTTACCATTTTGGGGAAATCATAAAATCACATTAGTTAGAAATAAAGAATATTGCTGAAAGAGTTTAGATGAAGATTTACTGTAATGTC
The DNA here is from genome assembly GCA_039519185.1 of Astragalus membranaceus. Taxonomy (NCBI): domain Eukaryota; kingdom Viridiplantae; phylum Streptophyta; class Magnoliopsida; order Fabales; family Fabaceae; genus Astragalus; species Astragalus membranaceus. The sequence goes on along the minus strand of CM076854.1, from coordinate 41,287,051 downwards.
GAGACTAGGACTCCAAATCTGTTATTATGTATCAAAGAAATCAACTTTAAAGCAAGGAGACCAATATGTGCACCTGAAATAGTATTCATTCATCTTAGTAAAAAACTCTAACAGTCATAGACCAATAGGGCACACAGCAACCAACAGAGAGAGAGAGAAAACCATTCAGAACTACAAGTATCCACATTAGCAGACATACCAATTTACAAGTATATAAAGAATTAGTTTGACTTACTGCTTCAATCTAATGCAAGAGTGCAAGTTTTCTCGAGCTTTACCATCTTGAACTGATAAAGCAAGATTCTGTTCAGAGAGAAAGAAAGGATTTAGCCAGATGATCAATTACTATATGGTTTCCAAATACAGATATCAAGAACCAATGACCATTACAAATACAGAACATAGAATGCAACATGACTACATAGTTTCCACACCCTAAGGCAAACAAGTGACAAGCCAATATATATAACAAAACCTGTAATGAATTGAATCAAGTCAAATTTAGTTGAATTTTTTTTTAGAAAATCAAGGTTCGGGAGAGAGTTAACTATCATAAAGGAATACTTAAAAGGGATTATTTAAGAAACACAAAACATCAACCCAAATCATACAGCATCACAGAAGGACCCCTTTAACTCCAATGAAATATATTCCCTCCTTCCAATCTTATTCAATAAAGATCATCAGCAAAGCTAATGCACCACCAACCAGAGGAAGAACCTAAAAAACTAGTGCAAGTTGAAGGCACAAAAGACCCACATAATTCAAAAATATTGTCAGTGCTAACCAAAACGCGACTAATAAAGTCTATGGCTGCAGTACAAGAAAGCTGAATCATAAAAAACAATTATTTAAAGTGCCTGGACTCCAAATTTAAAGAAACCTTCAAGTTTAAACATGAAATAGTAAAGAACGGCAATGTCTTCATAAGCTCTGTTAAGTAACAAAAAAGTCAGAATGAGAACACCAGTCATACCTTCACTCTCAGCTTCTTAGCACGTTTAGATACATGGCGTTGAGAAAGCTCCCTACTTTGTTGATCCTAATAACATTTCAATAAACACATCAGCAATAAATATGGGGTAAGGAATTGAGTAGAAAACGATTATACACAGCGAACATGCACATAAGATTAAGCCATGAATATAGCCTATACTGATAAAAGAGGGGAGAAACAAATGTTAGTCCAAATTGCAGAATAGTTTATGATAGTCCAAATTGCAGAATAGTTTATGGAATCATCATCAGAAAAGCAACACGGAGAAGGACCAAGTCTATTTCATCATAAATCTTTGATACTGAAAGGATTTCATCATAAGCGAAAGCGAAAGAAAGCGAAAGGAAAGGTACATACCTAGTACTCAAAAACCCAAGTAGGGCCACCGGTGACGGAGGGAGGGAAAGAGAGCGTTGAGTGCGTTGAGGTCCGGCAACGCCCTTCTCCTTCTTTCGTTCACTTCTGTTCAGAGAGAAAGAGAGCGTTGAGTGCGTTGAGGTTCGCGAAGGAGAGGACCAGCGAACCGGAGACGGAGGGAGGGACAAGAAGAGAGCGTTTACAGTGCGTTAAGGTTCGCGAAGGAGGGGGGAGGGAGAAGAAGAGAGCGACAGAGGGAGGAGGCGGCGACGTTTACGGGGAGGCAGCGAGAATGTTTACAGGGAGGCAGCGTTTAGGGTGCGTTTAGGGTATTCAGCGAGGGCGAGAGAGTATTCAGAGAGGGTGCGAAGGAATGGGAAAAAAGTAAGAGGATTCAGACTTTTAGCGTCGGTTGTTTTAAACAACCGATGCTAAAGGTCTCACGCAAATACACTTTTAGCATCGGTTGTTTAAACAACCGACGCTAAATGTCCGCCGCATATACTTTTAGCATCGGTTGTTTAAACAACCGATTAAACAACCGATGCTAAAAGTATATGCGCCGTACATTTAGCATCGGTTGTTTAAACAACCGATGCTAAATGTCCGGCGCATATACTTTTAGCATCGGTTGTTTAAACACCCGATGCTAAATGTTGGCGCGAAAACTAAAAACTTCAATTTAATTACAAATTTGCCACCGCGTCTACATTTAGCATCGGTTGTTCAAACAACCGATGCTAAATGATGCTTTTTAATGTCTATTTTGCACTAGTGAAACACACAAGAAAGTTGAAAAAGATGGAAAACCTCGTATTGGTGTCATTCAATGTCAACATTCTTCCCTCTTGCTAAAGGCATTTACATATAAGGGATACCTAAGGAGTGCATTAAAAGAATGCAAGAAGAATGTCTCGGGTTCAAACCCCGGAAAATAACATTTTCCCGCCCCCACTAACATTGCCTATAAAAAAAACAAATAAAATTAAATGCAAGGGACATGGGCAGGTCATCAAAACTATGTGCAATACTAGAAAAGAAAGAATCTTCACGTGAAAACTTTTGTTGTCTTTTTCCTTTTGTTTTCTTGACTTTGAGCCTTCTCTTCTTCCACCAGCTAGTGAACTATCAGAAGGAGCCATGTCAGTCAAGCTCTTATAACGTCTATAATGTGGTGATTCTCCATATGGATCATTTTGAGTTTGCTCATCAACTTCTTCATCACCTCTACCCTCACCATCACCATCACCTTCTTCGGCTTCTTCATTACCTCCCCCCATCACCACTATTACCACTTGGTGGACTTAACCCATCAACACTATTATCATTAGAATCAGCATTATCATCAAGAATATTATAATGTCTTCATCATCTGTATCCATTACAGGCAACCATTCAGCATTTTTGACATACCAGCAGAATGAAGATCATAATGCATGTATCTCCAACGCTTGTCAATTATCTCGTTATAGGTGGAATGGTAACGAGAGTTTTGTTGAATTGCTTGTTTAGCGCGACTAACTGCTTCATATAAAAATCCCATTGTTGGTTTGTCATCACTATCCTCAAAACTTTGACAATAGGCCCAAACACTTTCAATATATCTCTAGCCTTACTCCAGAATTCCTTATTCAAAACAATTTTCTTTGCTTCATATAATCCCGATCCTTTCTTGTCTTTACGATATTTTGTTTTCCCAAACTCTTCATATTTGAACATTTTTTCCAAACCTTGTTTTTTGCTTCACAACGGCTTGAAGTTGCAGGACTTGTGTTGCAAACCAGGTAACATCGGGACAAACATTATCTCTGTTTCCAGTATACATTTTCATGAGATTGGAAATATATTTGTGGTTATAATTGAAGGTCGTCACGGTTCTTGCTTCATCCAACAACTTTTGTACATTTTTCTTTTTTCCTATATCCTCCAAGTAAAGATCCAAACAATGTGCTGCACAAGAATACCAATTCAAATGTGGTCTCTTCTCCATTAGTTTATGCCCAACTGCTTTTAATGTCGCCTCATTATCTGTGACAACTTGAACTACAAATTCTTCACCCGCTTCTTCCACAACATCATCCAATAATTTGAAATAGTAGTCAGTATTTCTACTATCAACACCATATGCATCAACGGATTACCAAAAAATCGTTCCTTTATAACAATACACTAATTAAAGAATTCATAATGTGACTATGATTGATATTGTCTGTCCAACCATCGCACATTATTGTTACCCCTCTATGTTGAAAAACTTTCTTCATACCATCAACCCATTTCAATATGTCTTGGTATTCTTTCTCCAAATATATATCTGAGACTTCATGAGTTGGACATGGAGCTTTTCCCACCCCAGAAGCAATATAAATAAAAATGTGCAACCAAAGAGACTTAGCTAAATTCATAGGTGAATGCTCATAAATTAAAAAGTTGCTTACCGCCTCTCCAAGCTTCTTCTTCAATGATTTAAGGAATCCCTTATCAATTCTTGGTTGCTTACTAGTTTTGCTCCTCATAAGGTTAATGTCAGTAGATCTCAAAAGAAAAACCAATATCTTTCGGCCTTTCAGCCCCACTAACACTGGCACGAGAGCTTCCACCTTGTTCATAGAAATTTCCATGCCTTCCTGTTTCTAGTCTGAATTGTTGCCTATGTTCTCAAGCGTGATGGGATCTAATGCTTTCTTGTGTAGCAAGTCTTATTTGATCATGTATGTCTTCTTCATCTTCTCTTAAAGCGTGCTTCAAATTGTTCTTTTCTTTTCTTAGAATCATTTTTCCTTGCTTTCTCATCAAGTAAGAGTTTCATCATATTTTCTAGTTTTCACTCAAGCACAACCCGCGACTTGTCCTTTCATGTGTGCTAGATGTTGCTTCAGTCTAGTAATGCCACATTTTATTACTTTGTGGCAAAGTTTGCATTCAATGTTATTCTGATTTCCAGATATTGGCTTTCTAAAATGCCATCCAATATCTTCACTTGGAGCATTCTCTAATCTTTCTGGTGGAAATGGTACTTCACTTAAATCATCCATGAATTAGTGATTATCTAAACACAAAAAAGTAAACATATTAGCAACATATATGTTTCTCATTGATTTTATAGGCAACAAATATTTACTCATTCGTAAAAAGAAACGAAATTGTGGTAAAAAAATAAAAATAAAATATAAAACACAAACTTACCACGACACTCATCTCACAAATCCAAAAAACTAAAAATATAAAATATAAAACATAAAACACAAATTCAACACCACAAGAATAATCTTACAAATCAAAAAAGAAAATATATATAAAAAATAAAAATTAAACACAAAACACAAAGCCACAAGACACTCATCTCACAAATACACAATCTACACTATATTTATATTTATACAACTAAACCACATACGATTTTACCAATACCCTCATTCTATCTAAAAGACACCTCAAATTTTTTAGGGTAAAAAAGACATTACACTCTATTTCATCTTTTTTTCTCTCTTTATTATTACACTCTCTTTCTTACTTTTCACTTTTCTCTTACACTCTCTTTCTTTCTTTTTTCTCTTTCTTTTTACACCCTCTTTACTCATTTTCACTTTTCTTTTACACTCCATTTCTTTCTTTTTTTCTTTTTTCTTTACTTTTCCCATAAATAATTATTCTGTTTCTCTTATCACTTCACTTTAATTTTTTTAACTAAATTTCTAAATTTATACAAACAGTACTTTAATTAAAAAATTTGAAGACTACTACTATCTACAAAAATTTGAAGACTTAATGACTATTTAAATTAGTAATTAATATTTAAAACAAATATTTCTTATTGATAATCTAATATCTAACATTTATTATCTACTATAATCTACTAATCAACTAAAATAATCAATTGAGACTACCAGATAACTACACCGATATATAAAAAAACACGGGATAACTGCAGTGATATATAGAAAAACACGGGATTAATATTTACCATTGATATTTATAATTTTTTTGACAATTTATAATTAAAAAATCACAGAATTAATATTTACCATTGATATTTATAATTTTTTTGACAATTTATAATTAATATTTACCATTGATAATTATAATTTTGAAAAACTACTATAAACCTACTGTCTAAAAAAACACGGGATGACTGCAATAATCTACTAATCAACTCAAATAATCTAATATAAAAACACAGGATAACACCAATAATCTACTATATATAATCTACTAATCGACTCAAATAATCAATTGAAACTATGAGATAACTGCAATGATATATAAAAACACACGGGATAACTACACCAATATATAAAAAAACACAGGATTAATATTTGTCATTGATAATCTACTATCTAACAAATTTACTATCTACTATAATCTTCTATCAACCAAAATAATCAATTGAAACTACCAGATAACTGCACTGATATATAAAAAACACGGGGATAAAGGCAGTGATATATAAAAAAACACGGGATTAATATTTGTCATTGATAATTATAATTTTTGAAAACTACTATCTAAAAAAACAAGAAGGCTTAATGACTATTTAAACTAATTAATATTTAAAACACACGCGACAAATATTTGTCACTAATACCTAAAAAAGGACAAATAATTGTTACTCATATATAAAAAACACGGGATAAATATTTGTTATTGATAATCTACTATATATCTTTTACTAGCTACAATAATCTACAAATCAACTCAAATAATCAATTGAAACTATGAGGTAATTGCACTGATACATAAAAAAACACTGGACAACTGCACTGATATATAAAAAAATACACGGATAACTGCAATTAATGATATATATAAAAACATGTGATAGTTGCACTGATATATAAAAAAACATGGTATAACAACACTGATATATAAAAACACTGCACTGATATATAAAAACACACGGGATAAATGCACATATTATTTTTAAATGATACTTTTACATTTTTAGTTTTAATATTTATCAATTTTTTATTTGAAACTCCTTTTTTATCTACTTTAATTTTTTTTATTCTGACGGGGTAATGTTCAGACTATTTAAATACTGTCTAAATTCATTCATAAAAAGAACACGACAGCACCTGTCCGTATGCAAGTTATCCTCTATATTTTACAATTGATTTTAGATTAATAAGATTTCAAATTAACGTTTCTATTTGGGGTAATCGTACCACATAAAGCGATCGACCCGTGCATCCGCACGGGTATAGTACTAGTTTGTGGTAAAAGAAAAACACACAAAACCATCTCAGTGTCTCACGATTCTCACTAGTCACCACACTCATCATTCATCACATTCACAACACACACAGAGACCCACCAAAACACAACCCCCACGACCCAAATATTGAAACCCCATAACACTTATTAACGACCACCACCCCTACGACCTGAAATACCCATACACTCACTTACTCACACTAATTGATAACCACACATCAGCCACGAACATGGAGCAGGGCAGGAGCAAGAAATAAAAGAAAGCTGAAACAAGAGGATAGGAAAAGAGGAACATTCGCAATATTAGAAGAGGTGGTCTTGAAAAAAGAGAGGAAACCAGAGGAGTGGAAAGTAGATCTAGATCCAATTTGTATTCAAAAGGCTAAATAACACTTTTGGTCCTTTATCTTTGCTCCAGATTTCACTTTGGTCCTTTATCTTTTTTTTGGTCCGTTTTGGTCCTTTATGTTTCATTTTCGTTTCATTTTGGTCCCTCACGTATTATTTAATTCAATTAAAACATTAAAAACATTAAAACAATTAAAATAATTAAAACAATTACAAAAATAAAACATAAACCCATCCCCCCACCGTCCACCACCACCCACCACCACCCACCACCGTCAACCACCGTCAACCACCCCCCACTGTCCCCCCTCCCCCCACCCCCCACCGCTGCGCACCCCCTCCCCCCACCCCCCACCGCTGCGCACCCCCTCCCCCTCCCCCCACCGCTGCGCACCCAGAACCCACGACCCGTCTTCTTCCTCTCACACGACCCGACCCGTCTTCTTCCTCTCACACGTTCTCACTCCTCTCTCTGCGATTGGACCCCAAACTCCACCTTTCAACTCGAAATTTCCCCCTGAGTTCGATTATGGCGTCAATTTGAACAATTACAGCCCCTACCTCGTGGGAGAACTCCATAACCGTGAGAGAGGGGAGAGAGGGGTGCGCAGCAGTGGGGGGAGGGGGGAGGGGTTCACGGTGGGGGAGGGGGGAGGGGTTCACGGTGAGAGAGAGAGACAGATCTGGTGGTGGGTGGTGGTGGACGGTGGGGGGTGGTGGTGGGTGGTGGTGGACGGTGGGGGGAGGGTTTTATGTTTTATTTTTGTAATTGTTTTAATTGTTTTAATTTTTTTAATGTTTTTAATGTTTTAATTGAATTAAATAATACGTGAGGGACCAAAATGAAACGAAAATGAAACATAAAGGACCAAAACGGACCAAAAAAAATATAAAGGACCAAAGTGAAATTTGGAGCAAAGATAAAGGACCAAAAGTGCTATTTAGCCTATTCAAAATGAGTAAAGTGAAAGAAGCCACTGACAATAAGGTACCGAGAATCTACTTTAACTCTGCAAAATTTGTTTTTATATTGTACGGTGAGCAGAACACTATTTGAAGCTGTTGTGGTGAAAATGGGGTTACGTTGCGGTGAAACGACATTACGTTGTGGTTACGTTGCGGAAAAGGGGGGATTTCAGAAAACATGGCAATTGCGGTGGATGCCGTTTCTGCGACTCCCGCAACCGCAATATTGTGGTCGCAACACCGGTTGCGGTCCGCAATTTGATTCCCCGATTCTGAGTCTTCGGATTTGTCAAGTTTCAAGAATATGTTTCTTTTTTCTCTTAACATAATAACGTCTGAATCTTGTTTCTTTTTATTTAACTGTTGTGGGTAAGAGTTTACTATGTTTTTTAGTTCATAAAAATATATACTTGATAAGACATGGAAAACCGTGCATACTTGATAAAGAGCACTCCAAAAAACACATTGTCCCTTCTTGGTTGCGTTTCTCCTCGAGACTTCCCTCAACCGTTTTGATTTCAGCGCCTTAGCCTTGTACCTCAACAAGGCACGCCATGGCGGAATCTCTCAAAGACAAGGCAGATGTGGCTTTTCCTTCTACGCAGGAGGAAGACCTCCTTTCAAGAAGAAACGAGAAACCCAAATTGCCAGAAGTGGAAGGCAGACTTGATGTGGTCCTGACGGATCACCTTGCTACGGAACGACCAATTACGATATCACCCAAGCTCGTCTCTCCAAACTCTTATAAGGATGTTCTCCTTAGCGTGTTTGGACCTGAAAGTGATAGCGATGAATTTTGGGGCGAATGTGATGACGCAGACTTGCCAGAAAATAGATGGTATAAAGATGATGATCAAGAAATTGGGGGGAACGAGAGGCCCTTCGACCCAACACCGGTCATACCGCTATCGGATGAGGAGGTCACTCTCTAATCCAAACCTTGGAAGAACACCCTCATCGTCAAACTGCTAGGTAAGCGTGTTAATTTTAAATTATTTGAGAATAGACTACAAAAGCTATGGACCAAAGATGACACCATAAAAATTACCGATTTGGTGGAAGATTTTTATTTGGTTCGCCTTTATTCTCAAAAAGATTATAGATAGGCTCTGTTTGAAGACCCATGGAAAATCATGGATCACAATTTGATAGTTCAACGATGGATGCCTTACTTCTCCTTTAACGCTGATATTTCAAGAAACATTGTGGCTTGGGTAAGAATCCCCAAACACCCACCAGAATTATGCAACTATCAATTTCTAAAAATAATTGGTTCTACTATTGGAACCTTATTAAAAATTGACAAACTCACATCTATACATGATAAGGGCCAATTCGCGCGTATTTGCTTGGAATTAGACCTTGATAAGCAACTTCCCTCCCATATTATTATTCGTGGAGTTAAACTTCCTCTTGATTATGAGGGATTACATTCTATATGCTTTAGGTGTGGCAAATATGGCCACAAACTTGACCAATGCAGGGAGTTGTTGGAAGTCTAGGAAGACAAGCACACTTTGGACATAGCTATGTTTCAGATCGAAACATCACAGCAACCTGTTACGCCACATGAGAATGGTGCTAACAACAACGAAATTGCTCCTATGTCTGTTCTTGATGAGGTTGCCCAAACCAGGCTAGTGGAGGACAGAAACGAAAATAACCTGACAGATTTACAGATGGGCCCTTGGAACCTGGTGGTTGGTAGAAAAACTCGGCCTGCCAAATAGCCACACACCAACAGAGGTAAGGAACGAGGCCAGACACAACCTGTGAACGAAAATCAAGTTAAACCAACATCAGATATGCCACAAACAAAAATAAAGCTAGGTAACAACAATGCTAGCCCTCAACAGAATATGAATATATCATTAGAGTCTCATTTAAAAGGTAAAGCAGGTAATCCATTCAGTAATTCTTCAAATAATCTAGCTAGTAATACACCTAAATATCATTCTGCTATGGCCATCTGTGACACCTCCTTAGCCAATGATGCATCTTCAGATGCACCCAAAACAGTCCTTGGTAATCCCATGATATACCAAATGTAAACACTTTAGATGTGATAAATAATGATAAAATTGTTACTAATGCATACAATAATGTGAAACTAATATGATTGACAGTGCTATTGTGGTTGCTAAGGAAGCACCCAAAGACATGGTTAAAAAAGTGCAACCAGCTGCTCGGGTTCGTGACCCTAATGCTGAAAAAAACAAACAACATGTTCGAAGACTAAGGCCTTGCTAGACATAAAAAAAAGCCCCCCGGGGGGTAGTCACTAAACATCTGAATAATAGTGCTTCTTCCTCTGGCCGTGTGGTGGATCTCAAGGCCTCTCTTGATAAGGGGGCCCTAGGGAAAAGCCAAGTTGAGTCTGGGCTGGGGCTCAATAAAAGGGAAGATATGACAGCTTCTGACCAGCTTAGTGAGTCTTGTAAGACTGAAGAGAAATTAATCCTGGAATTCATGAGATTGAAGGATAAGGTAAAGGCTAGTGGAGCTCTTAAATTCCTTGATATGATTAACCCTTTTCATAGAGGTTGTAACACCCTAAATATTTAATTAATTTATTTAATTAAGTATTTAGGAATTTAATTTAATTAATTGGATATAATTTAATTATTAGAAATTATATTAAAATGGTGTAGGTGATATTAGGAGATGAAGGCGCCAATTAGCTAGACTTGGGCTTAAGTGAAAAGCCCAAGCCCATGATCCAAGTGATATGCGAATACACAAGGTCTTGTGAGATTAGGGTTTGTATGAATCATTTTGCGAATTTGGAGAGAATAGAGAGGGGAGAGGCGCCGTAGAGAGGAGAAGAGAAGGGAGAAGGGCGCGAGCTCAAGGAGGAGGAAGGGACGTGACCTGTTGCCGTGGTTCTGTTCGTGACTGTCTCTAGGGCTTCTACTCTTCGAATCCAAGGTAAGGGGATGTCCTATCAATTTATATAATAGGTTGTATGATAGGTTTTAGGGTAGGGTTAGCCTAGGTCTACCCATATTCATGATTGATTCATGATGTGATGTTATTTTTACGGTTGATATGCGATGTGAAGTTGTTTGTATGAGTTGTATGTGATTTGATGAAATCGTGTTGCTCGAATTCGTTGTTGTTGGTGTCATAGGCGCATAGGGCACCATTTTTGTGTTTATGATGTTGCTGAATTTTGATGTTTGGTGGATGATTTTTGATGATTCTATATGTGTTTCATGATTGTTGTAATTGGTGTTGTGATTGATCATGTAAAAATTTGAAAAAAAAATAGATGCTGAAATTGTGCTGAATTTTCGTGTTGCTGGAAGTGTGCAGGCGCTGGGCGCCCATGGGCGCTGGGCGCCGTGTTGCGTGTGCATCGTGTTGTGCTGGGCGCTGGGCGCCAGGCGCCAAGGGCGCCAGTGTTGCGTGTGTGTTGTGTTGCTAGGCGCTGGGCGCCAAGGGCGCCAGTGTTGCGTGTGTGTTGTGTTGCTGGGCGCTGGGCGCCAAGGGCGCCAGTGTTGCCTGTGTGTTGTGTTGCTGGGCGCTGGGCGCCAAGCGCTGGGCGCCAAGGGCGCCAGTGTTGCGTGTGTGTTGTGTTGCTGGGCGCTGGGCGCTGGGCGCCAATGGCGCCATTTTTCAGGATGTTCCCAAATTTTTATGAAAACTGTTTTCGCGATATCTTTTGACTCGGACATCCGTTTTAAGTGTTTCAAAAAGCGTGGCGAAGCCTTTTCAGTTGCCTATCTGTGTGTCCCATTTTTAAAAATAAAAACTTATTATTTCTGAAGGTTGCTGGGCGCCCCAAGTGGCTGTTCCCGGTGGTCGTTGCTGTGACATTGAAAAATCGTTTTGGTGTCTTTAAAAATCCCATTTTGCGTATAACCAGTGGTTTTAACGTTTTAGTGTCAAAAGTGATGATTTTGACGAGGATGCCCTTAGTGGCTAGTTAAATGACCTTTTTGCCCTTAGTGGCCAATGTTGTTGATAATGATGTGTAAATGACGATGATGCCCTTAGTGGCTAGTTAAATGACCTTTTTGCCCTTAGTGGCCAATGTTGTTGATAATGATGTGTAAATGACGATGATGCCCTTGGTGGCTAGTAAATGACGTTATTGCCCTCAGTGGCTACTGTTTGAATTGATGATGTTTATGAATAAGTGACGATGAAAATAAGTGACGTTGAGGCCCAAAAGGCTAAGTGACGATAAGGCCCAAAAGGCTAAGTGACGTTGTTGTGTGTAATAATGAATTGACAGGTGCTGTGCCTCTTATTTGGCAAATTGGTAAGTGGCGGGTCACATAGTTAACCGTGATTGAGTGTTTTGTGCGTGGTGCATGTCATAGTGTCTCATGCCTCCCATATGCATAAACCCAGTGACGTTTGAGGCCCAAAAGGCTAAGTGACGATGAGGCCAAAAAGGCTAAGCGACGTTTGTGAAAAGGTACCTCATGCATATGCCCGCGAGTGGGTTGCATTTCATATACCTACATGACATAGTGATGAGTTATTGTAGTGATGTAATTGATGATTGTGATGTGGTTACTCTAGTGATGTGCCTCTGACTTATTATTTATCATATGATTTATTATATGGATTGAATTGGACTCACCCTTCTGTTTGAATGTTACCCCTATGCGATAACGTGCAGGTGATCGCGAGTGAAGGACTAGGTACCTTCACTACTTCGAGTCGAGTCGTCACGCTCTGATACGTAGCACTCAGGGGGGGGGGGGGACGAACTTGATGTTTATGAATGATTTCGGTTGTTATGACTTTGTTGACGATTCTGTTTTATTTTGTTATTCCGCTGCGTAGTTGGTTTTATTGACGTTAAGTTTTATTTGCGATGATAACTGTGGTTTTTGAGGCTCTCCTTTTAGTGACGTGCTACGTGATGCATGATTGTTGTGTTTGAGCTGTTTTATTGAGAAGCGTTGTATTATTGAAGTATGTGTAACATTCCTCGTGCGAAATAAATTTTTGAAACTCTAATTTTCCAATTAAACTAACGGGTAGAAAAGAGGTGTTACATTAGTGGTATCAGAGCAGTTCGGTCTGTCCGGCCAATGTTGTCCTGTCATAGTGTCTTATGACGATAGATTAGTTCTGAATTTTTGGTTTGTGCTGCAGTGATAATTTGAAATGGCTGGGAGAAACGATGCTGCTCTTGCTGCTGCGTTGCAAGCTATGGCTCAGGCTGTGCGGGGACAGCAGAATGCTGGGGAGAACGCTGGTTTTCGGAGTCTGACTACTTTCCAGAGAGAGAATCCGCCCACATTTAAGGGCAAATATGATCCAGATGGTGCTATGGCTTGGTTGAAGGAGATCGAGAGGATTTTCAGGGTGATGGACTGCACTGTTGAGCAAAAGGTCCGTTTTGGTATTCACATGTTGGCTGAGGAGGCCGACGACTGGTGGTTGGCTACTAGGCAGAGGTTGGAGGTTGTGCAAGAGGAGATTACCTGGGAGGTATTCAGCAGAGAATTTCTGAGAAAATATTTTCCTGAAGATGTCCGAGGAAAGAAAGAAATAGAGTTCCTGGAACTGAAGCAGGGTGGTATGTCTGTGACTGCATATGCGGCGAAGTTTGTGGAATTGGCAAAATTTTATCCGCACTATAGTGAGGCTACAGCTGAGTTTTCGAAATGCATCAAGTTCGAGAATGGTTTGAGGCCTGATATCAAAAAGGCCATTGGTTACCAGAAGATTCGTGTGTTCGCTGATCTGGTTGATAGTTGTAGAATCTTTGAGGAGGACAGTACTTCCCATTATAAAGCTGTGAATGAAAAGGGGTAAATTTCTGAGTAGAAGCAAGCCGTATGAGGTTCCTGCGGGTAAGAGTTATCAGAAGGCTGCTGGAGGTAAGAATTCTAGTGGGGGAGATGCTCCTGCTAGCATCGTCTGTTATAAGTGTGGCAAACCTGGGCACAAGAGTACTACATGCAGGTCTGATGAGAGAGTTTGCTACCGTTGTGGTAAAAAGGGTCATATGGCGGCCGAGTGTAAGGTCAAGGATGTGGTGTGTTTCAACTGTGGTGAATCTGGGCACATTAGTACAAAGTGTACAAAGCCGAAGAAAGAAAGGTCTAGTGGGAAAGTGTTCGCATTAGCAGGAGAGGAGCCTGATGAGGGAGATGGTCTTATTAGAGGTACGTGTTTCATTAACGGTACTTCTCTGAAATCTCTTATTGATACTGGTGCTACCCATTGCTTTATATCTGTTGATTGTTGTAAAAGATTGGGTCTTCTTTTATCTGCTATGTGTGGGGATATGGTTGTCGATACTCCTGCGAAGGGGTCGGTGATTACGTCCCAGGTGTGTTCTCAGTGTCCCGTGTCGATCTTCGGCAGGGACTTTATTGTGAATTTTGTTTGCTTGCCGTTGAGAGGTCTGGATGTAATCTTGGGCATGGACTGGTTAGAGAATAACCACGTCCATATCAACTGTCGTAGCAAGTCGGTTAGTTTCAGGGAAGAAGATCCTGTTTTGGTATCTGCTAGTCAGTTGAAGAAATAAGAAAAGAAGGAGCTCAGTTATTTTCATTGATGGCATCTTTATCTGCTGAGAATCAGGCTGTTATTGAAGAGCTGCAAGTGGTGTGTGAGTATCCTGAGGTTTTTCCTGAAGAAATTCCGGGTGTGCCGCCGGAGAGGGAGGTTGAATTTTCGATTGATCTTGTACCTGGTACGACGCCTGTGTCTATGGCACCGTACAGGATGTCGGCGTCTGAATTGTCTGAGTTGAAGACGCAACTCGAAGAATTGCTTGAGAAAAAGTTTGTGAGACCGAGTGTATCACCGTGGGGAGCTCCGGTATTGTTAGTGAAGAAGAAAGATGGGAGCATGAGGTTATGTGTGGACTATCGTCAGTTGAATAAGGTAACTATCAAGAACAAGTATCCGCTTCCGAGGATCGACGATTTGATGGATCAGTTAGTAGGTGCCCGTGTTTTCACCAAAATTGATTTGAGGTTCGGATATCATCAGATTAAAGTGAAGGATGAAGATGTTCAGAAGACAGCGTTCAGAACAAGGTATGGGCATTATGAGTATTCAGTGATGCCGTTCGGTGTGACCAATGCACCTGGTGTATTTATGGAATATATGAACCGTATTTTCCATAATTACCTAGATCGGTTTGTGGTGATCTTCATAGACGACATTCTAGGTTATTCTAAGTCGGAGGAAGAGCATGCTGAGCACCTGAAGTCAGTATTGGAAGTTCTGAAAGAGAAAAAGCTGTATGCTAAGTTATCAAAGTGTGAGTTCTGGCTGAAAGAGGTGAGTTTTCTTGGGCACGTGATTTCTGGTAATGGTATTGCAGTTGATCCGGCAAAAATAGAAGCAGTGTTGGAGTGGGAGGCTCCGAAATCCGCAACAGAGATCAGAAGCTTTTTGGGTTTGGCTGGGTACTACAGGAGGTTCATCGAGGGCTTTTCCAAGTTGGCCCTTCCGTTGACTCAGTTGACTTGTAAGGGTAAAGTTTTCGTTTGGGATGCTCGGTGTGAGGAAAGTTTTATGGAACTAAAAAAGAGATTGACAACGTCGCCTGTTTTGACGTTGCCTAATCCGGAAGAGCCGTTTGTTGTATATTGCGACGCTTCGAAGATGGGTCTTGGTGGTGTGCTGATGCAAGATGGGAAAGTCGTTGCGTATGCGTCGAGGCAGTTGCGGGTTCATGAGAAAAATTACCCTACGCATGATCTGGAATTGGCTGCTGTGGTATTTGTGCTTAAGATTTGGAGACACTATCTTTATGGTTCGAGGTTTGAGGTGTTCAGTGACCATAAGAGTCTGAAATATCCGTTCGACCAGAAGGAGTTGAATATGAGGCAGCGTCGGTGGTTGGAGCTCTTGAAGGATTATGACTTCGGTTTGAATTATCATCCCGGCAAAGCTAATGTCGTGGCTGATGCATTAAACCGGAAGTCTTTTGATAAGTCTATTTTTAGAGTCTTTTTAATAGTTATTTTATTAAGTCTTTTTAGTATTTTAATTATATTTTTGTTCTATTTTACTGCAAATGTTTACTTTTTATCTTCAGGTTTTATTTTGAAGCAATTTGGGCTGCTTAAGTCTCAGCAGGTCAGAATTCGACTGGATCTCCCAGAATTCGACTGGATCTCCCAGAATTCGACTGGATCTCCCAGAATTCGACTAGATCTCCCAGAATTCGACTGGATCTCCCAGAATTCGACCAGATCTCTCAGAATTCGACAGCATCTGTCTCAGCAGGCCAGAATTCGACAGCATCTGTCTCAGCAGGCCAGAAATCGACTGCTTCTATCTCAGCAAGCCAGAATTCGACTGGATCTCCCAGAAATCTGCTGCCTCAGTCGAAATTACCTTGCCCACTTGTTGATGGATATTTTTGCCCACTTTTTGATGACCATGTGCTTTGACCACTTGCTCATGTGCATTGTCCACTTGAGGATGGCTCTTTGATGACTACCTTGGCCAACTTGATTTGCCACTTTTTCCTCTTTTGGACCATTTTGCCCCTCATATTTTCCTATAAATAGAGGCTTGATCCTCACTTGTACCTAAGCTTGAATTTTGTTAGAAAATCAATGACAAAGGCTCTCTAATTATTCATGACTTCAATTTACTCTTCATGCTTTTTATGATTCTTGTTTATTTACTTTCTTGCCCTTTAAATTCTTGCTATTTATTTTCCAAGTCATTTACTTTCATTGCCCTTTAATTTCTCGCTCTTTACTTTTCTCGCTCTTTACTTTTCGCTCTTTACTTTTCCGCTCTTTTATTTTCCCTGTTATTTACTTTTTCGCCCTTTTACTTTCCAAGTCATTTACTTTCATTGCTATTTAATTTCTCGCTCTTTACTTTTCGCTCTTTACTTTTTCGCTCTTTTATTTTCCTTGTTATTTACTTTTTTTGCCCTTTAAATTTCCAAGTCAAGTAAACTACTGGCAAGTCAAGTAAACTACTGGCAAGTCAAGTAAATTACTGGCAAGTCAAGTAAATTACTGGCAATTTACTTTTCAAGCAATTTACTTTCTTGTCATTTACAATTCCGCTATTTATGATTTTTGCACTTTACCGCTTTCTTTTATTTCTCGCTATTTAACTTTATGTCTTCTTCTTTTATTTTCTTTTCTCCTCTTTTGTCTACAATGATCATGAGTGAGTAGACTTTACTAAAATATTCCTTCTTTCCAAAAAACACTTTCTTTTCAGTTAATCAACTTTGAAAAATTAGATTGGTATTCACCTAGGCTCTCCCTGTGGATCGATAACTCTTTTATTACTCGATACGACCCGTGCACTTGCGGGGCTATCAAGTTTTTGGCGCCGTTGCCGGGGAGGCAGTGATATTAATTAAGTTTTTCGAAACCGGTTAGACTGAAATTTTATTTTCTTTATTTTTACTTTTTCTTCTCTTGTCCCTCGAATGCGAAGAACCAGAAGTTTCGGAGAAACTGTTCAACAAATTCCCGAAATCGAAAGGTTCTTACATAGAAGGAGGAGAGAAATTCCCGATAACCAAATGGCGGCTAATGAAAATTGTGCTCTCAAAGAGTACGCAACACCTTCAGCAGAGCCATCGGCTGCCATTGTACATCCAAATGTGGAAGCAAATAATTTTGAACTCAAAACATCTCTGCTTTCGATGGTACAACAAAACCAATTTTCTGGTTCTCCCACGGAGGACCCAAATCTTCATATTTCAATTTTTCTTGAATACTGTGGAACTCTCAAATTAAACGGGGTACCTCCGGATGCCATAAGACTAAAACTCTTCCCTTTTTCATTAAGGGATAGAGCTAGAGCATGGCTACATTCATTGCCTTCGGAATCCATTACCAGTTGGGACCAGCTAAAACAAGCTTTTCTTGCTAAATTCTTTCCCCCGAGTAAAACAGCTCAAATGAGAGATCAAATTACTCGATTTTCTCAAAATGACGGGGAATCTCTTTATGATGCTTGGGAACGTTTCAAAGAAATGTTAAGGCTATGCCCCCATCATGGACTAGAGAAATGGCTTGTTGTTCACACTTTTTATAATGGATTACAATATGCAACAAGAATGACTATTGATGCAGCTGCAGGTGGAGCTTTAATGAACAAAAATTTTACCGAAGCTTATGCACTCGTTGAAGATATGGCTCAAAACCATTGTCAGTGGACAAGTGAGCGAGCCATAACGAATAAACCAGCCACATCAAAAGAGCCAGGTAAGTATGAAATATCTGTTGTTGATCATCTTACCTCAAAAGTGGACGCACTTTTTCAAAAATTTGAAAAATTAAATGTAAGTGCCGTCTCACAAACTTCTTCTCCTATTACTCCACCATGTGAATTATGTGGGGTTATTGGCCATATTGGAGCTAAATGCCAGCTTGAGGCATCTAGTGCTGGAAATGAGCATATTAACTATGCTCAAAAGGAAGATCCATTTTCAAATACTTATAATCCTGGGTGGAGGAATCATCCAAATTTTTCTTATAAAAATCCTCCACCCAACCCAGCACCTAGACCATCTCCTGTCTTTCAAAATCAAAGGGTTTTTAACAACCCACAAAACAACCCGCAAAAGTCGAACTTGGAATTTTTGATGGAAAAATTTGTGTCATCTCAAACAAAACAAAATGAAGAATTCAAAAATCAAACTGGTTATTTGAATGACACACTTATCAAATTAGAATCAAAAATCGACTCTATTGCCACTCACAATAAGATGCTTGAAAATCAAATAACTCAAGTGGCAACACAGGTGGCTTCATCCTCTAAATCTTCGGGGGTATTTCCTGAACAGCCTGAACAAAATCTAAATGGCCAAATATATGCTGTCACCCTTAGAAGCGAAAAACAATTAGAGGAACCAAGAGCAAACCAAGAAAAAATTGTGAGTGAAAAACATAATTCACCATGTGAGCAAGAAGAGAAAGAAAAAGAGAAGGAACCAGAAAAAGAAAGAGAAGAACCATACATCCCCCCACCACCATACAAACCATCTCCTTTATCTTACTTTTCACCTTCCTTTGTGAAAGAAATAATATTTGATCTGGGGGGAATTGTAAAAAAGATCTTATTGCTTACACAACTTCCATTTTACAAGCCATGGGATCTAAGAAAATGCTTTCATTCTTCATATGTCACTTGGTCTCTATGCTTCAAACAATGGGACCCAGGAATAACTTTCTAAAGGGAAAAGGTCAAGCTAATGACCATAAACGAGCGCTGCGTGGGAGGCAACCCACGGCTTAATGTGTTTTTTTCGATTTGTTGAGAAATAAAATACCCCAGGGCCGAGTATCCTGAACCAGACAGCCAGGTGAGCTCTCCTAACCCCTTTTGTTTTATTTGAAAAATCATTGAGGACAATGCCTAGTCCAAGCATGGGGGGTATTTTATTGCTTTTATTAGGAATGTCTTTATTGCTTTGCCAAGTTTTTATCTTTTTGGTACTTTGAGTTGTATCTGCTCCCTCCATCACGAAACTTTGTGAACCCTAAAGCATGTTTTAGATAAGCCTTTTCTGGACAAAAATAAATTTTTCAATTTTTCATTAGCAATCATCTAGGTGGACTGGTTGGGAACAACAAAAATTGTATCATGGTTCGATTTCTACTTCTAGGGCTTTTTCACACACACACTATTGAGACTATTTTCAGTTATTAATACAAATAGAGAGACTGAAAAGAAACTAGTAACCTGGTTCTCTTGGTGACATTTACTAGATGCGCGGTTACTGGAGAAAAACGTCTGAGTTGGGGTATTCAAAAAAAAAAAAAAAAAAATTTGCAAAACCAATTCAAAATGCAAAAATTGGTGCATTTTAAATGTCAAAATGAATGGTTAGCATATAAAATCAAAAAGAAAAGAAAAAAATGCCTGAATACCCAACGTATAAAGACCCTCCTTTGAGACCCGGTCTTAGTGAATGGAGGACCCAAACTTAAGAATGCTGGGGAACCGGTTCTATGATGACATGGATATCCTCTCTAATGTATTGATACTTTAAATTTGTCTCCCAATTCCACAAGAAGCCCAAAAATAGTAGCTCTCAAACCAAAGTGTTAGAATTGCCCCACAGTTCACTTAAGGTTTCGATATGAAAATAATTTTCCTTCAGAATGGGCCTAAAGATTTACACTGTTTTTGCTTGAGGACAAGCAAAGGTTCAAGCATAGGGGAGTTTGATAAGTCTATTTTTAGAGTCTTTTTAATAGTTATTTTATTAAGTCTTTTTAGTATTTTAATTATATTTTTGTTCTATTTTACTGCAAATGTTTACTTTTTATCTTCAGGTTTTATTTTGAAGCAATTTGGGCTGCTTAAGTCTCAGCAGGTCAGAATTCGACTGGATCTCCCAGAATTCGACTGGATCTCCCAGAATTCGACTGGATCTCCCAGAATTCGACTGCATCTTCCAGATTTCGACTAGATCTCCCAGAATTCGACTGGATCTCCCAGAATTCGACCAGATCTCTCAGAATTCGACAGCATCTGTCTCAGCAGGCAAGAATTCGACAGCATCTGTCTCAGCAGGCCAGAAATCGACTGCTTCTATCTCAGCAAGCCAGAATTCGACTGGATCTCCCAGAAATCTGCTGCCTCAGTCGAAATTACCTTGCCCACTTGTTGATGGATATTTTTGCCCACTTTTTGATGACCATGTGCTTTGACCACTTGCTCATGTGCATTGTCCACTTGAGGATGGCTCTTTGATGACTACCTTGGCCAACTTGATTTGCCACTTTTTCCTCTTTTGGACCATTTTGCCCCTCATATTTTCCTATAAATAGAGGCTTGATCCTCACTTGTACCTAAGCTTGAATTTTGTTAGAAAATCAATGACAAAGGCTCTCTAATTATTCATGACTTCAATTTACTCTTCATGCTTTTTATGATTATTGTTTATTTACTTTCTTGCCCTTTAAATTCTTGCTATTTATTTTCCAAGTCATTTACTTTCATTGCCCTTTAATTTCTCGCTCTTTACTTTTCTCGCTCTTTACTTTTCGCTCTTTACTTTTCCGCTCTTTTATTTTCCCTGTTATTTACTTTTTCGCCCTTTTACTTTCCGAGTCATTTACTTTCATTGCTATTTAATTTCTCGCTATTTACTTTTCGCTCTTTACTTTTTCGCTCTTTTATTTTCCTTGTTATTTACTTTTTTTGCCCTTTAAATTTCCAAGTCAAGTAAACTACTGGCAAGTCAAGTAAACTACTGGCAAGTCAAGTAAATTACTGGCAAGTCAAGTAAATTACTGGCAATTTACTTTTCAAGCAATTTACTTTCTTGTCATTTACAATTCCGCTATTTATGATTTTTGCACTTTACCGCTTTCTTTTATTTCTCGCTATTTAACTTTATGTCTTCTTCTTTTATTTTCTTTTCTCCTCTTTTGTCTACAATGATCATGAGTGAGTAGACTTTACTAAAATATTCCTTCTTTCCAAAAAACACTTTCTTTTCAGTTAATCAACTTTGAAAAATTAGATTGGTATTCACCTAGGCTCTCCCTGTGGATCGATAACTCTTTTATTACGCGATATCAAAGTGTGAGTTCTGGCTGAAAGAGGTGAGTTTTCTTGGGCACGTGATTTCTGGTAATGGTATTGCAGTTGATCCGGCAAAAATAGAAGCAGTGTTGGAGTGGGAGGCTCCGAAATCCGCAACAGAGATCAGAAGCTTTTTGGGTTTGGCTGGGTACTACAGGAGGTTCATCGAGGGCTTTTCCAAGTTGGCCCTTCCGTTGACTCAGTTGACTTGTAAGGGTAAAGTTTTCGTTTGGGATGCTCGGTGTGAGGAAAGTTTTATGGAACTAAAAAAGAGATTGACAACGTCGCCTGTTTTGACGTTGCCTAATCCGGAAGAGCCGTTTGTTGTATATTGCGACGCTTCGAAGATGGGTCTTGGTGGTGTGCTGATGCAAGATGGGAAAGTCGTTGCGTATGCGTCGAGGCAGTTGCGGGTTCATGAGAAAAATTACCCTACGCATGATTTGGAATTGGCTGCTGTGGTATTTGTGCTTAAGATTTGGAGACACTATCTTTATGGTTCGAGGTTTGAGGTGTTCAGTGACCATAAGAGTCTGAAATATCCGTTCGACCAGAAGGAGTTGAATATGAGGCAGCGTCGGTGGTTGGAGCTCTTGAAGGATTATGACTTCGGTTTGAATTATCATCCCGGCAAAGCTAATGTCGTGGCTGATGCATTAAACCGGAAGTCTTTGCATATGTCGGCAATGATGGTGAAGGAATTAGAGTTGATCGAGGAATTCCGAGATTTGAGTTTGGTTTGTAAAATGACACCTCGCAGTGTCAAGCTGGGAATGCTAAAGATCGATAATGACTTTCTGGGCAGCATCAGAGAGGCTCAGAAGTCAGATGTCAAATTGGTAGATTTAATTAATGGGGTTGGCCAATCTGAAGATGAAGATTTCAAATTGGATTCTCGTGGTGTGTTGAGGTTCCGGGGTAGGATCTGTGTTCCGGATGATGCAGATATGAGAAAGGCAATTTTGGAGGAGGGTCACCGTAGCAAGTTGAGTATCCATCCTGGAGCGACGAAAATGTATCAAGATCTGAAAAAGATGTTTTGGTGGTATGGCATGAAGAGAGATGTGGTGCAGTTTGTGTATGCCTGTTTGACCTGTCAAAAGTCGAAGGTTGAACATCAGAAGCCTGCAGGGTTAATGCAACCGTTGGAAGTTCCAGAATGGAAGTGGGATAGCATTGCAATGGATTTTGTGACGGGATTACCGAATACAGTTAGGGGTCATGACGCTATTTGGGTGATCGTTGATAGGTTAACGAAGTCTGCCCACTTTATTCCTATTAATGTCACTTATCCGGTGTCGAGGTTGGCAGAGGTTTATGTCAAAGAAATTGTGAAGTTGCACGGTGTTCCGAAGAGTATTGTGTCAGATAGGGATCCGAGGTTCACTTCTGAATTTTGGGCGGGTTTGCAGAAGGAATTGGGTTCAAAGTTGAAAATGAGTTCAGCGTATCATCCTCAGACAAATGGTCAGTCAGAGAGGACAATTCAGTCGTTAGAAGATTTGTTGAGGGCTTGTGTCTTGGAACAAAGGGGTTCATGGGATTCATACCTTGCGTTGATTGAATTTACCTATAACAACAGTTACCATTCCAGTATCGGGATGGCACCGTTTGAAGCATTGTATGGTCGAAAATGTAGAACGCCGTTGTGTTGGTATGAGTCGGGGAGAGTGTAGTGTTGGGACCGGAGATTGTCCGGGAGACTACAGAGAAAATCAAAATGATCTGTGAAAAGATGAAGGCTTCGCAGAGTCGTCAGAAGAGTTATCATGACAAGCGGAGGAAAGATTTAGAGTTTCAGGAGGGTGAGCATGTGTTCTTGAGGGTTTCTCCTATTACCGGTGTTGGTCGAGCGTTGAAATCGAAGAAGCTCACTCCTCGCTTTGTTGGTCCTTATCAGATTTCTGAGAGAATCGGAAATGTGGCTTATAGGGCGGCTTTACCGCCAAATCTTTCAAATTTGCACGAAGTGTTTCATGTGTCGCAACTTCGGAAGTATGTTTCGGATCCATCTCATGTGATCCATATGGATGATGTAGAGGTGTGGGATAATCTCACTGTGGAGACGATGCCCGTACGGATTCAGGATCGTGAAGTGAAAGTGCTTAGAGGCAGAGAGATTGCATTAGTGAGAGTGGTTTGGCTAGGAGCTACCGGTGAGAGTATGACTTGGGAGCTAGAGAGCAAGATGCGAGAGTCCTACCCAGAGTTGTTTGATCAGGTAAATTTCGAGGACGAAATATTCTAAGTGGGGGAGAGTTGTAACACCCTAAATATTTAATTAATTTATTTAATTAAGTATTTAGGAATTTAATTTAATTAATTGGATATAATTTAATTATTAGAAATTATATTAAAATGGTGTAGGTGGTATTAGGAGATGAAGGCGCCAATTAGCTAGACTTGGGCTTAAGTGAAAAGCCCAAGCCCATGATCCAAGTGATATGCGAATACACAAGGTCTTGTGAGATTAGGGTTTGTATGAATCATTTTGCGAATTTGGAGAGAATAGAGAGGGGAGAGGCGCCGTAGAGAGGAGAAGAGAAGGGAGAAGGGTGCGAGCTCAAGGAGGAGGAAGGGACGTGACCTGTTGCCGTGGTTCTGTTCGTGACTGTCTCTAGGGCTTCTACTCATCGAATCCAAGGTAAGGGGATGTCCTATCAATTTATATAATAGGTTGTATGATAGGTTTTAGGGTAAGGTTAGCCTAGGTCTACCCATATTCATAATTGATTCATGATGTGATGTTATTTTTACGGTTGATATGCGATGTGAAGTTATTTTTATGATGTTGCTGAATTTTGATGTTTGGTGGATGATTTTTGATGATTCTATATGTGTTTCATGATTGTTGTAATTGGTGTTGTGATTGATCATGTAAAAATTTGAAAAAAAATAGATGCTGAAATTGTGCTGAACTTTCGTGTTGCTGGAAGTGTGCAGGCGCTGGGCGCCCATGGGCGCTGTGCGCCGTGTTGCGTGTTGCGTGTGCATCGTGTTGTGCTGGGCGCTGGGCGCCAGGCGCTGGGCGCCAAGGGCGCCAGTGTTGCGTGTGTGTTGTGTTGCTGGGCGCTGGGTGCCAGGCGCCAGGCGCTGGGCGCCAAGGGCGCCAGTGTTGCGTGTGTGTTGTGTTGCTGGGAGCTGGGCGCCAGGCGCCAGGCGCCAAGGGCGCCATTGTTGCGTGTGTGTTGTGTTGCTGGGCGCTGGGCGCCAGGCGCCAGGCGCTGGGCGCCAAGGGCGCCAGTGTTGCGTGTGTGTTGTGTTGCTGGGCGCTGGGCGCCAGGTGCCAGGCGTTGGGCGCCAATGGCGCCATTTTTCAGGATGTTCCCAAATTTTTATGAAAACTGTTTTCGCTATATCTTTTGACTCGGACATCCGTTTTAAGTGTTTCAAAAAGCGTGGCGAAGCCTTTTCAGTTGCCTATTTGTGTGTCTCATTTTTAAAAATAAAAACTTATTATTTCTGAAGGTTGCTGGGCGCCCCAAGTGGCTGTTCCCGGTGGTCGTTGCTGTGACATTGAAAAATCGTTTTGGTGTCTTTAAAAATCCCCTTTTGCGTATAACCAGTGGTTTTAACGTTTTAGTGTCAAAAGTGATGATTTTGACGAGGATGCCCTTAGTGGCTAGTTAAATGACCTTTTTGCCCTTAGTGGCTAGTTAAATGACCTTTTTGCCCTTAGTGGCCATTGTTGTTGATAATGATGTGTAAATGACGATGATGCCCTTGGTGGCTAGTAAATGACGTTTTTGCCCTCAGTGGCTACTGTTTGAATTGATGATGTTTATGAATAAGTGCCGATGAAAATAAGTGACGTTGAGGCCCAAAAGGCTAAGTGACGTTGTTGTGTGTAATAATGAATTGACAGGTGCTGTGCCTCTTATTTGGCAAATTGGTAAGTGACGGGTCACATAGTTGACCGTGATTGTGTGTTTTGTGCGTGGTGCATGTCATAGTGTCTCATGCCTCCCATATGCATAAACCCAGTGACGTTTGAGGCCCAAAAGGCTAAGCGACGTTTGTGAAAAAGTACCTCATGCATATGCCCGCGAGTGGGTTGCATTTCATATACCTACATGACATAGTGATGAGTTATTGTAGTGATGTAATTGATGATTGTGATGTGGTTACTCTAGTGATGTGACTCTGACTTATTATTTATCATATGATTTATTATATGGAATGAATTGGACTCACCCTTCTGTTTGAATGTTACCCCTATGCGGTAACGTGCAGGTGATCGCGAGTGAAGGACTAGGTACCTTCACTACTTCGAGTCGAGTCGTCACGCTCTGATACGTAACACTCAGGGGGGGGGGACGAACTTGATGTTTATGAATGATTTCGGTTGTTATGACTTTGTTGACGATTCTGTTTTATTTTGTTATTCCGCTGCGTAGTTGGTTTTATTGACGTTAAGTTTTATTTGCGATGATAACTGTGGTTTTTGAGGCTCTCCTTTTAGTGACGTGCTACGTGATGCATGATTGTTGTGTTTGAGCTGTTTTATTGAGAAGCGTTGTTTTATTGAAGTATGTGTAACATTCCTCGTGCGAAATAAATTTTTGAAACTCTAATTTTCCAATTAAACTAACGGGTAGAAAAGGGGTGTTACATTAGTGGTATCAGAGCAGTTCGGTCTGTCCGGCCAATGTTTGAGGTTCCTACAGTCATAAACGGGTCGAAACTAACCCTAATTCCCCCTTACACTTACTAAACAAGCAACGACTCTAATAGCCAAAGATATCACTGCCCTAGCAGTAATTTGTGCCCCATGTAGTGTATGCCTCCAGTGGGCAGGGTTCGCTCCTTGGGCCCCCACTAACCCTGGATGGACTATCTATAAATAGGGGTCCTCACCCCCTAGGTTTGACAGATAGCTAATAACAGCTAGAAACACTCTACTTATTTGCTCTCCTCTTAAAAAGCCATAATACTAACTTAGTCATCAGAGTGTCTTTGCAGGGGACACTTCCCGGCGTGGAGACTCGAAGATACCAACAGCAATATGATGCCACCACAAGTCGTACGCCGCCGTCGAACGCCACCCTCGTGGAGGAGAGCCACTGTTGTGCAGAATCCAGTATCAACACTTGTATGGCGCCTTGTTATGTCCATTTTGCTTGCACTTAGTGCACTTATTAGGTAGACCCTTCTTGCTAACTTGTTGTGAACTCGTCCTCTTTTCATCTGCATCCTTTCTTCTTGACCTCTTGGATCTACTTGGAGGTCTTCTTAATGGTGGAGGTAGTATGTCAGGGTAGGGAGTGTCTTCCCTCAGGTTCTTCTCTCCATTTGGTGGATAAATTATTGACTTATAACAGTCAATACATGCATCCCTTCTATAGTAGCTAGAAATGAGTTCTTCTGGATCTTGCTTATTGTGATTGCAGTATGTAATGGCATGGAAGTAAGGGATTCTTGTGAGAACCACCTTCTGCTAGAACATGTTCTTGTGTTGAGGTCAATTGTGTACTTGTCTCCAATTAGAGTGATATGTCTTACCCCAAATAAGTTGTCACCAGCATAACTTGCAAAATAATAAACATACATCAGTTACCATAAAATTGATACCAGAAATATGCAGATACTAGAAACTTACAAATAGACATATATCAGTTACCATATGTAAATACCAGAAATATGCAGATACCAGAAACTTACAAATAGACATATATTAGTTAACATATGTAGATACCAGAAACTTATGAAGATACAGTAAACACAGACAATATGCATATGATAGAAACTTTTAAAGATACCAGAAACATAAACAAATTTCCAGCAACAGAAAATTATACATGCACATTCACATATTTAGAAGACAACAAGATATATAAAATAGATTTATAAAGAAGCATTAAACAGATTTATACCTTTTGATGATCAGATATGAAGGTGTAGTTCTTGCATACTCGAGGGCCTCCCAAATCAGTAACCAACAGATCAAGGAACCAAGACCAAGAATGTAACACACTGAACTTTAGACATCATAAAGTATAGGCTGTTAACGATTTTAATACAATCAGAGTTCTAACCCGTTAGTCGATTTGAATAAACATAGTCCCGAGTGGTATAAATATAAAAAAGGATAACTTAAATGACATAACTGAAACAATTTACATGATGTAATTCCTTAAACATAGTTCAAATCCAAAAAATGGATTAGACTTTATACATTATCCTAGGGTTTACATGATCAATTACTAGGGCATCTAAATCTATAGTACATAACCCTTAACTAGGGAAACTAACAATAAACTTAGACTTCGAAGGATCCCCTAACTCGGTAGCCAAAACAGCTGCTACTTTTCTTCGCCTCGCTTGATCTTAACCTGTCAATCTGAAAACATAAGAACATAAAGGGTGAGATTACAAATCTCAGTGTGTTCCTTCGCGACCCCTCACTGTACCTCTCGTTGTCTTTTACTTAATATTTTCACTTGTCATAACTTAGTGTAATCCATAAGAAGACTGAACAACGACAGCTTCAGTGGAGAACCCAACCTGGTCTTGACCGGATAACCAATCTGGGCCTTGAACTCAAGAGATTTTACCTTCCATTCCAAGTATGCTAATTAACCTCTTGGGATCATAATCCCCATAATGTCTCATTCATATCCGTAATTATGTGTTCTCACTCGTTGGTTCGTTTAATAAAACAATATCGTTCGACTTAGTCAATATTCGC